>JAUCMP010000029.1:4142500-5342500 GCA_030770545.1 Macropodus opercularis | reverse complement strand
GCTGCTGCTGCCGTTGAAGATTTTTCCTGTGCAGGTTTAGGTTTTGTAATTTTTATCTCACCGTTCCTCAACTTCCTCTACTTGCACCTTCATTGGCTCCTTATTCAAATTCAATTAATATCTGAAAGTCTTTGTGCTGAGATGTAATTTAATTCTGAATGAAGTAGTTACAGGTGAAAGAGCTATGGGAGGTCAATGCAAAATGACAATTATAATAATGAAGATAAAGCATTGCTCCTGAATAGATTGGCAGTATAATGAGCCTATTCTTAATATTGTTGCTTGTGAATCTGTATAAGTTCATTGGTCAGCAGACAGTGCCATCACACAAGACATACTGCACATTGCCAAATCAATTACTGCCCCCTGGTGATGTGAAAAACCATGACTACATGGTTGTGTAGTGCTGGTTTGGCAGCAGTGCAATCTCAACTAGAACACCATCACTCACTCACTTTCTATCGTAAGGTGTCGTGGGCATGCTGGAATCAAATCCAGGACCTGTGTGCTGTGACTATTTAACTACAAGCCCTACATTACCAGCACATCTCAGGGGGTCTCCAGATCAGACCACATTCTGCAGACCCAAAACTCTGGAGAACACAGCCGTTTGTGTTTAAGATTATGGTGCAAAAATAAACATTTTAAATCGTCAACCCAAGGTCGAGACTATCGGTGCTGTACACACAGCAATGTTGTTTTAAGCAAAAGTTAGTACCCCTTACGTCCTATAGCATATTTTCTTGTGTGTGCGCGTAAAAAGACAAGCAGGTCTTATTATTAGGCAACAATACCTCAAAAAAGGAACATTAAATTGTTCTGATCTGATTTAAAAGGGTAAGCAGCAGCCAGACTGATGGGTTATAAAGCCATCTCAAAAGAGCTGGAGTTCAACATTTTCCAGTGAGAAAGATGATTCACAACAGTACTGAACTACTAGAGGTTGGAATCAAAGATACTGTAAATCCAATAAAGAAGTGTTTTGGGCATCAATAAAAATCGGTGTCACTAGTGTGCTGAATTCAGTGATGTATTTATATACATACAATATTTAACAACAAATATTACAACAACAAGAATTACTATTTTGCCTCACAGCAAATAGGTCCTAGGTTCGATTCTAGGGTCGCCCAGGTGCCTTTCTGTGTGGAGTTTGCATGTTCTACTCGTTTTTGTTGCTTAGTGTGAAGCACACAGTTTTGTCTTAAAATGCCTAATATTTATTTATTCTGAATTTTTTTTTTCAAATTAAGTATTCGAAAAATATTGTACTATGCTAAGGAAATATGGGATGTTTATTTAAAAAGCAATAAGTTTTGAAATTATTACCTTTCCATAATAGGAGATGGCCTCTTTGTACTTGTCGATAATGTCCTCTGGACTCAAACAGTTCTTTGCTCGTCCAATTTCAGTACTGGTGTCTGCACTAATGCCGTTGGCTGTGAGAGCACCTACACTCAAAGGAAAATTGCATAAGATTGTTTTAGGAAAGACGTGATCATGATCATCCAATCACTCTGCTTCGTCTACCACAAAAAAGACAATGACTAGCAAGACAACAGGAAAATGGGAAAACGTAAATGAACCTCTTATTCTCTTATGTCTCCTTGCTGTCTATCACCACGTATCCAAATGCAGATTGAGACATATATACAGTTATACATTACAAATTCTCTCCCAATAGCATGGCTAACATATCTTAGAAAATAGCTGCTGAATTGAATTATATGAAGGATTCTGAGGCCACATGATGATAATAATGTTTCAAATTAAATGTAGATCCACTACAACAGCTTTCTGCTCTTTAGTGATATTATGAAGGATCTGAGGCTGATAAGAGTCTCTAAGATGAAGAGAAATCCTAGTGGTGGCATAACATCCCAGGATATGCTGCACAGTTTCAATGGAGGCGAGTCTGCCAGCCAAAGTCAATTAGACTACAAACATCATCGCCTAGCAACAAGGCAACATACAAAGCAACACTAGAGTGAAATGCTGCACTTGGTCAAATTGTAACTACAATACGAAAGACTAAAATTACTCCTTATGGAGCACTTTGTAGGTCACACCACTTGCATTTCAAAGGTGTTAGTTCCAGAAGTAAAGAAATTCCCTCCCAGCTTTTTTGAGATCCAGCCTTGACACATGTGTGGGACATGGGTGAAAGTAAGGTCACAGTGATCTTAGCCACCAAAATGTATCCGGCCATCCGTGATTTGAAGTGGGCTGGTTGGCAGAGACCACAGTGACAACCACAGCGCAGTAATTATAGTAAAAGAGTATAATAATGAGCAGTTCAGCAACAGTGAGTATTCAACAAGCAGCAAAGCAAAGTATGCAGCACTAGTGCTTCTCTGCCACCTGCTGGTATTTTCACAGTGAGGAGAAATCAATTTTTATTTGTTAGAGTGTTTGTTAAACATTTTTGAGTGATATTTAGTAGAAGTGAAGAGGAGGGCCGCCATAAATAACATTTAAAATGTAATTATGATCTTGAACTGTGTGTGTGTGTGTGTGTGTGTGTGTATGTGTGTGTGTGTGTGTGTGTGTGTGTGAGAGAGAACCTAATCAAAAATGAGGCTAAGACCAAAAAAAGTGAGCTTAAACAACACAGGAGAACAACCTGTGAGGAGAAAGGACATCAATTGAGGACAGCAAATAATAAACGCAAGATTAAAGCTGCAGAACAAAAAGTGGCATCAAATGCAGGCAATTTCGACCACAAGCAAACACAGCGGATTGACGGACTGGTGTCTATACATGAGCTAGGTTGGTTAGATATACCATACCTGGGTCAATGAGAACCTCTTGAGCCCCTATAGACAGAGAGAAAGAATGCAGATTGACTCCATGACGCATGTTAACAATGTTAGTTATGTTAGTCCTCACAAGCTGTAATGGATGTTACACCAGCCTTACGGAAGACAGTAATAAGAAGCAACAAACAACAAGAATAATTGATTACTTACTTAAATAAAATGGTATAAGTTTAAAATTATTAAATTAAATTTATATATGTGTGTGTGTAGTGTAATTGTATTACATAAGAAATAAATAAACTAGAAATAACATTGATATAATAGTAATAATTATTAATAGGATATTAAAAACTAATCTATTGTATTTAATGTAATGAAATGAAATGTTATGTTAGTTAAATACATTAGTAGAGGCATTCAATTACTCATCTGACATAAAAGTTTATTATATATGTTATTGTTTTTCAGACTGGTTTGGGATGATACTCTTAGTGGCCACTTAAGATTTAATTTTACATTTAGCAAACATGATGCAGTGTTAATACAACACCTTGTTAGTAGCATGTCGAACACGAATGTAGAAAGAGTCAACATTGATACGTCTTAATTCACTTTAAATAGGGTGAATAAGAGCTAAGAAGCAGCCTGGCTGAGCAGAGCTTTGGACACATTTGAATCAAAAGTCAGTAATGACTCAATCACAACACACTAAAAACAACAGCTTCTTGGCTAATAAGCCATCAACACCATTACTTCTGTCACCCTGCTTAGCGACAGACTGGCTCACCTGGTCTGTGGCGTTTCCCTGCGTCTGCTGGCTGGGAGATACTTGGCTTGCGTCCTGCTGTCTTCCCTGCTGTTCCACTCGGATAGTGGAATATGACAGATGCCGAACACAAACCCTCCAGTGCAGCTGCAACAAGCAAAAATAAGACAAATAAGAAACATTCACGTTTTTTTCCATTTCTGTATCTTATTCTGGTAAAAGCATCTAAAGGTCCTTCTTTGACTCTGATGTTTGCACTGCTGTCATATAAAACTTTGTAAATTTTCTACAGTTCAACTCAATATCATATCAGTAAGAAAAGCTCAGACAAAAAGTACTATAAAGGCAGTTAACACAGAAGATAGCTCCACAAAATAGTTAAGAAATATGACATCACATGTCCGGACTTGAAGTAATAAGGCACCATCCATCACACTTACCACCCAACCAGAGGAAGTCATTAACTGCCCTGAGCAGCTCCACAGCCATGTGGTAGTGGACTAGGGCATCCTGCAGCATGCCTGCCTGGAGACACAAGTCCCCAACATGTTTCCTCATCCGTCCCTGGCAACGCTTCTTATAATGCCTGAGGAAAAGCAGCAGGAATAAGAAAAATGAATTGAGTAGCTTACAAAATAAAGTATTACAAGAGATTCTGGCTTTTATGTTGATACACCGTCTACTACAGTGGGATGTTACGTCTGTGGAGTACCAAAAGAGGAGACTCAAGTACATCTTATCACGTAGCTACAGGACGGATGCGTTGGGCAGGAAAGCATAAGCAGAGGAGAGCACCAAAACAAGGACAGAGACTAGCTAACCTACAACGCTTTAGTCTTTCACAATAACACAGGAGCACAGGGAGAAATGGCTTCACCGGGATACAGGGAAATGTAGCTTTTTAGAAAATAAAACCCTAGCATTCTGAAAAGCAGCGAAGGTCATGGAAAGATAATAATGTGGCTAAGCAGGTGAAATAAACGACATATCCAAATCTACTGCACGTCATACATCTGTCAGATTACAAATTCATGCATTTGCTCAGTAGGCTCTTCCAAACAGCAATATAACTGTTATGTGACTAAAACTACATTGAAAACACAATTCTAGGGAGTCACAAAGGAAAATCTACCATTTGAATTAAACTGGTGTTGTCAACATGGATGCCATTGCCACATTTGTGTTTTTATGGATAGGTGGACTGCTATGTCATGCTAGGATATAAATCTATGCCCTCTTGAATGTGATATCCGTGTGCCCAGTGTTGCGCTCCAGGTTCAACAGCCAGATGGAAAAATTACCTAATTTCACCTTCTCATCGAAATATTCTCCTAAAACTGAGACAAATGTAAAGTAAAAGTATGGGGCAAGTCAAGTCACAGTTATGGCTGGAAGCACTTGGACAATGACAGAGTTTATGATTGTGCCTTTATAAAACTACAAAGATGTGATTTATTTAGTTTTCATAAACATATGACAATTACCATTAATCTGGTCCAAACACTTACAGACCTAACTGTATGTTTGCTGAGTCCAAACTATCAGCTCCTTGATGACCATACCAGTGTTTTTATTTTAAACTGACTCCAGCAGCAAATGAGATTCAAATAAGTCATGAATAATACACAACAAAAAGAAACTTTAAATAAAAATTGATTAAACTGCAACCACATTTTTCTTTAAAATGTTATTTGAGTATTTTACTTTATAGTTCATCCAAATATGTCGCCCCAATTGAGAAAAACTAGGAAAATCTGAAGACTGAACAAAACACAAGGAAAAGTGCATTGTGAAAAGAATATAAGGGGGTTAAAAGAACACACTACTGTAAATACAAATATGGCATAGCTATTGGCTGTATTACAGTGAAAAGTAGCATGGAACACAGAAATTAAGGATACACACAACAAACAGTCAAATACAAATATATAGACAAATATGTGGGTACGTTTCCAAGATTAATAAAAAATGATTGCTTGTGAATAAGCAAAAATCACATAAAACACTGGTATGGTAAGGAATTTAAACTGGCAGCCAAGACTGAAAAAGTGTAACTTAGCAAACATATGGTTTGACTCTGATGTGGGATCTATATGGATAGAGTGAACATTTGGGTATTTTTAGCTCACTTGTCTTTCTTGTCTAGTCTATTAGTGTTAAAACTAAAAACGGTGAAGGACCAATGAATTACAAGCAAGTGCACAACAGCACAGAGCTCTGGGCTGGGTTTTTTTTCCAGGGCGGAGGTAAAGCTGATGAGACTGAAATGGGTTTAAATCTCACCTTTTTACACCCAACAATAAACTCACAGGACAGTATGAAAGAAAGGAAGCAGAAAAAAAAGACAAATAAACCAAGGTAAACAAACAAAAATGAACGTAGCAAAAATCAAGACTGATTTTTGAGAGGAGAGTTCTTCAGCATGCTCTCACAAGCAACCTAACAGAGAAACACACATATGCATGCAATCTAATGCTGTTTTCTTTACATTTACTGATTACAATGAACATTTCAAAACCCCATTGACCAGGCTCAACGTGCTAAAATGCTTTTGAAAAAACTCACCTGCTGTCTGTATCCAACCCCACAAAGTCCTTCTTCTCAAAGGGCACGCACAGCAGAGGGATCTTGTCACCTGATTTGTCTGTGGCCCGGTCAAGCCTCTTAGACTCCAGAACAATAAAGATTGACCCGACAAAATCCTCCACCCTCTTCTCCACATCGGAGCAGTCTTCAAAGCTGGGATAGAAGGCCACATCTGTGCGCTGCTGCTCTGCAATCTCCCCGTGAAGCCCAAATACTAGCAACCTTGAGTCGTACAGCGTAGAGCTGTACACCTCCTTCTGGCCATGGAACCGTTCAGCGGTTTGGGGCCACTCCTTGGCCGAGCCACAGGTGGTGATGGCAATGAGGCCCACGACCTTCCGGTGTGTCTGGAAGTCACCCCATTCGTTGTTCTCAGGCAGGTAGTGGTGGCGGTATCGGATGTAGAGGAGGCGTTGAGAGTCCCTGATGCTGACCTGGTTCACACTGGCAATACGTTTGTAAATCCTAAAGAACTGGTCCTCAGGTACAATGCCAACTGGCTGGACCACAACAAGCACTGTCTGGTGGTCCTCGGCACATTGCATGTAGTCTGGGACACTCATATTTGCACGTGCCTTCATGAGACACAGAACAGAATCATCTTACACACATGAATCTTTACAATACAAATGCACACACAACACAAATGAGCTACACATGAGTAAAGTCTGCATGCAAATAGAAAGCAATTGGCTTCTATAACTTGTGATGATCCAAGCGATTTGGAAATGTCAACAGGACGTTAAACTAAGAAGACTACAAGAGGTGCACTTGTAATACCTGTCAAAAAGGATCGATAAGAAGCTACAGGTGTGTTTTCACTGGATAAATCTCCTCTGGCGGTTGAATGAATGATGGCTGCGCCGTATCTATAAGCGGTGGTTTTAATTAAACGAAAAACTGTGTCGAGAAGCAACAACGCCTGCTCGTAGTTTAATCTGACACACAGGGCAGAGCAGCTGAAAGGACTATTAACATGCTCAAACCCAAAGAAACGTTGTGTCAAAACCAAAAAAACATGGTGTCATTTGGTCGTGTTTAGCTAGCTGGGTAAATCAAGCTCTGTGGCTGATAACACTTGTGTCAGTTAGCCTAGCTTAGCTAGCTAAGCTATGAATGTGCTCCTCGTGGCTGTCGCATAATAACAACGCTGGCTCCTACAAAATGCTCCCCAATGAGCATATTAGTGCAAACATGCTGTCTCCTACCGCAATGTATTAAATATATAGCTAAAGTTACCTTAGCAGTAACCTGCCAAATGTCTCAGCTTCCTTCTTTGGACCAATGTTTAGCAACAATGACGCAATCACATGACTTCCGGTAAATATTTTCTAAATAAAAACAGCTGGTCATGGAAATTCAATGAGCATCGTTAAAGCTCCTCTTGGCTCAAAACGGACAGAAAAATTCGCCCTAATCAATGTTTCATCATTCTGCAAGAAATTCTAATTTCAGTGAAAATACATAGCTTACATGAAAGTACAATGTATTAATGTATGAGGTTAATATCCCAAAACTGAGAATTTAAATTGAACAAATACATAATGTCCAGACCAGTAGATTCAACACCATTTTATTTTTTTAACCCATAAATCACCTATCATAATCTTCTTGGAAGACAACAACATTTTATTCCCTATTTTCTTCTTTTTTGGCCAAGGGGAATTGGTCCAAAAGCCAAGCAGGTGCTCAGAGAGACATGGAATGTCTAAAACATGATTTAAAGTGTATATAGTTCAATAACAGCTACAACCATTGACTTACAAAACAGTGCACAGACATTGTGTGTGAAGGCTGTCAGGGATCCCAAACTGTAACAACACGATTATGAAAACAGGCTGACAAATGTTAGGAGTAATCAAAGAGAATTGTTGTACTATGTTGTTGTTCATTTAAAAAAAAAAAAAACTTTAAACTAATATGTGAACACTATTCACTATTCAGATCAATCAATCGAATAAATGCTAGAACATAAAAAGCACAAATAAGTGAAGCCTTCATTTTTTCCCATGTGGTGAATGTTCGGTAAGAATAGTAAAACTGAAGCAGGTCAATCTAAACACAGCACCCCCTGCGTTTAAGTTTGTTCAGAATGAGTTTCAGTGCATAGTCACATTACTGCATCTTCATGCCCGGTACAATCAGCAGGACTGCAACTGGAAGGAAAAGGTTGAAAGTAAGGAGGTTCACATCTTGTCAGTCTAAGCATTTACACTGTCTAAAATGCTCCCTTCTAAATGTTAACATTTTACCCTGTTGGTCAACAGAGAGCATTCATTGATGGAATGAAGCTTTCAAGTTTATACAGTAAAATAACAGAATAAGTAGAAGATAGGAGGTAAATACTAATACTACAGTGATTAACCACCACCAACATACATATATTGGCACCAAATGAGACGCTAAAAGCATTAATTATGCAGCCCATACTGAAATGTTTAACTCCAGACTGTTTTTGGGGTAAACCAACTTTTTGATCATTTTGGCTAATTGGAGATCATTATAAAATACCTTCTAATGCCATTATTTTTTTATACAGACATGGCCATGACCATGAGTTACTCCACAGCGTTCACAGACCGTTTTCAAATAAAATGTTGGTTAACCGCTAAATAAAATTTTACGGTGGAAAACACTAAACGTATTTTTTTTTTCTTTTTCAATTTAAATATGTGGGGCACTGGAAAAACCAAACAAATAAATCAATTATGTGTAATTCTCAATAAAGGTTGTACTCCCAATTTCTACACTGTATAAAAATATAGCTAATGTAGTGACCTCATACTGCATTATGGAAGCCAAACAAAAATAATACTAAAACTTTGGATTTAGATGAGCACATCAGTGATGACTGATCATTTCTGGTGACTGTAGTAAAGGAAATAAGATTTACTCAGCATATTATTTGGTCTTAAGAATGACATAGTTTCCAGAGAAATGATTGTAACTAGTTTGACAGCTACTTCATATCTTCATTACACAACTGTGGTTTTTGTATAGTTTACAGTTTGCATGATCCAAAGTGTAGTTTGCCTTCCGATGGCATTCTAACCCCCTCATTTCAAGTCAAATTAGCACAAGGACCTCATTGGGCTAATGAGGATTTTAGTTCTGGATCAGGTAAGCTATGGACTAAAATAACAAAAAGTTGATGCCAAAAAAAAATCATCTTATAGCTGCTATAATTCATTGTTAGTTACATTTAAGGACATCACAGTCCTTGCTACTTCTGTGTGCCTGTGCATCCATGTGAAGTACAATTAATGCGCTGTTATGTACAACATGGGAAGGTGAAGGCTACAGAAAAAAGACAAAGTAGTTAAGACTGTGTGATGATGTGTTTGGTCTTGGTTTGGTCTGGGGCGGTGGGGGTCAGGACGATGCTGGGTTAAATGTTGTCATCAGATGGATTATTTTAATCTCCAGCGATCATGTGGCCACGGCCAAGATTAGGCGACCTAATTACCACACATTTAGACACCACATTGATTCCTATTGGGCTAGGAGCACTTAGTAACACTGATCTGTGAGACAGCGAAAGTCTGAAGAAAAAAACAAACAAAAACAAACAAAGAAAAAAAACAAATTAGTATTTAAGAGTCTAATGGTGCAGCAGTGGGAATATGTGTCTTCACATGAGTAGAATACAGATATTTGGCATTCTTCATTATGGCATTGAAAGTGAGAGGTCACCACCAGTGGTGTGGATAAAGACTGGATGAAGGGACTTCATTACGATATACAATGAGTGAGAGGAGGTGGTCGAGAGGGTTAAGATGGAGAATGACACTCCACCGTCCTCAGGCCAATTTCAAAAACTGTTCCACTGTATCTGATTCCACCGCTTCAGAAAACATTTCATAGTTCTGTGGAGAGGAAAATGCCAAAGCAGTCGATCAGCAAACACAACAAATAAATAACAGAAACTCTAGATCCTAAGATCCTAAAGTGCTACAGATCTTTATTTTACAGCAGGTAAACAGATTAATGGTGGAAATCAGTGAACTTTCCTCACCCCGCAGTACTGGTCTTCATTGAAAAGCTGGGGAGGGACTGCTGATGGGTCACCTGCTTTGTTTCTCATTTCATTGCGCAGTTCCCCACCCACAGAAATATCGATGAGCTCATACTGAATGCTTTTACTGTCCAGGATCCGCATCACCTGTGTCTGTTGAGACTTCACCTGAAGCAAACAAACAATGACTTCGGTCAGAAATCTACTTAATTGCATAAGCAGTAGAAAAAAAACACTCATTAAACTCATTTAATCAGACATACGGCACCACAACTTTACATCTTGCTTTATAAAACAGACAGCTGTCATGCTCACTTATAGCCTGTAGGCACATAAACATAAATGTAACATAAATATAATCTGTGCAATATGAAAGGACTTCAAATAATAGGCTCAAATTATTTTGGTATTTATCTGACTCACAGCTAATGATTAATAGACCTGCTGGGCAATCTGCTATCTTTTTTTTGGGGGGAGAGGGTGTTAAGAGAAGTGACCACACCTAACCATAGCAGTAACTGCAAACACGAGCCGTTATTGGAAGGCCAGGGCCTGGATCCTAAAACTAAAAGAGGGATTTGTCTCTGAGAAAACCAGGAAGCCTGTAAAGTTTTTACTGCAGTTTCAAACGGCAGCGTTTAGACATCTTCTTAAAAGTCAGACCTAGCAGGGTGTTTAGAAGCATTAATCACGAATCTAATTATTAAGTTTACTACGTTTGTCACAGTTTGTCAAGTGCTGCCTTCATTGTTCTATTATAGTAAAGCAACATATGGGGAAGGTAGCACATCCCCCCCATTTCAATGTAACCAATTTAAATGTTTAACATGTTTTAATGTTTAGAACAGGTCGTATTTTCGATATACTGGAAAGAAACGGTAGCGGTTAAGCAGCTAGCTAAACGTGCTCGATGAAACACCTTAGCCCTGTTTGTTTACTGACGGCTAACTTAGATGACGTAAGCGCGATCTGGTCGGTTCCGATTCATTCATTGTCTCTGTTTAACTTTAATATCGGTTGAGGGCCATTATGCTGACGTCACGGCAGTGCTAGGGACGGACACGGAGTCCAGGCCCACCGTGTTGTTGCTCCGGGGCGCTGGGTGTGTCTGCTACTCTAAGTCCTTCTCGCTGCCCGGCGCAGCGGCTAAACCCACCAGCACAACGTCGGAGGCGTTTCGGGGCCACTTGACTCACCGTCCGCGACGCAGTAACGGTGGTGTAGTACAGTTTTATCCCCATCGCTGCAGGTCGTTCCGCTCCCTTTGTGCGTGTGCGCGCTTCGCTAGTAGCGGTGCCGCCGAGCTCGCGTCAAGTTGAACTGGTGTAGAAAAACGCGAAGGAATCTGGACGACGATAGTTTCAAAATAAAATACGAGCGGGGACAATGCAGCGCCGAGTCGCACACATTAACTCCGGGAATTTGAATTAGACCTACATTAACCAAGAGTTTACACTTATTTACAATCCTGTACTCCCCATACCCATAAAAACGTTAAACTGCTGCTTTTCAAACCATCTCTCTTATTAACTAAAGGCAATTAGGCGTCACCGCTTGACATTTATATTGGAAACAAAACGGAACTGATTTGTGGTACTCTAAAATTGACTCATCGATCATATCGATGGTAGGACTGTTATTCATGTTTAGATTAAAGCGACAGTACAACACTTGATTCGGTTTTGTTTGTTTTTTTTCAAACTTTCATTTGTTGCCTATTTTCATGTCTTTTATGCTTCGACTTTTGTCCCTTATTATTTTTTACTCTTTTCATCTTAGGTTGGTGTAGGTGTGTTTCCCTTTCCTGTTTGTTAATTCTAATTTGTTTGAATTTATTGTTTAAATTTAAAAAAATGAATTATTTTTTCTTCATTTTCTTCAAAATACTGTACAATAAAAGAAGGGTAGTTCAATTTGGACCTGGGTGGATTTATTTGGCTGCTGCAGTAAGGTGCAGACAGTTTATATGACACTGACAGTTGTTCTTCACACTTCTGTAATTTGTATAAAAGCTCAATCTGAGTCCGCTCTGCTGAGTAGCTGCATAGAGTTTCACTACAAGCCACTGTCAGTCTGTAGCAAACTAGATGACAGACTAGAGACTAGGCACAAGAGAAGCCTAAAAATTACGATTAGTCTTTTTTTTCTTTTTTAGCTTTATTAGACCAGTCACAAAACTTCTAAATTATTCCAGAAGCTCAAATCAAACTCATAAAAATAAAACAAAATACTGTAGCTAACACCCCTGCTAAATAACTCTTTACTGTAAAGGACATATAGCACAATAAAGTTTAATTTGTAAAGGTATTTCAGCATGACACCAATAAATAATCAATAATGATTTTATTTTAGGGCACATCGTATTTGGGCAAATAAGCTGTGGATTTTAGCCTGTTCTAAGCTCTGAGTAGTTTAGGGTCTATTCACAGTCAAGTCTAATGAGCAGAGATGAAATTTAATATGGGATTCATTGCATGGGAAGCAGACTGGTCTCCGCTGTTGTTGGTGAGAAAGGGGGAATGTGGGAGAGAGTCCAAGAGTACTACAACTTAGCTGACTCAGGGTTTTAGTTAAGTAACAAAGCCGTGCAGCAGGCCAGCATGCACCACTGCAGAATCACACTACACCAGACTGCAGACGATTTTCAAAACACGAAAATACAAAGCTTGCTTTAAGAGAATAAATGAGACAATAAATGCAGCTTCTCCGACACTAGGTGGCAGCAAAATGTATTTTTCACAGCAATGACACTTCAGTTGATCAAACAACACCCAGAATGTGAGAGTCAAATATGAATATTTTTGAGTAGAAAATCAACATAAAGAATAAGGAGATAATTCAACTTTTACATTCTGGAGGACAGGGTCATACGTCAGCCGTAGCAGGCTCAGACAGCAATGCCAAGCTGTAGCATCTGGAAGCAGCGGTGAAGCTGATAACAGTGGAGCAGAGGGACTGAAGGGAATTTGTTAAGAACTCAGCAAGGGAGCACAGTCTCCTCTAACATTTCAATTCAGTTTGACTGGTCCGACATTTCTCAGGATCATGTAAGTTTGCAGAGGATTCTCCTCTGGGTTAGCAGTGGTTGTCTCCAGAGCCCATTACACAATAGAGCCATGATAACTGACCTTTACTGAGGCGGCCTGAAGATCTGCAGCTTGTGGGAATGTGCACAGTTTCCTCGTTTCTAGATAGTTTTTCTAAATGAGCATGTGCAGAGTCTGAGAGCTTAGGAAATAGCTTCAGAGAATGATTCATTCAATTTGGCATTTTTTTAGATTTAGCGATTAACACAGGTCTTCTCGGGTCTAACAGGCCAAGTTGGTATCATATGTCCATTAGTTTTAAAAAAAAAACATAATTTATAATGAAGAAACTAGTTGCATGGCTTCCCTTTCATTTCCTGGTTCTGTGAATTGCATATTCCCTCAGACAGCAGGTGTAATCTCATGGGAAAAAATCAAAGGGATTTTTAAAAACCTCAATAAAATCACCTGATCACAGACGACCCGCATCACAGTCCAACAGTGTGTTTACTGGCACACAGGCTCATCCTTGCATATGTTGACTCAATAACGCTCAGATTCTATTTGCACTAATCTGTGCTTGCAAATGACCAAAACATATGTGGTGTCACTCTTTTTGACATGTTGCTATAGAGACCAATTAACCATTGAAATGCATTGGAACAATAGCTGAGTGTCATCACTTAACATGCTATTTGGTGAAACACACAGTAAACTTGATCACATCAAAGATCACAGTTGTCTCATGAATAACACAGAATCACAGCTCCCTTATTTTTATTTTGTAAACTTCTGCAACACCCACATTTACTTTTCAATTACGACACCAAAGGCACAAATAGCATTTTCAAAAAGACACGATACAGTGATTGTTAACATCTTAATGCACAAAGAAGACATTATATATTAAATCCATCGTAAAATATTCAGCTTTCTTATAAGACAGTACATTCAGTTATTAAAAAAGTGCTGTTAAATCAAACACATCAACAAAATATGTTTCATGTTGAAATGTGTAATTAAAAATTGTCGATGCATTAATAGATCAATTTTAGATCTTATTATAGACAAAGTTATTTCCCAACAAACTGGCTCTGATTTTGATGTCCTCTACTTTAAAAAAATGACTAAAAAACAAATCACGTAATACTGAAATTAGCTAACAGTGTGAATTAATTCAAAATCCTAAGAAGAAATTTATTAAAATACTAATTGTTGTGTGCATGTGACTGAAATACGTAGAGGCAACTAGAAGAATTGTGGTCAGTGGTTTCTACAGCTTCAGGATGTTTTTTTGAACTTGGAGTAAAGAACTTGCTTAACTTTCCTTATCATGAAGGAAACAATTAGTGCACATACGACCAAAGTGACCATATACAGTCCCACACAGAGAGCAGCCTCATTGCTGCTGTGCAGACGCGAGTACAGCTTCCTACGACCCGCGTAGTCGAGGAAGGACGCATGTATCTGACAGAAGGTGCAGCAAGAAAGCAATATGTGGAAAATCTGATGACTCTGCCCCATAAAATCACAGCGTCCAGGGAAGCAGCGCTCTAGCGTGGGGAAGGTGAAGAAGAATGAACAGCTGAGGAAAAAGGCCACCTGGCCAAAGTGATAGATGAGGGCTGGGTCATCGCTGGTTGTGGACCAGTAGAGGAGTCTCTTGGCCACTGGACTGATGTCCCAGGCATAAGCAAGCCCTGATGGCAACACTTGACACAGCTTGCGCACCCAGGTTGGTAAGGTGCGGTTGCAGTATTTGCCATAGCAGCATCCTAGGCACGACAGACAGCTGAGGACGGTGGCGGTTGGCATGAAGATCGCGCGCAGGCTGTGATCAGCAGCGTAGTAAAAGTGAGCCGCAGCGCTGCCGTACTGGTACTGCGCTACCCCGACATAATCCAGAAAGTAGAAGGCGTAGTGGCACAGCTCAGATTTGCCTCCCAGCAGGTGAGCTGCGGCGCTGAACGCTGAGTAGCTCAAAGAAGACAGGATGAGGATCAACAGGGGCCATGAATGACGGTCGCTAACAAAGTCCACGGTCTCTGTGAGCTGGGTCAGTTTAACCCCAAACACTACAAACGCCAGCAGGTGAGTCCAGATGTTAATAGTCTCGTTGTGCCGCCGGAACAAGGACAGGAAGTAGTAGCGCCAGTTTTGGTTGAGCGGTCGGTAGCCGGTGCGGACGTAGCGCTCCCTGAAGTAGCAGGGAACCTCGGTGTCTCTAATGGTCCCAGGCATGGAGGGTGCAGCCTCAGTGAGCACCTGTGGTACCTGCCTGACCTGCTGCAGGCTGAGGAACACCTGTCCAATCATCTCCATCACCACGGTCGTCATGACGATGAGCACAATGGGCTCGTCCTGCAGATTTGACGATTTTCACACTTAAAAGGTTTGTTTTCCTTTTTTACATTGTCAACAACTGCTAGTAGGACTGATGTAGATGTGAATTCATTTGTAGCAACAGCAAACGATCATATGTTGCCAGACGCTAGAAATAAATGCTAACGTAAGGCTGTAGAGGTTTTGTAAATAAGTTCTTCAGCTTTGAAGTGAACCTGTTCTGGAGCAGGTTTCGCTGTGACCGCAGTGAAACCTGAATTCATTACAAGCTCCAAGCTCACACTGTAGACGTCTGGGACCCGAGTGTGCGTTGATGGGACGTTAGAAGAACAAGCGTCCAGCTGCAAGTTCAACAATCTGAAGAGCTCACCTGGCAGAAGTTAAAAGACACCCACACCAGCAAGGCTGTGCCTCTGATGACATGCACTATGTACTCTAAGCACACTTATAGTGCGGCTTTACACAGACTGATTAGTAAAGTAAGGACCAAGTCAAAATATTCCTACTACACATAAAGGTACACGTACACTTGTACAACAAGTGTGTGTATATGTATGTGTGTGTTTGCTACATATGTGTGTAGCAAACGTAAAACTTGCAGTGTCCATTGGACCTATACTCGTAAGATTTATGGCGCCACCTGCACCTTATCTGTGAGTAACATTCTCTTTGCACTTATGGTGTGAGATGCTAACTGCATTTCATTGGATCTGCACAGTGACAGTCAAGCTGAATCTAATCTAATCTCACTGACATCGAGCTCGCCGCCAGAACCAACGAGCGCTGAGGCTGAAGACGTCCCGCAGCCTCATTTCAACCCGAACGCGACGTTAGAACTTTAAAAAGATGCCTTTAAACACCAGCAGAGAGAAGCAGACGCTCAGCGCTCGGGTGGTCACCAGACATTACGATAGGGTGAAATCAGGGTCAGGCTTGAAAACACAAACACAAAAAATATGGTTTTAAAACTGAAAAGTAGGATTTAAACATTTAAAAATTAGTATCTGAAAAGGCTTTATTCTTCTGTCTCTGCAAATATTTTGTTTCAAGGATTTTCAATCTGCCCTTATTGACCCTGTTTGAACAGGCAAGACAGAAAAACATTCACCTTTTTCTTTTATTGTCCACCATTCTTGTCAGTGCAAACTAGTGTTTTCGTTGTTTCAGTAAAAAAAAATTTCAAAAAAATACCTTTTAATGTCATGTGTCATGTCAGAACAGAGAGACAAAGAGAAAGACGGACACAGCAAGCGCAAAAAGACAAATGGAAAGTGTGTAGGTAGGAAATGAAAAGTGAACTATGTGAACATCAGCCAGTAGCAGAATGTTCCTGATGGAGCCTTCAGAGGAAACAAGGCAAAGTATTATTCAACTGACTTTTTCAACAGGACCTCAGAAAGGTTGCGCCCCCCTGTTATGATGATGGCATCATTAGATAAAGACCTGAGTTCAGTAAAACCGCTCGTTGTTTATGATTCTGCCGATGAAACATGACTTTCATAAAAGTTCGACTTACTGTGCGCAGTGCTCGTCACTGTAGCTGGATATTTAAGGCCTCGTCTCTCACCTTGCGGCGGAGGCTGGTCTCCCTCAGCGTCCGCAGCTGAAGTGGCTTCTTCTTCTTCTTCTGCGTCCTGCTCTTCCTCCTCCGCCCGCCGAGAAATATTCAACAGATGAAATCGCAGTTCTGAAGCGAGAGAGCAGAATCAAGGCGCCGTCATAACAACACAGCCGGAAATGTCGCAGGTTTGCCAAAAAATAAAAATAAAAGCGTCTTCCGTGACTGGTAAAGGAGCTGCAACGTACGAGTCATGATCTGATTTATGGAAATGTCGGGATTCATTTTTATATATATTAAACACAATATGTTATGTAAAAACGAGAAATGGTAATAATATAATCCTTTTAATAATTGTAATCAATAACAACCCCTACACGTGTCACCTGTCATGCAGTACTTGTTCCTGTATTCCTTCATGCGTTAAGTTTTACATTTTATATTTGATTTGATGATTCACGCTTTTCACCACATAGTAATATAATGCACGGTTATGTTTTGGACTCATCATCATAGAACATCAAGACCTTTAACTTTACTTTGCCTTTACGTTTTACTTTAGTTTGAAATCACACACCGGAAAAGCAGTTACATTGACGCCAATGGAATCGGAGGAAAGCGAAACGCTCAAAAAGACGCGACGCGCCTACACCCTGTTCAGTCATTAAAGTTTCCAGGCGTATAATTTAGAAAAGTGTTTTTAATATATCAATCCTGGAAATAGTATGTCCGGTGAACAAGTCTAAGCCAAGACAAGCAGACGTTTCTGGCCTTTCTGTTCACCTGGCTCTATTAATATTTATTATACAGGCAAAGACATGTTACTAGAGTAAGTAGGGTTGTGTGTGTCCCCTAGTGTTTAACTGGCAGTGTGGTGATATTTAAATTAAACATTAAATTACAAATGGCTTCGTCTTAAAGCCTCTTGACTGCTTGGATGCAAGGCATCAGACTGTTTCCTGTCACAGACTGTTACTTGCCTGAAGCAATAATAGGAAGTGACCCTGCATGAGGTTCGGACTCAGTGTGCACATGCGTGTGTCTCCATCTGCAGTTACCTCATATGACAATTATAACAGTACTGGGATTTAGAAACACCTGCTCTTTCTTGCAGAATTTGCTAAAAACATTTGTTCTACCAGAACCACAAGAGTTAAATTATATAATGTAATAAAATAATTCTTTCACACCAACAGAGCGTAACTGGGTCCATAAAATGGCCTGTGACCTCACTGCGTTCCTTACATGAGTTGAGAAGGTACGAAGATTATTAGAAATATGTATTACTGTAAAGAGCAAACATATTTAGATTATATAAAAAGTCAGTTAAGTTTTTGTATAAGTTGCATTTTCTATACCATTAGAATTAGAATAGACTGTTAAGGCTACTGTTATAAGCGTAAGTTGACGTCCAACATACATTAGTTTGTTTTCTGCATTATTTATCTATGATTATCAAGTTCATAGGAGGATTTCTAACCGTGTTAGACTGACTTCATCTCACAGATCTCTTCACATTTTAGACATAACTTCTAAGCTCTTTGCCTAAGTTAATTTCCCGTCTCAGGCTCTCTTCAGGTGTATCGTTATTTATACATTCTCAGTATTTCTTTTGAACTTCTGTGTGCCATAACATGTTGAATGCAGAGCGTCAGAGAACTTTGTAAAACCTTATGTAACTTTGTGTGCGTGTGTCTGTGTGTGTGGGTGCCTGCTTCGGATTGGTAGTCAACACTTCTGCACCCGCCCTTAATGGCGCTGACACTGGCCGCTGATTGGGAGATTTTAGGTCGACGGTCCAGACCTCAAGGCCAATCAGAAGCTCCGGCGTCGTTTTGAAAAGGCCTTGCGAAGCCGTCATTGGCGCGGCTGTGATTTCAAGCGAGCAGTTCGCTCCGTGTGCTTTGTGTAGCAGAGGTCCTGCACGACGGCGTTCACAACTTACGTGCGGGATCATATGGGATCAAATTAGGGTCAAATAAAATTTGTACCCGTAAAATCATTTGTGCGTGTGTAACTCAGATGCGTGCATGTATTTGTACCCGTAAAATGATTTGTGCGTGTGTAAACCAGATCTGTACTTGTAATACACTTTGTGTGTCTGTAAAAAGATTTGAACTTGTAGATTTAACAAGAGATTTACCAATATTCACACACACAAATCAAGCCTCTAAGTTACGCACAAAATGTGACCCTAAATTTACCAGTACAAAACGGTGACTCTGATTTGACGCTTGAATTTGATTGGCTAATGAAACCCAATCACCAAGCAGGCTGTCGCAGTCCTTTGGCGAAGCACTACCGGTCCTGAAAGGTGAAGACACAGCGATAAGCGGCGAGCGCCAATAAACCCAGAGAGTAATTATATTTAATGTCTATATGTATGATATGATGTACTCTTGTGATATGCTAAGGTGATGTATCAGCTGGTAAAGGTAAACTGGTGTTATTGGCAGAGTGGAGGTTTCTCCTCTCACTGAACAGAGAGCCTGCTCGGGTGTTGGTGCTCACCGGAGCCTTATTGTTCAATCAGGCCCAGGTGAGTCTGGCAGGTGTTTTAAGGGCATGGGTGACTCTGTTCGGCCCCGAATCAAGCTGAGGGAGACTCCGTAGAGTCCGTGTGTTGCACATGCAGGGAAGTCGCTGCTGGTAGGTAACGTTTTAGCGCATTACCCGTTTTTATATGCACAGAGCTCAGGGGCGACGTCTCCTTACGGAGCCGAGCTTTTAGTAGCGATCAGCTGATCTGGTGTTGGCCCGGGCTGTGGCAGCTGATGTCCAGGTATCACGCATGGTTTTATAGAATTCCTGGTCGCATTCCACCTGTTTAACCATGTTTTATGTAACTTTTGCAGCGAGTGGAGGGAGGATCCTCTGCTGAAGAGACTGCAGCAGGTCCCTTAGCTGCAAAGTTCTGCTGCTCTGGCTCCACCACTGTGGGGCTGCACTCTGGCCTGGGAAGAGCGGCCACGAATCGGCTTTTCCCTCATCGCTGCTGTTCTGACGACCGCTGTTCTGGTTCTGCCTCAGACTCTGATTCGGATTTAAGGCACATATGACGGCTTGGGGCCGCGAGACGGTCCCTGCTTCGTTGTCCTGATGTGGACCGGATCCTGTTAGTTTATCGCGTTTAGTAGATCTTTTAACTGAATTGACATTGGTATTGGTTTGGTTTATTTTTCCTGTTTATTTGCTTTGAATTAACCCAAGCATGGTGTGTTCTGTTTTATTTTGTTTGCATTGGTTTACTCATGAACATTGTTGCATGTTTTAAAACAGGAAATCGCCTTTTTTTAATTTGAAAGTGTCATTAAAATAAATGTTATAAGCCACAAACTCTGCTCTCTGGTGCTATCCTTGCGTTTGACGTTGGCAGACCTGCTTGGGCTACGTAAAGGGAAATAACTTGCTGACTGTCCCATTAGCAATGGTGGTTTTTTGGATGTTAAAGTAGCATGTTAGCGGTCAGGCTGTTAGCATGTTATCTGTGTAGTGTGAAGGCGGTTAGCACGTTGTCATTCACCGCCGAGACTCAACGTAGAGTTTTTCATCAGGCCGCATAAGTTTACCAACGTGAATAAAAGCCTTGCAGGTAAATCACTGTCAAGTCTGTCTCATCATTAAATATAATTACTCTGTGGGTTTATTGGCGCTCGCCGCTTATCGCTGTGTCTTCACCTTTCAGGACCGGTAGTGCTTCGCCAAAGGACTGCGACAGCCTGCTTGGTGATTGGGTTTCATTAGCCAATCAAATTCAAGCGTCAAATCAGAGTCACCGTTTTGTACTTGTAAATTTAGGGTCACATTTTGTGCGTAACTTAGAGGCTTGATTTGTGTGTGTGAATATTGGTAAATCTACAAGTTCAAATCTTTTTACAGACACACAAAGTGTATTACAAGTACAAATCTGGTTTACACACGCACAAATCATTTTACAGGTACAAATACATGCACGCATCTGGGTTACACACGCACAAATCATTTTACGGGTACAAATTTTATTTGACCCTAATTTGATCCCATAGAAAAGCCGATTCGTGGCCGCTCTTCCCAGGCCAGAGTGCAGCCCCACAGTGGTGGAGCCAGAGCAGCAGAGCTTTGCAGCTAAGGGACCTGCTGCAGTCTCTTCAGCAGAGGATCCTCCCTCCACTCGCTGCAAAAGTTACATAAAACATGGTTAAACAGGTGGAATGCGACCAGGAATTCTATAAAACCATGCGTGATACCTGGACATCAGCTGCCACAGCCCGGGCCAACACCAGATCAGCTGATCGCTACTAAAAGCTCGGCTCCGTAAGGAGACGTCGCCCCTGAGCTCTGTGCATATAAAAACGGGTAATGCGCTAAAACGTTACCTACCAGCAGCGACTTCCCTGCATGTGCAACACACGGACTCTACGGAGTCTCCCTCAGCTTGATTCGGGGCCGAACAGAGTCACCCATGCCCTTAAAACACCTGCCAGACTCACCTGGGCCTGATTGAACAATAAGGCTCCGGTGAGCACCAACACCCGAGCAGGCTCTCTGTTCAGTGAGAGGAGAAACCTCCACTCTGCCACTAACACCAGTTCACCTTTACCGGCTGCTACATTACCTTAGCATATCACAAGAGTACATCATATCATACATATAGACATTAAATATAATTACTCTCTGGGTTTATTGGCGCTCGCCGCTTATCGCTGTGTCTTCACCTTTCAGGACCGGTAGTGCTTCGCCAAAGGACTGCGACAGCCTGCTTGGTGATTGGGTTTCATTAGCCAATCAAATTCAAGCGTCAAATCAGAGTCACCGTTTTGTACTTGTAAATTTAGGGTCACATTTTGTGCGTAACTTAGAGGCTTGATTTGTGTGTGTGAATATTGGTAAAACTCTTGTTAAATCTACAAGTTCAAATCTTTTTACAGACACACAAAGTGTATTACAAGTACAGATCTGGTTTACACACGCACAAATCATTTTACGGGTACAAATACATGCACGCATCTGGGTTACACACGCACAAATCATTTTACGGGTACAAATTTTATTTGACCCTAATTTGATCCCATAGTGTTGCTTCGCTTACTTTAAACGAGCCTGCATGTAGTTTCATCATTTTGGTCAAAATAAAACGGAACTGAACCTTCAATGAAGTGGTACTTACTTCAAGACAGTTTTAAAATAAGTATCACATAACCTCGCCAAACGATCCACAGAGTGGCAGTGTTTCCTTCCGTAACCTTAATGAATACCAGACCGACCTTGACTAAGAGGAGGACAAACGGCGTTGTTGACACTGTGCAAACACAGAAGAGCAGTTCATATCGTCACACCTTTCCCGCTGTCTCTCATGTTTTTCCTTTATAGAATATGAGTTGATTTAAAACATCTGGCACACGCTGACACCAGATGTTTTCTGTGTAGTGTGTGCATCTTAATTTGTGACTGTTTGAATAAATATAAATCTATTTGCTATGCATGAAATGGGGATTAACAGGCGTCCAGTGCCTGGCAAAGATATAGGATCTCAAATATTAATAGAAAAAAGTGTTTATGTTTTTCCCCCATTTTGATTTTAATGTACCTTAGTCTGAGGAAACTGTTCTAATAATAATTTTCTTGTCCTTACAGATGTTAACCTTTACATAATGTTGAACACAAAATTAATATCACAATTTAGAAAAGATGACACTGGATCAACTGATTGTTTCATTCGGTTGCATTTGTGCTTTTAATTAATTAATTAAGTACGTTACATTCTACCAGGTTTAATTAGCACCTCCCATCGTGGGAGTCGATTGACACGCCATCATGCTGGAAAACGCTGTGCATCTTTAAAATGACATCGTAGAGGGTGACTTTTTTGTCTTTAATTAGGGCTTCATTTAGCCCTCAAAAAAATAAGAAGGTTTCACCTTCTTTACTCGTTTATACACCCTTTCTGATAAGTTCACATTCTCAAATGTGTTATTAAAAGTGTAGAATTGGGCTTTCATTTCATTCCTTAGCTGGATAATCACAACCTAGGGAACAGAAGTGGAAACTCGCAGACACTTGACATTTTACTTTTCAAACCCTTGAACAAAAAGGATAACGTGTCACAGAGTTACAGTCCCTAAAGCAGCACATCTTCTGTCCTAATTGGCTCGGATGGCTCAGCCAGATATCGAGGTGGCATTTTGCCAGAGAATTCCCCGAGCTCTCCGATGATGAGCCCAGTATGGCTTCGTTTATCAACGTCTGCTTGCTTTTGCTGAGTAGTTTGTTTTCGCCCTTAGCACAATATATCACCTGTCACATCTAATGGGACCCGGCATAGAGTACACAGGGCCCAAGCGGATCCCTTGGGTTTATCTTTGTTTCCATTTCCACTGTTGCCATAGATAACTTCTTCAATAGTTGCAGCTCTGCACCTCTGCTATGTTGGAGAGATCTCTTTGTATCAGTATGAAAGCAAATACAAGCCCTTTGCTGTACGTTTTATATCATGTTGTTTATTATACTTTGACTCTAGGTATTCGAGTGTGTTTGCCAAAGTTGCGCCACACAAGCAACTTTGTTTTACTTTGACATCTTGCACAAAAATATTGTAGACATTTATTTGGCTCTGTTAGAAAACAGAAGGTCATTATTTTGTAAGGCTGGACATTACTGGACTTCTTAGATATTAAACATCAAACATCTAGATTCTGTACGCGACATTGTTCAATAAAGCATGTATCTAAGATAAGATACAGACAGAAGAAACAACAAATGCTGCAACACATCCCTGGACCTCGGTCTTGAACTGAGCAATCTTAAAACTGACTTAGAAGCTTAATTAGGTCACAGAGAGAGATATGTTGAAAATGTATCATTTCATAAATCTTAAATATGCATTTTGATGTGTGAAATATGTTTTCGGCCCAAACACTGGCTGTTGCGTTAAACTGGCTTCTTTAACTACATTTTTAATAGACTGAGCTACTCTAACCGGAAGCCACAGCTGCTGCCAAAAAAAACACGGTACTATCAAGTTAAAATTCGTCACGAAGCGGTTTTGTGTTGTACCTTTCAAAATAAAACCTGCAATGTAACTATTGCGTCTTTTATGATTAATTATTATAATAAATTATTAAAATATGAACACAACGTGCACGGAGTATTTATTCAAATGCATAATGTTACATACAAATGCGTCTTATCCACACTATTAAGCGTAAGATTGGAGTTTGTTTTATTAATTTGAAGCCAAAATAATCTAGTGTCCGATGTTTTGCCGTGCTTGTGTCGCGCTTGATGGCGCTGTAAGTGGGACTAATGAAGTTCATTTTCCACAGCTGGTGATGGCGGATGTTGTTGGGAAAGAGACCATGACAAACTACCACATAGCGTCAGAGAAGATTAACCCACAGGCCAGTCGCTATCCGTACTGTATTGTCTGGACGCCTATTCCCGTGTTATCGTGAGTTGTGCTGCTAGTTTGCAATACGGCTTTTCAGCCAAAGCGGACGTGGGACGAAGTGACAGCTGTGCTATCTTAGCCAGCTTAGCTAGCAGACGTACGGACACGTCCTGTTGTTGCGCTGCTTCTTGTCTTTTCACGAATACGCTTAAACTCTGCGGCCAGAATCATTCGCATCTTAAACAGCGCGGTTATAACCGGACATTAAAGTTCGCGTAATTGCTTAACTGTGCAACGAACGTTTAATCATAAGGTCTAATGCAAATCAACACCTAACAAACAACGCGGAAACTGAAAACAACACAAACATCTTGTCGGGGGCAAAATGTTACTGAACGGTTGGCTGGAATTTGTGGCGCATAAACTTGTTCTACAAATGTCCACGTGTCTACAGTACAGTAGTGAGAAGAGTGACTCTGATTTCCCAAACCACTAACTGATGCTTCTTTAGTTTTGTTATGTTAGCTCAACATGTTTTGTGTTGCTCAGATGGCTCCTTCCATTCGTCGGCCACATGGGCATCTGTACTTCAACTGGTGTCATCCGGGACTTTGCTGGACCCTATTTTGTTTCTGTGAGTACTGACTGGAATGTGTTTGCTGATTGTCTTGTATCCATCTGTCTATATGTGATACATTATAATTAAAATTCCATCTGAGCCCAGGTTCCTACTGTTTGAGATCAACCTTTTTTTTTTACTTGCAGGAAGACAATATGGCCTTCGGCTGCCCGACCAAGTAAGTAAACGTAAAAAGGGTTTCTGACATTTCTCCTACAAACAATATCATGTTTTTTGTTCTTCTCAACAGATACTGGATGCTTGATGTTAGCAAGGTCTATGCCAACGGAGCCAACGCATGGGACACAGCAGTGCATGATGCGTCAGAGGAGTATAAGCACAGGATGGTAAATGAAAAGGGTTTTGTGGACATGTTTGTTGTTAAACCAAACAGCCCAGTAACCGTCTTGATTTTCCCACAGCACAACCTCTGCTGCGACAACTGCCACTCGCATGTTGCCATGGCTCTGAATCTGATGAAGTATGAAAACAGCACATCGTGGAACATGGTTAACCTCTGCCTCCTCGCCCTGATCCATGGAAAGCATGTTAGGTGAGAAGGGGTCCATGGTACATGGAGACAACGGTTACAGCCGTAATTGAGGTTAAGTTGTGAAAGTTTAGGTGAACACATGCTTGTTTTCACTGATTTTGATGAGTTATGTAACATCAGCGCATATTAGTTGCTGCTAAAAAAAACAAAGGTGACCTACACTCAGACCTGTCCTTGAATGCATCGTTTATAGACACAGATTGAGGTCAAGCTTCTGCTTTGCTGGCGTGTTGTTCACTCTGCCGCAGTTGTAGGCATTCTTACAACTGGGAGATGAAGGACCGGATGCGCAGTAAAAGATGTGGTAGAACACGGTTTTCGCATTGGATCCAGAAATGTAATGATGGGCAACTGAGAGGTCGGGCTGAACTTTACTTTGAACCTCTTGGTGTACGTCTCAGGACACAGGAGAGAGAGGCCTGATTCTTGAACGGTATTGAGAGTGTATGTAGGACAGTCCCCCGGGCTCTTTAAAGTTGCCGACATGCACTTCATCCCTGTGACGGGATTGTTTTGGATGTAGGCATTGTTGAAAAAAGTACAGTGACGATTATACAGATTATCACTGTTGAGCAACACAGGATGAAAACATTCTATCACTGTCACATATGCTGTAACAGCTGTTATGAAAGCAGCTGCACAAACCAGTTTAGTAAGAATTCACACAGGCTAGACTAAAGAGACAACAAGCAGCAACTAGAGACTTTGTTTTGGGCTTAGCTTATAAAGCATGCATAGCATTAGTGCATGTGAATGAATGAAGCGTGGCTCAGTCTTAAAATGATGAGTATTGCCCTTCAGGACATAAATGGCATCAGTACAGACAGTTGCTGCTTCAAGTGCAAGGTTTTGTGTTGTACAGTAAAGTTTATTTTCCTGTGTTGTCCTTTCCTCACCATTATCTTGTGTTTGTCTCTGTCTAAACCAGCTGTGCAGGCTTTTTAAAGACGTGGCTGCCGTTCCTCATGCTGATGGGCGTCATCCTCACAGTGGCCCTAGCCTTCAACCTACGGTGACCAGGCAGGCCAGCTCAAGACACAGCAGCACCCCTGCAGGTCCATTGTGGGGTTGACCTTTTAAACAACAATGGGGCATCGCACAGTGTCGACTGAAAGTAGCTGAGGATGCAGAGACTCCTCGCCTCCAAGAGAATGTTGACCAGGAAAGTCCAGCATACGCATACCAACACACACTTGGTTTGCAGCCTCCTGTTACAGGCATTACTCCAGTAGTGAAGCTGGAATGCCTCAGAAATTCATTTAGAAATTTGAGAAGGGACTGTTAATGTACAAGAACACACACACACACAACTACCAGGACCACACATTTAATGCATTGTTGGTTATTGAAAGCCTTGATGGAAGGTTAACGTCTTTACAACTTCCAAAGTTCAGACATCATGTGTTTGAGTTAATAGTTTATTAGATATGTTCTCTCTGAGGTAAACACATCCATGCCTTGCTCTCATATTAGAATGATCTTACTTAACGTAACGTGTAATCTGGGGGATTCAATGCCATTTTATACTGGGGAGCTCTGGTTGATGCCTTTCTGTGGGAGTTCACTGCATATCTTTCTTGATCAAATGTAGCTGTTTTGATGCATTTTTCTAACAAGAACCAAGACTAATTTCATAGCATCTTCTAAAAGATATTTGCTAAGATGTGTTTCTCACGTATCACCTCATGACATTACTAATATGTTTACAATCAATGTTTTCATGCCTTTAACTACAGCTCATACGTGTAACAATTGTAGCGACCTCAGCCTTGGTAAACACCTAAACCAACAGAAGTAAAGCTGTTCATAGTTTTCTATGCGTGTGCCAAATGGAGGTGAATGGGAGACCAACTCAAACTGTGTCATTAGATCCAGACATGGACGTGTCTTTGAAAACTGTTCGTTGATGACTGAACTGCTAATGGAAAGAAGAGCCCACTTATATTTATGTCTGAGTTTTCAGTTAGAGATGCTTAATTTGCTGTCACCAAGAGTTGGTGCCTATAAATGACCTCTAATACTGAACCCTGGTGTATTTTTAGTTTTGCTTTTGTTTTTTCGACGGGCTTCTAAAGAAAGGTAGTTCCACTTGATGGTTGGCACTCGAAATCCGTTGCCATGGCTGTCGTGAGTAGATTCAAATCCCCTCATTGTTTGCCATAGAAAGAAGAAGTGTTGAGTCCTCTCTTTGTCCACGGCGCTGCCAGAAGCAGCAGGTAGCCAGGATGCTCAGGTTTTTCACACTCACCAACTCCTGCTGAATATCCTCCGTTTCCCCCAGCGCCTGACCAGCGTCGCTCCTGCTGTTTCTCCACCTCTGCAGATCAGACTCGAAGGTCATTGTGAAATGTCAGAGCTGTTTCACGAAGCTTTGATATATACCGGCCAGCATCCTGCGGTAGTCCGAGTAGACATCTTTTAAGCCTGAGCTGGAAAAAAAGTAAAGTTTGTCTAACATTCTATTCTAAGCTTAGTGCTGCATAAGTTTAGCATTCCTCATTGGCCTTCTGTTGATAGCAGCAGCTCTGTGGCCTCGTATGTTGCCTGTAAATATTTGAACACATTATACTGTACACAGGTGCTCTTTGTATAAATTGCAGACTCGATCAAGCACTCTACAGATTTCTCTTTTGAATAATTTACCTTACGATCTGCAGTAAAACATCTTTGTGCCTGAATAACCGTATGATTGTGTGTGTTGGCCACATAAACGCGAGGCAGAAGGATGGGAGAGAACGTGATTTGCATGCCAGCATGTGCGGATTGCATGCATGCAAAGGGAAAGGTTTAATAATCGATTAATAATCAGCTGCGTTTCACTGCAGCCAAGTGTCTAGTGATTGATTTCTATATGTACTCCATGCCGTTCTTGTAATCTCTTTCAAGGTTTGTGGTCGCCAGTAAACTTTAGAATAAATAATAAAGTAGTCTGTGGCAGGCCTGCTTTAAGTCAATTGATTTGATGCAGTAATCAGTACGTTGTTTACCGCCAAACAAAAAACTTAGAAGAAAATTATCAATCTGGGCTCAAGATGAAAATTAGTTAAAAATAAGAATCTATGGTTGGTTTTCTCTTTGTAAAGTTATGTCATTAGTTCTGCAAGGTTATTGATATTTAAACTTACATTATGCATGAGTTGAAATGCAAAGCTGGGATTATGCTGAATTTCTCTTAACTCGCGCTGCTCATCTCTTTACATGTCCAGCTACAGAGTGTTTGAATTTTTTTTTTTTTTTGAGTCTGTATTTGTTTTAAAGATTTAGTCTCACTTTTGTGTCTAAACGATTTTCAGTCCAGCTAGTGACACACTTTTCATTCATTGCATTTAAAAGGCAATCAGTGGGGGAAATGAACTTAAAGATCAGCTGATGAAACAAAAGCTACACATTTGACATACAAGCATATATGTGTATTTTATGACTAAAAGCAGTCCTGAATAAACGTAGAAGCCTCATTTATTGGAATGCAGCAATCAGTGGGGATCGTTTGAATGGTTTTAGGTGTTGCCTGCTGCGGTGCCTTGTATCCAAGAGCCAGGTCCAGGAATGTGGAGACTGTGGACAAAAGACAGTTGGGATGCTATTCTAAGTGCCACTGTTCATATACACTTATCCCAGTCTGCTGTTTCCAAATACTGCTTCGCTTCCCTGTAGTTCTCAGAATATCCTTCATGCTGCAGATCATATAGCCCACAGGGAATTTGAAGCCTTCTTTATAAGTGACTCATTGAACTCTGAATGTGTATGACCTACTGCTATAATCTTAATAAAGATATCTATTATTTTATAAATGTGTTTGTGTCGAGGTATGACTGCTATTGGTTTTTATGGCTGTTCAAGCCTCTTTTCCTCCTCCTCTGCTTTGTATAAACCCACAGAGGTTCCCGTAAAAACTACCAGAATATACATTAAGAGAAGGAAGCTGTCAACGCTTTGATACTACATCTGTGAAGTGGCTGAGGATCCCACTCAGTGGCCATTGTGATGCAGAACGTCATGGTATTTAAGAAAAAGAGAGATCAAAAGGCTCTGCTGTCTGGGCCCCCAGCAGCCCTCCCTCACATTTACCACCTGGGTAGGTGGGAATGACCAGGGACCTTAACTTGTGTCATCTACATAGAAGCCTGTCTAAATACCAAGCTGTCTGTTAAGCACTGACGATTTTCAAATCCCGGACAGTGTAAGGGAGGCAGATTGAAGGGACTGTACTGTTGGGAATGCGAGCCGGAAACACTTTCTCCTCCTCCTCCATCATCTCACGCCAGCAGTCTCTCCTTGGAGCTGGACGGGAAGCTCCTCCCCTTAGATCATTGCGCTGGTCGATGGTCCTTTTAACTTCATTGTTGCAGGAGAAGCGACGCCCCGCTTTGCCATGGAAAACTGATCAAACGCCACCTCTGATCAGCTCAACCCCACCCCCCCACCCCCTGGTTTTGTTGTAATGGAAATGAGACCCTGCCTCCCGGACACACTTTGTGCAGAGATGCAAAGTTGCAGCGCATTCCCAGCCGGGCCCGCACATGATAACGATGTCTCGTAGGAGCTGATCGCCCGGTTTATCCTCCCTTTTCACCGTGTTTCTTTTCTTTCTCTGCTCTCGCGCCGAGAGATCGCGAAACTTGCGCAACATGCAGGGTTGGACGCGGCGCGTTGTTTTTTGCGCGCTCCTCGGCTCCGTTTACGCGTCGTGCCCTCCGCGCTGCGAGTGTTCCGAAGCGGCGCACACCGTGAAGTGTGTCGGCAAGGACCTGCGGAGTGTCCCGAGTGGCATACCCGGATACACCCGCAATCTGTTCATTACTGGGAATCAAATCACTCGAATCGGCCCGGAGTCCTTTAAAGGACTGGATAATGTGACCAACCTGTCTCTGAGTAATAACAGGTAAGACTCTTGTCATTGTTTCATCCACATCAAACACATAGTAAACAGATAGTTATTCATTATTTATAGAAATTAAATTGACTTAAAAAGTGATTTTTAAAGTGCATTCAGTTCATGGTGTCTCTTGGATGTCCTCAAATCCAGAATTTCTGAGGTGGAGTCCCACAGCTTTTCCGGACTCCGCAGCCTTCGCTCTCTGGATTTGAGTAACAATCAGCTGGCAGTCATTCACCCAGAGGCATTCACCGTCCAGAACCAGACTCTGAGGGAGCTCAACCTGAGCCGAGCCCTCTACAACCACTCCTCTGTGATGGACTTGGCCACGTCGCTGCGGTGGAGCTCCCTGGCGTCTCTACAGGGACTGGACCTGTCTGACAACAGCCTCATCTTTTTACCATCCCGCATCTTCTCCCACCTGACGGGGCTGCGGCGGCTCCAGCTCTCCAACAACTCCCTGGTGGCCATCCACAACTCCAGCTTTGCCGGTTTGGAGAGGCTGGAGGAGCTCGACCTGACCCTGAATGCGCTGAGATCGGTGAACGAGGAGGGTCAGCGAGAGCTGGACTCCCTGCCCAGGACGGCGCTCTCGCTGGGGGAAAACCCGTTCACGTGCACGTGTGGAATCGAGCCTTTTGCTTTGTGGCTCAACAGCTCGCAGGACCGCGTTAGAGATGCGGAGGGCCTGGTGTGCGCGTTCCCAGCCAGCATGAGAAACACATCCATGCTGGCTGTGGGGACACTGACTCTGGGATGCCACCACAGGGACGCGGGGGCAGACCTCGCTTTGCAGACCTCTTACGTCTTCCTGGGCATCGTCCTGGGCTTCGTAGGACTCGTCTTCCTCTTTGTGCTGTATCTCAACCGCAAGGGCATCAAGAAGCGGATCTATGACATGCGGGATGCTTGCAGGGAGGTGTGGGAAGGCTACCACTACCGATTCGAGGTCGACTCTGACCCCAGGTTGTCCCAAGTTTCCACGAGTGCTGACGCGTGAAAGGAACCACCATCGTATTTTATTATGACTCTTTTCTAAGTAGAAGACTGTAAAAGTTGTACAGACGTGTCTGTAAATATATACATACATGATGTAATCTTTTTGCCTAAAAGCATGCACTGCCCATGTTTCTTCAGCACAATCTGCTCTGTCTTTGTCCAGACTTAGATGGACGCGAATGTTAGCACGGTACTTGTTTCATAACCTCCAGCCTGCACAAAAGAACAGCAAGTGCCTACGATCAGTAAGGGTTTGTTTCCTTATCCAAACACTGACCTTGAAGTAAACTCACTTTCTATTTGGCGCGCTTTCATGTAGCGTTCTGCGTCCGAGCCCGTCCCTCATATTTAGCTCGCAACACACTGCAATAAAATCCTGACACTACAAAAGCAAACCTCTGGGAATTTAAAGCACAATCGCTCATTCATCTTTCGGCCACGTCGAGCCCTTTGGTCCCTCCATCCTTCAGCCCCAGGGTGCCGGAGAGGAATTAAACCCCAGAAGCATTACCAAAGCTCCCCTAAAACCCACCACTCTGCTCCTCTTTGGCTGTTGGATTGAAACGGGACAATTGAGCGCAGACCGGCGGAAATCTCCTAGTCCCCCCATTTTTCTTTCTTTTTTCATCATGAAACGTTGCTTTGTTTCAACAGCTTGAGTTTTATTGTCAGAATGATGAGAACCAGTCCTGAGCCGAGGCTGCTGAAAGCAATCTCTCCCTCCCTTTCTTAAAGAAAACAGCCGCTCTGGAGGCTCTTTGAAGGAAAAAGTCTGGCTGTCCACATTTTTCTGTTTAGGGGATCTTTTTTTTTTCCCCCTCCAGTGATAAGACACAGATGATTCTGAAACACCAGCTACGCTGTTTCATTCAGTAGTTTGCTCTGATCCTTGAATCAAAAACATGTTCTAAACCTGCTGGTCTTTCTCTACTTTGTGACATCTTGTGATTGCGTCAAAGGTCCTAAAATATTTATGAGAGCAATCCAAAGTCTCAAATCCTGAATCCAAACGTTTTCTGATGTGTTCTGTGCCATGTAAATGTCTACACTGTGGTCACCACCAACAGAGAGTGGAGATAACAAGCCGCCTTGTTTATTGTGTGTGTTATTGTCCATATTGCCAGCTATCGACCCTGGAGCCCTTTGTTCAAAGCCAAAGTAGCATCTTCATCCTATCAAGATGTTCCCCAGCGCCTCATACTGCATGTGGAATGACAAAATAAAGCTTTATACTGCTTTAGCACAAATGCTTAAACTTGTGTGTTGTGGGAAAACAAAACAAAAAAAAGCAAAAATGAATGCACTCGCAACGTTGGGACTAAACTCTGGGTGCAGAAGCACATTAAGCCAAGCATTTACTCGCTTAGGAGGAAACAATTGAGGGACGTGCGCTGACACAAAGGAAGGCTCCGATGGCGAGACGCCTCAAATAACCTTTGTCTTGTAGCGCAGAACGATGCCTCGCGCTGCCCGTTCGCTTTCTGACTTCACAGACAGGCCCTTGTGCTGCGGCGTAATGAGATTCTCTCACAGTGACAAAGTTGAGCTCTATGATCCAGCCATTGTCAAAGTGTCATCATTCTTAATAATTGCCTGTGGGAGAAAATCCCCGGGAGACGTTTAAATTCTGCTATTACACAACATGTCAGGGCCAGAGCGTCGCGCTGGCCACGGGTCACTGCTGTCAGAAAGAAGATGGATTATTCCTCGCATGTCATTACTTCTGTACTCACTCATTAAAGCGTGGATTAGGAGCAGTGCTTTGTTTGTGCTATTATGAGTCTGACGGTGCGAGATCATCTCAGCAGGAGTGGAATAAAAAGAAGGACCCTTCAAATACACCCAGAGGCTTTAAATGAACCCTGCTCTGCACAACAAATGCTGTTAGAATATTTACAGAACTTGATGCACAGCAGCTTTTTTGAATTATTATTATTTATATACATTTTTATGCGTCCTGTGACTGAAAACATCTTGGTGCAATTACACCGGTTTAATTGCCTTGATAGGGAATATGGCTTAAAAGTGAGCAGCACATCTGTGAGGAATTGAACACGTTACAACGAGACCACAACAGTGAGCAGCATGACGACACAGACAAAGTGGCATCTACAACCCCCCCCCCCCCCCCCCCCCCTACTCCATCCACTGGTGTGGTATGATAATCACACAATGTGTAAACACGTTCACCCTCAGCAAATACTGCACAGTCATGCGATCCATTCTGCTTCGTATTTTATCGGCCGCTGACAACAAAAATAAGCCAACAGCAGAGCAGGGAGGCAGGGTCTGCTCATCCATCTGGTCCAACCAACCTGGGCAGTGAAGGCAGCAGCTAAACCACCAGTGGGGTGGCAACGGCTGAAAAAGCACCTGTCGTACAAATGTCACGGGGAGATGATGGCTGTGATAAATCAGAAGAAATCAAAATTCTACGACAAAACATCCATAAGCCTAAACGTTTAGTCATAATCCTGAGTGAGTGAGTCAGATTTCGCAGCATCATGTTGGGAAGTAACGTTTGCAGAAAGGGAATTAAAAAAAAATTCACCAAAGCTGCCTGTAAAACATCTAGAAGCAGCCTTTAAACATCCATCTGCTTCTTCCGTGTCAAAACAGTTGTTTCCACTTTTAAAGAAAGGAAACGTCTCTACAATAGTTGTGTCAGTATATTTCCTCACTCCGGCTTCAATAAGTAATCGTCCCATTACAAATGGATTTGATTTGCGTTTAATTGAATAACTGATCAGTCCCGGTTGGAGAGTGTTGGAGTGTTGGTCCCAGAGTTTATACAACATGCATGTGTCTGCATGTCAGAGCGGAATATTTTATGCTCTCCAAACTTAAACAAGAACCTCGTGGTGCGGAACCGCAGTGGATCCCCACGCCCGCGCAAAATCAGAAACAAATGCTCTCAACAAAGTCACGTCTCTTCTGAAAGAAAGGCTCATGTAAAACATTCCACCGCAACAATGCAGCTTCTCTCTGAAGTCCTCATGACTCTGTCGCCATTGATCTCTGAATTGACTACAACTGTAAACGGAGCGTTAGCCCCCTCGCCCCGACGGCCTCCCCCTCCCCGGGCCTCTACAGAGACCGTCCGAGGCCTTGTTGTGGGGATCTGCTGTCCTCGCACCGGCCACACATTAGTCTCTGAGTCCATGTGGCTCGTTAGGAGCTATGTTTCGTTGTTGCTGTGGTTCTTTATAGCAGGATGAGGTTAGGGAGTTTTCAGTCACTCGCATTTCCTGCCGGGTCCCGTCCTCTCGCGTTTTTAGTTTTATACTCTGAATACACCCAATACGTTCATGCCTGTGCAAAACATTTACGCGCATATCCTGCGAAACCCTCATGCATGGAGATAAATCGGTCCAAGGTAGGCGAGCGTGATCAAGCCTTTCCATTGATCAGACATATACCCAAAGAATAGGCTCTGCGATGATTCATGAGCGCGCGGCTCTTGTTCCTCCTCTCAGAGAAAGCTAATAAGGCCTGTGCTGCTGCTTGGATTATAAATGGCCTTGTCCTCCTTTAAAGAAAGGGCAGGATACTCACAACTCCTGCACTACTTCATCATCTGCCTCATGCATCAATGGGCCCGGTTGAAACTTAGCACAGAGTCGGGCGAATACGCTAGTCTGGTCGGAGGATGCTTGGATCAAAGCCCTCTTCCACTAGATCCTCTGGAATTCAGGTAAAGGTAAAGAGTCCGTTTAAAATATTATAATCAACTGAAGTGATGGCATCAAACGTATGCATACGCAGAAATCCCCAGACAACAACATGTGTTCTTTATATCTTAAAGTAATTCAATCCACACAAGCGTGGCAGAAAGGTGACCTGTCATTCCCCTGACGTGATCTCACACATTTGTCCAGGTTGCGTAAACTCAGAGTCCATCCTACCAAATCGAGCTGTTTAAGTTTAACTTCAGCTGAACCCGAGTGGAAAGAGCGCAGCCGCTCTGATGATGATGATGGATCTCCGAGCTGCTTGAGGAATGTGTCGAGTGTGAACTCTCCGTAGGTAGTTTGCCCTCTCGCCTTCCTGGTGGGAGGAGACTTAAGCTCATTATTATTACCTTCATTATTTCGCATGCTGGACCAGATGCTGGAGCAGGAGGGGGCCCCCTGCGCCCAACCGGGACCCGCGGCACCTGATTGGCCAGGAGGAGAAGAACGCTTCGCGGGCCAAAGGGTAGATTCTTCCAGAAAGAGACACCATCTGCTGATTGTCTCTTGCCTACTTTACATCATCTTGCTACAGTCAGAGGAGAAGATGCTGCTCGCTTTAGATGAGAAATTCAGTTACACATCACAAACTCAGTTTTGCTCCACAGAACCTCCAAAATAATCACTTCATCAACTGTCAACCACAGAAAATGTTATCTTTAAAATTTACTCTCACAGTTTTGCAACAACCTTTTGACCCTTATGACCTAATCAAACATCTGCATAAAGTGCTGCTCACATTAAACAAAACCTTTTAGCTTCATTCTGTGAATTCCTTTATTTTAACTTGCGTGATGTTACGGTACTATCACTGCTGCTATGTCTGTGACAAACGATCCTATTGGCACCTTGGATAAAAAGCAGTGTTGAGCCACCTACAATCTGCAGGCCTGCTCTCAAACGCTCCCCAGGAAACTCAAACTAACTAAAAACATTTGTTTCCATTTAGAACTTGAAGTCAGTCTTTTTTCTTCGGAGACCCTTGATAAAGATGGATGTTGTAGGGCTGCTTTCTTAGCTGCTTCTTGCAGATTGACACACTCCGGTTGTTTTCCTGCTTAAATAAAGGTAAACAAACAACATGTCAACATTCCAAAACAGAACTTTTTTTCTTTTTCTTCCAAATGTCCCCACATCTTGCAGGAGCTCTGTACCCAGATGAGATGTTGCTGTGCTGCTTGCTCTCTTTTCATGGCCGTGCACATGCAGATACATCGTGTTAGCATCCAGGAACTGTGACCTTTGGAGGGAGAGAGGCTCCTCCACATGTCCATAGGTCAGCAGCCTTGTGCACAATCAGCAGAAAGACACACATGAGATGTGATGCATGCTTCCATTTGCTAAGTCAGCAGAAACACTCCCAATGTGAAAATATGACTATGATGACTATGACATCCACTGATTCCAGTTAAGGTCTTTTTCACACACTGCTTTGCACATATGAATGTTGGTTGGCGTAATGGAAAGAATTCCGAATGGGGTAAACTGTTCTTGAAAAAAAAAAAAAGTCCTCAGTGCTATTTCCTTTGACAGGAAATTGAGTCTCTGATCTAAGCCACCACGCTCATCTGGTCATCGCATGTGAGGTGTCACTCTGCCCTGCAGCGAGCGAGGATGCCTAGAAGAACGCAAAAGCAACAAGACGGGCCCGCTCGAATAAATCTGGGTTCAGAAAACGCTCCTGATGAAGGCATATGCAGCACTTGGGGAAAGTGGGACAGAGTGACAGCTTCATCTGTCGCCTGCTTCTAGCGGCAGCAGGGGGATTGCTCTTAATGAACAGCACTGACCAAGCAGAGTCTGTCGCCAAGCCTCACACCTGCCACACTACCAGGGAGCATGTGATGCATCAGCGTTAGTGCTGCTTACAACACATGGACTGAGGAAAAGGGTGAGTTTCGTGTGGAGAAAGCGGATGAAATCGCACTCACGTGTTTTGAAATAATTCCCCCCAAAAAAACGATCAAGTGAGCTATAACCTACAAACAGAGGAGAGCTGAGCAGTCAGGGGGTACGGGAGGCATCATTAATAACATTAACAAAGCCATCAAGACTAACATGATCTTCCTCAGGGTCAGCTCGATGCAGGGAGGACAGAGCTCACTGCAGAGCGAGAGCAGCTCGAGGTCATTAAAAATATCAAGCTTTTATTTTTTACTTCTTTGCACGACAACGTGAGATTCGTTTGTGCAGGAAAAAAAGGGGGGAAAGGGAAATTGATCCAGTGCTCCAGAAACTCAAATCAACCAACACCTGCAGACAACTCTGCTCATTAAGCTGTGATTGGACGCAGGCTGTAAAGAAAGGCTGCGCGTCTGCTGTGTACTCATGAAGAGCAAGACGGCTCCAGAGCCGCCGCTGCGTTCAGGGTTCTAGCACACAGAGATGGCTTGTGGAGTTCATTTGGGGTGCGTGGGTTTTGGAGCCTAATCTTAAGCCTGTGTTCATTCGTTGTTGCATTTCTTCTGACCTTGATGTCTCTTTGTTTCCTCGGCAGGATTTTGCTAATTTGTTTGGTTCAAGCAGAGCATGCACGCTGTTTATGGGTTAAACAAGGTCAGTAGAACACGCACACGTCGCCGTCTTAGCGCTGTGGCTTTCCACTGAGTTGAACTCTCTCTCTCTCTCTCCTGCAGCTCCCAGCTCCCAGAGACGCAACAGCGACCGATATGTTGGCTTCTCGCAACAGGATAGTAATGTTCAAAGCCTTGGCTATCTCCAGAATAAATTCAGACAGCCGCCTGATTCTACAGGCTCGACCCGCAACAGTAGCTCCAATACTCAGGCTGTAGATAACAGTGGTTTTACTCTGGGACTGTCCACTAGTGACTCAACACAGGCTTTTTCACAGCCAGCTCCAGATGGCTATGCTACATATGGGTTGTTGCAGAGCAGCTCCGGGTCAGAGGCCGACGGGCCGCTACCGAGCTGGCGGAGAGTAAAGGGTCAAAAGGTGCCACAAGCACAGCTCCTGGACCGGTTTACTCCGATTTCTAGTGGAAGTTTTATCAACCATTTTAGTGGTGAAAAGAAAACTAGGCAGATTCAGCAGGATGCACGGCCTCCTAATGAGCATCTCTATGGCAATGGTGTGTCTGTTCAGAGTTCTCCCAGAGAGAAGTACGCCTTCACCTCACACTCTCAGCCTCCAGCACAAAGGCCTTATGGTTCGGCTGCAGAAACGCCAGCCTGTGGCCCGAGGGGCTCATCTTCCAAACCCTTCAGAGCAGATGCTTCCACAGAGGCGCAGCCATTAGCCTGTGGCCTTGGAAGAAGAGTGTCTTCAGAACGTCACTATGGATCATTTAAACGGTCTCCTCAAGATGAAAGGCCTAGAAAGGACCCCATCCAGAGAACCCTTCACCAGGGCCACGGGTTTCCTTCCCAAGGAAGCTCAAAGCCTCCTTCCAACTGTGTGAGTTATCCTCCGGACTGGCCCAATAGACAGAGCGCTGATCCAAACAAACGAGGCCAGTTAAGCTCTGCCTCCACTAGGAGGTGTTCTGGCCAGGTACCCTGGACGAATGCAAACCCAGGCCAGGGGGTTCAAAACCTCCTTGTCCCTGGGAGCAGCAGAAGAGCAGAGAGCTCGGCTCGGCGCTTCGTCGCAACCAGAACTTTTAACATCCCCGAGCACTTGGGTGGACACTCCATCAGACGGCTGAAGGGGCCACCTGACCAGCAGGAAACCAGCATCCAGAAGCCACAGCAGCCTGCATCCTACAAGCCACAGGGTCACAAGGTCAGATGGTACAGGGTCAAGCTGCTTCGCTGACACCGCAGGTGAGTTCCTGACTGTTTCCATCTTGTTTGATCGGACCTGGTTATTCATGCCTTTTGTTTTTCTAATAGGTGCAGGAGGATTTATCTTGAATGAAGAATTGTTTTGAAATAAAAGCTAATTTATGTATTCCACGTTGTTTCACTGGTTTTTGTTTCAGCTAGAGCTTGAATGCTTTGTAAATGTAGACGTGGTGCCACCTTGTGTGCAAAAGATGCATTGCAGGAAAATGTAGAAAATCAATTATTTTCATGACTGTTTTACAAATTAAAAAAAAAAAAAAGGTAAACAAGCAACTTCACAAACCTGAAACCCGAAAGGTCCAGTGAGACGCTCCACCACCTACTACCGACATGAAGTACTTCAGAAGGTTGACATCAGATTAAGTTTGTATTTGAGTTGTCTTTGTAAAGGGCTTGCTGACATCCCACGTGTCCACCAACTAGTCCTGTCTTCAGGCTCTAGGCTCCGTGGCTGCTCCACAATCTACAGAGAGCAAAAGTAAGGATGAGATGAAAGTACAGTGGAGGCTCAGATTGATCATGGATTTGGATAAGTCACCTTCTGCATATACCAGCTACCTCTAAACTATCAACTCTAAAGACTAGACCTGCTGCAAGAATAAATCCAACCGCTCAGTGTGAGAGTTTCTTCTGCAACACAGTCTTACTACCCTACTTCCACTGGCTCTTTACAGGCTGCTGCTCTCTGTGGAGGTGGCAGGACCACAAGCTAAAACAGATGACTTTTCAGGGGTGTCCTCAGAAATGAGGCTCCGGCCCATCTCCATCTTCTCCTGGAGGCTGGTGATGGCCCTTTTACATGTTGTTGCTGCTCTGAAATTTCTTTTCATTATCTGACTATTCTTCAGGTTCAGAGTAGCAGGTAAAAAATATCCTCCTCCTTGTTGTCATCGTCTTCTTCTAGGTTAGTTGTTAGTGTGATCAGATAGATTCTCATCATGAAGAATCAGACAAGGAAGTAAAGAGATGAACCACAAACATTCTTCGAGTGTTAACAATCTGAACTTAAGTAAAGAATTTTGGTTTTTATTTGGCTCTATTTTTTTTCTAAATACTGGAAAAACTGTATCCTGACGACAATTATGTAGCATTTAAGTCCAGCAAAAAAGCTTGTTCCTCCAAGGCAATGGCAGAAGAGCTTGATCATAGGAGGACGCTGGCTACTTTTTGATATAAGCTGCAGAAGAAGAGTAGCAGGAAACAGTGTATGAATAATAGTCAGAACACCTTTTATAATGGATGACAAAAAAGTTCAGAGGATGAGGGAGAGAAGGAATCCGAGCACTTGAGCGTTGTTACAACTTCATGTGCTTTTAACTAAGGCTGTCAGTCATCGGATTCTGTAACCTCATTCACATCATGACGTTGCCATACCGTAACCTCATTTAGACTGATGTACATGAATGTAAACATACAGAATAATAAAGACAATATTTACATGCATGATTATTAAGTGAGACGTTGGCTGTTATTAACTCGAAGCCAGTTATGAGTACGTTTGTCAGCAGGTGGACCCCAGTTTTTATTAGGTACGTTTTAGCAATAAGGAGAAACATTATTGTCTATAAAGCACCTACTTGCTACACGTACGAATCACGACCGTTCCCCATCAGAACCAAGATGTGGGAAGCATTCCTATATTATATTATATTAAATGGCACCACAGGGATAATAGGTTCTGGTAATAGAAACTGTTTAGTATTTATTTACCTTTTTATCAGATCACTTAATAAGTCACAGCTGAGTTGAGCAGTAGAATTTCCAGACAAATTTATCAAGCAGAACAAATGGGTCTGTGCTAATCACCTGTAGAGGACAAACAAAAAACTCCAGCAAGAAAACATTGCAACAAGAATCCTTGAGTGTTGTGTTGAATTTGAGGAACCACAGATCTGACTGAGAGTCAGAGGCTACAAACTGGAGATGTGGGGTTTTTCTGCCTCTACTCCAATGAACAGACTTTTTTTTAAAGTCAAAGTCAAACCACATCAAGAGGTGGCAGGATTCTTTGAAATCGCCATTCTACATTTAGCTCGTTTTGTTTTTACAGATGCTTGTCTCCCCCGTGAGAGACTCTAATGGAAAGAAAACCTTCCAGACTTTTATTATGCCACCTATGCGTAAAGGATTTCTGGTCTTGATGAATTTGAGCCTTTTAAATTAAAGTTTACAATACAGACTGCAAAAAAGAAAAGAAGCTTATGTGGCAGACACACTCTACATGTTCACATCCCACCTACAAAGTAAATACACATTGAAATATCAACACGGGAGATTCAGGGACAAGGACGCCCAAGCATCATCAGGGTGAGATGTCAGTCAATGCAGGGATGGAAAACATGGCCGTGCATTTGATCAGCTGCATCCTGCGCCGAGCTGGTGTGTTGCTGCGTCTTTGTAAGTGTAAATATGTAGACCGTCAGCAAAACATGCTGCCTCAGACGTATCAAATTGCGTCCGGGCGAATGAAGCGCCGATGACAAATTCAGCACTTTATTTGCTGCTGCTACAAAAAGGGGAAATAATAAATAAATCCACAGCAAATGTCTTACGAAGATTTAATGTACATTTATTCTTAACACGTGGAACATATAGTATAAAGATTTCATACTGAATAAATGATATTCATTAAGCCAAAAAAAGGAAAAAAAGAGGAATTTACATCAAGTTTTTAGCTACATCATCTGAAATACAAATATGCAGAATCCGCATCACTGGAAAACAAAAAAAACAAAAAAAAAAAACGCTTAAAATGTTTTTCTTCGTCAAGGTCTAGTCTGTCATTTCTGCAGGAGCTCAAATGAAACATTATTTCTGTTATATTCTCTACACCAGAGACAAACTGAAACTTGAAGCTGTGTTGGTTGAAGGGTGGTGTTGGACAGCAGCTAAAGACTCCCCCCCCCCCCCCAACTCCCGCCTCTTCCACCACCAGGGGCATGGTACGAGCGGGGCGAGGGCGCCGATGTAACAGAGAGAGAGAGAGAGAGAGAGGTGGCGGGGGCGTCAAGTAAAATCACGTGGCGCGCTTGATGCGGGGCGGGAACGAGTCATCGGATCAAAGAATAAAAACGGTGATGAGGAACAGAAGTAGAGAAAAGAGAGAGAGAGAGAGAGAGAGTGTAATGTACAACATCATATATACACTGCAGCTTGGACTGCATCTAGAGTTGAGGACCAGTCCTAAAGAGGTGACTTTTTAATATAAGGGTCAAGTCATACAATCAAGGGACAAAGAAGAGGTCAGGGTGTTGTAGGTTCACCATACTTTGGGGGGAAAGCCGTTTTCTCTCTCGACATGAACTAAAACTGTTTTTAAAAACTACAGTTTGCTGCCAGGCCAGCGGATCTCAGTGTGAAACCGTATTATTACAGTATGTTTACAGTTTTAAGGTGTACAGTACAGAAAAAAGTCCTACAATCTACTGCACAGGCCTCCCATGACGTATGTCTGTTCACAGCCAATAATGTGGTTCCTGTGGGGCTGAGTATATAGCATCCAAAGTTACAGCAATTATACCACACCACAGTCTGTAAGTCTATGTAGCCTCCAAACATGAACCATAATATTGTTTAGTCCGTGCCCTCCCCACCCGCCGACCCCTGTAGGGAGAGAGCGAGCACACGTGTCCCCCAAACTCACTGTAAACTAGACAGCAACTTTGGTTACAGTTTTTTCTTTTTTCTGAAGGTTTTTTTTTCTTTTCGTAAAAAAAAAAAAAAGAAAAAAAAAAGTTCTTTCCGCAGGGCAGCACGTTCTGTCCCATGTCTGGGTCCCAAACTGCTCTTCTTTGCCAGTATCATTCCGTTTCAAACATTTAAAATCCACAGCTACTTCATGATATTCCTTCCTTTAGTGAGAAGCAGGGGTAGAAAGACAGTGGAATCCAAGGTGATTTTGCATAAATTAAAAAATAGGGGAAAAAAAAAAAAAAGGAGTCAGTTTTGCTCTTTTCACTCACGCAACACACAAGCGCGCGCACACAGACACACACACAAAGAGGGGGAGTGATGGGGAACAGAATGAGGCAGAGCTGAAACCTCCCCACGGCTGTCATGACTGGCCAATCAGAAACAGTACGTCACAGATCACTTGGGACACCAGAGAGTTCATAAGTGGGGACACCGAGATGTCCAGTAGCCGGGACTCGTACAAAGTGAACTCTGAGTGGTTTTCTTCTACCTTAGCGAGGGCGTGCAGGGCCCGGGCCGCACGCCGCATCATGTCCACGCTCGTGGGCTCAAACTGGGGTGCGCCCTGCATTTGTAGCAATGAGCTTTGGCTCTGTTGGTACTGCGTGGCAGCTAGGCTGTCCTCCAGGAAGCCCAACAGGTTGCCCACGCTGCCTTTCTGCACAGCGATGGCCCGTGCTGCCAGGCTGTCGCCCTGGGCCAGGTTAGCCAACAGGACGACTGCCATTTCCCGGCAGACAGCCACCTTGCGCTCACCAACCAAACGCACCAGTGAACCATAGAGCTTCTCCAAGCGGCTGAATGGCGGTGTTGCAAGGATGAGGTCAACGTTGTTGTCCTGGATGCTGAGCTTGCTGAGGGTCTCTAGGACCAGTCTTTGAGGGGACAAGGAGCCGTGGGGCCCAAGCGAGGGGAAGGGGTCTAGGGCCTCTGCCGAGGGACAGACAGCCCAGTGGAGCAGGCCATCCAGCAGTGGCAGGCATATACTCTCTGAGTAGATAGAAAGGTCTAGCTGGCCTGAGATGTTTGCTAGAGTGACTAAGCAGTTTTCCCTTAACACCTCGAGGCAGTCCCACCACCACTCATCTCTCTCACAACTCACGCCTTCGTCTTCCTCCTCCTCCTTCTCGTAGGTCACTGGGGCCTGTTTGCGTTCTGGGTGCCTGTGGTGGAGCAGCGCCAGGCGGCCTAATAGCAGCAGGAGGCCTGAGTGTTTTGACATCTCCCGATCATTCCCAGGGACGAAGGAGAGGCTGCGCACAATGTTGGAAACGCAGATGCAACGTCTGGCTAGCGAGTCCTGCCAGTCCGACAGGGTGCAGAGCGGCGTTTCGTCCTTGCTGTGAGGCTCGTCCTCCAGAATCTTTACGTTGCGCCGACTCTGGAGGTCGGGGTTGATACTGAACGGGTACTTGCTGTTCTCTTTCTGCTCGTCCGAGCCTCCCCACACTACTTCCTCTGTGACCGAGCCCGGGCGGGCAGACAGCACGTCATCAATGGTGGCAGTGACTGGTGCACCGATGGGAAGAGGAGGAGAGGTCTTCTCTGCTGGAGACTTCTGAGTTTCAGAAATAAGCGGTGTTGGCTGCTGGGCCTTGTCTTCTACGTTGAACTTGGATTTCTTGTGGTTTTCTGTTGCTGCCCCTGGCACCTGGGCCTTCTTGCGGCTCTCAGTGGCTGTCGGTGTGCGTTTCCGCTGCTTCAGAAGGACCATCCGGCTCTCAAAATGGGTCTGGATGTGTTCAGTAGTGTCGCCACCACCAATGCTCCAGTGTGTTAGGCCACTGTCAAAACTCTGCCGCTGCCCAAGCTTAGACAAGTGGTTCACCAGGAAGGGGTTCTTCCTACGCACCATCTTGATGGGGAGTTTATCAAACTTACTAGCCTGCCTGGGCTTCTCTGAGTGGAGGTTGGGGTCTGAAGAGGACCCTGAGGTAGAGGTACAAGGTTCCCTAATAGAAGACTCCCTTTCCTTCTCCTCTTCCTCATCCTCTGAAGACATGTCTTTCTGGGAGTTCTCCTGTTTTACCTGAACCACCGGGGAGGGGTGGAGATTGGCCTTTGATTCCTCTACCTCTTCATCCTCCTCCTCTTCCTCCGTGTCCATATCCTCTGCTTCTGGCACGGGAATGTCATCATCAGAGTCCTCAGCAGCGTTGGGGTCTATGAGAGTGCGCTGTCCTGGGTCTCCTACTTCATACTCCTTTAAGATGCCAAAGATCTCAATTAGGCAGCGTCTGAAGTACTCCACCACCAGCTCCAGAAATCCAGGCAACTGTAAAACCAGAGAGCACGTCATACATCAGCACATCATCAGATAGTATGGTCTTGTAAACGCAGCGTGACAAGATTTGTGATTTTTTTAAGGTGTAACAGTTGTAGGTTTGAGGAACTTACTTGGCATAAGTTAAAAGTAGAAATGCTGTTGTCATCGTACAGTAAAATGTTAATGGTGTCCAAAGCCCAAGTGCTTTCAGCAAGTAAGCCAGACTTTAGTGACATCATCACTCTCCAAGCCTCAGGAGTGCCTATGAAAACACATAATGCATAAACACCTAATAAATATGAGCCAACTGGATCATTATCAGTGATTATCTGTTGTTATATAACAGGTAACATTTTAAATGTAGTTAAATTTATTTGTGTACCAATGTCTTTCATGGTGAGCCTCCTGCGAGGTTTAAGGTGGGGTTGGGAGGCCTCGATAGAGCCTTGAGGAAAGGCCACATCTCGCCTGATCATGGGTTGCTGCACAGGAGCCTGGCCAATGTGGGAGGCTGGTACTGGAGGTCCAGCTTTCTGCACCTTAATGCCCGGATGCATGTATGGAGACTTGCTGGGCGACGTCCTGCTTTCCATTGGCCGGGGGATCGGTGCTGGGCTCGACACCTGAGGAATGTGGTTCTGGGTAGTCTGGTAGGTAGATGGCAGGGGTCTCGTCATGGGAGGTCCAGAACCACCAGGGCCAAATGGCGGCTGGCGCTGGTTGACGTGGCCAGGCCACTGACCCTCGTGGTTCATCCGCTGGTCCGATGGCATCATATCCTCTGAGCGGTTCATGCCGTGGTATCCTGGGGCCTGACCGGGTACAGGAGGTCCCTGTCGGTTTGGATAGTTAGGATATCCCATCTCATTGCGGCCTTGCCACAATGGGCCCTGGGGTCCATCAGGACCTGAAGGCATGGAGCTTCCCATCATCTGGGGAGGCATTGGAGATTGAGAGTTGGGGCCTGCAGAGGACGGCCCTCTGTCCCGGCCGAAGGGGAAAGGGAACTGGTTCTGTGGGCCTGGTGGCCTACGATCCCCTCCAGGGTATGCATTATACTGGTTGTACATGTCCTGTTGGCCCTGGGGTCCTGAAGACTGGGGTCCTGGCTGCTGTTGACCACTGTAGGGGACACTATACATTTCTCCCTCATGGCGCTTGGCAGGAGGCCCATATCCTCCATCGACAGGGCGCTTGTAGTTCTGTTGGCAGAAAATATTCAGCATTTTCAGTTGTGTGCAACCATGAATGTCATCATTCATCGTTTAAAGAAGAATTAATGCTCAACAAAGAATAAAATGTTCCTACCGGTTGCTGCTGTGGATACATTCCTGGCTGTTGATTTGGGTAAGGACCACCAGGGGGCGCTCCTTGGCCAGGATACTGATTGGTAAAGGAGTCATGCCTGAAAACAAAAACAAAACAAATTTTTATCAAATTTTTCTCGTCAGTGCACAGTTGTAACTGCTATGCTGATAGGCTGTAATCAAAATTTTTGCTTTAAAACATCCATCTGTCCTGAAATAAGTTTTCCTTGGCATCGACTGGTACTGACCGTTGTTGTGGTGGAGGGCGACTAGGTGAATACATCCCTGGTTCGGCTCCAGAAGGCAACATGTTGGGCTGGGGAGCTCCTGTTCCCATGCTGCCGTCAGGGGCCATGCCGGGCTCCTGTCTGTAAACCAACCAAGAGCACTCATCAGCTTTAATGCGGATAAAAGACAGTGAACTAGTACAGACATTTTGTGTGTTTACAGAGAAAGTCTTACTATAAAATGTTGCAGAACTCTTGGGGAATAACATTTACCTTCTGTCATATCCGTAAGGGAACTGTTGCCTCTGGCCCATCTGCATGTTGCCCATAGGGCCTGGTGGGCCTCTGTTATACTGTTCTCCCATCCCGCTGTTGGGACCTGGTGGCATGAACTGCTCTCCAGCTTGAAACAAAAAAATAAAATAAAATAAAACAATCACTACTGTTATACTCAGAACTCCTGAGGCATCTGACCCGACTATCTGGGTGATGCTCACCTTTCCTCATGCCACCGAAGGGGTCCTTGTTAGACTCATATGGACCCATTCGGCCCATGATCTCCGGGCCACTCATCCCTGGCTGATAGCCCTGAGAGTTGGGAGTCATGGCATTTCTTCTGGAAAATGCCGGGTCTCCACCGTCAGCAAAGGGATCCTGCAGACTTACACTACTCCTGTGATATGACACAGGGTTTGTTAGTAAAATACTGAATAGTTTGGTTAGCTTATTTTTAAATGTAAAATAGCTTCACAGTTTCCACAAAGTGTTGTGTTAAGCACTCATTCTGTATGTTTGAGTCTTTCCTCATCCACCTTATTTTAGCATCCAATAGATGAAATATATTACATATTAGGTTTTCTATGAAACATAAAATCTAGGCTTCTAACTCATACCTGACACCAGGCATTGGAGGCATCTGTGTGTGTGGGGTGGATGCAGGAGTGGGGGGCTTGAGGTCTCCCCCCTCTGCCATTGAACTGCTGGTGGACTGAGGAGTTTGGGGTCCTTGCAGGGATCCAGAACCAGCTGCAAAACAAGAACAAGCACCCTGAGTACAGGGGAACAACCAAGAACTACTCTGGTTTGTAAGACCGGACGATGCTCCAACACCGCTTTAACACCGTTTCTGCTCACCATCCATGTGAACTACATCTGGGCTCTAGGAGTCACCAGAAAACAATTATCCAAACTCCGACTGACAGATTACTGCCTGACTTGGAGAGACAGTCATTTGTGGGCGTGTGCATGAGTGAGCGATCGTTTGTTTATGTTGTGTGTGTGCGCGTGTGTGTAATAGTAGAGCTCATCCTTAACTTCAGCTCTGGACTATTAGCACGCCAGTTTGATGACTCACAGGTTCCCATTCATTAAACTGGCACACCCACCGGGGTCATTGTCAGGTCACATTTATTCATATTTTTTCACATCAGCCTCTTTCCTCCATAGCTCACACATACACACACACATTAACCGGCTCCCCCTCCCCCTTCCCCATCTCCCTCTGGGCAGGGATTTCCCTCCTGCTAAAGATGAAGGGAGAAAAGGGGAGGGGGGGGGCTTTGTGAAGAAGAAAAAAATGCATGGTAGAAACAGAGTGAGAGAATTGTGTAACTTTTGAACACACATACACACACAAACCTCTTCCCCCATTCATCATTTCTGGCTCGGTCCTAATCTCTAGGGAGTGTTGTCTTTCCTCTGTAGCCCTGGGCCGCTCACAAGGCAGCAAAGACGTGCCGCTGATGGAACATCACCAAATCACTTGCTGCCCCATGCCACCATTCACCCTGCCCCCTCCCCTGGCTTCCTTCAGACTAACTAGAGGGCTGATGCCAGCTGACAAGCACCCTGATGTCTCCTGTAACAGCACCCCAGCAGTGACTCAGTGCCCTGTGTCTGACAGTCTGGGTCTCAGCCAGAGCAGAGAGCAGCACATGGCTGCTTCTAGTGTGGCTGCTCCTGGCATCCTCAACAGGAGCATCTCAAAACAAACAGCTTCCAGGTGACAACGTGGTCCAGAGACCCCTCATGCCCCCTCCCAATAACCTCTAGTATGAAGGCCAGTTTGCACACGGACTCCTACTCAACATTTAAAGAGTCCATTGAAAGGATGGCTGGTTGTGTCGCTGTTTGCACAAAAACTGAGGCTGTGGAGATCGAAAGGACAAGTCTGTCGTCATGTCTTGTGCAAATGCCAGACAAAATTCCCCTGAGAGGTGAGCTCGTGGAACTGTCCAGAGGATGCACTGCACTATTGTGACGCTGCTCTTATGTACACCACCTCTAAGAAACAGCAGTGATTTATGGAGAATGACAACCACATACAGGACAATACAAACACTGACTGTGAACGGAAGCCAATAAAATACGCTAGTTCATTGGCTGATAAACTTGAATGGGTAACCATTATGCAACTAAGAAAACAGAAATATTTGGGATGAACCTGGGACAATTCAATAACTGGGTGATTGATGATACCCGCTTACCTGGGCTGGGAGGCTGGATCTTTGCTTGGTTCTTTTTGGTGTCTGTGTTGAAGAAGTCTGGAGGTGGGTCCTCGCCACGCTCAATCTTGCACTCAAAGGCATACAAACACTGGATGTACTGTTTCTTGAGCGAACTGGCTGCACTGCTCGACGTGCCCACGTTCAGGCTGGTGGCCAGCTCCCTCCACTTCTTGTTCTTGTTCACCTGGTGGGCGATAAGCGGAAGGTGGCATTCAGGAAGCAGAAAGCACACCAGTAGTCTCACAACAATTCCACATTTATCTATTTTGATCTGAGGTATTCAGGCGTACCTGGGTGAGACCACCAATCTCTTTGACGGACACGTAGAGTCTGAAGAGATCTAGAGGCTTGCGGCCCACGGCGGGCAGGTTGTTCATGCCCATGGCCTTCTCCTCTGCAAAGGCCAAGTATCGGTCCACCCACATTTTCCTCTCTGGTTCTGGGCCAAGTTCATACAGACGAGTAATTTTTTCATTGGTGATGGTGGAAGAGCTCGACTTCTAAAAAAAAAACAACAACGAAACTGAGTTGGATGTAAAAGTTCAACAAACAAAAAATCATGCAGACTTTACGTGTAATGTCACCTTTTTAGATTCAGGCTTTGGAGTTCCATCCACTTTGTTGTTCATCTTCTGGGTTGGGTTCATTTTCTCCATGCCGAACTCTGTACTGGGAGCCATACCTGAATGTTGACAGGTAATAAGAGGATGACATAAAAATGAAAAGCTATAGGTCTATTAAGACTTCTGATCTCACAGCAGTGATTAAACCTGTGTGTCTTTCTCACCTGGGGTGTTGTTAGACATGTTTGTCCCCATAGGATATGTCCCTGGTCCTCCCTGGTTCATCATGCCGTGCATGCCACCAGGACCGTATGGAGCACCAGCTCCCATCATGCCCTGGGACATGTTAGGGTAGCCAGGTGGCCTGGAGAAGAGAGTTCTTTATTAGAATGGCAAAAATGAAAACTGAAAAACAACTAGCTGTATCTGTTGTTGTTTTTTTAAACCTTCCTATTCACTGTGGTGAAGAAAACAATCGATGTGTTTTTCTTCGTCTTGTGTCTGTAGGAAACATCAATTTACGTCATGTGAGTCTAGGAATTGCTAAGCCCACGAGTGTCTCTCCGTAGGCTGAGCTGGCATCAACAATGGGGAAGGATTTGATTCACTCGCCTCAGAGACCATGTCCTCCTCTCTCTCATTTTCATGTTTCTTTTCTCTCATCGATAAGTGTTTGGTCTACTGCCATCTACTCTGCAGTGCACTTGGGCACCAGAACCCCCCACAGAATGGGCTGCACATGGGACCGACCAATCATTTTTCATCGTCACACAACCCGCAAACAGAAGCAAGACAAGAAACACAAGAAAGAAAAATTCTCGAGGCTCAGGAGTCTTGACACAATGATCTGTACTGACCCTTAACAGTCAAGTGCTCCCTTATGTCTCACTGAGACCGATACAGACTGTAACTGTGAGCACTTACCTGTTGTGTATAGAATTTGTGGGGCCGTGGTGCATGGAGGGGCCGCCATCCTTCCTGTTCATGACTGGAGGAGGACACATTCCAGACCCCACCTGAGGGGGCATGCCGCCCATGTTTGAGCTCATCCCAGGGCCGTAGGGCCGAGCACCCATCTGCCCTTGCCCTATTCTTCCAGGTGGCATGTTTCCATAAGGTGCTCCACCACCCTGACCGGGCATGGGGTTCATGGTGCCTCCCATACCAGGACCACTGGTGTAGTTTGCGTTGGGCATACCTGTGTAGCCCGGCTGCCTCGGGTATCCTGAAACACAGGTCGCAGATGAACACGTTTCAGGTTGGGATTTATGACACCTTGCTCTGTTTTTAACTGGAGTTGATTTTACGATAGAAGTTCTCCTCAATTCTCCCTGACGAGATGAGGTTTTTTTTTTTAAAGTCCAGTTCTAAATTTACCTCTGTGCTGCCTGTTCTGACAACCAGCCTGATGAAGCAGGATTTATCTGGCACTCGCTATTCGCTGCTATGACTCACAGCTGAACTTCTTCAAAGCCCACAGAAACCATCTGAGACTTCAAAGTGAAGTGATATAATTTCATAAATATATGGTGTGAGAGGAAAATTAAAAGCTATTTTTTTAAATCTGGGCCATCTATGGAGCCATGATGGTCACAAGATGACAACTGTAAACTCATTCACAATATTTAAAAGGGATTGGGGGAAAAAAAAGCTTGATAAAGTTAGATACAAGTAGAGAGTGCTAGACAACACTGTCCCTTATTGTTATCGTTGCCCTGTTGTAGAGAGATTTTTAAAACAACACTATTCTGCTGCAGTAAGACCTCACCTTGTGGGCCATATTGGCTTCCTTGAGGCCCGTAGTTTCCCATGGAGTTGTTCTGGGGAAAGTGTCCTATCCCACTATGCATCTGGCCTCCTGAAGACTGGCGTGGTGATAAGGCGGATCCAGGTTGGCCAGGAGACCCGTATGGAGGCATCTGAGGGTTACGCATGTACACTGGAGAAAGAGGGAACCTCATCAGAACCTTATAAGAGCAACCAAAGAAGAAAACTTTGCATGTGCTTTCACATACAGGTGAAAAGTGCATGACCACACTCACCCCTGTCCTGGCCCATGGCTGACTGGTTCATGGAAGAGTGCATGATGGTGTCCGACTGGACGCTCGGTGGCCGGGGAGGCATTTGGTTACCTGCACAACAGCCGCAAGACACAAGCTTAGGAATTTAAAAATGCTTTGGAATGATTTTGTGAATTTAGTAAATATTATTGTCAGGGTTATTTATTCCCTGCTTATCCTTAAACTTTCAAATGCTGTGCTTCACTAAACCACAAAAAGCTTTCTTTCAGCTGCTTTTGTCATTGTTCTCCACAAGATGCTTTTGGCAGAACGGTAACTTGTGTTTCTCTGCCACCTGGACGGTTTGCTGGCATCACGTAGGGAGAAATTTAATGTTCCCATCTGGCAAGTGACTTCATGAATTACAAATACGATCCACTGTATTTATGAGTGTGCAAGTCCTGAATTAAAACTCTAAATCTGTCTCCTGTTTGTTTACTGACAGTTTCACACAGCATCCAGCTCCATACACTGAAGGTGACACTTGTATGAAAAATGTATTTAAATTATTTTGGGTGGTTAGGTATTTTTAGCAGTGTTTAAATATTTTTGAAGGCATGTCAGGCGAGACAAAATGCCTACTAAATCATGTTACCTGCTTTTGATTACGGAAGATTTCGTTTGTCAGCGAGATCTGTTTTTTGCATGATTTTAAAGTACGTCCAGGTTTTTCTTTGATTGTAACTTGGTATGCAAAACCTTTTATTCTCAGGATTTGTTATTACCGGGCACAGCAGCGGGGGACAAAGGGCCAGTACGGGAGGGGGTGACGCTTGCAGGAGAACCCACAGGTGATGGTGAGGGCCCACGTATGCCTGGTAGGTGAGGTGAAGTGTGTGGTGAGAAGGGGGACTGGGCTGGGTTGCTCTGCTCTCCCTGACTGCTGGACACCCCTGAGGTGCTGACACCTGGGCTCAGGCCCCCATCTGTACCGGTTGGCAGGTCATCAATGGAGCCGGACAGATCCTGGAAGATCAGAAGCAGAACAGGGTTAACTTTATATTTTGAGGTAAATTAAGGTCAAGTGAAATCACAGATGTGTTAGAGCAATGTCTGCCTTCAGAAGGGTGTGTCTGTCATTCTCTCACACAGTATTAGACACCCAGCCCTGTTATAGTACAAACACATGTTCAGGTACAATCACTTCTTTTGCATCTTTTTTAAAAATACTCCACATAACTCCCATAACGCTCATAATGATCTATCTTGGCAGGAAGAACTCGGTTTCTGTAGCTTGCAAAGAGAAAGGAGGGGGGAAAAAAAATATTTGAAGCAAGTCATCTCAGGAGGCAGTTGAAATAATTGGTGCTGGGCATAGGCTCTGGTGCCATGTGGTGTTGTTATTGAGCCTCGCTGGCTGTGACACAAAGACAACTAGGCAGGAAGATAGGAAGGCAGCCGGCGATGATTATGTTTGTGAGAAGGTGAATGTTTACACACTGGCCACTCACGTGGAGCCCATGTGCTTGCTCAGAAATGCAAGCTCATCTGCCAGTCACATCGAGGAAGGGAAAAAAAAATGGAGGGGAGGAGGAGGGGGGAGGGAAAAAAAAGCACTCACTGGAAGGTGGCCAACTATTCCCATAGAAATCTCACACTCGCAGGCTGGCTGCAGCCCCGAAGCCGGCGGTTTTGCACTTGAAACGGCGCCCGTTGCTATTTTTGGGACATGACCTGATGGAGGAACCCCAGAGGGAGTGACAGGAGGAGAACGCTGATTCAGAATCCACCCCCACCCTGTTTGCTCTGCCCCTCCCTCCATCTCTTTCTGTTTCTCTGACTTCGTTGACGGCACGAACTCAGGCCTCTATGCCCCGCACAGGAGTCATGACTGCTACAAGACCCTAAGAAACCCAGCAGGGGAGCTTTATGTATGAACAGCCCACTCTACAGTGCTTTATTGGCTGACACCAAATTAGTTTTCACAAATGTGAAAACCGGTCAGAACAAGCCAAGGCCACGCTGAGTGAATGACACAGTGGTAAGATCTTAATGCTCCGGAGCAGAGATCAAACAGCAAGACATTCTTTGCTTAAACAAGCATGGCAGGATCCTTTTTCCAAAAGCCCACATCATCAGCTGACCTACGTCACCCCCACCCTCCCAACCAGCACCGCCCCGCCTCTCCTCAAGACATCACAAGACAGGTCATCTGACACAGTGCTCTCAAGCCCCTAAGCTGTCTGCCCCGATGACCACCTCTGTAACAACCACTGTCAAACCTAAAAAAAAAGGCCTACAACAAAACGCCCTTCCTTAAGTCAGACCACAAGGCCAAAAAGGTCAGGGGGTCGGGTCCTGGAGTTACGCCCCAGAGTCATGTCTCAACAGGAGGTCACTGTGGAAGGCTGGGAAAGGCATAAGCATCTCAGTCAGATACAGAAAAAGCACCAACATGGCAAAAGCCTGATAAATAAAACAACAGCCCTTTAAAGTGGATACTCCAGGGACCCTTGGGGGCATTTAAATGGAATAAGGATCAGCTGAGTAACACTCTGCCAGAAATGAGCAAACTTAGACGATAACAGAAGCAATGGTGGTATGACTTCATTACATCATGCAGTGTGGACTGGTTGGTTTTAAACCTCTGTGTGTTTCTGGCACCGAGGTCAACTGTCAAGTGCCAAAAAAAAACTCAGGTAAGTAAACAAAACTACAGTAAATATTCACTATCTAGGTAACTGAGACCATTTCTGACTGACTTGACTGAATGTCCTTTCTTTATTACTTTCTCAAATTAAAGCCTGTGCAAGGCCTAGTGTCAGGTCTGCTTATAACAAAAAATATCAAATTGCTAAGATGCTATACTGCAAATTGTAACTGTCAGGGAAGCACTATTAATATGCAGGAGGATCCTCTGGGACAGGCAAGGCTGTACACAAGACCGTGAATGTTTATGTCGTGGTGTCAGTCGGCAGAATGGTGAAGCTGTTATGCCTCTAGGATGTAAAGTGAGTAACTCCAGAAAAGTCGTTTGCTGGAGTTGGACTACTTCCCCTGAAACTAAGAGAAAGCAAAGCAACACAGCACAATGCGTCTCCGACCAATCACAATGCCGCTTGTTGGAACGTCACTCAACTGAATATACAACAGTTTTTAGTAAAAACGTGAGAAACCCAGCCTACCAGCTACTACAGGTTACTACATGTGCACGTATGAATATGATGTAGAATTATTAATTGATTTATCAAGGAACTGTTAATGTTATATTTTACTTCAGACACATAGTCCTGCACTGTTCTGGACCAACCGGCTCCCTCATATTGCTACACTCTTTCCTCAAGCGCTGTGTCAGCACATCCAACAACCCTTGAACTGCCTGTCAGACATTCTCAAGTAAATTCGAAGATGACTACGGTAAAGCTTCGCCTCTTGCGCCAGGGGTTGAACCTCTCCATGCTGTCTCCTTTTGGTGAGTGTGCGTTGCCCCTAGAACGTCTAAATTCTTTTAATCAGTCGCAAGTACCAGATCATCATCACTTGATGCAAAATCTACTTGTTTAAGCTGACTTATTAAAACATGTAAGCACATAATCGCATCGCATTTGATGTGAATATTTGTCACCTTCAACTTGCTTTTGAAAACGTAGCTTTTTAGTATTTATTTAATAAATTATTAAATACTAAATAAACCATCGAGGTGCTTAAAAAGAGTTTTTTTCTGACTAAATAAAAACACCTGTAAATATTCACATTAGAGCATGGAGGGCATGCTCTTTAACATTCTGTAAGTATTCAACTCTCTCTGAATGCTCTGCATGGATAGGCAAAAACACTGAAAATGCGCGCACACACACACGCTCCTTCCTACTCCCACTCTGCAGCCATTGATTTTTCTCTGCTCAATACTGCACAGCACCACCAGCCTGTTCTGCTGACTGCACAAGCCGGACAGCGAGAGTAGAGAAGAGGCGAGGCAAGGCGGGAGGGGGAGAGGAGAGGAGGAGGGGATGTGGTAATGATGCTGCTGAAGTGGCACTGCTCATTATCAGAAGGCAAATGATGAAGAGGACATGGATCAGACACAAGAAGGAGTTGAGGGACACTGGGATGGCTAAGTTTAGTGTGAGTGTGTGTAGGTGGGGGTTAATGAGCTCGACGACTACAGCAGTGGTAACTATTACAAATATAACTGCTGATTGTATGATTCTAGGCAAAAATCACGCAAGACGTTTGTTCTAAATGAAGGGAATGGCAGGGGTGCTGTGTGGTATAGAGAAGGAGAGAGAGCTACGGTTTTTCTGTGGAAAGCTTCTCTCTATGGCAGCCATTTTGTGTTGTTCCCAGCTCTACCTAACATGGAACATCAGAGCTGAGAACTGCACAACAGTGTTCATCACGTTCATGGCTTGCAAAGAGGCTAAAAGACGAGCACTGAAAAATGCATCAACCATGAATATATTCAATAAAATTTACTTGTGATGCAATTATTGTTTATGAACGTGGAAAGTGACACTACTAGTTCCACAGTTCCCATATTCTCCACTGCTCTTCTAAGAGTGCCTGTGTTGTCTGAGTCATCTGCTCTCTTCTCTCAGCCGTCCTAATGTATTCCATTTGCAGATTACTTCAGTGAATCAATCAAGGCCGACCAGCGCCATTAGTCTGCCAAGCCAGCCGATTTTTTTTTTTAAGGTTATGAGAAACAGAGTGGGAGAAGAGAGGCAGTGTAGCGCCTTGACATAATGAAACATATCTGGAATGTGTGACCCAGGCCAGTAGTGTAACTAGATCTGGTGGTGGTAAGAAGGGGGGAGGAGGGGGAGGGTTATTGGGAGGGAAGGGGGGGGGGGGTCGTCCCTCAGTCACACACTCTCTTTGACCCACTCGTCTCTGTCATTCTCAGTCCTCGGGGGTTTCGCCAACGGCTTGGCTGGCAAGCTTCCTGGTTCTCAGGCTTCCAGATGCTTAACACAATATACAAGGAAAAGAAAAAAATAAGACCTTCTCACACACATACTCACACATTCTCTGTGGTGAGGTGACAGATGAGGAAGACGGAGTAAGAAGAGTGAGGGTGGGTGGGGAGGGACTAGGAACATAGAAGATAGAAAAGTGAGGTTAAAAAAAACAAAAACACAGGCTGTATCCCCTGGGCTGCCATGGTTACCGTGATCCACATGGTTGACACATTAGAGCAGACACAGTCCCTCTCCACCCCTGCCCCCCTCCCAGCCCATCCCTCAGCCACCCCCCTGTCTGTCTGTCTCTCTCTCTGGGCGGCCTCCCTGCGTGCCTGGCAGGGTCACGGTGCAGTCAGCTACTACAAAAGAAGAAGCCCGTCATTGTTACAGGAAGCACTGACACACCAAAGCTGCGTGTCCTCCCCCCTCCCATGTGCTCCACTAGTGCTTTAATTCCACACTCAAACGCTACAGGCCCCTACAGTGGGAAGGCATGAGCAAATACACACACAGCACATACAGTGGACAAACAGGCAGCAAAACTGTGACTTTGCCATCAACCTGTTTTGCTGGTGCTAATTATACACTGATGACAATGTTGGCGACAGTGCTCCAGAAGTGCGCGCTTACCGTTCACCACACAGAAAAAGATGGTCTTTTGAAAAATGAACTGGGTCATGGGAAAAGTCATTTCTCCCTTTTAAGTGCAAGATCAAGTAAAAATGTTTCACTCACACATTTTCTAGAGGGTTTTCTTTTCTCTCTCTTTCAGCTCAGGCTCTCAACACCCTGACTTCACATAACTCAGCCCAGAAGAACATCTCTACACCAAGATCGCAACACTTCACATGCAGATGACAGAATGCAGCTGCTCAGGTGAACTAAAGTGTTGCCTGTCTAGTCAAACCACTGCATCAAGATGGCACCGACAGAGTGACAGGTGGGGGATGCCAACACCTCAACCACCTGCCCAACGGTCCCACCTGCTTCGAGGGACTATGCAGAGCTACAATGGGCTTCTGGCAAGTCCACCAAAGTCCTGGAGACAGGCAGCTCCAGCCCCAGCTCAAGGTTTGCAGGGCTGAGCTCAACCATAAGGGGGCACTACCATCCCACTGTGAGCAAAGAACTGGAGAAAGGAGGATAAGCAAGGCAGGTCCCTGCCTCATACAGCAGCAGCAGGAGCAGCCATTACAGGGCTTCACATATAGCACAGGATGACAAGAAACTCTATACACAACCTTATAAGTGAGCCATGAAACCCTCACCTGAGCGACACCACAACACAGAAGCAAACTGTGGAGCAGGTGCCTTCAAAAGCAGTCAGCTATTCACCTGACTGTGGGTGTTCTGTTATTTAATTTGCCAGAGATGTAACTAAACTATTAATGTGGTTGGCAACAGCGCAACATGCCTGACAAAATGATCGGAGCCTAGGAGCACCTCGTCTTGTCTGGAGAATCAGCGCCAAAAAGATGATGTTTGCTACCTCCACAAACGAGCTAACTTCAGTTCCCCAGAGATCACCATTACACTGCCACCCTCATCAACAACCACGTGGAAGGCATAATAACAGACAAAAACAGTACAACAAGAAGATATTGAAGAGTCAACCCGCAAAACAAATATAAAAATACACTGATCAATACTGTCCTATTTTAACATTCCTGTGTATCACTGACTTGAAGTAGAAAAATAAATAAATAAAGGGCAACTATGAATCTTAATCAATAAGATGGGAGTTCTTTTTTTAAATGCTCCACATTTGCCTAATTGAGCTTCTCTGTAGGGGTAACAAAAAATTGGGTGTGCAAGGCACACACACAAACACACACACACACAAACTGCAGCTGTCTGTGTGTAGCTAACAGAGTAAGTGGAGGGAGATGGTGAGGGGGGGTGGAGGAGGGGGACTGTCTGATTGCTGTGAATAATGGGGAGATGGTGTGTGCATGGGGGGCCTTTTGTAGAGATCACAATAGTAGCAGGGAGTCCCAGGGCAGCACACAGATGCCCAAGTAAGGCAGGCAGCTGCCCAGCCCGAGGTGAGGGGTGCTGGGATACGGAGGGCCAAAAGGGCTAGAGGGGCCTTTGGGTGAGGGTGGGGGGTGGCTCTGTAACTAGTTCCCTGTACTCTCACACCCACAGTGTACCTAGAGGGCGCTATCAAATCAACTGACAGCAGCAATGAATTAAGAGGTGAAGAGCAAGGCTGTAAAAAACAAACCAAAAGGTTATTTCATAATGTGAGAGCTAATTTCACTGTGAGGCCAGCTTCATCCATCCAGCCTCGGCAGCTTGTTTCAGCGAGAGCAGGAGAAAAGCAAAGGACAGACAGTGCTGCAGTCAGCCACAGTCTTTGTGCTGCAAAACTAGCTCAGCCCAGCAGAAATGGAGGCAGAGGGGAGGGGCATGAGAGAGTGTGTGAGTGAACAGAGCGAATGAGAGGGAGAGTGCTCTGTGTGCGTGTGTGTGTGCGCGTGCGTGTGCGCATGTGTGTGAGCTCACAAGAGCAAAACAGGGCCGTTTTCTTTCCCTTTTGCAGGCTTAGAAACAATTCAATGAAGCTTCAGCAAAACAACACACTTTGTCAGCAGATTGAATTTACTCAAATACATTAATTAAAAATCACATAGAGGAAAGAAAAGGGTGAGACAGAAAGAGCAGGGTTGGAGGAGGGAAGGAGGAGGAGGGGAGTGAGACTGAGTGAGAGGCACCCGGGAATCTGAATATGACATGCTCGCACAGGAAGCAAGGGCCCCAGAATAGCAACAGGAAACTTGCCCCGGACTCTGAATATTGTCAGCGTCAGCCTCGCAAAACAAGGCTGCGCTGCACAGTGTTATGAAAGCTGATTTACTGAGAGAAGAGAGAGAACGAGGAGGGAAGGAGGAGGAGGGAGCCAGCAAGGGAAAGAGAAAAGAATTCAGACGGAAAGAGGAATAAGAGAACAGCAGAGACTGAAATGTATTTATATAAAAACAGAAAAAGAGAAATGCAGCAAAAACGGAGTGTAATAATGAAAAAGGCAGCGACGGGGGGTTGGGCTGGGTATGAGAGGAGAAGAAAAAAGTGGGCCGGCCTTGTCAGGCTGATTGCTCCAGAGCTATGTCGCAAAAACAAGCTTAGCTGCCGCAGGAGAGCCGAGCTGGGCTGGGCTGAGCAGGGAATGGGGATTGCAGGAGTGAGGGGGTGGGTGTGTGTGTAAGGGATTCAAGGTTGATCAAGACTGGAAGATCCCTCGGTTCCAGATCAGGAGGCTCAGCACAAATCATTAAAGGTCAATAATAGAGGGTGTGGTGGGTGGGGGTCTCTTGGTGTGATTTGGGTGGTCTTTGAAATGTGTAAATGTAAGAGATATGACTGAAAGCTGAAACTGAATGCATGGGTGGGGACTTGATGTAGTAATAAATTACAACATGGGGAAGGCAAGATTCGAATCAGAATGTCTGGTTGATGAGAGACCAGAATCAACAAAATAAAAACTAGAGACGTGAGCTTAAAGGAAACACGGAAAAAAGCTAATAATAAACAACACTGACAAAACGAAGCAAACCATATAAATTTGTGGCTGTTCCTACACGATACAACCACTTGTTTGGGAATTAGAGGACCAGTAAGCACTGAAAAACCAACCCAGGCATCCGTGTGACCAACACGTGACCTTCCTCTCGAGTGTGGAGCACTTTCAGACACATCAGAGAAAAAGAAGCACCACAACCAGTGGGCGTCTCTGAGTGCGATTAGCCCCACAGTGGGAAGAAAAAAAAAAAAACGGGTGGACAAAAAGACACCAAAGTGAGAGAGGGAGCAAAGTGTGAGGGCGGGAGGTAGAGGCTGGTGGTGGCTTTGACATGAAGAGGAAGTGCCACTTCCAAGTGAGTGTGAAATTTGAGGGGTGACGGTACTGACTGTGGCCAGCTTCACCTGTGCCAGAGTGGAGGAGACGCTGGACTCAATTCACCATCCCGACGTCACTTGGCGTTGTGTTTTCCTCCCATTTTAGGGATTTTTAAGCTTATGAAGTGTGTGGCAGTCGAAATAACAAGTGAATTTAGGTGCTGTTTGAAACTGGTCAACTAGCGTCATCTCTTTAGGCCAAAGGAATATTTTCTGACCAGAAACCCTGTAGTGTGTTGCTTATTCATCTATTTGGTTGGTTTTAGATTACCATCAACTAAATGTCTAAACTGTATTAAGACACAACTAGTTCTGGGGAACTGACAGTTGTGCACTGTGCACGAGTGTCCTGGAGCCAGGGTAAAAACAATCCAGGAACCAGCTCAACCTGCTAAGCTAGTTCTACTATAGCCGCCTGTTTTCTTTTTCTCCCCTCCTCCTCCATCTGCTGTTCACAGCTATGTTTTTTTTCCTTTTCGAGCTGAAGTTGCTTTCCTACCTGTGCCATCCAGCAGGCGCTGAACCTTTTGTGCTCGTCCCTTTATTCCCACCTAAACAGTGGTCTAAAGAGACGTTGGGCTTTTAGCACCTGGCTCAAACGGACCCATCTGTGCTCTGGATGAGGGGCTGTCTGGCTGGCACTGTGAACTACTACTAAGTCACTAAATGACGCTTACCCCTCAGCCGCTGATGGATCTGTGCTCGAACATACTTTGAGGAAGACTAAAACAAATTTGTCCACACAAATAAGTGTAGGATTCTGCAAAGATACTTTTTTTCTAAATACTCAATGGAAGATACTCCAGTTGATGTCAATTTTAGAGTCAGAAATCTATGAGACCAAGGGGCTTCTAAAGCTCCCTTTCTCTTGTGCCTTGACATTTGTTGAAACTACCATAAATACCACACAATTAAGAATTTGTGACATTCTCAAAACACCTGTAGGAGACAATTTTGCTGTCTGGAATCTGGCTATCAGAGTTGCACTCGCAGCTAGCACAGTGTAATCTGCACACAGTGCCACGTGTGAACCGCAGGGGTCCTGAAGGAGGAGGAGGAGGAATGGGGATCGGTTCATGTCAACCTTAGCCAGATTAACAGCTCTTCTAGCCAATCGCACAGTGCCGATTGGGAATCCCCGAGAAGTGCTAGAGAGGGAAAAAAAACAAGAAATAAAAACAGTCCTGGCCCAGCTTGCTCGGCCAATGGAGGAGCCGGCAGACAGATGAATAAGTAAATAAGAGAAATAAATAAAAGAGGAGGGAAACACATCCTGAGGGCATCCCCTACTGGCATAGACAGCACTGCCTCGCATCCCTCCCTCCCTCTCCAACCAATCACTCACACTATTTGAAGTTATTTGCTTGCACTCCCTTCTGCCCCCCACGCTCCTCACCACCAACTCTACTCTCTCACTTTCATTCTCTCTCATTAATGATCTCATTTCTCACTCTCCTTCCCTGAGGCCCAGAATGAGGTTAGCGCCGCAGTCTGACCTATAAACACTGCCATGGAAACTGCAACGTGTTACAGCGAGACACCTTTTTAACAGGGGTGGGTGGGGGAGGTGGCTACGTTGGAGAGGAAAGGGGGTTCTCTCACCTTTATCCTAGCCAGAGGGTTATCACATGCGAGCTTTACTTCACTCTTAACAATTTCTTTCCTTGCAGAACTGTTTTTACACCTCTCCAGTTTGGTTTATAACCAGAGAAATCAGTAGAAACATGCACTACTTAAACGCACTTTACTTAATAGCCCATTTCACACATGCAGAGGAACCCAAACATTTCAAGACATTAAATGAGTGAGCAGCACATGTGAATAGGAATCTCTGAGATTTCCCAGACATGACACGGACCTGTTCCAGCAAGCTAATTAGTCCTAAGTCTGTTGGATGTCCAAGTGAGTTGATGTGTGGAGGTTTCCTCGTAGTATTTGCAGTAGAGACTTGGCTTAAGAAATTCAGGCACAGAGTGTAGGTCATCAGTGTTACAAAACTGCTCAGAGAGTTTTTTTATTGCTCCACAATGTTTGTGATTAAACTGAACTGCGAATTGGGAGAATCGTCAACTCCCCCACTCTAGGTTACAATGTTGGAATCGCAGACTTGATGATCTACTAAATCTCTGTGATTAAGCAGGCAAAGTAACAGAGAGCAGCAAAGAAAACTGGGAATCCAAGTGTTCACTGCCAAAACTACTGCATATTGAGCTTTACTAACAAAACATGTAACATCCACAGCACAAACAGTAACTAAAAAAAAAAGTCAGTTACGTTGCTCTGAGTAAACGCAGCTGAATCATAGATCTCTCGTCGCCACAATATTCAATAACCACCATTTCTGTGTACATTCATCATTTGAAATCTTTTTTTTTTACAAATAGCCTTTAAGATTGCCTTAAATTCATACTGGTATTTAATGACATTTGCTGCACCAGATGCTATTTAACTGGAAAATTGCAAAATCCTTCTTTTTAAACTTTAGACACATGTAATAATCAAGGAGAGGGAAAGATAATTAGCTAAATTTAGCACAGCTATTTCATACTCTAATTTTATTAAAACTGTGTGCAAGAAAACATCACAACTGAGTCTTCCGCAATTATGTTGCATTTAGTGGCCATGGTTATAACTAATATTAAATACAGAAACTTAAAATCAAATTCTTTTTAATGACTTGGACCAAAATTGATCTAGCCATTTTTGCCATAGCTGTATAAAAACATACAAACATCATTATTCAAATTCAAAAGTACTCAAAAATGTTCTCGTCTGTACAACAAATACAACTCAGAGGTTAAACGAGAAGAAAAGAGAAGAGAAGAGAGCTCACCGGCAAGCTGGATGGTCGGGTCTGAATGCTGTCTTCTTGACTGCTCTTGTTGGAAGCCATGGGCTGGTTGGAAGGAGGAGCACTGGACTGAGAGCTGAAGGAATCCTGGGAGAGTTCCTGATCACGGGGACAAAAGAAGATAAAAAGGTTTTCAACAATATTCAAACTAAGCATCTTGCTTAGACAAGCTTTGGTTACCTTAAGTTATAAGTATACTTATAGCTTTTGGTAATGTGTTGTTACCTGTGGAGGAGGTGGGAACCTCTGATATGGCGACTGTTGCTGCTGCTGTTGTTGTTGTTGTTGCAAAGGGGGTGTTTGGGAGTAAGGTGATGGTTGACCCTGCTGACCATGACCTGTAGGCTGCTGGGCTTGAGGAGGAGGACCTCCTGGCTGTTGTTGCTGCTGCTGTTGTTGTTGCTGTGGAGCCCCTTGCTGCTGCTGTTGTGGGGTTTGCTGCTGTGGTGGCTGCCCTGGTCCAGAAGGTTGTGGATAGCCAGGTTGACCCTGAGGGCCCTGTTGACCTTGAGAACCGGGCCCCTGCTGTTGCTGCTGCTGAGGGGGAGCATAAGGTGGCTGTCCTGGTTGAGACTGTGGTGGCTGGTTATATGAAGGTTGACCTGGAGGAGGACCGTGGGGACCTTGGGACTGATACGGGGCTCCTGGTTGTCCATGTTGCCCAGGAGGCTGCGAAGGATGGCCTTGCTGAGGGTAGGGAGGCCCAGAGCTGCCCTGTGGCTGGCCTAGGTATGAAGGTTGCTGCTGGCCAGGGTGAGATGGGGGGCCATGTTGACCAAAATAGCTCTGATTCTGTTGGCTGTAGCCCGCTGGGCCTTGTTGACCATAGGTTGACATCTAAAAACAGAAAGATTTGAAAAGATCAGCGATAAATCCCCTTAAATAAGGAAAACTAAAGGGTTTATTCTCTTTATAAAACTAAGATTTTACTACAGGTGCAGTATCCTGAGCCCCTCGGTGGAATAACAATCACCAACTGATGCTGTGCACTGACAGGATATTTTATAAAGTGTAAAATGTCTAAAAATAGTTGATAATGCAAAGGCTCCTTATACAATTCACTCTCAGTGGAGCAATCAGAGCATCCCTTCATATTACTCAGATTAACAGACTGTTATTTCTGTCTTGGTATAAACTGATCAGTCAAAACACATAAGAAATGCCATCTAATTGCTGGAATTCAGATGTGTATTGCTTTAAATTACAGCCATGAAAATAAAAATTGAGTTTTGGCTTCATCTCCTTGAACTTTAAATTGAGTTTTTTTTTATATTCTCCCTGATCCCGTGCATGGAAAGCCTTTCAATATAGCACTTTCCTTTCATTACCCTCAATAAACATGGAAGGAGAAAGCACTGACCTTGTGAGAAAACACAGAAAAAACGAAAGAAGAAGAGGGTATCAAATAGACCTGTTTTTGTTGAGGGGGGGGTCTCAGCTATTCAGGAATTCAAAGAAAAAGATAGTAAAGAGATGCTACACACTTAAAACAACATGAAGTGGTTGTATTGTGTCTGTGTGGCAAAGAGAGGGAAGCCGGACTCTTCTCTTTAGGGTACTTATCGAGTCCACAGTCAGACACCAGGCAGGCCAGTATGAGATAATCACGCCACACAATAGGCACAAGACCACAGACAGCGGACGCGGAAGAAAAGGCTTCACTCCACGGGATTCCCTGCATGCATTTCTTTCTTAAGGCACACTGCCTGACTGAGAGGGTTCAAGAAGCGGCTTATTCGCAACAATGAGTAAGTAGATACAGCAAACTGTATGTTTGCCATTTTTTAATTGGATAATGCTGTCAGAAAGCGCTGCCTGCAGTGCCTGTAGACACAATTCAGATCGTCCCAAGTTTTTTACAGCATCATAAACCAGGAAAAGAAAGTGGATTGACTGTTCCTCTAAAACCCAGTTTGTGTCTGTTTCAGTTTTTCGAGGTTAAAAGAAATGCTAAATGATAGCTTGGTGGGGCTCTTTTGTATATCTGTCTAAACCACAGACCACTTAGCTACTAGTGATTAGCGAAAAGTGTTTCAGGTCTGGTCAATAGTTCAAAATTGCGAAATATATGCTGTATATTTGCTTTCTTGCCAAGAGTTGGAGAGAAAATTAACACAATCTATTCAAGACGAACATATCTCCCCTCACACTGAGCCATTTCAGCTGTTTAACATTTCCTGCCAAAGAGGAGAATAAACATATTATGCCCAACTGCTGCCTTAATTATGAGAACATCCATTAGCTCCACCTGTGGCTAAAATGAAAATGTAGCTGGATGTGGACCAGGACAACTCGCTGTGAAACAGTAACTGGTTTTAAACCTGTGCAATTTCTCCCATGCTTGAAATCCAAACAAACCACTCCATAAACAAGGTCTATCTACCCCAGGTTGCCATTTTCACCATTCCTATAATACTGAGTCACTTACAAAATAAATGACATATTGCCCCAGCAAAGGGGAAAATACAAAACTTAACTTGTGTTAATAATTAGCCAAATTTAAAATCTTACTCTGCACCCAACTACCATAGCATCTCAAAATATAATGAGGTATTTTTCTAAATTAAGAATTGTTTAATAGTTAGTTACCAGAACCAAGCCTGTACCTGTGGATTTAGGCAGAATTTGTGTTGTGTATTCAGGTGTCGCGTGTATTCAGTCATGTTAAAACTATATGCTGAGATCTACAGATCAATATAGGACTACACCAAACAGAGTCCTGGAGAAGACACTTGACAGATTGACAGATCTTTCAAACTATACGACCTCCTTAGAGTAAATACACAAGGGTCTCACAAAGGCCATGCTAAAAAAATAACTGCACAGTCTCAACTGTGTGCTGCTTTGTTCGAAAATAAACGAAATTAGCAGCCCAACTGATAAGCCACATTAGTTTGGGCTTAGGTCTGGTTATGGTGCAATGCTCTTCTGATTATACGCTTTTGACCACACAAAAAAGACAAACGTATTGTTTGTAAAACAGGTTCAATTAAAAAGTATCAGGCCTTTTCAAGCTCTGCTGTGACTCAAGATGGAAGGGGAGGTAATCATTGAAAAATGACTGACCTGCTGTCCATATGGCATGCCACCCATGGCACCGGGTGTTCGGTTCTGCATCCCCATCGGATACCTCTGCGGCCCAGGAGGTCCATAACCCTGGGCTGGGTAAGGGCCTCCCTGTTGCGGTCCAGGTCCTGTGGGAGGACCTTGCTGCGGCTGGGAGTAAGGGTTGGGTCCACCGTAGGGCTGCCCGCGCATCTTCCCCACTTGGTCCATTGGACTTGGAGGCTGGAAGTAACAAAGAATACGTGAACTGAAGAGCTGAATCAGCAGATGCATGGAATGGCAATGGTTGCAACAAATGGTATGGAAAGCTGCTCAAACACAATGATGACAATTATCACTTATTGTGTGTTTTGGTAATCACAGTTATAGAGCATATACTCACACGTCCATGACTATATAATTACGCAACTGATACTTTCTCAAAAAAGAGACAAGAAACTTGTCCAGGTCAAATGCAGAGATATTTTGGAACCACTTCATAGAAATGTGTTGTGCATGCATCATCTCATAAACCACTCAAAGTATAATCAAACAAATGCAGAACAAAAAGCAGGAGAAATAAAAAAACAGTAGTGGAGTTACTTCCCTACAAGAAAAGGAAGAAATTGGCCACGAATGAATGAACAAGCCCACTATATCCGCCAGGAGCGTTTCCCTGCCCAGGAGATCATTGTGCCAGTGGGTGGATACTGTTACGGCACAACTGTCAGGGATGGTTTCTGTGAAAATAAGCTTAAGGAAGTGGAAGTGTCTGCGGTAGCTGGAGCTGGGCCTACCCCTCATCTGGAACTATGTCAGGATGGAGGCTGGTGGTGGCTTTTGGGCTGACCTTGGCAGGGTTGGGCTCTAGAAGATCCACATGGCCCAGCCAGGCAATGTTACTAGGCCAGACGACATTCTCTGGCTGGACAGCCAAGAAGGAAAACGGAGAGCAGACAAGAAAGCGAAGGGTGGAGAGTCAGGGGGGCTCATAATGAGGCAACATTGCCTGTCAACAGCTGGAGCCAAGGTCATAAAGTGTCTGATGCTGTGTGTGTGTGTACATAAGTGATTATGTTGGTGGAATCCCCCCAAACAAAACACTCCTCCGGAGTAATAAAAAAAATGGAATTCCATTCGAGTATAACAAACTGGTCTTTGTCCAGAAACAAGACAAAGACGGAAAACAAATTTCACGAGGGTTGTGTGGGGTATCTTGGTTTGCACGATCTGATGCCATCCTCTGTTTGCTACGAAACCCATCACAGCGCCATGTGAAAGTACAAGGCACATCGGGGGCTTTGATGTAGCAACACCTCCTGGCCTGCTGACCTCAGGCAGCAGACACAAAGCTTTCATTGCTTCCCACGGTTATTAATCTGTGAGTGTGTGTTTTCCTTCCTCCCCCCAAAAACCTCTTTTCCTTGGTTAAGGGAGACAACCACCGGGGCTATTTATAGCAAGCAAGACGGAGAGGGCAGTCTGCCGAAAATGTAACAGGTCCCAGCTGCACTGCTGTTTGAACCTGGGCCAGGCCTTGCTCTTCCTGGGCTTTAATAAAGCAGCAGGCTTTGGCTCTCTATGAATGACAGCGCTGCAGTTAAAAAGAGGAGGTCGGTTGGGTTGGTGGGAGGTCTCAGCAGGAGGTTTAGGTGTGTACGTGCATCTGCTTATGTGTGAAAACGTATACGTGTGTGTGCTGGTGAAACTGTAGGTGCTGGACAGACGTGGAAGGTTTTGGATCAACAGGCTGTCAAGTGCAGTCAACCAGCACTATGCAAGATAACACATTCCACTCCAGGTTTTCCTTGTAGCCTCCCCCAGGCCACAGTCTCCTGAGCTCCTTCAGGTTCCAGAGGGTATGTGTGTGTGTGTGTGTGTGTGTTGTGTGTGAAGCAAAATAGGAAAGGATGTGTGTGAGAGGGAGGTGTTACTCCACTCCCTAGGATCATTACCAAAAGCACCATGGGGGAAGAAGTAACAGGCCCCGGTTGGGACTCTTCTGTGACCTCTAATGCACTTTTAACCCCTGTCTGGAAGGAAGGACATGTTACCCTTCCTCCCACCACCACACATAATGCCAAGATGGGAGTCCATACAGTAGCATTTAGCCTGAAGACAAGTGATGGGAAATACTGACGCAGACAGCACCTTATTTTTGGTTTTCAATCAATTTCAGAAAGCTGTGGTGGTCCAATTATGGCAAAAACAACACGTGGAAACAACACGTTTTCACAAACAAAGCCTTACTGCACAGAAATAAGCTATAGCTCTCTCACTAATGACCTGCTTAAACAATTAGACTCTCCTGTGTCATCCATAATGTGTGCTACCCGAAACAATCACCTTTTTCTGTTGAGGATACTTTTAAGCCAGCTTGTGTACCTGCTCCGGTTTAGCACGGAGAGAGAGAGAGCTACAAAGGTTTCCAGCTCCCACAGCCACGAGGTGAACTGGTGCCGACCTTTCCAAAACCATCTCATATCTCATTTAAAAGCCACTCCAAAGTTCATTAAAACCTCATGAAAGTCACTTTTAAGTAGCTGTAATAAGTACAACTTAAGGCTTCACCGCTGCCACAACTAAGAGCCCAAGAACATGTAAGAACTGTCGACAAAACATTATTATTCAATGATATTCAATATGTTGAATAAATGGATGCTCCACATTACGTAATGACATTCATAGCTTGTTGTAAGGGCTTTGAAAGTATGCGGTCTACAGTCCAGTACAAATATGGGGAATCCAGCACTCCTCCAAGGTTTTGTTTTTTCGCTCCAGCCTCATTCAATCACATTAACATATGTGCGTTTGCAGGCTGGGAGATAGCTGCGGCCTGTCTACTGCCTTCATTGATCTGTTTACCTGCTATTTTCTAGCACTGCTTAAGTTGTTCACATCTGATCTGAACTATTACATGTCCTCCAAGATCTCACAGAGTAAGCTTAGGGATTTGACCGCGTGCGTTTAACAACTCTGCTGCATCTCGTCTGAAGAGGTCACTGACTGCTACAGAAGGATGTGCTTCTCCTTCTCTTAAGTTACAGAAGTCAGTGGATCTTAAGCAAGGCGATGATGCCAAGACATGAGCTATAATTGCGACCAAGCACAGGTATTAAAATTGCTATGTGATAATTATTATAGGGTTTCTATTGAATTCTTTGACTGCAGGGATCCAGATTATTATGAGTCAAATCTTACTATAAGTACGCATACATGTTCTACTTTTACCATCCCACTCAATTATTCTTATATTTAATCATTTTTGCTATACTGCAGTCAAACCAATACATCACAAATTGCAAAACAAGATTGCAATGCTAAGATGTATGTATGTAAATAAATGTATGTAAATGCTTTCGATAAACACAAGAGAGGTTTGAAGGAGACTTAAAGAATAGTGTGTATGTAAAAGTGTAAAAATAAACTTTTTTTTATTGTTCGTGGTGCTTGAACTATTCCCAAGTCACCAATCACAGCAGTAACTCTCCAAACAACTGGTCAGTTAAGCACGAAACAAGTTGTTAATAAATACCCACAGTGAATTTAACAGTAACACACTATAACATCCTAAAGAATGTACCACATAAAATCTTTACTGTATGCTGCAGTAAATAAAATTCTTCATCATGGTCTTGCCGTTAAGTAAATGAGTGAATAAGACCAAATAAACGAATCAAACTGTAACTTGTTTTAGTAGTTTAGTTTGAAATTTACTTGGTTTTAAAATTTGACATGGAACAAATGTGTTTCAAATAACTAATAATCACATTGTTTTCTTTTGATAACCAATTTCAACCTAAATCGGAATTTAAATAGTTAAAGTATTAATTTAGTTCCACATCATTAAAAAACTCATGAGATTCAGATTTGCCTAAAGGTATGACATAGAGGCGCTCTAATTCATCCCAAAGGTGATCTATCGGGTTGATGTCAGAACTCTGTGCAGGCCAGTCAAATTCATCCACACCAGACTCTGTCATCCATGTCTTCTTGGACCTTGCTTTGTGCACCGATTCCCATTATTTGGATGGGTGAGCGAATACTTTTGGCAATATAAAGTATATGTGAGAAATGACATGGTTAACAATAACAGTTATAATTTCCCAAATAATCCCATAAAAAAGGTTTGCAAAGGAGATTGGAAGATAGAAGTAAGAAAGACATATACGACAATGCTCAAGCGTGAGGTCAGAGGTGACTGGCTATTTCCTGAAATCTGTTTTTATTTTCAAGAGCAAAAGTGTCCTCCTGTGTCTGTCTAAACAACCCTTGAATACTAACTTAATCCGTATTTCCTGCTCAGTCATCAAATCAACTTCTGAGAAAGCGCCTCGCCTCCCTTTTCCCCCTCTCTCCTCCATAAAAAAAATAAATAAATAACCACAATTAGCACATGGCTAATCTGCATAGCGGAAAGTCAGAGCACTCTTGGCAGAAGAGGTTGCACCGAGTATATTGTGGTCGACTAGGCTGGATATTGCAACTATTCAAAACCGTGTGTGTTTGACATGGAGATGGGGATTTCTAAGGGAATGGGGGGGGGTTATTCTAGAGCAGTGCCTGAAAGCAGCACTGGAGTCTATGGGGCTGAGCAGATGGACTGTAGTGGGGCAGGAGGTGGGGATGCACACACGGGGGGGCGATAAACAACTGCTGCTAATTTAATCCGCCACGGAGTCTCAGTCTGCACACCATTGTTCAACATTAACGCCCCACAACACAGCAGCACAACACACGCCAGCTAACAACTCATTTTCTAAAATGCACCATTTTGCACCACAACAATGGAAAACCTCAAAAGAAAACTTAACACATATAAAATGTTGAACTATATAAAACTATGAACTCGTGTTCAAAGTACTTGCTACAAGTTACATAAGTCTTTGTCGCCACAAAAATATCAAAACAGTAGTATCAGTTAACACTAAACTACACAACAAAACAACATGGTTATTATACCATCCAAAGTGAAGTTTGACAATGTATGTGTGGCAGCATGACTTACAGTGGATTAAACCCAGCACATAACAAGAACAGTGTGCAACAACTGTTAGATACCGATGTGGTAATGCACTATTCACATTCGGACTCTTTTTTCAATGTAGAAAGGGTTTCTTTAAAGTTTCTTCATAACCAAAGTATAGAGTTAAACAACCATGATTTCAGCGGGAACAATATTGTGGTTCCCTCACTGCAGCCGGAAATCTTTCAAACATTCTATCCCCGCCCAAATACAGCCAACAGGTGTGAGCAGATCGTTGGTTACCTGACAGCAAGACTAAATAAAAAGCGATGGGGGAGGAAAACAACTAAATAGGCCATGTTCTCAATTAAGCAATTAGTCTGTCCTCCCACTGCATCAAACGGTGGCGTTCCAACTTTGAGCTGACCGCTGCATGACTCCGGATAAAAGCCAGAAGGAGCTGGGTTTGGTAGAGGGGGAGTAGCCGGCGCCTGCTGGTGCTATCATCCACACCGAGCCTAGACAACAGCACCCTACACACCCAGATGTTCACCCAGCTGTTCCTAGGAATTCAAAAGATGTTCTGGGAGGAGAGGAAGATGTACACTCGTACACTTGGATGACAAAGCTGGCTCTCGTGTTTCACAGAGACGAGGGATAAATAGAGTTTTGACTTTACGGGGCTGCTTAGGGTTAAATAACAAGGCAAACTACAACAACAACAACACAGAATATTGGCGATTAAAAAAATCTCTCTTACTTTCAAATGAAAATACAGGGAGAAACAAGTCAGGGGACTCAACAAATAGACATTGATAAAAGTTACCATACCCAGGTTCTCTCCGAAAAATACTGTCAGCAACAAATATTAGTGAAAGGCACAACCCAACAGTTTTACACATCAACAGCTTATCTTAAACTGGGCTTGACACTAAAAGCAGCCCATCGTTTTAATAAAACTCGGGTTTGGTGAAACCTTGGTTTTTCTTGTTTGTCCCAATGGCGCCCCTACAAATGTTCACTCTCCTGAATATGTACAGCATCGAAGCTCAAATAACGCATGCAAAAGTCAGTTCCAGTTAGACAGATGAACACAACATCTTCAAACTTAACTGACAGTTCAGTGCATTCCTGTCTAGAATGGAAGCTAAAATGATCTGTCAATTTAACAATTGTGATTAATAACATATGTGCAAGATGCTAGCTGGATCTCAGCAATGTACTGACAGACCTGGGGTGTTCTGTAGCAACATATCTCCTATTAGGCACATTAAAGCAGCTTCCTGAGAGAGAGCCCAGTTAAAAAAGATAAAGAAAGAGTACCTGCTGCTGTGTGGCCTGTCACTGTGATGTTTAAGTTGGAGCTACAAGAGAGAGAACATTCGCCCTGACTGCCGCCTGTCAACCTGTCAAGCCAAACTTATATTTCCAGGTGACAGTGGCTGATTCCTAGGAGTGATACAAGAAAAGGGGTGTTCAAAAGGGCTAAGAGCAGGGACAGCAGGTGGGAGTGCACAATCTCGTGAGAAGCGGTGGACGGCAAACCAGATGTCCATCCAGAAACTAACATAAATGTAAACTGCAGGTGATGTACATTGCCCCAAAGCTGAACCATTTTCCTTCGTAAGGACGACGTTATGGTGATGGGTGTGGGCCTGGGCAGTTAACCTAAAGCCTTACTGGTAGTGACAAAGCAAAGAACTGACATTGGCTGTCTGGTGTGATTTGATCTATTTATTTATTTATTAATGAATCCAGATTCAAATCAAATTAAAACATTCTACTCTGCAATCAACTTTAAGAGTGGCACTTTAACCAGGACCACTCAGAAGAAAAACGGTTTTCCCTGCTCTTCTTCCTGCTCAAAGATAAAACATTTGATGAATAAGCGGGCAGCGTCGCCCCCCCATCAGCATCAGAGAAAAAGACAGTGATCGGTTACATCACGTTGCCGGGGAGCCGGCTCAAGCTGCCAAGAAGGATGCTTATTCAGGCTGACCATTGGCACCCTGTATGACCCATTACGATAAGTGTGTCACTCACTACAATGCCAAAAATACCCTGGCTGCTGAATGAGGCGAAGCCACTTAAGGACCTGGGTCGCTGCCTGCCTCATGATTGTTAGATTCACAACTCTGACACTGACGTCACACAAGCTGTACACATATGCACGGCCAGAGGAAAACATGCTCGGTCATAATCTGAATCACACACTAGTCATTTAAAGCTGAACGGAGAGTTGCAGAGAAGATCCTTTTCTAACATGTGTCAGGCCTTGCCTGTAAACAAATGTGTGACAGACTGAACTGGACTGGACTGTGAAGACAGTAGGGACTGTTCATTTGCGCTCTCTCGTTGACAAACGGCAAACAACCACGAAAATGCAAATCTAAAGGTCGAGAGAGGAACATGACAACTACAGTTACCGCTTTTTCTACAGTGGATGTTTACTTATCATAACAAGACTCCAAACTTAGCTGTGAACACAGTGCGTATATATAAATCAGTGTATAAACCATTGTCACCTGCCACAAAAACACAAACAATGACACATAACAGCATTTTGCTATTGCATTTGTCTGTGTAAATGTGTCTCTGCTGACCACTAGCTAGACTACTAACTGGATGCCTGGCACACTGCTGTACACAAAGTCTGTAAAACTGGCCTATTTATGTGAAAAACAAACTCTTACACATAAGATCTGGACCATATACTATTTAAAGTACTTCTTCAACTCAGCTATAAATATAGAATGCGCTCTAGTGTTGCACTGTAAAACACGATGTTAGCTGACTGCTTGAACTCATCTTTTAAACAAACTTTCAACTCAATACTTCTTCTGTGTGGGAAAACGATAATAAAAATAATTCCCGCAAGTTGAATGAGCACTTCAAAACCACGCAGGCATCCAATTTAGAGCTGCAACCAGCAATTATTGTCATTACCGCTTAACCTGGTGGTTAAACAACAACAGTAAGATTCACTCATCGTTTGGCGTACAAAAAAATTGCACGATGATGTAGTCTATAACTTCATCATCACGTTATCAATCAGCTTTCTACCAATCACCTCTAAAATAGCATAAATACCTAGCGCAAGAGGCTTTCACTGACTTTGGGGTATAGATCACACTACTTTAGACTGATCAAGCTTTTTTTAGCTGTTGTTTCCCCCTTAATGCCCTCTGCAGCTTTGGTTTTATTATGCTTAGAAAAAAGGCTGAAATAGCGCATAACACATTAGGCAAACCACAAAAGCAAGGTTATGACTACAGGGCACAATCAGCAACAACAGCTGTAATGACCAGGTTGTACAAAAAATATAAAAGGAGAAAACCGACTGTTCCTTCTGCGCTCGTGTTTCTTTTTTTTCTGACTTTATATATGAGCTGTTGGGGTTTGTTTTTTTTAAACAGAGAGCAAAGGTGAGTGCTGTATGAGAGCTGAGAGGACGCATCATTCTAGACTTTCTAGTATCAACAACTGCACCCATTTAAAGGTTAACCATTTTATTCCACAATAAACACACGGACACACACACACCATACGTCATGTAAATCAAGTCTGTAGTCTCATGCAGACTTCAGAGGAGGATATTACTATGCTAATCTGGAGCATTTTAGAAGGTAAATGTCAAAAGAAATGAATTACCTTTACATTTCCAGTGTGCCCTGGTGCAGTAGCCCAGCTTTGACATTTGTCTATGAACTTGCTTTTCCCATTGGGGGTTCAAAATAAAACACTGCCTTTAAAATGATTCAGATTGAGACGTTTTCAGGATCCGGGATGTGAACTAACGTTTCATTTGGTTAACCCAAATGATTTCAATATCACCCTCCAATGTCAGCTGAAAAACTTGATGCAGTTTGTACAGTGAAAGTGTTCAATCAAAACTACATTTGTGTTTCTTTGTGGTCTGTGGTGAGAATATGGACCAAAAACCCAAAGCTGTCTAAGGGTCGTTTTGCCAAGATGAAGAAATATTACTAAAGAAGGACGGATAGGTCTCGACACATGGCGTCAGAGCAGGTTGCTGAGAGACAACACAAACTCACACCTACCACCAAGTGTCATAGTGTACACAGCCGTCAAGGGCTGAAGATCATTCACAAACCAACCCCTGCCCTCCCCTGGGTATCACTGACACTGTTTCTCCGTCATAGGCGCACACACCATCCAGTCTCTCTTACACACATACACAGTTGCCAGGAGGCAGCATGCTGTCCATGTGGCCTGTGGAGAATCATTACTCAGCAGTGCAGGCTAAAACGCTCTGAGTCTACTTCCTTTTTAAACATAGTCTTCCTCTTCTCCACAGCAAAAAAAAAACAAAACACACACACACTGCACAGTATCTGGGAGTTTTTCTCTGTGGGTTCTTGGAAATGAGAACAAAAGCAACTCACCAAGTCTTAACTGATAATAGTAAGGCATGTATTGATGGTTGTGTAGATCCCAGAAGTCCCAGGCCTTATCAGTCGTTTATTTCAATTTTGAGACACTAACTTTTTTTTCAATTTCAACCGAAAGAAAAATGAGCTTGGTTACAATTAACAAAACATTAGTCTGATGATTTAAAATAAATAAAAACGCAGAAATTAGTTGTCAGACAAAACGGATACACCAAAATATTGTTTTATGAATCACTTCATCATTAGCACATATTTGCTAAGAGGCATATGTATCCTGGCAAATATGTATATGCATACATACACATTTCCGAACAGCAATGTGATGTAAAACAATAAGGTGCTATCTTTTGTAAATTTAACAAGCTGAACCCAGTAAAAGATTCAGGTAAAATCATTAAAACTCAAATATGAGACCTTTTATGTCAATTGACCATTTAAATAACACACTACTAATTTATGCTGTGAGCTCAATTACTGTCACTCTTTAACTCATAACTCTTTCACTGCCTTGGTTGGTTAGGTATTCGTGTTCAACTGAAAAATATAAAAAGGTGAACTCCATATTACACTGCAGCACTATGTTTTACTTCATACTACATTTTGACTATTAAAAGAAACCCAAAGTGCTAAATACATTAATTGACATTTTAAGATGAAAACCAGCTTCAACCCAGCACTGGATTGTAAGATGACAAGTACAAAAGCATAGGTCGTCTGTATTTCGTGAAGCCTCAATCACAAACGACCCAAATGCTATTTTATTAAGGAAAACTCTCATTTCTGCAGAAAGTACGCCACAATTACGGACAGTGTACTTGATCTTAAACAAAGATTCAAATACATCTTCCAACAGATGATGTAAGTGTTGCTGACTACAATTTCATTTAAAGTAAAGTGAGTATGGGAACTCAACTAAGCAGAGTGTATAGATGTAATCATCAATGTGTAATTGATGATTACATCTATGACTAAGGCAGCGGATGGACTTGGACTCTACTATCCAAAACAATTCCACAAAGACCCACTTCACAGTATTTGTTTGTGTAAATGTGAGATAAAAAGTACAAGTATTAGCCCTAACCCCCCATTCGATCACCACATTAATTCATCTCCAGCAGGTGGCCCCGGGCAGGTGAATGGCTCTATAAAACTCATCCACTGAATCATTACTGGAGAAATATCCGCCAATTAAAAGGCCAATTGTGGCGCTGCTAATGAATGGAGAGTTGAAGCATTTAATAAACTCAACTAAAATACAGCCAGCGGGACTAATCGTGGGCCTGTTCTTCTGTAGAATGTAGTCTGTGAAAGATCCTCTACCTGAACTTTGGTCGGCTGGCAGCCACATCAAGCTCTGCAGTCAAACATCAAACACACAACAAGGTCTCTGACTGAACACAGCATGCACAAAGTGATGACCTCAGGTAACATTCCATGCCACGGTTTGACAACACTAAGTTTAGGTATAAGTATTTAACCTGTGTAAGATTTTGTCTCCTGCACAATATGTCTGGGATTATAACCACTGAATTAATATCTTCCTTGCACCTGCATCTCTGAAACCAAGACACACCTCCGTAAGGGCTTTAAAGTGATTTTGATTCTTCCCAATTCAGTGACACTAATGAGATTTTCAAAAAGCCCTCTTGCCTTCTGCAAAAATGCAGTTTCTGCTACCTTAAAGTACACTTAGCAGCCAAAATGTTCAATTACCTCCCTAGACTCTCTCATTCCACTTGTAAAATGAGAATGAGCCTTGGTTTCTTCAGCAAAGAACCGTTCTGAAGTGCACAGACTCAAATGAAAGGCTAATGAAAAGGTGTTAAGGGGTGCTGGGATAGCATCACTCTTAAGAAAGTAAGATGCTATGGTTCCAATGTTGTGAACACAAACCTTAATACAAACTAGTCTGACTTCAACACCACTTTGACCTTAAGTTTTAAATTCAATGGGTTTTTAGTATTACAGTGCTGTCACAATCCTAATCCGACTGTCACTACAACAATCCATCTATACATCAGATGTTTTCAGTGTGACAGAAAATTACTTGATTAAAGCTGGACTTTTACATCAGATGTGATGCAGTGACGTCCCCCCGTTAAACCAAGGTTTGCAGCCTTCGCTTACATACACATAGGAAGCCTAAGCACTCCACTAAAGGATGGATTCAGCAATGTGATGTTTCTAATTGCTCTTGTGTAATTTTCATTTAAAACAACAGGGACCAGATATATGAATATGAAGCACTGCATGTAGTCACCCAGTGCAAAAGATCTACATTTAAGCAATCAAGATGTTTTCAAAATGAGTAAAAATTCTACACCAAGTTTAAAGCAACAGGTCCCGGTATCACGTCTTGTCCTTAATTTCCTTAAAACTAAACATGGACATTCTTGTCAAACTAACCCCACTTTCAACGGACGTGCTACAAAAAGTAGTTATGATTAGTAGATGCACAATGTCAAATTGAGGCTAAAAGAACAAGCCCTAAATACTTGAATATTTATATACTTCTTTGGAGAGAAGATTCGATTCTTTAGCGTACAAAAGGAAACCTGAAGACCTGAATTAGGATAACAATTGATGATGACATTGTAAATTATGTCCAAATGAGAAAAATAGTGTAATGGGTTACATGCCCTCTATTCTTCTCTATTGACTATGACACATAACGGAGTAAACACACAACACATGTGGCCAAGTCTGAAGATGTAGGTGAGCAGTGTTCACATGGTTACACACTCTGCATGTGGAGGTAAATGAGACTATTGTAAATCTGCTGGGTTATTTAAAAAAAAAAAAAAAAAAAAGACGTAACACTTGGCTGACACCTTGGCTGCTTGTAAACACAACACTGCAGCCAGTTGGACTCCCTCACGTGGCAAGCGAGCCTGCTCAACTCCTGATCTGGAAACAGTGAAGAGCACAGTTGTACAACGAGGCTTATATGGCCACACCTCTATGTGCTGCACCGGAGTCAGTCGATTTAAAAGAGCAGTGCAAACTGTGTACCCATGAGCTAAACACAACAGGATTAAGAAAGATACTGAAAAGCATCAGGTACATGTGCGACGTCCACAGCTGTGAGCAAAAGTGGACATTTGATTCATGTAAGCTTCAACATATAGAGACAATGGTGGGTCTACTTGAGTACATCGTCATGCAAATTACTGCAGTGGGAGGATCTGAACAATATGTGTCGACAAAATGCTTTCAGTAAATAAACACTGAGTATATTTTTGTTCCAACATTACTATTCTAGCAGCCTATCTATTGCACATTTCTACTGATTAGAGAGAACACACCGATTCATTTTTACATTGAAAAATATACGTTTTTAACGCCATTTAAATGCACATATTTATGCTCCAAATAACTAAAATATACCGGAAAAAGAATAAGTTTTCTTGACACGGAGGAGAAACACACAACTGGGCAGAGGGGGCTGTTTTTCTGCAGCCTTCCATTAGATGCAATTATAAATGGCCGAGAGCACAGGGATGTGGGGAGCCAATCAGATCTCAGCTCGCATGTCAACCTAAGACCAACTGTCTCCTGGCTCTGACAGCAGGATTTTACCTCCATAATTCAAATCCCAAAGCAAAGGCAATCTGCACTTTGCCAACTTCAACCAGCGGGGCCGTGTTTACAAGGTGGCACATGGAGGAGAGACGCAGGGAAAGAAGAGGGGGGGGGGGGGGAGAGGAAACACACAGCACGGCGAACGCGAGTCGCAATGAATGAAACCCTCCGTCAAGATGAATCAATCGCGGTCACAATCACACTTTGATCCCAGTAAACACTTAGCGGATGTAATTGTCGCCATTCGCTGGACTGTGAGGAGCATCTCCACGCCACCGTGCAGCCGCCTTTAGCCGACAGAAGGGTCTTTTCTTAATCATTATGCAAATGTTACTTAACGGCTATCGCTGTCATTTGCATCTTGTTTATCGCCTTGACAGCCGCTGACACAACTTTGATAGCGAACGCGACCGCGACGAACGAAGCGGATTCGGACAGAAACAGCGTCGCTTTCACGGCACTGAAAGTCTAAAACGAGGCTGAACGAGCACTGCTAAGAAATATCACCTTATCTCCCTCTGCACACGCACACACGAACGCACACTTTCCCCCTGACAAACTCTTGCTCCACTTAGTCAAACTCGTGCCCTGTACCAAGCAAGAGACTCGCACTAACGTTACCCGCGACTCACAAAGTTGTTTCCAACACAATATGCGGCTTCTTTCTCGGTCTAAACACTGTTGCAGGGGGTGGTGTAGGGAGAAAGAGAGAGGCAGCCATTTTAGAGCTCTTGCTACATACACAATGGCTGGTCCAATGCAATATGCAACTCTACACTGCTTTTTCTGGGCTACCGAGTGACTTTAACTTAGTCAAAGTGTGTCGGTGCAGTAAGTGGAGTTTACCTGATTTCTGTTAGGTGGTTGTCCAGTATTTCCTGGGCTCATGGGAGGCGGGTGGTGGGCTCTTTGTTGCCAACCCGGATGGACCCCAGCATACTGACTGCTGCCCATATCCCCTGGTCCCTTGCTGGCTCCTTCCTGATTGTTATAGTCTCCTTGGGGGTAATTCGCGTAGCTCCTGGCAGAGCTGGGGGATGTCAAAAGCTGATTTAAAGTTGGCGTAGACGTAGGTTGTTGGCTTCCCATGTTATACCTCTGATTATTATATGAAGCAGCCATAGCTGTGGTTCCTCCTGCTGGCTGTTGCTTGCCTGGCTGCCCCCCAGCCGCCGGAGGCTGGCTGTTACGCGGGGAATTCATGCCCCCGTATCCTTGGCCCTGATAAGAAGTCCTGCTCTGAAACGGGCTGTAGTTGTTATAATGGTTGGGGTAGCCGTGTTCGTGTGAATTAGGGGGATAAGGGTCCATCATGCCCGGCCCCGATGCAGCTGCCATGCCAGGGCTTTGTTGTCCGCCATGTTGATGAAAAGGGGCCCGGCTGTAGTGCTGGTTGTAACCGTAAGGAGGTGGTGGAAAGGGTCCCGGGTGGTGGTGTCCCATTCCGGGATGGTTATTCCCTTCAGGCCCGCCTGTATCATTCTGATTACTGCTATTATTATTCACCCTGGGTAAATTTCCGTTGCCGTTCTTCATGTCAGGATCCCCTCCTCCCCCAGCATTTCCAGCATCGGTCCCGTCCTGCAGCTCCTTCTGACCAGGAGATCCACCGTCAGGTCCCGGTTCCTTATTTTCATGCTGTTTCTCTCCCGGTACCGACTCCTCCTGTGGGTCCCGATCCGGCTTTTTGAGTTCGGATGGCGGGCTGGTGTTGAGAGTGGCGACGCTGGCGACCTGAGCGGCCATGATATCCCTCTCTCTCCCGCACTCTTTCTCTGCCTCTCTGTCTCAGCACGGCGACTCACTCACAACAAAACTCCGAATAACCATTGAATATAAATACAATTATATTTATAACAACGTACCCGTTGTCCCGGTTCATTCCCCCCTTTGCCCGCCGCCCGGACCGGTATCCGGTAATCCACTGCGACTCCGTTTAAAGTTAAAACACACAAGGGAAAGTTTGTGAAAGAAAAAATACATAAATACACAGCAAGGGAAATGAATTTCACCGACACAAGTGTACGTCTATGTGTGTGTGTTGGAGGGGGGGGGCTTCTGTTACAGAACGAGAGCGCGAGCTAGAAATCAACCAAACCAGCACGAGGCTCCGCGAGACACAGCCATCTTACCGACCTGTCGCGAGACAACCAAAACCCGGAGCGGACTACGCGGAGAAAACTGAATCCGGACTGCGCTCCTCTAATAACAACATTGTTTTTAGCAAACATATATGACTGATACGTCACAGTAGCGCCGAGGCTATTTGAAATAAGTACACGTATAAACATATTGGAAAAAGTCACGTGAAAAACTGTTCACTCTCTGTGATGCATAAAGGTGGTACGGTATGCAAATGATGAGACAACAACGGGCTGTAAAGTAAATGATTTATTTATTTATTTATTTACTTACTGGTCATGCTGCGTGTCGTGTAGTGACAAGTGTTTTTATGTGCTAAAATATAAATGCTGTTTGCAATTGCATGATGTAAAATGCCTGGTATGCAAGTAGCTATAATGTAATTTTAATGTTTTCACTTCCCTGACTTTAATAACAACCAAACATATTTAACTTAAGTTCAGAAATGTTGTAAATAGCCACAGGCTTTTCTCGTACAAGGCTTCTGTGTAACACTGAGAAATGGCTGACTTTGTGTCCACAGGTTTATGGTATTATGCAATTAAAACGTCCCCATCCTTTTCCATACCACATTGCCTCGAAGTCAGCTATTCAGCCACAGTGATTACAAAAATTGCTTCATGCATGAGCTGTGTGTTCCTCTTTGTTACATTCATTTATGCATTTGATCTTATTAGCTAGTTAAAAGCGTGGAACAAAATAGGCTACAGTGTCATCTTCTGTTGGAGCGGCCTAATGGAGTGACTGCTTCCATACTGCGTCCATGTGTCGGCAGCAGCAAATGAGAGGAGCGAGCACATCACAGCGAAGTAGAGGAAAGCATGAAATTACAACCTGTGTGTGTTTGTGTGTGTGTGTGTGAGAGAGAGAGAGAGAGAGAGAGAGAGAGAGAGGGAGGGAAGATTGAAAAGGAAGAAGGATGGGGGATGGACTGGGCCAGTCACAGAGCAGGAAGTGAAGATACAAAAAGAGAAACAGTGGTGGTGGAAAAGTGACAGTATAGGACACTGAAATGCAACACACCACTTGTTATCTGTTACAAGTCAAATCTCCAGACGAGATTTGGTGAAATCATAATGTTACCCTATGCAATTAATAGAAACACCCTATTCCTCTCTCTCTCTCTCTCTCTCTCTTTCCCCACCCCCTTTCTTTTTGCTCTCTGCCTGCCTCGCGCTCTCCTAGCAGCAGCGAACCTCGGTGCTGCCTTTGCGCGCTGTCGGAATTTTCTTCTGAATCCTTCTCTGAGTCACACATGAGCAACTCCTAGACAGTAAAAGTAAGCAGCTAAATGTGAGACGTGTGAAAGTCTCGAGCAGATTCCCACAGGGCATCTTAAGATACTGACACGCGAAAGCACTAGCGCAACAGAAACACTTCAATAAAAAAGGCAATGTAGGATGTAAGTAGTATTTAAGGCTCCACTAGCTGTGTGACGACAGTAACTACTTTATCAACAAACTGTAATTACACCGTATAGAAATAGGTTCTTGTGGAATTTAGTGAAACATAAGCACAACAGCACATATTTGGTGCATATATATAATATAATTAATATCTCCAAAAGGATATCACGCATTTGTGTTATAGATCAACAAACCTGTTTATCAAAGAGCTGAATATAAATGAGGATGTGTAAAATGTATTTTAATCTTTCAAATGGGCAATTAAAGTTCTCTTAATAATGTGGAAAAAGTGTGCTGTCGTGACTAAATGTAACAATTAACATTATACAAACAACAACAAAAATAAAAACAGCCGGGAAAAGAAACAAATACCTAATGTTATCATGGCAATTCCAACCAGGGAGTACTTGAATGCTGCAGCACTGTGTGTTCACAAGCCTAGGGCAGAGCACGTGAAGGCAGCATCACCGCTTGCAAAAGCAGCAGAACTTTGCTATGTGAATGTGGGGGATGGGAAGCAGCAGCTCCCTGCTCTGCTCAGCCCTTTCTCTCTATAATGCGGGCCTTTCTGCTCACATTGCTCAGTCCGTCCATGAAAAAAGACACCAACAAAAACATGTGCACACATATTTGAATGCTGCAAATATAGCTTTTGTGTGTTTAATAAATGAGAGGCTCTATGCAATGTGGAGGGAGTGCGCTCAGCTGCTGTCTGCTTATATAGGCTAAGGAGGGCTGTGTGTGTGTCTGTGTGTGTGTTAGCAGAAAGCGCAGAGATGAGGCTGTTTGCAGGAGGGGGTAGGGAGCTTCTTTTTAGCGTAAACTTGCTGTGTGTTATCAAGACGTGCAGTCTCTGAAATATTTTTTAAAAGAACACTATAATCAGCTTTCCATGTGTGTTTTTTTTTAATTTAAGAAGTATTTTTAAACCGTAATGTCATTTTAGAGCCCACCTTGGAGAAAATGGTATTCAGATGTCTGTGTGACTCAGTGCAACCGCAAAAAAAGGTAAATGAAAAGCCTAAATTAAAATCACATCACGTTACATTATTGTGAAAGTGTCTTTTATTCTTAGTACTGTATTCTTCTTTTATATATATATAGATATAGATATAGGACATTCTGATTGTTCCAGCACATTCTTAGGCCTGTTACGTTGAAATACTGAATAAATCTTTTTTAAAAAGGACGTTTATGGTTCATATTATGATCGCTGTTCATATGCAGACAGTACTATGATAACCACCCACACATGTAGAGTGACTTGACGAAAAAGTGTTACCATGAAAGCATCTCACTGTAATTCCCTGTCATAATCCTGTCTGGCTCATGTGGAATGTGAGTCACACTTCCCACATGATGTCATGCTTTTGTGCCCCATGTCTGTCTCGTGTCAGTTCAGATTAATTCAAACATTTAAAAAAAAATGTCGAGATTGTTGCATGAATGACATCTGGATCCCTATGTCATTTGTCTCTTTGCTGTGACTGACGGTGGTGGTGGTGTGGTGTTGGATGGTCGTCATGTAACCCCCCCCCCCAATTCTGTCCCAGGATAATGATTTAGTAGTGTTTACTTGTGCCCCTCCGCCACCTCCCTGTGAGGCTGACTGTGATGCATTACCTTGGGCCCAATGTTGCGGTTTTCCCGGTCGTCACCCAGGGAGGCAGCTTGGACTTTCTACTATCTCGCCATTTCACTCGTAATCATTATTAAACTGATATCAGAGGAAATAAAGTAACAATGCAAACTGTGGTGAATGGCTGTCTTTAAATATGCAACGACTTGGTGGGAGTTCATTATTTATGTTCTTAAATCTCGTTGAAACACAAGATTCTGTAGACTGGGTAGGGACCATAAATACTTTATTAATTTAAAGTCAAATAATCTAATTCAGCTAATGAATCTAAGTCTTTGATATTCCTAAAGATGAATTTTTAATCTTGTAACTTTCTTCAATTAGTCTCAGCTTTGGACAGTAAAAGTGTCACTCTTGTTAAGCGAGTTAACTGATGACTGATCATTCAGGAGTTTTCTTTTATTTTTATCTCTTGGGATCCAGTCTGGGAATGAAGCCATATAATCACCAAGACAACCCAATAATGTGGCGCGGAATTTCCTAACAAGAGTGGAGCTTTCTACACACACACACACACACACACACACACACACACAAATGCACAGTACAAACCCACGTGTACAAAAGCCTAACACAGCCCATACCTGACAATAATATACGCAGTGAGAATTTATGGCTGTGAAGAGTCCGTCATTTATGCACACTTGCGGCAAACATCAGCGACAATTGCACGCTGAGGCTGTACACACATCCACACACACACACACACACACACACACACACACACACTCAATCACAACACAACAGTTGGGCCCTTTCCAGATGGTTGCCAGGCAGCAGTTCAATGCATAGTCTGGAGTGTGTAGAGGAAGGAAGTGCCACTTTGCGAAGTGCAATGGGCATCCGGCTCCCTCCCAGATGATGCGCGTGTCTGTGTGTGTTTGTGTGTGTAACCATCTGACACACACACACACACACACACCACCTTGTAAACAGTAAAGAAATGAGAAAATGGACAATTCAAGTCATGCATGGTTTCACTCTTTAATAAATCCACGTAGATTCCCCTTTTTTTGGCCCCACAGTCAGGAACCTCCATATACATTTAATCCAAACATCCAAACTAAACAAAACAATTTTGAATGGACACCAAAAAACACTTGTGGAATTACTCTGCCACCTCATAAGGCCCTACTTCACATTAGTCTTTCAGCCATTTTTCTTGCCCGATTAGATCAAATGAGATCAAACTTTTTACGAGGCTCAGCTCACTGTGAACTGCTCAGCAGATATTCAATCAGTTGCTCCTCTCTGCTTGTATTATTCTCTCTCAAGAAGAAAAACTCTCTCTGTTCCTTAAGTGAAAATAGATGGGGGACCTCAATGCCCCATGACAGGCTTTCAAATCAAAGCTGATAGGACATATTCAGGTTACACTGGAGTCTTTCTATCAAATTTTTTTTGCGTGTGTGGGGTGATAATTTGCTACAGGGCATTTTTTTTTTTATTTGAAAATCTCTGAAAGTCCATGCAGTCACACTGGCACCGGCACTGAATTCTAAACACTCCCGTTTCTCGCAGTGTGTTCAAGTAAAGTAAAGGAAGGACCCCCAATCTCAACAAATCCAGGCAAGGTTAAGAGCACTCAAAATGACAGTGTCCACCCTGCAAGGACAGAGAAGTGCTCACTCGCTTTTCATTCAGGAAATCGCCTCTGTAGTACGGGAACTCATCACCGCAAGCACACTGGGAACTCCTCCATTGTGGGTCACGGAGCCCAGTGTGAGAGCTTTTCTTCGACTGACAAGCAAGTGCCATCTCTGTAAATCACACAGAGAGTCTGTGTCAGCTCATATAAAAAGCAGGAAAAGGCTAAACAGTGCAGTCGTAGGTGTCTGAAACGGTAAAAATGGACACACGTACTGAATTTCTTCTTCATTCCCTCTCAAATTGTAGCATAAACGTTTTGTTTCCTTCCATGAAGTCACAGAATTTGTTGTGGTGTGACCAAACAAATACATACTACTTTTATAGAATACCCAAATGTTAATGCCGAAAACAGCATCTATTACGACTCATGTAACCGTCAGCGCTCTGCGTCTCTTGACTGGAAACAAAAAATATGCTAAAAATAATAACAACAAGATGCACATAGTTATTTGTGAAATTTTTATTTTTTTAGTTTATATTTTATGCAGTTGGTTGTTGCTTTTGCCTGAAGGAACAAACAGTTACATAAGTTACTAGCGCTGTTTCTCTTGATTAATATAATAGAAATGTAAATAAACTAATAAAATCAATAATGAGAAAGATTGTCAAATTAAAGCGCTGGGTTATTCTGAGTCATTTGTCAACGATAAATATCATAGATGCCTAAAATAGACAGACATAGACAGTCAGGGCCAACTCATGAGCTTGGGTCTTAATGTATCATCATATTATGTTATATTTTCTGACCAGTATATAAAGCAGCCTTTCTCTTTCTATTTGGATATTAGATTGGACCTTTAGACGCAGCTCATGCAGTGCACTCACAATACAAAGGCAGACAAGGCTATGAATATTTAAAGCTATAATTGAACTAAATATGCATATTTGAATTAACGATTCAGAAGCCATAGGTTTGCAATCAATGGCAGCAGCCAGGGGACCGGTGCTTGTTTTGAGGTGAAATAGCTAACTGTAATGCAGGCATGATGAACAGCAGAGCGAGCTGGCAGAGAGATGGGTGAAATTGACATGTTGAAGACGAAGTGATTAAGTTACCTGTTACAGAACGGCCCCTGAGCATATATCAATATGAACTGTGGCAGGCTGAGAAGATGAATTGGATGCGAATGAATGGATGTGGGAAGAAAAAAAAATAAAAATAAGAGAGAGAGAGAATTGCAAACAGCCGCACTTATCCAGCGCAGAAAATATAGTCTATGTAGAAACCAAAGGAGCATTTTATGGAGAAACCATTTTCTATGTGTAATATCAGTATGTTGATACAAGGCATTACATTGAAAAACAGCTGATGTAATTCACTCCCTGGGCCTCTGAGACACTCAAGAGACCAATCTTCTCATGTATTGAAATTGGATGTATTTCAGCTGCTACGGGCTGAATCATTTTCTTGTCCCACTCTTTTAGCCTGTTGTTTACAGATGCACCTTTTGTTGTGCCTGAACTCTTTCCTCTTATGGGGGCTGGTGTTTATACTGTTTCAAGCATGAGTGCCTTAACTTACAAAGGGCAACAATGAAGTGAAATTGAAAGAAAGCAGGCAACGCATTAGCATAGCGGTTTGATATGAGGTAGGTGGAGGTAGGAGTCGACGTCGAAGGAGGATAAACACAAACAGAGGCCGTCACGGAGACGTAGGGGAACAAACTCCGGCGTTTGCAAGGTGCAACCACTGACAGAACTCACAGCAAATATGGACCTAATGACCATTCAAGGGCCCCTCTGTCATTATGGGAAATGTCCTCAAGTGTGGCGGCACACTTAAGGAATGACCTTTTGCATCCATGCTTAGGCAGCGGGTGAGGGGGACTGAGCTACCCACCAGTCAACTGTGAAAACAAAACTTTATCTCGACTCTGTGGGGAGGCTGCAAGATAGGGGACTACAAGGCCTTTGAGGCCAGAACCCATTCTTCGGAGCTGATTATTAGCCCGAAGGCTGCGGGGCAAGGCTGAAGATAGGGGTGGCACTGGCTGGGGGTCGGATCTCAAATCTCTGCTTGGAAATGCCGATGAAAGAGACGACATTCAGCTGTAATTGCTCTTTTGCTGCAATTCGCGGCGACGCACCTCTGAGCCGGATACCTAGAAAACAAACCGTGCGCTGCAGCTGCTGCCTGGCGAGAGAGAGAGAGAGATGCTGAGATTAACAAACAAAATGTACTACAATGTGCGACAATAAAGTAAAACGAGGCTGCGCATATGACTTTCCAGTTTTTCTCCATCTGTTGCTAGTCGAGTTGATAAAACATAATCCACGGTTTCCTCTGAATGTGATATAAGAGCTTACAATTTGGAACGCATCATTTGGATCATTTAAGATTTGGAACAGGTTTCCATTTGAAGAGGGGTATTTGAACCAGAACCTTAAGAGACACTGCTGGGCACAGCTCTTGCCAAATAGGGCATTTATAAAAGGTTGGCACAGGCCCTACAGAGTGAAGGCTGGCAAAGGCATGATGCCCACATCATAGTGCCAACCGAGGGTTTTGTTTGGCATGTGTCTCTGTAGTATGGCTCGTCTCCTCCAGACAACTGGCCCAAACACAACTTAGCATTAGGTTACAGAAGCATTACAAACTGAAAGTGATTCATTAAAAAGCTCTCAGTCTCTGTGCGGGATGAGAGGCACATAAAAGAGCGTCAATTAATAACGTACAGCAAAGACGCGAGTTAAAATGTGAGCTTATTTCACAGCCGGCGTCAGATGATGCTGTCTGTTTAGATGGGCTTTTAAGAGAAGTCTTATAAATAGATTCACAGAATCAGTAAATAAAACAAAAATAGTGTAAGACTAGTGAACAAGTGAGGAAAACTCAGTTTAAAAGCAGTGTCTTCCCAATTATAAATCCAGAGTGACAATTTCTTTACCATGAAGCTTCTTACTGGGGGATTTGGCTCAATGCCTCTCCAAGAGATTTTGATATCCCTCGTTTAATAGCAGCAGGTGCCACATATGCAATTCTCACGGAGACTGGTCCAATAAAAGTCAAACGCTCTACGGTGGAACGGTCAGGGCTAAACTTAAATGCTTAATTTCAGACACAGACGAGAGTCATCTCTGTCTCGCAAATGCAGGAATCAAGACAGTGGGGGAAAGACGGGCAAAACAGCTAGTAAAGTAATTTATTCTGCTTCATTTTAAGCAGCCAGAGAGGCCTATTTTAGGAGAAAATAAAAAAGAGGGAGGAGGTGCAGAAGACAATGCATTTTAAGGGAGGCTCTTCCCCCAGTGTGCCTTTATCTGTCAGTCAAACCCAGCAACGTAAACACATATTAAGGGGGAAGAAAGAGGGGTTTCCATAGTCACAGTTTTAAATGGCACTGTCGTGCTGTACACAGTACCCCTCCCTCCCTTCTGCAGTCGTGTTTATTTGCTGTTGTGTTGGAAGAATTTAGGGTGAGGAGAAAAGCGAAGCACTGGAGGCTCAGCTCAGGCTATTTCAACTGCAAGAGAAAGCAGAGCCCCAGAAAGAAGAGGGCCCAGCAGACTGAAAAAAAACAAAAAAACTAAACAAAAACAAAAAAACACACAAGGCCGGTTATGCAGAAACACAGATTTAATGTAAGGCTTGGCTTTCTGTTATAAGCAGGGGAGAGAGGAAAAAGCTGGTCTGGAGTAGGAGGAAGCTGGAAATGGAGAGGCGAGCGGTGGAAGCCATCGAGCCGAGGGGTTGGGAAGCCGGCAGATGCAGAACTGAGAGGAAAGGTCGAGTCCAGTGGCCGGACCCAATGCACCGCCTCTCTGGGAGTAAGAGAGTAAGAGAGAATGTCCTCCACTTTGGATAAACATTGTTTGTTGTACAGTAAATTACCAACACGAGCCCCAACGACATCTCTACAATAAAGCCCCCTCCTCTTACCCACTGCACATGCTTTTTATGGTTTGAGGCTGAATAGCAGTTATTATTAAATCATGTTTACTGAAATCTTGTGCATGTCCTCAAATGTCATTTTTTGAATCGACTTTTTTATTTTCTGAAAACATTTGTTATGTTACATGATATTCCATGAACAGGTATGTGATTTGTCCAACTATGCACAGATATTAAATTACGGTGTTAAAACCGTGCGTAATAGAGCTTTTCTTTGTCCATTTGTTCCATTATATCACCATTGGATGCTCAGTTTGTCGGCCATCCAGTTCAGCCAAGCTTCTCGCTCGGAGGTCTTTGCTCGGGCAATGCATAAAAACCTCAAGCATGTAAGCAAGAAACACTTTTCATGAACACAATGCGTGCTGTGAAAAGGGGGATACGATTCTTGTCGAGCCACATTAAAGCGCTCTCCAAAACCTCTGAGTCTGTTTGCTCTGTCATCTCTGCTGGAGACCAGGTAGGAGCCCCTTAAATGTGGCTTCTCACCCACCGCTTAATCTTACCCACAATCACATTCAGTGACAAGCGCACAAAGCCGTCCGGCGAGCCCAACAAGGCCCGGCTATTATGTAACCACTGACAGCTGGGCTTTCAAGGGAGGGGTGAACCCCCATCTGTGTGGCAGCGCTCTGTGTCAACCAGACGTGACAGTCGGGAAAAGGGCCCGAGTAGAGAAAGGTTAATATCAGGCCAAGCAGGAGCGTACAGTTCTAGCACCGAACCCGCCAAGTGATGGACTCTGGATCTAAGCAGAGACAACGTTTGCTTTCGACATTTCATCAAAGGCCACGGTGGCCGCAGAAACAATAACGCAACAACACAAATCTATCAATTTTCCACACATGGCGATTCAATACGAGGGTGACAGCGATTTCACTTTTCTGCGATGGCAAAGTGAATGAGAGGATTTTATCTCTCTAAGTGCATCTGAAATGTTCTAGGCTCCATTTCAACCATCTGCATCTCGTTCCCGAGCCTTTTTAAACGTGGGAACAAGAACACATGCATGGGTTTGAAGTCTCCTTGCTCCAAAGGGGGTCATTTCGAACCAGTGTTTTTCTTAATTTGTCACTTTTTTTTTTAAACGGTTTCATGTTGAGAGGCAACCGAATGTTTGATCAAACTGCGCATCGTCTCCCCTTAGGCCGACATCTCCGCCGGGGTCTTTGATGCTATGAACACACAACGGAGCCAAAAGACCCACAATAGCAAGGGGATAATCGACAGACGGTGTGTTGATTTTGCCACCCTTTCCAAATAACTCCCTGTTGTTCCAGGGAATAATCGCTGTCACTGGTGGCATTCCAGGGCAGACAGGATGGAGAGACTGTACAAGATGACGGCCGCCGTCTAGATACTGGAGATCTAAACATGTCTGTGGTCACGCAGACCTGGCCTTCAACTTGCTCTTCAGCCAGACTGTCTCCGATTGGCCATGCATATGAACTGTTATAACAGTTAAATGAATTATTTCAGATTGATATTGACTATATTCCCAACAGCATAGGTTCAGAGGAGTTTTACCTAAGCTTTCAAAGCAGCTAAATGATTAAATTGAGCATATTTACATAGGCGTTCTGGTAATTGCATTAACTTCTGCTTTGAGGGTCTTCTTGCACGTCTGCTCCATGTGTAGCTGGTGTCAGTTGAGCTGCAGATTGTCAAGTCTAGATAGAGGTCATAGTACACGAACCAGTCCCTGCAGCACACAGTCAGCTCGGCAGCATGCAGCGCAAGAAAACGGACGCATTTATTAAAATGCACACGTTTCTGCCCTGCCATGTTGTCGCAGGGCGGTTGTTGGGCAGCTTGCAACACTATTATATTTATTTCTTTCATTTTCACACTTTTAAAATGGGTTTTTGTTTTAGATAAAGATCAAAATCCAGTCCGGGCTTTCCGCGGAGCCGGGCCCTCAATTTACTGTGTGCGCTTTCAGCGCCGAAGCACTCACTGACAACCTTACGGATTCCTCCGCGGTTCACTTGCGTGTGCGTGTATGTGACTCTTGTTTTATAGCACAAAACGATAGCGTTTTTACCCGATCCGCCACGCAAAAGGAAATGCAATATCTCACCGCGATCACCTTTTCACGGCAGAACAAATATAACCCCTTTCCACACCCTCAAGCCGTATTTAGGGAACTTGTTGCACTATTTTGTCCCATCTGTCCTGGCTTTCTAACGCATACAATACATTCCTGTGTTGCTCCGCGGTGTGACAAGGCCCTGCCTGCCTGCTGTTCCTGTAAACTCCCGCCTTGACTCGATGGGCGAGAGAGGTAGAGAGACCCAGAACCAGCATTTAGAGAGAGAGAGAGAGCGAGAGCTAGTGGAAAAGCCCTATGAAGCAAGCGGGCCCACAGCAGCACCCACGTTACAGTCCATATTCCATTACAGCGCGCGCGTCAAGTTTGCTGGACATTAAGAAGATCACGCCATAAAATAATATCTGGCAACTTCCACAGAGACATTAAGCGAATCAACAAAACTGTCTGAATAACAAGTACAGTCACAGCATGAAGTGCAAACAGGCAGCATGTTAGAATCTCTTCTATTAACAGGGATCTGTAAGATGATACGAGGCTATTAAGACACAATGTCATGTCAATTGATTTCAATTCTAATAAATAAATAGAAGTTTACAAATATAATTCACAATGTCCTTCAACTGACATTTAATCCTTAACTGCATCTATTGGTTGCTCATGTCATCATATTTAGTAAGTAAAAAAACCCCCCAACTCCAATAAAAAGATTCCTGTAGGAACTGTAATGTACATCTGTGACAGTAAACTGTGGGTCTGTGGCATGATCATGTTTAATATCCATAAAATATCCCATAACATGGATTTCACCAACTATTCTCTGCTCCCCTGTGGACTGAGTTTGTTATAGCCGTACTTTGGGAGCTGCGCCTCCTTATCGGCTTTGCATCTTAACCGCTAATTCATTTCTGACCAGGTTCTGTGTCGATGCTTTCGCAGTTAAATTGCGCGCAAAACCAGATTCCACTGCCCCTAAGTGACATTTTATGGTGTGTGATTGGGTTCGGCTGGAGATTGCCCGGCAACAAAACTACCCCGAGTCCTGAATGAAACAGACGTCTGTTCCATAGGCCGGTGGAAGTGAATTCATTTGACACAGGGCTTTAATCCTGGAATGCTGTTTGATTTTCTTTTTAGATTGGAGTAAACATAAAAGTAGGTTACGTCAAAGCAAGGAGAGCTGAGGTGAAGCTATGCTGAGGGCGCAGCTTGCTTGGTCAGGTACGAGGTTTGAAAGATGAATTTATCCAAAGCGGTGGTTATTGTACGTACTGATTGTAAAGCTATATATAAGCAGGACAATTTAGAACCATAAAGATTTGGTAGAAAGACTAATTCAGGTGAGCGGGCTTCACCCAGCTGCCTCCAAGTGGCCTTCTCCCCCCCTGCTGATCGCCCCCTTGCCCCCGAGCCGCAGCGCGCTGTAGGCAGGGCCCTGCCGACCACCTCCCTCTCCATCGTCTCCAGCCGTCATGCCTGTTAGACCTATACGGATTGTTTTTACCCTCTGATCCACGTGGCCTCACAATGCCCATTGAGCAGGAGAGGTCAGGGGCTCACCGCTGCGACCCCCGTACGCAGGGGCCTTTTCTATGGAGCCAAGCTTGTATCCTATTCTCCACCCCGGCTCAAACCTTGTAGCTGAGCACAAGACACACTTCTGGGCTCGCGCTAAATCGGCTTCATAAAGGGGCGCAACAACAATAGAAGCGGAGCTGATCATCTGGCTGCTGTTGTTTCCCTTCCCACACAGTTGTGGTGGTGGTGGTGGTGGTGATGTTGGTTGTGGGGAGGGCGGATGTATCACACTTTTTTTTTTTCCTTCTCCCTCCAATGATATTAAACCAACGCTGAGGGAACAGAGCTGACACTGACAGATCTAGTAATACTGCCGCGGTGTCAGACACACTTCTAGGCTATCTCTCGGTCACAGCTGGTAAAAGTGCCTGATAACCTACGCGCTCCTGTCTCGTCTCAGAGGTTGCCCGGTGCTTACGCGGGTCACAAGGTGCAGCAGCAGCAGCAGCAGCAGTCAAGTCATGGCGATTATGACACTTTTGATTCACCTGCAAAATTAATCACATCTACAGAGTTGCTCGTCTTTGTTTTGCCGTGGAAGAGAGCTGTCGTGGGGAGTAATCACCAAAAATACGCCTGATTTGCTTTCATTCTCCATAATAAGATGTTTTTGAAGGAGTTGATGATTGGCAATGAGGGTCAGGAGGAAAAGGGCCAGATGCTATTTTCAGATTGTTTGTAATAATTCGCTTTATATATTTATTTTTCTTTAGCCAGGCTAGTCTTGATATGGAAAGTGCTTTGACAGCGAAAGCGAGAGAGTCAGTGTGAATGTGAGGAGCGATGATAGTCTATGAGGAGCGAACGGAACAAACAGCTCCCTCTTTCATGCCAGTAATTAAAGCAGCAGTGGGTGGAAGAGTGTGGGAAATAAGCGGAGGGTAAGAGAGGGCTGGTTCAGGCCTGACACCTAGTGGTGTGACGAGCACAGTGCGGGTAAGGACAGGCCCAGGGCTGGACTTGTTGTACGCAGTGGGTGAGATTGTTAAATCAGACGGTCTTCATTCAGTCACCTCTTCTGCGCTCAGAGCTCACTCCTCACCAGCATGTAAAAGCAACCAGCTGGCAGGAACTCCAGGATCTATCATCTCCTGCGCTATGAATGACAAAAAATAATTGAATAGGCTGACCCGCACTTGGCAGCTGGAGTGGAGGATAGATTCTGATCCCTGTAATAAGTAGGGCTCAATAAGCACTGCAGGAAGCCCCCAGCTCGGCTCCAGCAGGAGAATGACTGGGTCAGATTAAGGTTGAGGAGTTTAATTATGAACAAGGAAATGAAGTTCTCCAAATCTCTTGCTCATGGGATAATTTTAGCCAAGAGACGGCAGCGGGTGACTGGGGTCCATCTCTCTCTCTGCCTCTGTCTTTCCCTCTCTGTCTGAAGCTGCCTCTGCCACTTCACAATCAGAAGCCTCCTGAGGGATGCAGAAGGGAGGAGGAGGAGGAGGAGGGGGGGTGTAGAGAGATGGAGGAAGGGAGTGTGGGGCACAGAAGTAGGAGACAGGGATGAAGTGCCACTTAGGATATTGCTTCAAGGACTGCTCCCCTTGTTAAACTCATTGCTGTGGGCATAAATACAGCCAGGCGTCAGATGATTTATTGACACGCGCTCCCTCTCCTCCTTCTTCCTGCCTAACAAGCCTGTGGACAAATGAATTGTCGAACTGAAGGAATTTTGCCTTGATTTACACTCAGCTCCCAGTGCCTGTGGGGAACCGGAGGGGACGAGGCGCGTGTGTATGTGAGAGTAACTTCACGTAAGAATAACAAGAGTGATTGGATGTCGATATTTTGTTAACCAGACCAAAACTACAGAGATGATACACTATGATGCAGGCGGTGTGCTCTGTTCTTGGAACAACACATTCATATGGAAAGCTACTAATTCATTATCATCGTTTGTTGTCTCCAGTTTTACAGTTGTTTTTTCAACGTCTTTACAAGTGTCCACAGGACACAAAAGAGAAGTCCGCCCAGATTAACTGGTGGTGGATAATATGGTCGTAAATATGAGCGAACACCAGGTGCATTGTGGGAAATGTAGTCAATTTGGGAGATTTGGAACTAAATGGCAAAGCTGATGGAAACTGGTTAGATATGTGAAGAATATTTATGTTTATGTCAGGTATTAGTTAGTATCAACTTACAGTAAACGAGAAAAAGCAAAATTTACTAATCAAACAGAAATAACTGAAATGCACTAATATGTGCCATCATCACAGCACCTCTCCAGAACATGCTGCAGTCTGGGGCTTATTTCTGTATTAGGAGGTTCTATAACATATTTCAATAATATTTGACTCAGGGACAAACTTCATGTAATTCCTGCCAATAAAAGTTTAGTGAAACTTTTCAGTTTACTGAAAAGATTAGATTTGATAACACACCCTTCAACCATAGCCTTAATATCGGAGTCAGCATGAGAAGTTGCTACCTGATGGCTGTGTTTTACTGTTGTGTGAAATGTATCTATAATTAAAGTCATTTAAAATAAATGCTTAACACTTGTGCTCCAAACCAGCAGAAAGTTGTATAGAGAGGAAATTCCCTCGTCTAATCGTGTTTAGGTTGTAATTGGTCCTCTTGCGCTTGAGAATGTCCCCAGTGCGAAACGAAGCGGCGTCTGTAAGAGAAGAGACTCATCTTTGGCAAATATTGAAACACAACCTTTAGAGCTTCAGCGGTAAAGCTGTAGTGGAACGTAGAACGTGGGCCTGTAGCTGGCACTGACTAAACCGACAGAAGAGCAGATGAGGAAGCGATTTGTCCACCGGTTGATGTGCTTCACCCGCTCACCATAATAATTGGACATCTTACGAGCTGTCAGCACCGTGTGCCCACATGCAATTTCTTTGTCTCCCCTACTCCTCCCTCTCTCACTCTAAGTTTCCTCCTTCTTCAGCTTTTCTTCGTCACACTGTCAGTCCCAGCCGTGGATCAGGAGGGTGGCACGTCAGGATTGATTCGCTCTGACAATGAGCTACTCACACTAATTTACTCATTTATGCTAATATGATTGACATTTCATTTCAGCACCCTCCCCTCCCCTGCCACTGATAGGGTTGGTCGAGGCAGCCAGTAATCACTGACAGGCCCATTAAAGGAAGATTGCATGCAATTATCTCGCTAATTCAGAGGGTTCTTTTAATTTGGCAGCATAAAATTGTCAATCTTGGAAGCGTAATCGGCCTCATTCCCATTTGAGGCCAGCACTAAAAATAAATAAGAGCTGGGTATGTTTCTCTTGTCAGTGTTCTAATGACAAGAGAGATGCAGAGGCAGCAAATAGGAAGCGTCCACGCTGACAGACATCAGGACCACATATAAACTGCAGGAAAGTCCTATTATTTTCAGTGTTACATCAGTTACTTTGCTCTGAAGTCACATAGACAATAAGTTCAATTCACTGTATTGTACATTCACCATCCTAGATCCATTTGTAAGTAGAAAATGAGCCCCATTTACAATTAAGATTAAATGGCCCAATCAGATGGAAAGTGGGACACTGCAAAGAAAAGGGGTCTCAATGAATTTGGGACAAAAGTATGATGACATGTGACAGTCACACTGTAAAGCCCTGGGAAGCAGTCTGTTGCTATAACGACCTCTTCTTTGCTTGTTTCAGGTTCGCTGTGAGCTGTAGCTGCAGGGAACCCGAGTGAGGTCCAGCAGTTCTCTAGTTCCTCTCAAATGTGCTGCATGGACTGAAAGAGGCGAATTTATTGCATGCGATTATTTATTTTGTGATTTGCTGATGATAATATGCTCGGAATGGAACAGCACTAAAATGGTAAAATCTTACCACCAATATTTACAAGTGACTTCTTCTTCTTCTTCTTCAGTTCCCAAATGTATTTAATGACCTAACATAGCATATTTACAAAATTTAAAAAAAGTTGGATGATACTGTGATAAATAAGTCTAGTGATGTGACAATTTTACTGCATATATATGACGTTTGTAGTATTATTTCCATTTCAAAATATGGAGGTGCCCACCTAATTTTGGCCACAGATTGCATGTGATATCTTCCAATTGGAAAATATGGGAGAAACATTGCAGGCATCCTGATTATGCTAGAATTGTCATCACGAGGCATAGAATGTAAAACATATTCCATATGCAAATATCATCAAATACAAAAAGTCAAAAATGCTCATCCAAACGTCACCAAAGACCATTCATACAATCACATTCCGTGTGTTACAGTCACATTAATAGAGCATGAGAATGTCCTCAGAGTATCTGGGTGTGTAGAAGTGTGTGTGTAGTTGTGCGAAGACCTCATCAGTACATTCAATTTGCACATGTAGATAACATATGACATGCACGCCTCGCCACTGTCCCAAAGCATTTCTCAACCCCCGGCTTAGAGAATTGTACAGCTGGAGTTCATCTCATTCCACATTCCCACAGACTATCACGTCACCCTCCCTCCTCTTCCCTTGTCCCGTTCTCAGGATATCCAGATAAATCGGTCATTTCCCCCATAAGCACGAGGGCACCTGAACGCAGCCCCCATTCAACAGCCGTCAACTGGCCGGGTGAGATGCTGGAGTGGATGGGAAAGGCTGCGAGAAGTGGACTCTGCATGAATGCGAGAGAGAACCTTTGGCATTCAGTGCCTGGTAAATGGCTTTTCATGCCATGTGCTCTGAGGAGCCAATTGGGCTGTAATGCGTGGCACGTCCCCTCTCTCTCCCTCACTGCGGGCGATTCAATTACCTCCCATGCAAATTGGCCGAGGCTTTCATTTCTAGGAGGCAGCCCTGGTAACTCATAAGGCATCTCATTGGTAATCTCAGCAATTAGCGGGCTAATGCGTCTGTTTGCCATGGGTTTGGATGGAGTGAAAGACACTGGCGCAAATGAAAGTGTCCAATTCAGGTCCAACGTGAATGCAAACTCACTTTTCTAAATTCTAGAGGCCTGATGAGATGCGTTCGAAAGTCTCTCCCGCCCTCTGAAGTAGAAAAAAAAATAAAAATAAATTCTTCAAAGCAGCGAGGAATATTTAGCCTCTCCTGACATCAGAATTCAAATTGCATTCAGAGGAGGCAAGTTCATCCATTTTCAAGCGATAGCACTAAGGAAGAACGATTACACAACCATCCGATGCGTTTGCTGTCCTCGTGAAGCTATTGTTCTGTGGGTGTTCGCGTTTTCAGCCAAGATTTTATTGTTTATCTAAGCCCTCATGAATAAAACATCGTGTAGTCATTTTTACTGCACGCTGTTGCATTATATCAATCATTCACAAAGCCTGTGCTCGTAATTTGATTCCCCAACATAATATTCATGGCAACAAAAGCAGGCCCAGATAAGTGAAACCGTGGAGACGCATGGATTTTTGTTGCCACTCTATATGATTTCTGCTTTATTTATCATCAATCTTGTGCACACTGCTGGAGAAAAATAACACATTGTACTTTGTGGGAGGTTTACGCTCAGAGCAGATTGAATTATTCGCCTCGGTGATGCTGAGTGAACTGTTGCGCCACGCAGGGTGCAGATGCATCTGTTGTGACCACCAGAGGGTGACCACGCATCGTTTCACCTCCATCCACACACTCGGACCACGGCAGCAGTAGCTTGCCACGCTTGCCCTGTCTGCCTCAACACATGTCACACATCTGTATCTGAGCTCTAAGCAGACGTTTCCTCTCCAAACCCCCTCATTTGTACAGATGTTCCCCTCCCCGGGCTCCTCTGTAATAAACACCAGGGGGCCATTTACCCAGAGATCACCAAGGAGGAATCAATGAAAATGTCAGCAAACATCAAGCCAGTGCCAAGCAGCTGTGTCTCTCAGAGTTCAGTGACACACATGCTCATGTTTGTGAGCTTGTATAGTATTAATATGCGGATATTCATACTAAAAATGTTGAGTTAATGCAACTGATCGCCACATTTCTGTAGAGAGACAGCCTGTCTGCTAACAAACACACAGTTAAAACACAGCTTTAATGGAATATGAACACTGATATTAACTCAAGATATTATCAATTAATACGGCTAATTAGTCATTAGAAATGTTAGCACCGCTGAGAACTGATTAAAAAGACGCACAACTGTCTTCACATTTAATTAAAATGTTGCTGAACGTCTCGGGTCTGCACTAACCCAGACTTGATTGGCTTTGCAACCAGCTGTCGAGAACATTACTACTGATAAGTCTACTTCAAACACGTTTCTAATTCTATACAACATAAGATCCTACTCACACACATTGCATGTGCAAAACCACCTACAAATGCTTAGATGTCGAGGCAGCAGAGACTACTGGGGTGTGATGTGCGATGGATCAGGCAGATTGGGATCATTTATCCTACTGGTAGTAAAGAGCATATTTGTTATAGAAGAATGTTATTTGTCAACACTCACAAGACTTGTCTTGGCTTCTTCCGTCCCTTATCTGGGGCCAGATAAGTGTCCTCTTCCTGGATACTTCATGGCTCCCAGGCCAGGTGAGAGACTTAGTCCTTCGAGTGTGCCCTGGATCTTCCTCTGGGCCTCTTCCTGGTTGGACAGGCGTCAGCAGACGCTGGGGTCCAACTGCAAACAGGTCCGACTCACTGCAAGCAACGCGGAGCCAAGTTCCTGCTTCAGTCGTAAAAGGACGGGACAGCAAAATCTTCACACTTCTCATCTTCTGCAGGAAAGTCTATGCCACAGTACTGGGAAGGAAGATTCGCCTCATAGCTGAAGCTCAGCTTCAGGGACAGCAATGTGTTTTTTGCTATCAGAAGATCAGATTGTCAGAGAAAACAATACATCAGAAATATAAATATACCAAAGTGTTAATACTATTACAACAATATTACTACAATATAAAATAAATAATACATGTACAACAGACATTCAGTTCTTAATGTGAACAGAACAATGGAATGAAGGTTTACAGCATCTATAGGAGGATATACTCTAAGGAGTACGTTAAGGTGTGTGTGTGTGTGTGTGTGTGTGTGTGTGTGTGTGTGTGTGTTCCTGTGCAGCTCTGACAGCCATTCCGAGCTGAAAATTACACTGCAATATATCATCCTGGGAACCTGCTACCTTTACTGTCACCTGGGATAAAACAACCTCCAAAGCAAATAAACAGGAGGCCTGCTGTGGCGATGGAGGCAGTGACTGTGCGTGCGCTCCACTCCCAGCCTTGCTGGCTCCCCCTGCAACAAAAGAGCAGACGGTGATTCCGACCTGGCTCTTTTGTCAGGGTCCGCATGGGGCCATGATTAAAACAGTTCAACTCACCGAGGGGGTCCAGCGGCCCTCCCCTCCGGCTTCGACAGCAGCACTACCTGGAGGTATCCACGAGAATGTAAAGCGCTAGCATGAGTGTTTGTGTAAATGCACTGACACCCACACATGTTGCATGACATCCAAACCAAACGAAACAAGTGTGGCTCTAACCTCTACCGGTGGCCAGCTCTTTGGAGGTGACCTCCACTGTGAAGGCATCCGTGGGGTTCAGGCATCCAACCGGGCACGCGCGTGAAACGACATGTTTGCAGTGGTTGTTTGCATGTATCCACACGTCCGCGCTTCGCCTGATAGGATTACGGACACAGAGCGACCGCGCTGGCCGTTCTCTCCGCATAGATTCATTGGATGGGTGCTGAATTTATCTCTTGTCACCTTGGAAGTTCAAAGTGAGGCAGAGCCAGACCTGTGATGAGCCACACTGAGAAAGTGTGAGAATGTGGATGCTCCTTGGTGTTGATTCCAGCCTCTTTCAACTTTTTTTTTTTTTTTTGCTGGGTGTGTGTATTCCATTCCGAATGTTAATCATGAAATTTCTTTTGATATAAATATACTTATCTACCTAAAGAACCAATTTTTCTCTGCTAAGCAATTAAAATAATTATATGTAATAAAACATAATCAACAATTATTATTGTTATATTACATATTTGTTGTCACTTTTCAAATTAAATCTCATTCTCATCTCGAAATGTTTGTATAAAACTGTGCTCACAAAGCAAACAGACACCTTTGAACCTAAATGCATCCGAACTGTGACACAACTGAGACAAGGTCGTTGGTCTGGGCTAGGAAAAAAAATCATGTTTTTGAAATGTACTGTTTTCAAGGCAGCCATAAATATCACAAATCGAGCTATTTCCACCAGCGCAGCTAAATATAAATATAGAGTCGTTCAAACATGCGGAATAAATTGCAGTTTTTATGAGCAGATCTTTTATAGAATTACGTGAGTGATTTGTGTGCTCCAGCACAGTGACAGCAGTGCGGCCAAATAGCAGCTATAAATCTTAGAAAGAACACGATTCCCACTGATGCCTGCCAGTCGGGATTACAAACAAACAAGCAAAACAAAATGAAGATAAATATATAAAAACGTTGCGTTATTGTGAAAATGTAAGGCAATGAAGTGGATTGATTTGCTAAATTAATATTAAATCACTCAATACATTTCTGTCACCAGGAGTTTGAGCTTAGGTCAAAGGTCAGGACCTCCAACACAGACACTGTGTACGGTTTGGATGTTTTTGTGGTCTTTCTGACTACAGCGGGGCAATAATGATATGAATGATTGCTTCATGTCTTTTTATCCTAATCATGCTGAACATGCTATGACAAACGCACGTTTCAAACGAAAGACTATTCACAGATGCTGCAGAGGACAGAGGACAGATTGATAGAGAGGGAATGAGTAAGAGAAGAAAGACAGGGGGTTAAAAAGAAGAAGAGACACTCCAAGATGAAGGGGCAGCAAAAGAAAAGGGGCAATTACTGTTCCTTTCTTATGGAAATGGTAATGAAGTGGGACATGGGGCTGAGGACAATAGAGAGCCACAGGCAGGTTGCGCGTCACTGTGTAAACTGCTTCCTGTTAGGGAGCCATTTAGCCCTCACTTTTACTGACTAACAAGCCATCTCCAGGCCAACTACAAAGAGGCTTCTCCATCAAAGCTGGAGGCTGCTGCTTGTCTGTGGAGTCCAGATAGGCTTTTCCCAGGCCGGCTGACATCTAACGGCACAGCGCGGGGACTTTTACTGCGTCTCCTGAAAATACGTGCGCGCATTTTTCCCTTCGCAGGACTAACAGACGACGTCCTGCTTTTTCGCCTTTGGCGTCTTCTGACAGATGCAGAGAGAGTTTCTCCGGTACTTAATGTGTAAATGCGGGTTCCATCAAAATCATAGCTGCCTAGTGATGGAAGTGGTATGATGATGGAGGCAGATATATTCCCCATAAAAATATAATACTCATGATAATGGCACCTTCATTCTAAAAACTTTGGGCACCCTCGCCATGAACTGCACATTTGTCTGTAGCGTAGCTGACAGCTCGGAGCGAATTCATTCAGTGGGTTATAAACAAATAGTTTTGTATAAACAATGAAGAAAAGCATAATTAAACAATACTACTAAAGAAAAGTGTGGTAAACGCCACAATCCAACAAAGAAGGATACATATTACCAATATTTATTGTGTTTTGAAATGATATATTATATTACATTGCTAACATACAATCTTGTATGTATGTGCAGCCAAGTTCAAATGCAGGCGAATCACATTCTATAGATCATCTTTATTAGGACACATAAGACATAACAGGTATGTATTAAACAGTTTCATGTCTAGCTGACAAACAACAACGCAGACGTCATGTTTACTGTGACTAATTGTTTGATTCTTCCAAACCCTGCTACTTTGCATTTTCATGACCATAGACGCAGGCTTTTAGGGATGGTTTGAGGTTTTTAACCACCCACTTTAGAGTCAAACTCTTGTACACACTGGACCTACACCATCCACCCTGACTAGCTGTCTGTGAATAAATGTTTGGAGTTTACGTTGCACGGGCACATCATCTTTAGGATGCAGGCATTTGATGTTGTTGCCAGGACAACGGATTTTAGTGAAAGAATTAAAATGTGTCAAAAAGTGTTCCTGTATGTGTCTAATCACATTGTGACACAATAGCTCAAAGGAACAAGTAAGAAGTAGCTTTCAGATCCACAAACAGTACAAGGGTGAAGAGATCGTTGTTGTTGTTGTTGTCGACAAATCTTTGGAGATAATTAACCATAAATTCACTTTGGGAAATGCACAGCTGAGCACTAGTTTTATCTATAAAGAAAAACTGAAGTTATGTTGACTCTCCCTGCACTGCCACACTGAGCAGAACAGAAGAGGGCAGTCTACTGCTCTCAGGGGGATGCAGGAGAGCTGGGAGAGCTGGGAGGGCTGGGTGCTGAGGGTGTGGGGGGGTGTCTATTGTCTTTTAATGAGAGCCTTTGATGTTGCCCCACTGTTTGCTGTTTGTACACCTGGGTGACTGCGCCTGCATTGAGATTGGCTGCCGGCTGGTGGAGGGGGGCCGCTCGGCATATTCCAGGTAACACTTTCCAGCAGTCAGCTGCTGCTGCTGCTGCCTGGCGTGGGAAGGCAGTAAAAGCAGCCCGGCCCCTTTTGTTTACCCCCCCGCCTTCCCTTTTAGTTTACGGTGCAGTGACCCCCCCCCCCCCCCTTCCTTTCCTCTAGTCCTGCCTGGCCTCCAGACTCTGTAGACAGACGCTGAATGTCTCTAAGTGGCTCCTGCAGCTGCCAGCGAGGAATCAATACGGCTGAAATATTGAATGTTTTGAATTTTTCAATTTTTCTTTTTTGGTCTGATTAATTTCTACTGTAACATAAATACCTGCATATTAGCACTTTGTTGCCCCTGCCTTTAATAAACTCTCTGCACGTTGCAGGCCAGATCTATTATTCTTACCAAGCGATAGGTGTCTAAAATCTTTATTTTATTGATATTTCATACGCCTGGTTAAGTTAAAGTAAAACTTCAGTTAGATTTCATATTGCACTTGGGGTCTGAAACCTAAATGTAACGTGACTAAAACCACGCTCACACAGACACACACACATACATATTATACAAAATGCTGGTATTAGTCCTCCTGTGATGGCTGGGGAGGGTGATCATGCTGATAGCTCATTGGTGATGCATCGTAAGGTGACACCGTGTTGTGTGAACATCTCATTTTAATTGTGCATTTATAGAGAGAGGAAGTGCCGCCAGATGAAGGGGGTGATGAGCTCTGAAGTCACACGTCCTCTGACTCTGAGTAAATAATGTTCCTGGGCCGCAGCTCTCATCAGTCCCCTAACACTTGTGGAAACTGGCCTTTCTCCTTTTGATCTCCCCCACTGGTCATTTAACCCATCCACTAAAAAACTCAGCAGCCAGGTCAAAGTGAAGTGGAGAGAGGTTATAAATGTTTTTCCCTAACACGCAGCGAGATCCTGGCCACGAAACATCCAGCCTGAAGTCATGATTGATATCTGTTGATATTTGCTAATGTCTTTTACAGCTTCGGTCGATCCCTCTTCGCGTCAGGGGGAGATGGGGTAGAGTGTGATCTCACTCCGCGGGGTTTACTGTTAATATGTGCGTGTGTGGGCGCATGTGCACACAGCTGGAAGCTTGCAGCGAGGAGATATAGCTGTTTTCTCACACACTGGTGTCTGCTGACCTCAGCTGCTCATATTTACATCAGGCAACAGAGATCGCAGCGGAAAAAAATGGACAAAGGCGGCCTGGAAGGAGGAAAATGGGTGTGAAATAAAACTAGGTGGAAAATGATCTAATCTTTTTTTTAAATGTGTTTATAGAGTGTCTCATCCCCATCACAAGTAAAAATTTCCCTGTAAGTGTTTTACTTTAATTGAAGTATGAATCCTCTTAATGATTTATGATCTGACTGCATGTTTGTTTTTCACAGTCAATACTTTTTCATACCATTCATAAGTTGTGAGGCATTTTAAATATGTATTTAAATATGTGTTTCAAGCACTTTTTAATTTGAGTTGTAAGTTTTATAACTACTATAACAGATAAGATAAGATAAGATAATACTTTATTTATCCCGCAGAGGGGAAATTCTGGTGACCCAGCAGCAGCAAAGAACAGTTGGAAAATAAGAAGAAAAATACAAAAAGTTCCAATAGTTACAAAAAAAAAAGAGTAAAATATGTTACACATTATATACAAAAAAGAAAATGTACATATCTAAAACTTTTATTTACATAAAAAGTGCAAAGTGCCAAATGAAAAAAAGAAAAGCCCTGTAGAGACAGATGATTTTTCTCTTGATGTAAATATCAGCAAAACACAAATTGTAGGTCGAACAGCTAAAATGTATCACCACTAATACTAGTATGAACCTTTGATAGTTTATACTCTTGGATACAATAACTTTACCGTTTGAATTACATAAAACCTTTCAGTGACTAATCTAGTGGAATAAAGTGAACCTGGTTTTGCAGCCCTGACATGATGCTTTTTTTTTTTTATCACTGTCTGATTCAGATGAACTTTGAACCTTTCTCCCACATCTCAGCTGTATCCTTATTCTTACACTTGATTTTGTAAAAATTGCCATCGTGATGTGGTCCTAACAACGTCTCCTCAGCAGTCCTCTGTCATTAGCATGTCAAAGATCACAAGGTCTACTCTAGGGCACCTAGCTGAGTGCTGGTGGAGGCCGTGGGGGGTTCGGGAGGGGGGGACAATTACTCTCCCCACTAATTCTTTTTATCCCTTACAAAGGGACGGGTGATTAGAAGAGGAAAGTTTAGATTTCCTGAACTTGAAATGGAAACGCAAAAGCGACAGACGAAGCTCGAGTCTCAATCCACATCAGGGAGGCCTGGAGCTGGTGCTGTGTGTGTGTGTGTGTGTGTGTGTGTGTGTGTGTGTCGGGCTATCCTAACTTTACTGGTTGCCTTTACTGTGTGGATGCAAGGAAGTGGTAGCAGGTTTTACTTGGTCCCCCTTCTTTCAGTACTGCAAGTAAAACAACCGAGTGGTATTTAAATACAGTTCAGAGACTTTGTGTAAAGTACTAATAAATATCTCTTTCCTCTGGTCACAGGTCTGAGGCGCAACATCCTGCATGATCACCTTTACAACTGAAATGCTGCAGCATTGCTTTACTTCCAGTTCATGTACTTTCAAGATCAAAGTTTTACACTCACAAAACAGTGCAGTAGAATTATACAGCGCCGATGTGGATTATACTGCTGAACAGGGTTAGGGCTGTTAGTATCACTTTTATACGCTTTTATATGATATTTTAGATCAATCTGACAAATTAATAAACATGTAAATAAACAGCAAGTGGCTCAGAAATACTCATAATAATGATCATAATGTAATATAATTCTGTAATTGCAATTTACAACCACAGGGGTCACTGTTTAGCAAACATTAATTCGACCGGTCTTTCCAACACTGTGGATGATGCAATAATCATTTTGTTCATCATAGATAGCTTATGATTTATTTTCAATTAAATAAAACCTAAACATTTACCCACTCACATAACCTATTTTACTCTAATGCTACATACAGTATATTCAAGGAGGTAATAGTACTGATGTCAACATGTGCTGAAACACATCTACGTAAAGTCGGGTAAATCAAGCAAATGCTTGGTGTAAAACCAATTCACAGCTCAATTGTTCTATACTATAAAATATTGTAAATACTGAGATTTATTAATTAACGATCTAATAAAGAGATGACAGTTTTAACAGTAACTTTAATAATTAAATACAAAAACATTGGAAGAATAAGAAAACTAATTGGCTATGACTCTAACTGTCACAAAAGAGTTACAGGACAATATCAATATCAATATCAATATCAATATCAATATCAATATCAGACAAAATAGTTATTAAGTACACGCTGTGCCATGTTTAATATTTGTGATCCATCACTCTGTTGCATGATCGTTACCATTATTGATATTAGCAGTTACTTTTTCATTCTTTTCAGAAAAACATGAACTTCTGTTGTGTTTTATGCATTTTAACCAGTAAGCAACTTATGTCATACTTTAAAAACTGACTTTGTGTGTGCTGGTGTGAGTGTGTGTTCTTCCCATGACTGACTCATCCGCCTCCCTGTGTTTACTTATTTAGGCCAGCAAAGCCCTGTGGAAAATATGCATCGTTATAACTGTCCCTTTGTGAAGCACCAGACCTCTGTAATATTTCTCACCTAGGTGAGTGTGTGCTGATGCCAGAGCGCGGCCTGCATCAGTTAACCCTCCGCTCGCTGGGCAGCAGAACCCTGCGTCTGTGGAGAGGAGCCGTAGAAAGTCTCCAAGTGGCTTTTCAAGTAAACCTTATATTTCAGAGCAGGCCTTCCCTCGCTGGGGGGCGATGACGTTCGTCCTTCACTCCTGTCAGAGACGCTGAGAGGCTGGGTTGTGTTTTGGGCTTTAATCATTTCTCTGTTGAACAGCTGAAGTTCGACCAAGAGAGTGTTCTGATGCGATTGCGATGTTGTGAGGCAACTTCCTGTGAGTGTGTTTGCGTCTGTCGGGGGTCAGCAGAGCCTATAAGTCTGCGGGGGTTATGTCCTGTATGCAGCCACTTTTTAACACTCTCTGTGTCTCCAAAATAAAACACACACACACACACACACACACACACACACACACACACACACACACACAGGGAGAAGAGGAAGAAGCTGCTGAATGATACGGGATGGAAAGGTGTGAGAGAACCCCTTTACATTTATGGCCTCTGTAGAACTGGAGGAAGTGGTGCAGTAAAGTAGAGTCGCGCTCCAAAGCCCTGACTCAATTCCAAGTACACACACACACACACACAGCCACACAAGCAGTGGAATCAGAGGTGTCAGGAAAATAATATGTGAAACGCAAATCCTTTGGGATGTTAGACTTGTAAAGTGAATAAAATAAAGAATATAGGTGAACAAATGATGCTGGATAGGGACTGAAGAATAAAATTTAATAATGGTATATAATGGTGAATAAATCCATTCTTTGGAACCTGGTGACATATTTTGAAGTTTTCTTTTTTGAGTGTGTTTTCCAGAAGCTGCTGCACTGTAAAAATGTAAAGCAACCAAAAAGGCTCATAAAGCAACCAGCTGTAACGGTAATAAATATGAAAAAATGAAATAACAATTAGCCTTTTTAGATCGTCGTGCTTGAGTTAGTATGGGAATCATAAATGTGACGTGATCCAGTCTCACTCACTATGCAGAGCTGCTGACCTCTAAAGTAGCATTATTGCACACTGTGGCAATTTGGCAATATTTGCCATAAATGAGTTTGCAAAGTGATAAAGCAATGTGATTTCAATTCATGTGCCCTGAAATAAAATGCTGAGAGTTGTACTTAGTACATGAGCCTCTCAATCCTACTACTTGAGCCTTTATGGGGATGCAGAACACGTCATGCAGTATTTTTATACCTATTTTATCCTAAGCGAAAAAACATCAGTGGTAGACAATAACATATGTATCCACACGTGAATATATTCTTAATATTAAATAGTGATGTGTGTCCTGTGCTGTATAGTGTTGCATGTATATTATTCTGTGCCACAGAGCTGCGATTAACAGCACGTCCTCTTGCCAAATTGTTGGACAGATTGAGATGTTTCTGTGAATGTGGGTTTGAATTATGGGTAAATAGCAGAAGTAGCCTCTGTCCAGCCACCAGGTTTATATATATATATATATATTTAATATCAGAGGGAGCTATGCAGGCCCATTATGCAAATCTAGGCATCACTTGTGGGCCGTCCACACTTTGGCACAAAAAAACCACAGAGCCGGTTCTCTAATGGCCCCATACTCAGTAAACACAAGTCCTCTCCAATGTTGATTTGAGACAACAAAAGATTAGCTCTATTTGCAAATATACAGCTGAGTTCAAAGGCACTGCTCCCTTCCCTCACTTCCTTTCTTTTGTTTGAATGCACAGCTTAGTGTGTGTAGACCTTCAAATGCTACAGACTGTAACATGTATTTAGGGGATTAAGCTACAAATCTTTAAGCTCCACGCTGGAACCGTTTTTAGAGTGATTACAATTATTCTGTGAGCATCTAATGAAGCAAGTGTGGTATTTTTCAGTAGAGTTTGGCTGAGCAAAAACGTTTGAAAATAAAAGATAGTTGCGGCAAAGAAAGTTTAGAAAATTGGTATTTTGTGAGGGAGACTATTCGGATGTGTAGGCGGCGTTTGGAGACGTCAGTCTGGCGAGGTGTGCGCACCCAAACCACGCCCCACCTCCCCACGAGGTCCCCCAGGGGCCCTTAAATTGAGAAGGCCTCGAGGTTTGGAAACCAGGATCACTTGGGCCTGACCTCTCTTGTCAGCAGCTGTGTCCTCAGTCAGTGAGGACTTTACACGAAACGTCGCGGATTTAGATCTTTTAGATCCCTTGGAAATATGAGTTCTTCCAACCCCGACCAGCGCCTGGAGCATCTCCTCAGCGCCGTGGAAAGCGAGTTTCAGAAGGGCAGCGAGAAGGGCGACGCGTCCGAGAGGGATATTAAACTGACGCTGGAGGATGCGGAGCTGTGGAACAAATTCAAGGAGTTGACTAACGAGATGATTGTCACCAAAACGGGAAGGTGGGTTCAGCCGTGGGGCTTTTGGGGAGGCTGCAGTGGCAAGTTTTACGCACCGTCTGTGCGTCATTTTACGCACGGGCGTTTCACTGTGAGGAGTAGAAAGCTAATCTGTAAAATGGTCTTTTCAAGACTGTAAAGGAAAACTTTATGTAATGTCAAACATCTTGGTGCTCTGTTAGAAACGCTGGCCCCGAGGCCTTAGTGGCCTCGGAGGGTGTGTACAACTGAGCAACTTTTCAAACTTTCCTAATAATCTCATTCTTCTTTATCACAGGAGGATGTTTCCGGTGCTGAAGGCCAGCGTCACCGGCCTGGACCCGAACGCCATGTACTCGGTGCTGCTGGATTTCGTGGCGGCGGATAACAACCGCTGGAAATACGTAAACGGAGAGTGGGTCCCGGGTGGCAAACCGGAGCCCCAGAGCCCCAGCTGCGTCTACATCCACCCGGACTCGCCCAACTTCGGAGCGCATTGGATGAAAGCGCCCGTCTCCTTCAGCAAAGTCAAGCTGTCGAATAAACTCAACGGGGGCGGACAGGTGAGAGCACGTTCATGCCCAAAGAAAGATGATGCTATTATGGCTTTAGTTACACAACGCAGCATAAATATATTCAAAGAAGAGAACAATTAGACTGGAATAGGAATTCGTTTTAAAACTTCTCTTAGTCTATATGAACTTTTTGTATCTTCCACAGATCATGTTGAATTCTCTGCACAAATACGAGCCGAGGATCCATATTGTGAAGGTTGGAGGCATCCAGAAGATGATCAGCAGCCAGTCTTTCCCAGAAACCCAGTTCATCGCCGTCACCGCTTACCAGAACGAAGAGGTCAGTCGTGCTCAGTGTTTTCCTCCACACAATGATCTGCACCTTTAAACGTTTGGCTGGAACGCTAACATCTGCCTCACCTTCGCCACAGATCACTGCTCTGAAGATAAAACACAATCCCTTCGCCAAAGCTTTTCTGGACGCCAAAGAGAGGTAAAATGTTAAAACCTTGTGCGAAAGCTGACCCCGTTAATGCGGCGACTGTAGAATCTAAGCGGAGTGTTTCTGATTGCAGGAGCGACCATAAAGAAGTGCCCGATCACGCCGCGGACAGTCAGCAGTCTGGCTACTCTCAACGTGGGTTTCTCTTGTTCTAGCGTGAGCCAAAATGTCCAAAGATGACAGAATGACATGACTTAACACGTTGTGTTTAACTCTTACAGTTGGAGGCTGGTTCCTGCCAGGTCAGGCACCCATCTGCCCCAGCAGCAGCCCTCCTCAGTTCACTGGCACAGCAGGTCACTCTTCTAGCTCCTACTGCGAGCGCTACTCCAGCCTGAGGAACCACAGGGCTGCCCCGTACCCCAGCCACTACCCCCACCGCACCTCCAGCACAAGTAAGGGCCCCGTTCTTATTGCATGTTTATATCTATCTATATCTATAACTAACGTGTGGTTTTGCTACGTGTTATTCACAGACAACTACATGGAGAACACTTCGGGAGCTCTGCCCTCTCATGACAGCTGGTCTGCTCTTCAGATCCCCAACTCCACAGGCATGGGCACGCTGTCCCACACCACCAACTCCACTTCAAATTCTAGGTGAGTCTCTCAAGCATGTAAAAATTGTTACACCTTGTGTTCTCCAGCACAAATAGTATTTTTAGTTTAGCTTTAAATGATCTAATACTTAAAAGAAAATCTAAACGTTGTTGTCCACAGTCAGTATCCCAGCCTCTGGTCAGTTGCCGGCACCACCCTCACCCCATCGGGTTCGGCCTCGGGCTCCATCCCCGGAGGTTTGACTTCCCAGTTCTTGAGGGGCTCTTCCTACACGGGCCTGACCTCCTCCCTGCCGGTCTCCACGCCGTCCTCCATGTATGACCCCAGCCTGAGCGAGGTCGGCGTTGGGGACGCCCAGTTTGAGAGCTCCATTGCCAGGCTGACCGCGTCCTGGGCGCCCGTCGCTCAGAGCTACTGAGCTGCAAGATAAAAATTCCCAACTGAACTGCCGGGATTGTCTGGAGGCTTCTGAAGAGCAGGACTAAAAACAGAAATACAGTCCTGAAGAAGCTGTGGAAATGTTCCAAGACCTACAAGGTCTCTTGTGACTTTAGTTTGTGAAAAAAGATTGTTCATTTCACAGACTTTAAAAAAAGGTGTAACGTTAGGTTGGAGACAGACTGAACGAAGCTGACACACTTGACAGATGATGATCTCCTGCCAGATTGGACAATATACTAGAGCAATAAAACTTGAGCAGCGTGATCACAATTCAACCTGATTATTACATGTCTGTACTCCTGTATTTTAGTTTGATTCCAAACTCAACTGAGTGACCATTTAATTTAGGGTTTTTATTTTAAAGTATATATGTGATGAAAGGGTTCCCCTAACATAAATATGTATATGTGTGTAAATAGAATAAATTAACGTCCAGTGTTTTGTCTTATGAATGTGCCGTTTACTCATGTCAGTACAAATGTTCCAACACTGGACCAACAGACACAAGTGCCTTCTGCGACCTGCAACAAGCTTTGTCCTCCCTGCACAAAAACATGTAGATAAATTATGTATTTGTACTTGCTTTTATTTATGTCATTTAATAATAAATTAAAAGTGTTTGTTTTCTCTAATTATTAGTTTGTTTGGTTTCATGCATTAAGTGCTTGTATATATAATAGTTATCGGTGAAGATAAAGGCAGTTATGTGGGAGACATTCAGCCTCAAGTTGTGCTACACTGTTGCATCCATTCAGATGAAATGAATCATCAGAAAAGCACCATGAAGCATGAACAGTGATAATAACAGTTATCATATTGTGGAATGCCGAAGGTCAAATCGTGGCAACTGGGGTTTCATTCAAAGGAAAAACGATAATCTTAATATGACGTGTCCTAGTTTGATCTGCTGGGTTCGTCTGGAAATGGAAATCAAACCTCAATAATGCAGCGTTTGGCCCTATGATGTGGTCTTTCTTTAAATAACCACGTCCACACAGCTACGCTAAGTGAACGCAGCTTTTCTGGCACCTCGTTAAAATAACGAGTCCGTGGACAATTGTCCAGTTTGGGAAAATCTACTGAGACGCTTCTCGCTTGCTGGCACCCTTTTGTTACAATCTGCGTAGCGGTGCAACATACAGTGAACACATTCAGACGTGCCTGTCAGGACACAGGTACTGAAGGAACTCAAATCCAAAATGATAAAATCAATTATTTTATTATTAGTACTAATAATAATATGGTTCCAGTAGGTTCTAGCTCGGAGCCAGAAGGACAATCAGAGCAGTTCTTAAATAATCTGGTCATCTTTACTTTCGGGTATGACATGTATTTTCATAAATGAAAGAAATGTTCAGCTGGAAAGTCATAGCATCCTCCTGCTGGGAAACAAACACCATAGCATTAATACGGTGAAGTAAACAAGCAGCAATCTTTAATTTCTTAATAATTTTTGACTCACCTTCAGTTCATATTTGAATGGTGGCTCGGCCGTGCACTCATGATGTCAGCGGTAAGATGGGTGTGTCAGTTCCCTCAGAGGTTCGGCCACCTGAAAAGTGATGGAGTGGTCCTCACTGAGGTGCAAATGAAGACTGGGGGGTCACGGGGCCACGGGCAAACAGTAATGAAGCAGCAATGTGACCTGCAGCTGCCGGCGGCCAATCGGAGGCTCCAAGGGGGCCCCTCATGAGATGCTGACGTCTCTCCAAACCTCTGCTTCACTGCCTGTCCAGAGTCCAGAGTTAGCAGCTTCAACACAACACAGATACATAACAAAAGCTATTTTTAGGGAAATTCAATTTGTATTAAAGGTCTTAATACACTAAGTTTTGCTGTTTGTAATATTTTTTCGTTTATTACTTGTGTTATTAATCACATTTGATACATTTTGGCTGTTAACGCCATTTCGGTCACATTTTCTCTCATAAGCCCAAGTATCAAACGTGACACAAATGGCAAGAGGTTAAAAAAGCTAATTCTCAATATTGTGCATATCCCACATTAAACATAATCATTTTATTTACTGATAATATAAAATGCACATTTAGTCTTTAACGCAATTCTTATTTGAGTAAACCTACTGTTTGTATTTACATTATTGAGGGTAAAAAAGTTAGTTCCTGTCGTTTTGTTCATGAATCAACTCAAGCTCGCTGTGTGTTCGTCTTCATTGTTTGTGTTTGTGTGTGTGTGTGTGTGCGTGAGACTGTTTGTTCATGAGCAGTTGTCCAGACTTGGTGCAGAGGATGTTTGCTCCGTCTGGAGCAGAGCTGCTGGGCACAGATCCATCTCTACCCATCCAGTTATGCTTGTGTGTGTGTGTGTGTGTGTTGCTGTGAGGACCTGACTGGTGCCTTTGTCCTCCAATACGACTGATCGGCTAAGCGCACCGCAGCCTGCAGTCTGTGTTGGCCTTTACTAATTGACAGTTGGGGTTTGACTTTGCACACCGTCCTCTCCTCCTCCCCTGGAAGTGTGTGCTTCAAATACGCTTAACAGAGTGTGCCCAGCACCCAGGTGAGGACCATGGTTCCGTTAACAACAGATGCAGCTGTTGTGTGGGGTCATTGTTGCCAAACTGTGGCTCTACAGTTTATTAAAAGCAAAGGGAAATAATGAGTAGTAGTAGAAACGATATTGAAAGACTTGTGATTTCATCCAATCTAAATCTGACAGATGCAGAAGGAACCTCGTGGCCCATCTTTGTTCTGCAGCGCCTGCACGTCTCCTTCCTCCGCTTCCAGGAATGAGCCACCGAGCTCCAGTACGAAAGAGGGGAGAAGGAGGCGAAGCGGCCTCCGCAAACATCGCGATTATGACGGTGAGTCACATTGTGCAAGGCCTTCGCGGCTGATTTACGAGCGGCCGCTGCCAGAAAACAAGTCGTCAAGTCTGGAGCAGCGAGTCAGTGCAGTGGCGGGGAGGTGTGTTTGCAGACCGCCCCCTCGTCCATCCCAGAACCCCCAGCCCCGTCCCTCTGATGTCTGTGTGTCTCCGTTAATGAAGAAATTCTGGTACCTTGGTGAGACATTGCTCTCAGCTGAGCAGCCTCTGCCTCTTCCATGCCCCTCAGCCTCTGCCACCCCACCCAACAGCAATCCCAGCAGGCCTCTGGCTTCACCTTCCTTGTTCCTACTCCTGTCTCTAATAAAGTTTAGGACTCATTTTTGTACCCACTCCGCTCGTACACTGACATCTTGGCACAGAGTACGTGGACATACTGGAATTCTGCACAAACAAGAACTGGAGGCCAAAGCACAACATACTTCCATGTCTTTGAAACATGATTAAGATTAAGTACTAAGTCTGAGATTCTGTTTGTCTGTTTACAGTACTATCATCCTAACGTGCTTCTATTTTGGCTCTCGTGGACCAATCAGATAGAAGACAATTATTTATCTTACCAACAATTTGTTAGGGTCAAGGCCAGTCTCCATTTTCTTGAGAACCTGTAAATCAGACTGAACCCTTACTATTCAACATTCATGGCACAAATAAACACTATAACACGGACTATAGCGTAATACGCTCTGTATTGTGTCCGTCTTTGCAAAAGCTCCACTGTCCTGGTGAGACAGACGTTCGCCCCGTGCTTTTGAACTGCATGAGCAATTTCACACACTAGAAGGACTTGCTGGCCAGCATAAGCTAATGTATGTTTCCTGCAGTCGCCACAGCGATGGTGACGGCCTCTCACCATCCTGACAGGCCTGTCCAGTTAGTTGTGGACAGTCACACAAGCAGAAAAGACTTGTAAGCAAACTAGGTCCTCAGTGAAGTAACACTTAGCAGAGGTGCATGATATCCAGCAGGGCCTGAATGAAGCCCAGCGCCTTTGGCTCATTGGAGGTCGGGCGACGATCGTCCTCAGGCTTCAGACGATGCGCCAGTTACCGCATGCACCTGAGGTACAATAAGACTGAACAGAGATGCATCACATTGTTAATGGGCAACTCCATATATTTTACACATGAAAATAATGATAATAATAATAAAACATTTAGCAAATAGGAAGGAATGTGGTAATCATAACTGACCTCATTTAATGCCAAAAGCTTCCTCTTTTCATCAGTCTTTTTATGCAGGTGTTACATTATTATTACATATATAAGAACACTGTAGAAAGCTGATAGTGCGTCTATATAAAGCTGCGTAAAGTCTTGTAAATGAATGAGTAGGGATTAAAAAGCCTGTTCCTCAAGGCTACAGTAGCTGCTAATGAACAGACTGAACTTGTTGTCCTTGTGGGAACTGAAGAAATAAAAATGAAAAACTTTACAACGTAGTGAAGCAGGATTACAGAAACTGTTTTAGTGTAGTTCAGTAACCGTTAACTCGATGTTAACTATTTTATTATTTTGCTTGTCGTTGAATGCAGACTAAACAAGAATAAATCTACTGTAGTACTTCTTTCATTTATAGCATAGCCAAAAGATGAGCCAAAAAAGGTCTAATTGATTATGACCTTAAGCAGAACTCAGTCATTTCTTCCACACTTTTTAACACACAGACACCCACAGTGTCTGCTCTTTAAACCACTTTAAAGAAAACACCGCCCCCTTGTGGTTGAGGAATTATTTTCAGTCTGCACCCACTCAATATAGCATGTACGAATTATTTCCATTCTCCATATGTGACAATAACCACTGAGTTTTTGGCATCCGTATCTTCTAGTCCTGTACTACCACTCTAAACTGTAACTCCTGTGGCAACATAATCTGCACATTAAAGTAAACTGTCATGCAACACATCATTACGATTATAAATTTGTTTATTAAAAAAAAAAATCCAGACCTCTTTAAATATTTAGACGAAAGGCAGGAAAGGTGGGAATTACAGTCTTAAACCTTTTGTTCCAGACAAACAACAACCCCAAAACAAACAAAAAATGTCAACTTGTGAACATAAGACACGTTAGCTGTCATACTCGTGTAATTTGGAAAGCAGGGGCTAAGCAGAGTGTCGGCTGGTTCCTTCGCTCATAGACATTTCACACGAATCATGATGTGGCTTCTATAAATGAACCAGACACCGGCACGTCCCTCAGCTGAATTTGGCTTTGGAGAAATCCATCTCTGGATGCTGAGCCATGAACCTGCACAAAGACATGATGTCAAAACTCTGGTCTGGCATGTTAAACATCAGCAGGAAACGCCAAGGTCAGCGAGAGTAAGCAAGAGAGTCTTGAAGAGAGTGACGCCCTCTCACCAATTAGGTGACTTTGTCTAGAGTGAAAACCCTCTGGCTCAGGAGTGAATATTTCCAACAGTGAAAACAACATTATTATTATTATTGTTAACATTTGATTAGCCAGCTGAAATAGGACACATTACTTCCCTAAAGTCTCCATTATACTGGGTGAATGATAGGGTCTACTTTGAAGAGCTACTCTATAAAAACTGTCTGCAAACACCAAAAACAAAAGTTTCCTGATAACACAAGCTTATGAATTTGCCTGTGATGTAACACTGGAAACTTACTTTTTAAGAATGTCTTGTTTCTTCTGCTCTTCTGACGTAGGCAGGCCCATTGATTTCTGCCTTTGGTCATACATCATCTTCTCTACCATACCTCGGGTCTCTCCATCCAGGTCCGACAGCTGTGCAGCAGGAAATACACACAGAGAGGATGAGGGAAGAAAGATTTAAAAAAAGGACTTGTGACAAAACTCTTCACCATTTGTAATAACATTCTATTACAGCTCACTATTTACCTTTGAGTTCTCTGGACAGATTTTCTTGGTGTTGATTTCTGGATCTGTGGTGACAATTTTGCTCCACCACTCCATTGTGTTAATCTGAAATTAGAAAATAAAAATGACAACTGTGTTTTCATCTACTTTAATCCAGAGCAAAACAAATCAAGAGCTTTAATGTGTGACAGAAAAAACATTTCCCCTGGTACTCAGGGTTCTCAGAACCCTTCCCTCAGCTAGAAGCGCCTTTGAGAGATTTGCATTTGTTCTTGCACATCGCACTGACGTATTGAAAATGATGTATGATTTTTTTGTACGCAGCATTACAATCCACATTGTTTTATATACATAGGCTTTTGTATGCAATGCTGAAGTGGTGCAATAGGCCTGTTGTGTTCTCACCTTTTCCAGGTGGACTGTAACCGCCTTTCCATCGTCAATGAGCCAAGAGCTTTCTTCTACTTTCACCTCGTTGTACAGCTGGCCCTCCACCACAGGAGGATGTCCCTTCAGTCCGACCTTAATGGAGCGTCGCTGGATGTCCACCACTACGTCTCTGCTCTTAATGCGGAACTTCACGTCGAAAGGCACAGTCAGCTGTAGGAGAATATTGAAATTAGAACTCTACATCAGAGTCTCACTTGAAATCTAGAATTAAAAAGTCTATGTATAAAAGATTATACAATTTTTATAAAATCTAAAAATAACTGATTTGTGCTCACTTATTTCAAATGCGCTGTACATGTTTTTAAACAGCAGAGGTTAAAGTTACAACACTGAAATAACATCAGAGGATCAGAGTTTTCAGATTCTAAAAACTTAACTTAAGTTAATAACACAGTTTTCTCTGCTGTGACAAAACAGTGACGCCAATATTATTATTAAAATCAAATTTATATGAGGCACTTTAAGTAATTTAGGTTCCTACTATTACTATTACTACTATTTTTGTTCTAGAGTTCTACATTCACAAGACTGTAACTACAGAGTCACAATCAAAAGTATAGCAACAAAATACTCTAGATACAACCAGGGCATGACATTAAAACAACATTCTCATTAACTTACGTCAACTTCTGACAGGGTCTGCGTCCATTTGTAGTTTGGCAGGTCAGCTCCATTTCCTGCATTAGGCTTCAGTTTATCTTTGTCTTTCTCATCCTCCTCTCCTTCTGAATCAGACTAATAATTGAATAAACAAGTCAGCAGAGACAAATTTCTCATTGCTTATCAACAACTAATCGAAAACTTCCCCTTTGAACGGCCTGAATGTTCACTAACCCCCTTCGCTTTCTCTGCCTTGTCAGACTTTTCCTTATCTGCTGATGCGGTCTCGGCCTTAGCCTCTTCTTTCTTTTTCTGTAATACAAAACACACACACACACAAAATCAAATACACATAGCAGTTATTTATTTATAAATAAGTGACAGAGTGTTTAAGCACAAACGTTTCACCTTGTCGAGTTCAGACTGAAGTTTCTCAGCTTCCTCATCAGTCAGTTCCTGAATTCTGGGACCGTCATCATTTTTCTTTTTCCTCTCTTCCTCTGCTAGCTTCGCAGCTCTTGCAGCTTTCTCTTTCTTTTCCTGCTCCTGTTTCACCTTCTTGTCATTCTGGGCCTTCAGTGCTAACTTGCTGTGGTGAGCAAAAGCATCCTTCACTAACTGCAAAGGAAATAATGAAATAAAATGAGGGACAAGTGAAGGTGTGTCGATGTTGGATGGCTTCTGACAGTATAGAGTCAGACACAGTTACTCACATTCTCTGCGGCACCCGAGTCGCCACCGATGAAGAAATCTGTTTTGCGACGGAGGAAGCTGAAAAATGTGTTTACTAACTGTTGACAGAGAAACAAGATCATCACAAATTCCATTTAACAAGTTATGATTGTAATATAAATCTGAGCAGCATAAGTCAGCTGCAGAACAAACCGTTGCAGAGGTACAGCTTCATCCAAGTTTCTATAATAACAGTATTATAATAACATAATCTATAGAGGAGCTGTTGAAAGAAAGAGCAGATCGAGCGATTCTTGTGGTTTCTTCTGACTAGGTCACATCTGTGCGATTTGTCTTTGGGTCTTTATATGAACCATCAAAAGGCATTAAATAATATTCGTTTTAATTTTTGAGTTGGAAAGATGAATATAAAATCTAACTATCCACAATGACACGCTCTGAATCTGCTCCACCGGTACTTGTGTTCCTGTTTGCAACAGCTGTAGTAACTAAGAGCAACCACCGACGCATTCGAAAGTCTGCCACCAATTACCGTGGTCACTAGAAAATTTGATACACCTCCATCTGCGCTTGCACATGAGGAGGAAAATTAATTCTGCCGGAAACCCAGAAAAAAAAGGGAGAGTCACTTTACTACATGTCCGTCACATGTTACAATTAAGGTTAAGCCTTAATATAATTATAACATGTGAAGGAGAACGTTATCTAGATATATACCACGCTGCAATGTAATAGCTTGAAGGCTAACTGCAGTGCTTTAGCACAGGATCTTTAGCGTCACAGCAGCAGAAGTGAATTACCTCTTGAACTCCTCCTTCGTGCTGCTGCGCCATGACGAGCAACATCCCATCATACTTCTCTTCATCATCACCCATCGTTCTGGAATAGAAATATTAGTTCTGGAAAAGGGACAGCAGCGAGAATGACAAGCAAAAAGTGACGTTAGCTACAACGTTAGGCCCGCAGTCACGTTACACACTTCCTGGAAACACACCCCGCCTCTTGATGTCTCGACCAATTGGAACAAGACAATCAAAATGACAGGTCAAAACTCCAATGAAATCATTACATCGATTCAGCGCGGGACTGAAGCGCGCATAGTAAACGAGAATTTTCTAGAATCATGATTATCCTTTATGGGCACATTTACTGGATTGTTAAACGCTTATGGTAAGACAACACTAACTGAAGCAATATGATCTTATTTACATAAATAAAACTAAACATCTATCTATCTATCTATCTATCTATCTATCTATCTATCTATCTATCTATCTATCTATCTATCTATCTATCTATCTATCTATCTGTCTATCTGTCTGTCTGTCTGTCTGTCTATCTATCTATCTATATAAAATAAAAATATAAATAAATATAAATAAATAAATATAAAATATACAAATGACCTCTGGTAGAGGACCCGAGCTCGGATGGGTGAGACCGCCCACGGGGGCGAGGAGGGAATTTATTTTTTATATATATATATATATATATATATATATATATATATATATATATATATATATATATATATATAATTTATTTATATATATATATATATATATATATATATATATATATATATATATATATATATATATATATATATATATATATATATATATATATATATATATAAATAAATTAGTATGAAACAATTAGTACTGCTGCCTCCTGCAGGTGCATAGAAACAAATGTCCACATACAAATGTTCACTAAACCATTTCAACTTTCTATAGATCATGAGTGTTTGAGATGGGACCTCTGAAAATGCATTTCCATTAGTCCCACATTGTTTTCAGTTTTATAGATGAGGAGACCTTCCTGATGAAATTATTCTGAGCACAGAATCACAATTGGCTAATGATATCGCTTTAGAAAATTACTCATATACTACATACTTCCATGCAGAAATGAATGATATCTGCTTGGAAGTGTGTGTCTCTACTGCTATTTGTACTAATGTCTATTAGTAATTAGTACTACTACTTTGGGGTGGCAGTGGCTTAGAGGTAGAGCCAGTCAACCCACCAGTCATCGGTGGTTCGATTCCTGGTTTCCCCAGCCATGTGCTGAAAATGTCCTTGCCCCCGGTGTGTCTGCTGTGTGAGTGTGAGTGTGTGTATGTGTGTGTGTTTGTGTGCGCGGTGAATGCAGTGTCAAAAGTGCTTTGAGTACCAATAGGTAGAAAAGCGCTATACAGGTGCAGATCATTACCATTTACTACTTTATTTTTAAATAAATTAAAGCTTTTTTTTATCATTTGCAATTTCACTTATCAGATTCTCTATAACTTTACCATCACAAATGCAAATTTTCAACAAAGCTTTGCAACAAAAGTCCCCCCCCCCCCCCAAAAAAAAAGAAAGCAAAACATACTGTGATTCATTTTCAAATATAAGAAGAAAAACAGTTATTTGATGTTGGTTAACATCTGTTATTCAATTCCTTATTTTCTGATGTCAATGTATAGAAGAAAAATGGTTGAAACATCATTTAAACAAAACTATACAAAATTCTAAAAAGACTATATTTAATTGTGTTTTAAGGTAATTGAGGCTTATTTAGTGCAACTACATTCATGCTTAATTAAGAATACGTACAGGCAAAACTCAACAGCATAATTTTTGTAACTTAATTCAAATTATAATAGATACATATAATGAAAGTAATAAAAGAATTACATTTAGATTTTTTTTACACAAACATGACAGTGATTATACAAAATCAACCCTGCTAGGTGATTTTTCTCTTCCATTTTGCTTTTTTTGTTTCCCTACACATATGTTTTATGAATTTGATTTACACGATAAGCTGTCACCATTTTCTTCATGTCATGGTCTGGATTAAGATCAGTTCTTCTGAGCGTTGTCTGTCGGCCAGCCAGTGGATCATGTCTCCATCTGTAAAAGAATGTCCTGTCACTAAGAATACTCTAGAAAAGAGAAAACTTAAGACCATCTGTCCATCAGTTGAAGCTCCACAGAGGATGGGTGATGCAACAGGGCAGGGACCCAAAGTATAGAAGTAAATCAACAACTGAATGGCTTCAACTGAAGAAAATATGCCTTCTGGAGCGGCCTAGTCAGAGTCTGGACATCAACCCGATTGAGATGCTGTGGCATGACCTTAAGAGAGTGATTCACACCAGACACCCCAAGAATACTGCAAGAATTCCAAAGTTCCGCCAGACTGCATGCATATGTACTGTATATTCTTCTCCTAGTGAAGATACTTTTGATACCCTTCTGTTAAAGAAAGAAAACCCACAATGGGTCACTAAAAAATGACAAACTAATAATACTAATAAATAAAAATCTACTAAAATTAACTGAACTGGTTTAGGTTCAACAAATTTAAAAGATTGATGAAATTGGCATCCTACAAAAGATATATTTTAAAGAGGCATTCCATAAGCCCTGATATAAATTTTACTGAACATGGAAAAAGCTAAAACATGCAGTCTGGACAAAAATGAGACAGCATGGAATATCTTTGCTCACTGGGACTGGTCAAAAAAATACAGTAGCTTTGGGCAGGTGCTGATGTCTCACTGAGTTACAGAAATCACTGCAGTAATTTTCTCAAAAGTCTTTTTCATCAAAGCTATTGCCACACGTAATTTACTGCCAAGGTCAACTAAAATGACTTACTTTTTAAGGTGTTTTTCTATGGCTTTCCGTTCATACACTGTTCCATACTTTGTTTTCACAGGATCGACGAATAGCTTCTTGGTGAGTGAACAGATGAGATGTTTGGGTAGAAAATGCTTTACAGGTTTCACCAGTTTCTGTCAAATTCAAATTCAAGCATATAATAAACAGCAGAATACTTTTCTTCTTCTTTTGTTTTCTTTTATTTGCCCATCACACTATTTATTAAATATAAAGCCCATCTACACACCTGTTTCCTGTTGTCCCATCACTTGGCCAACCCACATACACACCCTTTTTTCATTCCACTTATTAAGTTTGTGTAATCTGTATATATAATTTATTTTAAATATAATAATGTTTAATAATACACAGCAAAACTGAATTGTAATCGTACAGTTGTTATTGTGAAGTCCTGGCAGTTCTTTCCTACCCTTTAACTTTTCACAACACAATACTAAATTTACCTTTTCAATTTCTTCCAGGGACTGTGCAGCTGTTTTCTCAGTATGTTTTATGGCTTCCTCTTTGTATGTTTCATTACTGGTCAGGAATTCCTCAGCTAGAATGCTTCCGGACAAAAGAATACATATTCAATTTCATATGTTTCATTAACATATTCACAAACCAATATGTTGCACATGTTCTACAAAATACAACAAAAATTGTGAAATGTTGCAATAGCTCAAATTTTTTACTCTACTGTATATTCAGATATGTGATTATTATAGAATGGCCATAGAACTAGGACTATATAGAACATTTGCTATAGACTTAGATGCTGGGGGACGTCCTTCATTGACTGAGCTCTTTTCGGTTTCTTCTATCCACTAACATGCCTCCATGTCCACGTGTGACTAACTTTGTCCCTTTTCTCTCCTAGTTGTGCTTCTCTCTTTCTGTCTCTCTCTATTCTCATCTACTGGTATCGTCAGACTCAGAGCCGTGTGTCTCCAGTGTCCAGTTGCTGGTCCAACCATCCTGCCTGTGTTCTGGTGCTGCTTGTTGTTGTTGTGGTTGTGTTCTTTTCTCTCTTCTCTATCCCCTCACCCCAACCGGTCAAGGCAGATGGCCATTTTTCCTCTCAGCTGTTGTTATTAAAATGTACAATTTATCGATAAGCTACAATTAAAAGCTTGCTCTATGTGGGACTTGTAAAGTGCCTTGAGATAACTGATGTTGTGAATTGGCGCTATATAAATAAAGTTGAATTGAATTGAATTGAACACTTGCTTGTAGTCATCTTACCTGTCTAGTGGATCTTCAGGCTCAGGGACAATCAGCAAACCGTACACAGCATCCAGGATTTCTCTCATCGTAATTTGGGCGTTGTAGTTACGATCAAATATGTTGTGGCAGATTCGACCTACGCTATTAATATTGCAGTGGTAGATCTTAGTTTATGTTAAGGAAATAATCAAATAATAATCAACCATTAAACATGTGTATTAATATTCATATATCAGCCTGTCTATGTGCAAATGCTCACATATTTGATAGGATACACGTGTGACAAAGCGAACAGTGGGAGGCTTCACTGGGTAGTCAGGGCCAAACTGGCAGAAAAGCTCAAAGACTCCAGTCTCGTATGGTGTGTCAGGAGGTCCCTCCAGGAGAATCTTCCAGAATGCTGAAACAGAACAACAAACAAAAATAAAAAGTCACAGCTGACTGATTTAACTTGGCGCTAGCATTCAACTTCACACAGGCATCCCTTAGCTGTGCTCTGCTATTCCCTGAAACACAATGTCCAGTACTCATATCTAATATTATATTATTATAAATAATAAGTGACCTGGCCAATTAAAGTTACCTAAAAGTCAGTGGTTGGTTAAGTGTTGAAAAATAGCTCTCCCTAAATATATATACTGTATATTAAAAATAAAATTTTTATTTTTATAAATTAGGTGTAATTAATTTGCACCCTAGTATATCACAGATTGTAGTTATACATAAAAAAGGTTGCAAATTGTATGTGTAGATTAAAAGCGTCCAGCACATGTGCTACTTACTGATGTCTGATTCGGATGGGAAGATTGTAAAGTAGGGATGTGGGTAACAGTGCAGACTCTTCAGCTCTTCCACAATACGCTTGTCCTTTTCCATAAAACGCCCATCTTTGGACTCTTGTATTTTCTTTTTCAGAGCACTAATGAAAAATATCAGCATATTAAGATGAATTTAATTTTTACTTCATGTACTTATGCTTAGTGTAATACAGAGGCTCCAGGAAAAGCAGTCAATCAAATGTCTTTTTTGCTTTTAATATTATGCTGATAGTAACATCAGCTGATCTGAAATGATGGCTAGCTGATTGACCTAACTAGGTTATGCATCACATATGCGTAAGTCCAGACAAATCTCAGTGTCAAAATGTGCATGCCCTTTGAGCACTCAGGCAGTATAACATGAGAAATACTGAAACTAAGTTTGCAACCACATCAACAAAGGCAACTTTGAATCATTACGCAAGCAGCAAGCCATCTATCTATTCTGTGCAGAAACGTCCCGAGTTTTAGGCCAGTGCCCATTTTTCAGATGGACTGAAAGACAATGGCAGTTTATGTCCATGTCCATGTTTTAGCTTGTGTTAGGGAGTAGATGCTACCAAAAATAAAAAAGACCACCCAGGGGTATACACACATTGACCTGAGTAGTTTTGTGTAGGTTTTTTGTTGCTACTTTTGTTGTTACTTTGTTTTACATATTTCTTCAGTTTATTTAGTCTCAGTCATACCCATCGTGGTATGTTAGATCATTTCACAACAAATTACTGTGTAGCTTTGTGCTACTGTGTTGAAGTGATACTAATTTGCCAGTATTCTATTTCAGAGGTGAATGTGCCCCCCCCCCCCCCCCCCCCCCCCCCCCCCCCCCCCCCGAAAGAAAAGTATCATTGGGTGATTTTTTTTCCATTTCTTAATTACTTGTTTTATAGTTTGTGTTGAATTGGTTTCAGTGTGTCCAGGTTGTTTGTCTTAGCCTTATTTTTAACATTTTTCTATGTGTGACTGATGTTGCTTTTAGTTGGCTTTCATTGAGATTTTGGGTAATTGGGTTTTCATACTTGAGTTACCTCTCTGCCGCTGTCACTTTACTGCTCATCTGGCTTGGTAAAACAGCCTCTGGAAACTCATCGTACCCATGAGTAGCAAAGAATTCTTTTAAAAGACTCTGAAAAATAAAAGCAACAATGAATGAATGAATGTCCTTGTACTGTACAACGCTAATGATGATGACAATACTGTTTTAAAGCACTAGCCACACCAGAAATCATCTTGATGGGCCTACGTTTTGGGGTGAGACTGAGCAGCATCCCTCACCCCAGATTAACAGAAGCACTGAGAAGCATTGATCCAAATTAATTCAACATTTTAAATCCCTTCTAACAAATTGCCCCCATAATACTAACCTTGGTGATCATGGATGGGTCGGTTTTCTTCCTGGGTTTTCTTAACTCCAGAGAAAGAACAGTCTCAATCTCAAAAAGCTTGAGGCCATCTTTGCTTGTTTCTGGCTTAAAACAGCAACCCCCTAAAAAATCAAAACACATAAACAACTATATGTTTAAGATCTGATCAAAATTATATCATGAAAGGTTTAAAAGCAGTGTCATTTTCCTCTGAGCCTTTCCTCTTAGATTTATTTGAGTACTGAGTCACAGACAGCTTGCTGTATTACTAAGTTCTCTTTGGACCAAGTGTTTTTTTTTGTTGTTATATTTTTGCCATAAATATTTTTGTGTCTGGCCCTAGATGGTATCAATGATCAATGGATATTTATTGATTTAAATGGTTATGTTAAAGTGGGTCCAACCCAATTCCAGAAAACCCCATTCTACCATCATAGCAGAATGTGATGGCTGCATTACTACAAAGACTTAGTAAACTCTTTTATAACTTACCCGTTGCAATGCTGATTCCATGAAGAACAGTGTTCTCCACTTTTCCCAAAATAATTGAATCCACTATGATGTTAGATTTGATCAGCTTTACTGCCACAGCTCCTGGCTTCTTTGAGGATCTATGCACAAATATTCAGATGTTCTCAAAATATGTTTGATGTTAAAGGCTGATACAAGGTTTACAAATATCTGAAAAGTGTGATTTGCATTTGTATATTTAAAATTACCCAACATCATTTCCATCAGTGAGACAAAGAATGCGAAGTCTGCAGTCTGGAAATTCTCTTTTAACTTTTTTCAATTTAAGTATTCCATGGTGAAGAGCATCATACAGCACGGTGCATCCAGCTGCCTCCAGCGTGTGCACTTGTTCCTGGAAAAGGGAGCCATTGTAGGTGATATAATGTAATAGTAATCATCTATGCTGTACATAAACAACATCTCTCAAACTCTGATTGGTATTTTCAGTTGTGCAGCATAAAAACAACCACATAAGATACATGTGTGATTCGGTGTATTTACCTTAAACTTTTCAAGTGTTTCCGTAAATGTGTGGAGTGTCTTCACCTTACAGTTAAATGTTACAAGGGCCATGACATGATGGAAATCATAAGCCATGCTGCGTGTGGCAAAGTTGTCAAAAAGTTCTTTTACAGCATGGATCTTCTGGATGTCCACACTTCCATAGCATTTCTCAGCCATGGAAGAGCTTGTGTCTATCAGCACCTGTTGAAGTTAGTTTACAAATTAAGCGCTGAGATTATTGAAGTACGTTCCTCAGGAACCTAGATGTAATTTGTAAACAATTGACTGTAGTATCAGCATGCTGATGCAAACATGAATCTAAATGTCTGCTTGATTAAACATGTATGTTCAAGTCAGTAATGCTAAACATGCGAAGCTTGACAAAACGAAGTGCTGGACAATTAATATTCAAATGGAACATATGTCTCAGTTAGACTGCTCCACTTGTAGTGGTGAGTTGAAACTTAATGTGGGCTAATGCAAATGCAAACTAGCATCAACATTCTAAGCTTTGCAGGTGTTTTCCTTTCATGGGGTTTATGAAAATGACTTATAACTAATAATAGTAACTAACTTATAACTTAATTCTGTTACATAGTCCTTAAAAAAGGAATACAGTTTCAAATTACCAGTACAGCCTCTTTTGGAGTCCTGGTTGTGACAAAGGAATGATCATCCCTATGGTCACCAGTTCTGTATAGAAAATAAATATGAACATGATGAACATATGTAAAGACATATAAGATATACAAAAACATTTTATTTTACATTTTATTGTATAAACAAACTTAGATACAGTATTTGTCAAGCTGAATTTAAATTTACATTATCATTGTAAGTCAGTTGTGAATTTCAATGTGTAAATGTTACAATGAATGTGTAAATGTTATAACAATGTCTTTATTGATGTATCTACAGTACAATAGGTTTAAATGTCACAAGTCCTCACCTTTTTGCCAGTTCATCCACATTCTCATGTCTGACTTTGCCAGCCAGACAATCATAAACCTCAATCATTGCAGGCATTGCCTTATTTTTATTAAGATAAACACCAAGATTCCCTGTAAAACAGAAAAGACATTTTATCTTTGTATATAAAAATATAACACTGTGATGTTTCAACCCTGTAAGTTACAAGAGGGCCTCAAAGCAGCTAACTTCACTCTCAAAAGGAACCAAAATATTTCTTTCGTGTCATTATTGAGAGTGGGAGGTGTCATTATGAGTTATTAGTGTCAAATTAATGTACATTTTCCCATTTCCCATTCATTGTGTCATTTTAGGATAAACCTTCATTTCACAATCATGTTCACCATAAGCATACAAATACCACTGCTAGTGGGCTTCTGAATACTGTACCTTCATTAAGTAACACAAGACATGCGTCTTGGCATCCTAGGTCCTTCAAATGCAGCGTGGGAGTCACAGCGAGATAGGGAAAATGTTTTGTTTGTTCCACAATGCTTCCAAATGTCTTCTCCACATTAATGTGAAAGCTGTAAAAATACTACAAGAGTTATGTACACACAAAATGCAGACAGTAAAGACTAACAACTTTTGACAACCATCAGTTTAAAGAGTTACATTTACAGCTCCCATAAATAATTTGGAAATAATGTATGTGCTTATAGTGTATAGGAAATACAAAAATGTGACACTTTATTTTAATATATTTAATGATAATATAAACCTACTTTAGGCAAGTCACACTTTTGTGAGAAATCCATAGATGATATGTTCTCACTGAAGGAGGAACACTGAGCAAAATCTTTTCCATGTCAGTGTCTCTCCTCAGTGACGTTTCTTGCAGAAGTTCCTCAGAGCAGTTTGGAATATTTTCTCCATCTTAACAGAAATACAAAAATAAGTAGTTAGTTCTTATTTGCCCAAAGCTATTATTGTTATTATTAGTTATTTAAGTAGCATTTGCAACTTAATAGTAATAACTGCCTGGTATACAGTAGCCAAGCTGTTGTAAGTTGCCTAATTTTATTGATACTGTACATGTATGTGCACACGACACACTGTACTTTTTGAGTTGAGTTTTTCTGTTTTGTATTACCTTCAATTTTCTTCAGCACAACTGCTCTCTCAAGGGCATCTGGTACACCTGGTACAGTCACTGGTTCACAGAAACGGCTGCCATCTTCAGAAATGAGGTAATATGGTGCGTAGTTCTCATAGTTTGATGTCTCTTTCTGACAGTACAAGTACAAGAACAAGAAAGTAATACATTAGGCACTGAGCAGAAAGACAATTTATGTATTGTTATTATTATTCCCAACCCACATATATAAATGTCTAAAATGCAGAAAACAAACAAAACAAAATTTCAAGCATACGGTAAAGGCATGGCAATATTTATATTATGGCAATAGCTTTGACCTATTTAGCTATGTGAAGGTTCCACTTAACTTTATCCTCTTTAAGTTGCACTGAGCCTACATACAGAACTAAACTAGATATTAAACCAAAAGACATTTGACATTCAGACATTTGCACCTATGTAAATTTAGATTCAACCTTTGAACTACTGTTATTACCTCTGCCTCTGATAAAAGATATGACCAGCAGTGTGTTGAGTACTCAAAGACATCAAGGTCCTCAATGATCTTTTCACCATGTTTTGTTCCAAGTTTTGGCAAAATCTCCCTAAAGAGGGTGTACAAACCCTCAACAACTGCAATCTGAGGGAAAAAAGAATCACATTTAAAGTGAAACATAAAAAAATCACATTCTCTCAAGGACAGTGGTAAAACACACTAATAGAAGTGATACAAGACATGAGATCATTTTGTTTTAAATTACCTTTTGGGTTTTGGTCACAGTTTCATTCTTACAGAGTAACTGATACAAGCTTTGTGCCAGAGGATGGCATCCAGTTAGTTTTCTTATGTAGCTAATCAGCTTCACGTGGGAAACAACAGGTGGCCTTTTTTTCTGGGGGAGAAATTATAATCAAACAATCAATAACAAACTTCTGATACTCACTGAGCAGCCTGACAGCAGAACAAAAATATTATTGAAAGTTGTGGAACATCTGTAACCTGTCAAATAATGCACATTTTAACTAGTAATACACATTTCTTTATATATAATAGTTTTTCTGCACAGCGGCAGTGCTGCACTCCTTACAATGACAAAGATTGATGACAACAAAGTGCTAATTCCTTTGGCGCTTTGTTGCACTGAGGGCACAACGTCATTGGTGAAGAATTCCATGTGGTCTGGAGCCTCCACAGAAAAAGAAGACAGTGAAAAGTGCACCGTTGACCCGTCTGAGATTCCACAACTTTCCAATGTGTTGCCACTGCCAGAGTCATCCCTGAAAATATGGTTGCACAATTAATTAAAATTAAATTTAAAAGTCATCAAATTAATTTACTGCAATAATGAATAATTACTTATAATGAAGAACGGGTGCTGGAATTCCACTTTCGTTTGCAAGCTTGTTCTTCAAATTTGCAATTGTGTCAGTTGCTAAGTCCACTGTCACCTCAAAATCTCCCTGTATGAGATTTTCAATAAATATCACATCAGTGACATCATGCACAATTCCAGATGTAGACTTTAAGCAAATACATACAGCGAATGAGATGGATAAGATAACATAGATAACTGTAGAAATTTGGTTCAGGTATGGAGAAATGCTGTACCTGCAAAATGACCTATTTGTGCTCATATTAAGTGATAACAAAAGAGATGTATTTTACAATGAACTCACTTTGAGCATGATGTGGCACCGGACAGCATCTGTTCCAGAGGATCTAGTTGCTTGTTGCACTACCCTTAAAGGAGCTGTTGGCAGGTTCTCCTTTGGTGTAAATATGGCATAAATGACATCGCCATTTTTAATGCGTCTGTCATGTAAAGACCCTGTTAATAAAACAAAATATGAGTTACAAATTTTTATTAATATATATATTTTTGTATATAATTTTTATATTTTTGAACTGCAAGAGTAGAGTGATGTTTTCTTGAGTGACAAGGCTGCACTGACACAGCAGGTGAAAGTACTGTAGGTCTCCGTATAATGAATGGTTTCCATTTCTATGTTGTTGAGCTTACATGTGTTGAAGAAGGGATCGTCAGTCAGTGGCATCCCATCCACTGTGTACAGACAGACACCCCTTGATGAGTCAATCCTTTCAGCAAAACAGATCCTCAACATCAGATCTTCAACTGTGTTTTGTGCTGGATCCAGGTCTGAAAGTTCAAAATGAATGATGTCATTTGTCACACAGTTCAGGATCAGGTTAGAACACATGGTGTCTGTGTCACTGACTTGGTTCAGAATCACATGCTAACAGGTCCTAACCACAGTCACTACTTATGCATGAACAAGACTCAGTTTATTTATTTGCTTTATATCCTTCCTGTTTGTCCTGTCTCCATTACTACTTCTTTTCAAAATAAGAGCATGGGACAAACAAAAACCTAGTTAAAAAGCTGTGCTGGTTACTGAGAATTCATATAAATATGATTATTTAGTAAAACAGTTTTTCTGAATTGTAATTACCCTTCACTATTTCTGTTACATCCTTTCAAAATAAAAGCATAATGATAGAATGAGAATCCAGTTTGTCTTTATCCTTATTATCGACTCACACTTCTGTCAAGTCCTTTCAAAATTAAATTATAAAACTGTTGTATTAGGTGTTAGCTTCCTACCAAACCTCTATAACGATATTTCATATTCTCACAACAACGCTTTTTGTTTTTCTTTGCTTTCTCTTTGCAAGCACTGTTAATCTCTACCTACCCGGAAGCTTTCCTCAATATGTGCCCAAACACCTTCATATTTTGCTAAAAGGCCTCTTACACTAAAGTAATGCAAAATTTTATATTTAATTATAATTTAATTTAATGAAAAGTAAATAAATAAATAAAACTGAGTGCCTTACCTTTAATGCATTTAGGTTCTGGACATTTTGGGTAGGTGTACAGCAAAGAGAATGAGGTCATTGACTTTTGCACTGATGTTGCAGCTGTCTGAACTGGACTTCCAAGTCTACAAATCATATTTGTCATTGCTGTAAAGCGATGTTTTTCCACCTGAGTAAACCCTGTTGGAAAACAAAGGTAAAGTAATGGCATCAAACTGCTCTTGTCTTTAGCTCTCATACAGTAGTAGTTATTATATTCTGATATATATATATGTTTAGATTTAGGAAAATTACATAAATCATTAATAAAATTACAACAGAAATTTTAAATGCAGACATATGTGAATTGCACAAGTGTGTTTCAGAGTAAAGCTACATTTGCAGGGGTAGTAGAAAAAGCATTACGTCTTAATCTACACTACAAAATACAAATTTCCCTTACCAAAGTTCCTTAGGTCTTCATCTGTTATACTATCAATGAAGTCTGTTTTATCTTTCACACCAAACTCTCTGAACTTGTTGTAGTAAGGCTGCAGACGGTGCCTCTCAAGTAGGTTGAAAATGTCGTCCATCTAAAAATGCACAAATATTAAATGTACAAAAGTTATTTATCAGTCAATTAAAATACAAAAGTTTATAAAAATCATCACACGTAATAATTAAAATATTTCATGTGGCACACTCACCTTGGTGTGTTTAAGCTGAAGAGCAACAGTTGTGCTGAATAGGATTCGATTTACCAAATTCCACTGAATACTAAACACGAGGCCAGTTGAAAACAAAACCAAAAGTGAACAAAGTGACTGTGGGACTTTTCCCCCAAAAACCACACAGCTAGTGTTTAATAAAGCACGTTCACAACAGAAGTCATCTCAAGGCATTTTTCAAGACCTTACATAATTAAAAAATACAACTACATAGAATTATATAAAAAACACAACATAAGCAGAATATATACTGAACATTAAGATACAGTATGTCTTGCACTATTCTAGAAGTTTGTACGTCTATAGCCACCTCTCCAGACTGTAAGTCTGATTCTGGGACAAGTCTGATTGCACTCTAGCAACTCTGGCACCGGCCGTCTATGTCTACGTTCTGTGCCTTGCCACAGGCTGTCACAACTTCACATATGTCATGGACGCTTCTCCTGAATACATTTCTGAGGTGTGGGATATTAGGGTTCATTCAGTTAGGCTGATGATCCAGTAATGTCACTGTTATTTCTTATAGTACATGGAAGAAGACATTCAGGAGACTCACGAGGCTATTAACTGTGTGGAAAAGGGTCACTAATGCCACGGTGAAGTGACCATAAGGTTATAGGTTTAGGTCACACAAAACATAATCAGATGCCTTGATAGCGCTCTAAAAACTTTACTATTCAACTACTTTGGGAAGGCCACGGCTGCAAACACATAATCTGTGTGGTCTGAAATAGACCTAAAATAAAATCAGTTACACCAGTGTTTGTACTCTTTATTTTTCTTGAGCTGAGTGAAAGTATTAGTTGTAACAGTGATCCTTTTTTATTTGACTTTTGCTTTCTTTTGAGTGCTGCCTCTAACTGCTGTTTATAGTATTTTAATTTCCACAAACATTTATTAGCAGTATATTTTGAGAAAATATTTCTGATTCATTAGTGATTTGTTTTCCCAATTATTGCGTTATAATGATTCAAATCTAAAAAACACACAGCGTGTCCTCCTAAGCAGGTTTAGTGTGTAACTGGGGCACAGGTCGGGTGGCAGCCCGTGTTTTGACCTATCAGCCCTGACTGACTGGTACAGGCTGAGTTAATGACTGAGGTAAACATGATAAATGTCATTCACCCTGTCACTGTCTGCTTTTCCTTTCTCTCTGTGGTGTTTAACTAGCTTTATTGCTTCCACGTGGAGGGAACCTAGATCCATCTGCAGTAGAAGTCCAGGGTCACTGTATTTTTTTTTACAGGTCAAGGCTGAGTTCACTGTGAGCAGGTGACATCCAGGATAAATAGGGCCTGGTGGGCCGCTGAGTTACCTTTCTAGGCTCATTCTCCACAATGTTTCCTCTGGAAGACAAGCTAGCAAACAGCACATGCTTCCGTTTTCAGCACCGGCAGCATCGCACTGTCCTTCATGACATTTTGAGCTGGAGGGACCACCTCAACAACAAGCTGAACTTTAACGGCACGGTGCAAAGCTGCCACTGTGAGCAGAGGAGGAAGGTTTGCCTCAAAGAACCGACGGCCACCTACCGAGTGGCCTCCAGCGTGCTGGTCAAAACCGTCTGCTTTATGAGAAGCTTGCCGTGCTTTGGTCAGCTGCCGCTGGGAGATCAGTTATCGCTGTTAAGACACGGCTGGGTTTCTTTGTTTGTTCTGGGGCTTGCACAAGAAAATGCGGTCTTTGAAGTGACTGACGCGCCAAATTCAAGTATTCTAAGGCAGATCCTGCTCGGACCAGGATACACAGAAAAGGAGTCTGACCAACCAACGCTTGACAAAGTCAACAGACTGAGAACTTGCTTGCACCATCTGTGGAAACTGGATCTAGGTCCAAAAGAATATGCTTATGTAAAGGGTGCTATGTTGTTTAACCCAGGTAACACCTTTTTCTGAAGCGTTTCCTATTTTTTCAATTATGTATGATCTTGGATTTGAACTTAAAGAAACTCTCTTTGTCCGCTGCAGCTGTTCAAGGCTTGAGTGCGTCGCTGTGCATTGAAGGACTTCGACATGAAGCTCAGAGAGCCCTCCAAGACGTCAGCGACCTCCTGCACCCAAGGGATAGCAGCCGCTTCAGCCACATCCTCCTGGTAGCCTCCGCCCTTCAGACTGTCAGCCACAGCTTGGTCACAGAGCTCTTCTTCAGGCCAGTTATCGGCAACACAGATATGTTACCTTTGTTATCAGATATGTTGTTTGCCCAGTGAAATTATGAGGCAAGATGTTTATAGGTGAATGTTGTACTGTTGAATATTTAACTTGGTTGAGAAGAAAAGAAATAAAGCTTTTTTTTTTTAAACCTTCCCCAGCTTTATGAAATTATTATTATTTAGTGTTTGTGACTTCTGCCAACAGCCTGACATGTACTCTGACTCCCTCATGTGGTCATATGTAGCAATCTACAAGATGCTAGTCTCCTCTTTTGCTACGCTTCTAATGCTTCAGTTAAAAGGTTTGCTATCAACTCACCTTTGTTGACAATATTTAATTTTTTAAAGGGCTAGAGTTTAGTATAAAAGCAAGATACATGCAAGAAAACAGCAGCAATTGTCACAATGGGCTTTTTGTAACACTCATAGTAATAATGTTCTAATTTGTTTGGTTGTGTTGTCGGTTTCAAACCAGAAGAACCAGTTAAATACCAGCACATGGCAGCCAATTTCCTGATACACACACACACACACACACACACAAAACCCAGCATCTCAGTACAAATTAGCTTTTGTCAGTAACACAGTTTACTTACAGCTACACAGAGAAAGGATGACACATGACATGCAAAACAAAGAGAAGGGAAGCAGGTCTGAACTGTTAGTACACACATTTAACCACCAAAGGCTTAAGAACTGTCTGCTTCATTTCACTAACTTCATGTTATGACACTCAAGCAATAAATTCACAACAGACACGCATCATATCCATCTTGTGTTTGGTCCAGAGGATGTCAGCTTTTAGGAAATGCTGCGGTCCTAGCATACTGTGCTTTTACACGTGCACCGGCAACAAAGAAGCATAGTAAAGCAGGTTTAACATGTGACACAATGAGATGAATTGTCCCATACATGTATGTATGAATATAAAGCTTCTAGAAACACTCTGTGCATCTGTAGAAAGAAAACTACACATGGTCACGCTCTTAAAAGAAAAGCCTAAACCATTTTTTGACAGTTTGTTTTCCTGCCAAAGTAAATATTTTCTGTATATGTGATTCTGTTTTTCTTTTAAAAACTTGAAAACATGACCTGGGTGTTTATTTTAAGAGTGTGGCGATATGTTGACCAGTACCTCGTAAGACCACTAAATAACAAACATTAGCTGTAAAGAGCGTACATGACAATATATTTCTGAAAGGTCTCACTGACCTTTCTGTGAAGCTGAACCTAAGCTAAGATAAGCTACTTGGCTGCAAGATTATATTCAACATACAGACATGTGGAAAAAATTAAAAAAAAATCAAAGTTGCCTGATGAGTAAGAATTATTACTTGCTACACAAACAAGCATACATAATCGGCTTGAATTTCTTCTTCTCTTCCTAATATTCTTTCATCATGCATTTATACTAGCTTTTGAACAAATATGTTCTATTCACATCAACAGAAATGATGATTTATATATGTATAAAGTATATACAATGGTCTATGCAGATGTTGTGTAATAAAAAGCTAATTAAAAATCATAAAAATAATTTAAGAAAACCTTTGTGGCTTATTGTGGTAGACCCACATTTTTAATTCCTTTGGAAAACCAACGGCACAGTATTTTGAGCAAGAAAACTGTTCGGACGGTTAGTTAGTTGTAGCTTCCTTCAAATATACACACAATACTTATCTGCCATAAATATCTACACACAGAGCCCTGAGTTTGTCCTTCAGACAATGTGACTTTTCACATTTACTTCTCCCACAGCAAAGCTAAGGCCTCTACAAAGACCGTGGCTGCCAGAGACTCATGTGCAAGTGAACCTTCTACGCGCCCCACACGTGACCTTGAGCAAGAGAGGAAAATTCAAGCATCTGATAGCCAGAGACAAACGGGCCTCATGTTCTCACAGAGGAGCGAAGTAGAGGGACACCTGAAGAGTCGGTCTCCGTGGGAGAGGAGGCAGTTGGAGAACTAGAATTATGACCTATAAGGAAGACAGTAAATAAACGATAAATAGTAAATAATAAATAAATATTGCTTTGAGATAAAATGCCGCACAGGCTTCCTGTCTACTGAATGCTCTGTATAATCAGATAACCAGAATTAGGCCTCATGCAAGAAACACTTACCGGTACTTAAATTGCAAGCGGCCCAGATTAAGATTAGGAAAACACAACAGAAAGTAAAGAAACACAGCTAGTGAGTAAACGGGCATGAGAACAAAATGTTCCAAAAGATGCGTCTCTGTTCTTCAAACGTGGACTAAAAGCTTAGCTGGATAATACTACTTCCACTGACAGTTGGACAGGATTACAAAGCATTACAAATATTATGCTAGCCGAAGTAAACAGGCACCAGCTTAGTGGATGTTGTAATTTACTGTTCTTAGATTCTTGTGCTTCTGCTCTGGATATAATGCAGTACAAACTCTTATATGACTAAGAAATATGGTGCCAGAGAGACACTTTAGTTTAATCTTGCTTTATTCATCTTTCCTCCTTTGATTCCTTTCTTTTGTGCACAGACTAATCCATGTAGTCTGTATAAAACACTTCATACAGATGCATGAAATGACTTGTAAAAGAACCACTGATAGGTTCACCAATGTACTGTATTTCTCCTGTGTATTCACATTCTAGGTACACACTAATTCATGTCCTGTGTTTTAATAAGAAAATACATTTTATCTCAAGCCTATTGTCAACTGCATGGTGGGTTTCACTTCTTGTTTAAGTATGAAACAACAAAAAGAACAATTTTTAAAATAATCAACAATCAGCTGACTAGTGTGGGTATGTTAATGTTAACAAACCCTAACCATGACTTTATATTCTCTTACTAAGGAAATGATACAACTCTATTCTGTTTTAGGTCATTTTAACAGTTAGCTGAGTTGTGAATTAAAGAGTCACGTTTCTATGACTTAGTTGTTAGTGTACATTACTGGCATATGACATGCTTTTTGTCCTGTGTGTTTAATTTAAATACTCTCACATTTGAAATTCAATTTACTAATTTAATGTCCATCCTGCAACATATCCCCAGAGCATTGTAATAAATGTAACGTTTAATAATACGGAAAGAGACCGTTTTAAACCTGAAACTATTCTGCTCACTGTTAAAGCAACCCTGCTTTAAATTTAGGCAGACATTTTTCTTACCTCCATTTTTTTTCCACATGTCTCTGACACATTTGTCAGAGGAGGTCAGCTCCGATATTTGAATGTTTGGATGGGATTTGTAGTCATCTTGAGAGAACAACGAAAACAGTAAATTTAATACACATCACCTGAACTGCCTCATCCCATAGCTGCCACTTGGTGAGAGGCGGGGTACTTGACCCCGGACAAGGCCGCCAGTTCATCAAAGGGCCACACACCGACACACAACCACTCACCTTCGCACAATATAGAATGTTAATCAACCTAACTGCTCGTCTCTGCACTGTGGAGCGAGAACATACAAACTCTGCACCCCCAGGAAGTAATCTCTTCTTGCTGCAGTGCTAACCACTACACCATTGTGCCGCACGTTATTTTATTATAGGATGTTATAGAAATTCTGTAGCATTTAGGAAGTAACACAGATATTTCAAGATTACACACAAGTAGCTACAACTTACTGCTGTTGCTTAATGAGAAGGAAGTGCTCTCCTTCATTGTTTCATTCCCGCTGTCCGACGGCGTCCACTCCACCTTGGAGACATGGGGCCTCTTCTTTGTAGTCTTCCGGGTGCTGATGCGAATGATCCCGCGCACCAGTCGGCACTCTGCTTCTTGCTCGTCCATTTTATGCTCCTCTGCCAGCGAGTTGATGAGCTGGTTGATGTCCTTGCTCTTCCTCAGAAACACAGAGTCTGAGGTGCACCTGGCCAACTCTTCGATCTGATACTCGGAGTAGAGCGCTAACAGCTTCTTGGTAATTAAAGAGTCCACATCCCCCTCGCCATCCTCCCAGTCATCAAAGCTCATAGACTCATGCAAGGACGGACGGCTGAGCTGTGTGTGCCCACCAGTCTGAGACACATAGGATGGGGTTTTAGTTTCATGAACTAAATAGTCTCCTGGAGCGTCAACTTTGACTCCAGCAATGCGGACATCCCCTAGCCAGCCTGTGCTATCATCCTCCTTATTCTCTCCAGGATTAACAGCTTGGAGGCTCACCTTCTCCGGTTCATCGGTGGAACTCTCATTTGGTGCCAGGCATGGAGAAAGAACGGAACGCTGGCAGACCATGTAAAGTCCACAGGTCATCACAGTGCACACAAAGGTCTTACAGCTTGTTGGAGAAGCGCAGGGATTACATGTTTGTGGTGCAGTAGGTGGGTCAGCCGAGCCAGAAATAAAGCCAACAACCTCAGACTCCTTTCCATTTGCATCCTTCGGATGAGCTTTGTGCACTGTCTTTGGCGCCGGTGTTTGGGTCCTGTCTTCCCTTGGGTCCACAGAGCGCTCCTCATACGACCTCTGGCTGCTGTAGCCACCACGCCCTGAGTTGTCTCTCAGGCTGCCAGAGCTGCCAGCAGACATGGCTTACTGCCGCCGAGATCTGGTGGGAATGAAAGAAATTTTGATCTATTAAAAGGTATAATGAAACGATAAAGAGGTTGGAATCATTACAAAAAAAAGGCTGTCTGGTTGAAATCCAATATGCCAATGAGCATGTAAAAACATTTGTTACCACCTGAGGGCATATCTCTCCAGAACGAATGTTAAACTACTATCCCCAGGTGGTAAGCAGGTAAAGTCATCCAACAGGTTCTATGGCGGATGTGTAAACACATGGTGAATAACAATGAGCATTCACATAATAAATCCAGAAGATGATATCACGGGGAATTCTAACTTTGAGCACAGGTGTTAAACAAATACACCTGCTGAGTCATTCTCAACATATTATATATATATAGATATATTAAATCGCTGCAATCTAACGTCTTTTTGCTCGCAGGAGAAAGTTAAAATCACCCAGACCTTGGCTGATTTTCACGTCACTTAGTGAAAATTCCAGCAGCCTGAATATTTAACCAAACCATTCCACCATCAACAGCTTCTGTCAGAGTTAAGACAAGCGCATTTGCCATGTGGGTTGTTTTGACAGGCGCTAACACAGCAACCCAGGGAATTAAAAAAAAATAAAAATAAATAAATAAAAGAAGGGAAACTTCACCAATTCAAGCACACGAACAGTGTTTGTTGGTCACACAGAGCGAAACTCGCGTAAAAACCGAACGAAACGTCGATTGTGGATATGAACGCGTAAAGCTTTGCTACTGAGCGATACTGCCGCTTGCTCAATGTTTACAGTAGCAATGCAATGTAGACAGATGAAACAAACACGCAATATTAGTTTATAACTTCGTCCCAAAAGTCTTAGTTCGGCTTAGAATGAGGAGGCCGCGTTCCCTCCCGTGTATAAACTAATTTTCGCTTTCACGACGAGTTGTCATTGTTGCTCTTCCCTCCATTAGCTAGAAACACTACTCACAGAGCAAACCGAACGTCCGCCAACCGACTCCCGAGTTAACGTTGCCGCCGCTTAACATTAATAACCTCTAATAGTTTTTAATCCACTCCCAACGTCCCATATTTCGACTTCGCTTAAAAGTACACTTACAGGAAACGTTTCGACCAAAGCCGTGTACCTGTGCGTCAAGGTACAGGAAGCGCACAGGTGATTGCGACAACGGGTCTAACTTCCGGGTTTGGGCTAAAAAAAATAAAAGGATGTGTGTGTGTGTGTGTGTGTGTGATTTTCATTTTTAAAGATGCAGGCGTAAACAAACCGCGGAACAATTCGCTTATTTATCCTGCAGAAAATACTCCCTTTCCATCCAAACTCTACATTTTCCCATCATTATTATAAATGACGGTGTTTGTTTTGGGAATATTTCAATGATCTATTGCTATGAAGTCAACCATAATGTAGATTAATAGTTTATGTAATAAACAAAATCAACAACTGGGTCTCGTGTGAAAGGGTTAACTAGAAATTTCGTTTCTTTTTTTTGCTGAAGAGATAAATAGTTAACCTTATTGTTGTATAGTTTATTTTGGAAAGACGTGCAACCGGAAACAGACAATTTCATTGTAAGGGCTCACTTTAGCCCCAGATGACGGGGTTTTATGGCAAAACAATACATAACGAACTAATACATTAATGTCAGGGGTCCAAAGGCTCTTGAAAGGAGAGCAATCACACAGTTTTAATGTTTGGATGAACGGCTGGCAACTATTAGCTAGGTTGTATAGGACGCGCAAGCTAACAAGCTAGTAGTGGTGAAGGTATTTTGGGTTTACTGATGAGTTGGTTCGCAGCTGACTGAGCAGGATGCAGTAAAAAACAGGGATAATAATAATAATGGCATCGACTAACGGATCATCTTTTTAATTTATGCAAAGTCTTTAAGACATGGGGAGTAACGGCGTTATGATTTGGATTATTTACATCTGGACACGCGCAGTAAAGGACCGATGCTAGCTTGTTTCCTCGGCGACATGACGACGGTTGCTCCGTTCAGCCGCATCAGAGTCCACGGGTGTCGGTGATGCTGTGGGTCCCGGTGGGTTTGACCGTAGATCATGCAAAACTGCGAGTATCAGCAAATCGACCCACGGGCGCTTCCGACACCCACTCCGACCCCTCCGCCTCATCACGGCCGCGACGGCGACAAGACAGAGGAGCCGAGGAGACCCAGGAGAAAGTGGGAAGTTTTCCCCGGGAAGAATCGTTTTTACTGCGATGGGCGGATTTTGCTGGCCCGGCAGAGTGGAGTCCTGCCCCTCACCCTGGGCCTCATTCTCGTCACAAGTGGATTATTCTTTATATTTGAGTGAGTTCGGTCATAAATGTTGGATCGCAGCAAATATACGGGTGTGTTGCATTTGCGTCGTGACCATTTCACACCCGCACACAATCGTACCGGGGAGGGAAACAATATGCGTCTTATTCTAAAATTGAATTTAGCAGCGATGTGTTCTTCTGAAATATGCTTTAAGCGTCGAGTAAATAATGAAAAGAAAGAAACGAGTCTCCCGGATAACTATGACGGAGTCAATAATTATAAGTCTGTTGAGTAATATCACTTAAAAGTCTCACATTTCATAGTTAAGACTTGTCATCTGGGCCAAGTTTTCCAAAAGTTGATTTTGAGGCCACAGTATGAGTATGAAAAAGCTTTTTTTTAGAGCCTGTCTTCAGAGGTTCTTGTGGTTATTAAACACTCTGAATGTTAATTAAAACTCCATCCCCTTGGTGTGGTGACAAAAGTAGGCTCAGAGATGACTCGGGCCTTTCTTTTTGTGCATTTGTCTTGGGAACTCATTTGTGTCTGTGGCTTGTTTTTTCTTGTTCCAGCTGTCCCTTCCTGGTCAAACACCTGACCAGCTGCATCCCCGTCATTGGAGGAGTCCTTTTTGTATTCGTGATCACCACGCTGCTCCGGACCAGCTTCACTGACCCTGGTATTCTTCCCAGGGCGACGCCAGATGAGGCGGCTGATATCGAAAAACAGATTGGTGAGGACCAACTCTCTCTCTCTCTCTCACTCTCTCACTCTCTCACACACTCACACTCGCAGCTGGGGTGAGAATGAAATGGATGCCCTGTCCTAAAGCGCTTCGTTGCTTGTGTTCCTGCTGCTTTTATGGCTCCGAACAGACAGAGCCGCCCACTCATCCCGGTCAACTTATTTTAAGTGATTAAATCTCTGACACATCAAAGGTCTACGTAGACTGTGAAAAGGCTTAGTTTTGTGACTGCGAGTGTAATTAATCTTACAGTCAGTCAGGACGTTTTTCTGGAGCAAAGTGATCCTGTTGACTTCTGAAACATCATCAATCAGCTGTTTTAGAACATTTGGAAATATTTCAGGGCTTAGAATTTGTTATATCTGCTGACAAGATTCAGTACTGATTCAAAGCAGCCCATCAGTTATGTTCACTATGTTTTTCAAGGCATGCCAACTTTACCATTCCTCTCCATAGGGCCTGTTTCAATATAATGACCTCACTTTCCATATTCCAGGAAAGTGTGCACCCTGTAAACTCCCACTCAAGACCATAGTTTAGGCAGCGATGATGTATGATGTGCATATTACCCAACTGCACTGCTGTGGTTCCAGCTATTTTTGAAACAAAAGCATGAAACAAGTAGTGGGTATTTACAGACCAAAGCTCTTTTTAAGGAATGAAGTTTGATCCAGCATCATCCTCTTCTCTCAATTGAATCACTCTGTAATTTAAACTGGAACTGTGACCTTTAATTTAATTATAAGCAGGCCCACATAAAAACTGTCCCTCAAATTGGCATTGAAATTAGTTTGAAACTAGAATTTCTAGGCTTGAGTGAAGTCTGACACCACCATAAATTCTGATCTCTGTGAGAAGATGATGTAACAACCAAAAACAGGCACGACGCGTTATGTTCCTTAATGCTCTGAGTGCTGTGATGACACATTGATGTTTACTCCTGTTCTGTTACCAAGGGAATGTGGAACAATGTCTGGAACAACTGTCTACAAGTTAAAAAAATAAATGAAAACAAACTTATACAAATACTCTCTGCTTATGACATGTCACTGACTGCAGCCAAGCAGTGCGTCCCCTCCTCGTATTATTCACCCTGCACTTAAATAAACAAGGATTGGTAGTCTGCTTTACTCAGTACATGTTAAATAACAAGGGTGTGGGTGCTAATATGTTCATCTAATCCTCTCCTCTCCTTTGTAGACAACACTGGAAACGCCAGCTACAGGCCTCCACCGCGCACAAAGGAAGTCCTCATCAACCAGCAGGTGGTCAAGCTCAAGTACTGCTTCACCTGCAAGATGTTCCGGCCCCCGCGCACCTCGCACTGCAGCCTGTGTGACAACTGTGTGGGTGAGCACAACAGCACGATGACATTTGCCAATGATAAATAATAAATAGAGGCTCCTTAGGGCAGCATTGTTCCTTTACTCTGGTTTAGGCAGGAATTAAAAGCAAGAGTCAGTTAAATGGTGCATTTTGGGGGTATTTCTCTTTCAGAGCGATTCGATCATCACTGCCCCTGGGTTGGGAACTGCGTAGGGAAACGAAACTACCGCTTCTTCTACACTTTCATCGTGTCGCTCTCCTTTCTGACTGCGTTCATCTTTGGCTGCGTGACCACACATCTAGCACTGAGTACGCGTCCATGCTCCCAATGCACGTGCGCCACACTTGAGAACTTGCCTTCTTGTCCTTAATAATGGGGAAAATAAACCAATTTGAGCTGGATTCTGTACTCAGGCTTTTTCCTAATAGATTGATACGCATTCATTTTTTGCCTTTCTTTCAGGGGCTCAAGGTGGAAAAGGCCTCGTGTCTGCACTGCAGGAAAGTCCTGGCAGATATCTTTAGAAATGTTTCTTTAATAAACACTTTCACCAAGTGAGTGATGACTTGCTCTTAAGACAACACAAATACCACCAGCATATTTAAAAAAAAAAAAAAAAAGAGCCACAGACAATGGTCACGTCTTCATTGTCACGATGAACAAGCCCCTACGTTGTGATCTCTTTTTCCTTTAAAGCTCTTTAAATGTATTAATGTTTTCCTTAACCCACTCCCCCACTGCAGTGGAGCTGGTGATCTGTTTCTTTTCAGTCTGGTCCATCTTGGGCCTCTCAGGCTTCCATACGTACCTTGTTGCGTCCAACCTGACCACTAATGAAGACGTGAGTACTGCACAGGCACATTTTTGTGCTCAGCGTTGGTGCTGAACAGCTTTAAAAATCATCTTTCCTAACCAGATTAAAGGCTCCTGGTCAGGAAAGAGTGGCGAAGACGTGAGCAACCCATACAGTCAGAAAAACATCTTTATCAACTGCTGTTCTGTTCTCTGTGCGCCCATGCCACCAAGGTTAGTGCTACACTTCCCTGTTGTATGAATGTGTCTAATGCTGTATGCATCATCCACTGGAATGCATGAATAAATGCATTTGCATGTGTCATCCAGATACAGACTATATTTGGTTTTCCTGGTGTCCCAGGTAGATGCATGTCTGGTTTCCATGACAACTGTTTTTCATCAGCTTGCCATTGATATTGTGCTCCAGGTTCCCAACTTATAGGGAAATAAGCAGGGCAGTAGTCTGTGATGTTGTGATGTAAACAGGGCGTGGACCTTCCTTCTTTCTTCTGTCTTGTTCTAGCTTGATCGACAGGCGAGGTTTCCTGCCCTCAGATGAATCTGCCCAGACCGGCGGCACAGACATTGAGCTTCCGCCTCTGGCTACCAAAAGCGAGATAAATGTGGTAGGATTACCATTCTCCTATGCCTGTGTCCCCAGCTCCCACCACGTCTCCCTCTGCCTGAAAGGAGCTCCTCTGCCTGCTGTTGGCCCAACCCTGCTGTTGGTGACTGTTGTGGGTGCTCGGTTTTACGTAACATGACTTTGCAGTCACATATTTACACATATATATATTTATATATACTTAAATCCCTGGGTGCTGACTTTTAAAATTAGTTAGTCATGTCAAAGTTTACATTTAGACATTTTCATTGCCCTGTTTGTGCTTTCAACCATCGATGATTTGTACTCAATAATGTTGATTCTCTAACGTTAGTGCCATGAGCTGTTGGTCATACATGACAGATTATGTCTCTAGCTTCAAAACCCAACGGCCTCTGAAATAAGCAGATGTTGCGTCGTTGTATATGTCAGGACATTTGTCCTTGTGAAAATGGCCAAGACTCCCTTAACACCTCTTAAATCCAAAGCTTTGGGTTTGCCTTCATACAGTAAATCAGACAGGACCAGGCTCAGCATTGACCCTTGTTTCCGCTAGGTTTCACTAGTTTTCTATTCAACATGCAGACGTAGCAGTGATATTGATCTTCTCATCTCACTTTGGATGACTTTAAACAAAGGTTTATTAAGGGTGGTTTGCTGTGGGTCTCGTCAGGCTCATGACTTCTGGCACCATCCTGCTGTGGGCACATGAGTCACATGTACATGAAATAAGCAAACCGAGTTATCTGTTGTTTATGTTACTTTAATGTTTGTTTCTCATCGCAGTCGGCACATTGGCATTTAAATATTCTGCACTGTTGACTCTGATTTGCGTTTTTATATGAGGGGCAGTGATAGGAGTAATGAGAAGTGGAGTAGCTTGTTCTGTACTCACAGTACCTCGTTTCATTCTGTTTGTCCTCCAGTCATGTTTTATTTCCACTGATATGGTTAAAATGTCATATTATTTGTGACAAAATAATAGTTTTCCACTTTTTATCCCCTCAACCCTTAACTCCATGTGTTTTAAACATTCTAAACATTTCTATTTACGTACCTTAGATAAAAAAACACTTTTTTAATAACGCATGCTTTTTTTTTATCCTTGCAATTTATTCTTTGTTTTTTCATCCTTAATTTATGCATGTATACACTGTCCCAATCCTGATGTGTCCACCCAGTTGTAACTTGCTGTCCTGTCTTGTGGACTGTCTCTGTGCCTGTCCCACTATCAACACTAGGAGGAGAAGTGTCTGGACTTCGCTGTGTCCTGCACTGGCTGATAAGCCACAATTAGAGCGGGAAAATCGAGGTTTAAGCTCGGTAAGCTTGTTCTGGTAGAGCGAGACAGACGATATAAAGCCAGTGCAGAGTCTTTGTGCCCACCGCTTTGTCTCCATGTCATATTGGCAGCATGGCTTTGTGCTAAATAGACTGAGTACACTATTCCTCAAAACAGAGGGTTTGCTGTATGGATTAATTCACAAACGTTATGAGTCAGCTTCACTATAGTCTCTTTGTCTTTAAGTCCAACATGCTACCGGTTTGGTTTGAAGTTTCTCAGTGACGTTTGAAACATTTGAGACCTCATGGGACACGGAATCTGAAACCTTTATTACACAATGTTTATTGTTGCAATTAATGTAAGTGGAGTTTATCACTAATAATCTATTTGAACAATAAAAAGACTTGATCAGTCTTTTTGTCTTCGCAAGAAACTAAATGACAAATTGACTTCCCAACCATCACTGAAGGATTGTAACCTATCTCCAGTTTCTTGCTACATTGATCTGTTTTAGTGTCTTTCAGCTTGTTCACATTAGAACCGTACCTTTGTGGTTAATTGTCTCAACAGTTTTTATAATTTTGATGATGTAGATTTGCATTGTTATGAATAAACCACCTTGCAGTATTTAACATGATTTAAATGATCCCTGCTTAATATGTCTTTCTGAATGTACTGATGTGCAACCATTGGCTAAATATTCATGCTAACCAAAGGATAAGGATTTTAATGTCCTGACTTTTCTTCACACACTTTACAACTTTAGTGTGTGAAATACCATTACCTGCTAAACAAACGTCTGGTTTTGTTAGCGCTGAGTTGCATCATGGGAAATGTAGAATCTGTTGTGTGAAAACCTGTTCTATACAGCATGATTCTATACAGCTCTCATGTACATCCAGATGCAGATCTGTGGCATGAAGGATTTGGCTTTTCCTGCTATAGGTCACTTTTATGGGCAGCTTTCACTCTCCGCTTGCTGTGGATTAATTTTCCCAGCTGTCCATGAGTTCACTAAAACAAATTAATGCAAATGTTAAATGTCCCCCCCGCCCCATTCTTTTTACATCTCCTCAGTGCACACATGGAACTAAAGGTCTGTTGGAGTCTGCTGCTCTCTCTCCACTCTTGTCCACTTCGTGTCCTCAGGGGAAACCTCAGACGGCTCAAACCTGCCCAGACAATGGCTCCGCAGTGAACTCTGGCCCCTCACCACAGCTCTCCACAAGCTGCGGGGTCCGCCATCCTGCTAACTCCACGGGTGGCAGATCCTCTCTACATCGCAACAAGACTCTCTCAAAGGGAAGCGAACGTGCAGCTTCGCATACCCCTAACCCAGCCTTTGATGTCCCTGTGTCCCCTACCTCCTCGGGCACCGGCCCCAGCTCCAAAGCTGCTGGCCACAAAGGTGCCGGCTTCACCTCTTTGCACTGAATGACATGAATGCTGATGCACTTTTGTTGAATCTTGCATGCTGTAACACAGATGAATTCATATCCATCTCATGTCGTTTGTTGTTTGTCTTAAAGTGCTGGAGGTCAATCGCAAGGACATGTTATTGATAGGAGCCATATTTCACATTATTTTATAATACATGGACTTTACCAGCATGTATGATCCATTTGTCATTTCTATAATATTGCACTGCTCAGCTTTATAGTGTGGAGTTAAGCCAGTTTACCCTGATATGTGGGTGATTTAAACTGAAAGTCATGGGACTTGGACAACATTGTTTATAAAAATAGTGGAATATTTTTTTACATATATATGACATAACTGACTCCTTTGGAGTGAAGACCTTTAATGGACCTCATAGATTCCTGCGTCCTCTACGTAAGGGATGCACATCACTCTAAACATGTTTTCTTATTGGCTTCTACCAACTTAAAGGAATTTAACTGCTAATTTATTTTCAGGATTATTATGGACAGTAGTAACAAAAATGCCCTAGTCTAACTGGAATATCAACTGAAAACCTGTAACGCAGGAACACAACAAATGTCTCGTCCCATTTTTCATTTCACTGCCCACAATATGAGCAAAACATTGCGTATATTTAAATGTAATTTGATTAATGGTCTTAAGCATCATTCATCCACACCTTACTCACCAATTTATTTTGTGTTTTTTAAACCGGACAATCTGTGTTTTGTTTTGTTGTTTTTAATTCTGTTTTATAGAATCCAGGCTCAAACTAATCATTTTAGCATTTGTCCCCTTTGTGATGATCATGAATGGAGCAGTGACAAAGTCCCTCAACAGGCTCTGGCCAGTTGTTGGAAGTCCATAGACAGTCACATGAACCCTACAGTGTGGTGGTGGACGCTCTAGCTCAAACCAGCTCTGTCAAAGAAAAGCTGAGTGCATATATTCAGACAGGGCAGTAACACATTTCTGCATTTCTTTCAATCTGACCACTCATAGTTTTTAGACTTTGAGGTTTGAGTCCTCGGAAGTAGACTAGTTGTCTACTACTGTCAGTTACAACCCTGTTATGAAATGGCTGATTAAAAGTTACCTTCACGTTGTAAAATGATCCAAATATATTTTATTTTTGTATTGCTTTTACCAGGTTTAACAGAAGTAGCACAAACAGGGCAACCGGTGTTAAAAGCTTGTGATCAGTGTGCGATGTTTAGCTGTAACTGCAACTGGCAGCAAATAACATGCATGATAACAATGTATTTGATGATATTTTTGCTAATTTTTACTGATGAATGCATCACATCATATACTCATAGGTTCTGTAGGAAAGTTGTGCACCTGAGCTGAAGCACTGCTGCCTGTGTTGTTGTTTATATCACATGATTATTTGAAGCTTCCAGTCAAATGTCCATTTTCCTCTACATTGAGCACAGGGGCTCAATGTGGAAGGTGGAAGTGACCAGTGGCTGCACAAAATGCAATGATCCAAACAATAAAACACACGCACACGCTAAAACATAGTGTTAACACTGAATAAACAGAGAATCCTTTCATGTGTAGTCTTCACTGTGTCATCCCAACACAGCCTGTATCAATTAATGGAAGCTTCAGATGAGAGGGATGGTGCTGTAATTGACCACTAGATGGCAGTGATGATCTATGAACCTTCTTCCTCCTCTTCTTTTTCTTCCTCTTCCTCTTCCTCCGGTTTAATTTATATTAAATGAGACATATCTGGGAAAGGAAGTGTGTAACAGTGTTTGTGGGTTGTCCATTTCACTGTTCTACTCTACTGAGCACAATGACTTGGGGAAATGTCCACTTGGCCTCATATCTGCGTTTGCAAGTGTGAAAAAAATAAAATTTGGTTGTTTTGGTCCTCCTTTTATTTTGCTCTCCAACTGAGTCTGAACAAATTCCATTTATCTCATAGTAAACGTGGCAATTTAGAGCTGCTGTGAGAAAATGTCACAACATTGAACTTGATCACCACCAATGTGAACTTGATCAACTGACTTGAGTCAGTTTTTGGTGTTCAAAGTTTCCTTACATATATACAGAGTCTGGAAAGTCATGCATGTATTAATTCATCTAAAGCAAAGTTATGTGTCTGTCAACCATAACGACTGGAGATCATCCTCATCTTAATTCTTATAGCATACAATTACAGCTCACTGTCTCCACGTTTATAGCTTGACCTCATATGATGTCACACCTTATGAAACTGTATGACTAAAACACATGAGATTGTCATGGCGGGTAAGAAGCCAAGGTCAGATAAACTCCTGCACCAACTGCATGAAAGGCTGCGTGTCCGCAGTATAATATCTTTACAAGTTTTTCCAGCTGTCTAACTGGTAGTTTACCCGTCTTGCATGTGTGCACCTTCTGAAGGAAGCGGGGCTCCCCTCATGCTGTATCCACTTAAGAATGTCAAGAAAAATGAGGTTGCTCCGGGCCATACGAGTCTGCCGTGTTTAATGAGTTCCTCAAAAGAACAAATAAATGTTTATGGAGAACTGCTGCTTAACATAGCGGATCTCCCCGTCTTGTCTGTGTACGTATATGGCTGTGTCATGAAAACACAGCGCCGTTGCCAAGGAGATCCCCTCCCTCGTGAAAGGGGCCTTTGCCCGCTGTTAGGGTTTTCATCACCTTTTACTGTTTATCCATGTCTGCACAGATAACGTCACAGATGCTTGTATATTTCAACAGCAGTTAGACTTGGTACCACTTGGTTCCTACAAAGCTACCATAGTATCAACCATGCCATCCTGGAGATCCAGTTCAGCTGCTGCCTCCTTCCTGACTAGGATGCCTGCTACACACACATTTCTGTTGAGGTGCATTTGGGCCTATCCAGCTGGAATGAGGCAGAACTCAGACCTCATCTGGTGTAAGGATTCCCCTGAAAGAACAGCATGAAGTGACAAAGGAGAAAAATGCATCTTGTTCTGCTGTCACCATGATCCCAAAGTGGATAAATGGAACACAATGGAGTCCTGTAAAATTATACTAATTATCATCAGGTGGGTCCTGTTGAATCTCTAGTCCAGACTGAAAATCAGATTTGTTATGGATCTTATGTTGAAAATGTCAAAACAATATGCAGACACCAGTGAGAACAGTTGGACTTGACAGTGTATCGCTTTGTAGCTTGTTAAACAACATTCGGTGGGTGGAAGAAAAAAAAGGTTATATACGGAACTGTGAAAATGTGAATGCAGTGCTAGGGGTGTGACTATGTCAAACAATGTGTTGATTTTCAAGTGTCTAAATAGTCATGAAGTGTTAATGGCTACTGTGTCTTCATATTTCTGACAAAACCCCAGTGGCGCCAGTTACACCCACAACATTTCATTCAAACCTGGTCCATTTCTTTCTGTCAACACCTTTAACAGACGTTTATCTTCCACTGGATGTATTTTTTGGAGTGTGCGATTCCAGCAGACTTCATCCAGTTCTAGCATTCCTGCAGTCTTTCTAGGAAGGAAAGGTTTTGATGGGTGACACGTCCAAGTGAGGAAAAAAAAATATGTTGGACGGCTTCCATTGTTTTCACGTGTCTGAATTCCAAAACGCATAAAGAGTTTTGTTTTGCTGTTACTGTGTCTGCACCGGTCGATCTTACGGGACGCACAGCCTCACAGCTGGCAGTGGAACTTGCGATGGAGTATCTGGAGGCCACGTGTTGACCGGATAAGAGCTGGAAAGTGCGTCTGCTTAAGAATTTGTGACACTGCGAAGGAACAGATGAGATAAAAAAGTGATTTATTTTTCCTCTTGAATTCCTGGCTGCTGCTGGACAGCTATTCTTCTGCTTTCCTTTTCCTCTATCACCCACTTTCAAACCCCTGCCTCCCCCCTGCTCTCTGTGACAGAATCCCTACGTCAGGTTTTTCACGGTACTATTACCATAAACTGTGGCCAGTTTTACAGCGGTGGGTTGGCATTGCTTCACCACCGACTGTTCAGCCTCTAACACTGTGTGGGGTCCACCAGCGTGAAACCCATCGGGTGCTTTCTGTCCTGCGGTGAGAAATCATGTGCAGCAGCTTGACTTACGCAGCAAGGTGTGTGATTTTGCCCGTTAGGCGAGAAACAACAGATTGCTTGTGCAGTTTCCTTAAAAAAAAAAGGAAAAAAGGAATAATAATCATCATCATATTATGTTGAAAGCACTATGATAAATGCAGATGATGGAAACATTTGGTAAAAATATTAACAGTGGAACATTAACAGCACCGCTACTGTTTATATTGAGTATTACATTGTGGTACTTATTAGTCTGCATTACAGCTGACAAACTGAAGCAACAACTTAGACAAAAAGACGAAACATTACAAATAACAAAAAGCAACTTCTCAAACATAAATATGGATGCATCATTTAAACACAACCAACAAACTAAACACACTGCAAAATGACACAATGTGACCAAAAGTAAAATGCACCGCAAAAAAAACAACAACTCACGACAATGAAAATGCCTACAAGGGGCCAGTTTTATGTAGTTTTTGTAAAATGTTGTAAAAAAGACAGAGGGCATACAGCTTGTTTTTTGACCGTGAGAGGTTGTTAAGAAGGTTGTGGATGCTAAATGGACCTGAGCGTTGGTTGGACTTTCCATGCAAAATAAACCAAAAACTGGAAAATGACAGGCCTAAAATAAAGATAAAGACTGCAATTCTGTCAGTGAGCCGTGTTCTGAGAGCAAAATTATCCTGTGGGAGAAAAAAAAAAAATCAAAAAACGTCTCTTTTTATCCGCTCACAACTCTACTCAAGTAAAAATAAAGCGTGAGTGCGAGAACGTGGGATTTCCCACCGTTGAACTAACCATACAGCAGACATGCAGTCCCACACATAGAACCCGAACAAAGCATAAAGTATTTAAAAATGCAAATATTTATTCTTCCATGGGACATTTAGAAGTAAGACAAACGACAGGAAGCTGTGACGTGACGCTGTTGTAGTCGAGGTGCTGATATTTTGGCCTTTAACTGGCAGCTCACACGCAGAACTTACAATTAACACAAAGCCCACAATGAGTCAAGTCTTAATTTCTAGCTGAAGGTTGTCGTTTCACCGTAACTTCGGCCTCTCCCTAACCTTAACCAAAATTGTTGTAGTTGCCTAAGCAGAACCGTGGCCTCGCCTGAGCTGAAGGTACAGCTGTTGTAGTTGTCCGACCTGAACGCAAACCTCAGAGGAACCGTAGACGTAAAAACAGACTTTTTTCTGGCTGCCAGTGGACAAACTCGGCTATTTTGGTAACACATCAGTGATCTCTCCTGCTGGTGTTCCTGAATTAGCTTTTTATAGAACAAAAGCCAACTTTTTCAAGTGTTTTGGCGAAGCTTGATTGTGACCCCACAGCCATTGTTTGGCTTGATTACACCTTACACAACCAGCACTACATATAATACTTCTTACTGTTGTTGTACCAGGCCCTGCCACACCTAACGTGCACTAATAGAGGTCACACGCACACAAACCTATTAAAAACACAAACTAATAACGTGCTGCCACTCCTGCTGCATTGTCCTCTGTTCCATAACTCATAAAATTACCAATGAACAAAACAAAAACAATTAACAGATACTGCTGCGCCAGTTGATGTATGAGGAAGTCTCAGGTTTCAGTAATTAATGCTCCTAATACTCTGACCCGCAAAAATGCTAAACGAAATCAAAACTGCCACACCTGAAACACAGTCAGCTGAAATCAAATACCAGAAGTTGATTCAACTTTTAAGTTTGTTTATGTTATCCCTGTTTTTGATTCAGAAATGCTGCTGTGAACAGAGCGTGGAGTTCAAACTGAGAATTAATGAGAAGACCACCCATCATTAAATAGTTTTCCATGTGCAGAACCACACAAAGGTGTCATTGTTGTATACTGTTGCACAATTCAAGAAATAAACATTTATCTTTAATAGCGCGACATTTTTCACAGGTCATTTACATCAAATCCTGTGTGAATGTAAAGGTTAAACATTTCCCAATTGTCTCCTAATAAGCGGGAAAAGAAACCCTACACCTGCACAGGCTTGTTAGAGATGCAATCTAGGTGCAGTAGCGGCGATTTCGTCCAAAAAATTCTAAAACCTTGATCATCCCTGCTTCAAAGATACCGTGACGTATGCAGCGCGTCTGTACTAACATCAAACGAACGGACTGTGATGAATTTATGTGGCTGTAAAAGACTGTTTTTGGGCCGAGAGTAAACGGCCTGACATCTGGGCTCAGTCTTCACTGTGGCGTGTAATGAGGATCACAGGGCATTTGTTCTGTCGGAGAGGAGAGAAGGAGCCAGGTAGCAGGCCGGGGGCTCAGGTGAGCCTGTGCATGTGCATTACAGTTAATGGAAAACATTAGTGGGGGGATGTGGAGAACTGCCTTTGCTGGTGAACTCAGGGCCTTACTGGTGACCTTTAAACCATCTGGATGGACCATAGCCCCTCAGCTCTGGCGAATAGTTTGGGATCTCCCACAAATAAAAGCAGCTAGAGCTTATAAACACAAATCTGATGTACTTTCACATATATACTGTAACTCTCACCTGTACGACGGTACAGTACAACTGTAGCAAGTATGAGTGATAAAAGGAACAACATTCATGTCTCTTAACCATGTTTAATAGAGAATTATCACCTGAGTTTTGACCTTTAGTTACCCTCCAATCTCTCTCACTGGCCACCTGTAGTCCAATCCAATATATTTACTACCACTCGCTGCCAGACCATTATTGCATTGCATTATATTATGAGGATTAGGAGGAAGCGCTCTTCTATGGTTAAGGTTAATTAAGTTAGGTTAAGTAAGGTGGGGCTACTTAGGGCATGAAACACAAGCAAGTAAACTTGTAAGCAACACAGACACAAGCATAGGGCTTATTCACAAAAGATTGATGTTGTTGAACAGATTTTATTATATTATACTGGGAGAAAAAGCTGATTCTAGATGTGAAAATATGATATATATGAATATAATATGATAATACTCAAGCATTTCCTTTTGAAGTTAGTGTAAAGTCTTCAAACTGTCTACCAGCCTCTACGTAATTTCAAAACCCAGCTTTTTACTACCAAACGTTTAGAGAACATTTAGTACATCATCCCAAAAAACAAACAAACAAACAAACAAACAAACAAACAACAAACAAACAAACAAACAAACAAACAAACACACAAACACACACACAAACAAACAAAAACATTTTCTGCTAGACGGTCACTTTAAGCTTTATAACATCGCAACACCAAACCATAATATGAACCATTTACTGTTAATTGCAGTGAGATACTCGTCTATTCGCCGCTGCTTCCATACACAAATGTCGCTGTCAAGCTCCGAGTAGTGTTTTTAAAGTCTTACAGGTTCAATTGTACCTTCAGGCAACGTTGGAATGAAGCAGAAGCAGTTTCAGATATTTGAACATCTTCCTGCCGGCTCTTCCATTTTTACACACCCTGGGAGCTGAAAAGGAATGCTGTTATTGTAACGATGACTTCCTACAGGCAGCAACACATAGCCGTCTGCGAGGACGGATCTGTAAAACTTACAGTGGACAGTTTGGATATTGTTGTGTACCAAGCACACTCAAACTGACAGGCACTTGGACGCCGTGGACGTCAACAGCTAAGAAACGAATCCCATCTGATTTGGATTCGAAGGCCTCAGAACCAGCAATCTGGGGAGTTGCAACAACTCAAAACGCTACAGATGGATACAATATCAAACCATAGGAGGTGTCAGTAATAAGGTGGAAATCCTGACACAAGCTGCATCGTATCCCCTGGAAAAAGACCAGAAAATAAAAAAACACAGTCGCTTCTGTTGCTTCAAAGGCGCAGTGTGCAGGTGTGCGTGGAGCAGCCTCCAGCATCAGCTCGCAGCTCCAGCACAGCACTGGATAAAGCTGGGGCAGCAAGAGGTCGAGCTAAACGTGTTGGCTGTTTGATGTCATACACCCCTAATGGTGCATTCATTAGTTTTTACTGCCATTATACCTCATAAAGCAGGTTTTTGATCTTTGCCGATCGTGTGGCGTGAATTCCAAATAAAAGGCGCACTGTGTGTTAATCCGTTTGCAGCTAATGATTTTACTCTAGACTTGTAGTTGTTCACACACATAACTTGACATAATGCAAGACATTTATGTTTATAAGCTCGTGTGGGTAAGAGATTTACGAGGGATAAACCCAATCTCCTTTGCCTCTGGAAATAGATCTCTCACTTAATCAGACATGAACATAACTGCCAAAGTAGGTTAATAATAAATCTATGGGATCCACTTATAATAGAAATTATAATTTAAGTTAGGGGAGGATTGAAGCCCATTTTATTTCCAATCAACTGACTACACCACTGTAAAAGAACCATGGAACATACAATGACAGGGCAGCAAATTTAAGGTTAGTGACACATGTGGTCTTTTACATAAACACAACATAACATAAACATACTGATGAAATGACTAAACAGCAATTTAAGCATTTTGTGTGGCAATGAATCAAAACTGGAACCAAGAGTCTCAGGTGTGTTATTAAGTCACCACTGCTGCGCGAGGTCACTACAAAGGTCTTAAGAAAACACGTTACAGCTCTGAGCTTACAGGATTACACCGTACCTGTGAAACGCATCAAAAAGCTGCAGGCTGACATTGTTCTTCCGCAATAACAAATCGCCTTGAGACGTCACGGACATTCAAAACCGAGTGACAAGAAGCAGCCTGCTGGTTGTTTTTCTGTACGTTTGTACTGTACTTTGAGTTCCAGGTGCCTCTTTTCAAATCTGGGCACAGGACATTCACAGACAGATTTCACTTATTGCAATGAACTCTCACGAAGCAAAGCAAAAAGAAAACAGTAACATTTCTTCAACATCTAACTTCCTACATTTTCAGTGTTGCCTTTGGGGGCAGCTGGGGCATGTTGTGTTGTCATATACTCCAAATATGATATTGTACAACATCTTATTTTTATATTTGTGCCGCTCCACTGTCATTATTCATGATTCAGACATGGACCCTGGCCAATAAAAGAACTGAAGTCTCACGAGCTGCATTGAGACTGAGTCAAGTGACTTGAACGTCAGAGAGCAAATCTCTGCACTGTACCATAACTAACGCAGTAACACTAACATACGTTCCGGAGCTGTGTTGCTTCTGGTCATGCACGAGGCACCGCAGCCCTTCTCAGAACCCCCCCCGTTATGACATGAGGCTGATTTAGTGCCGCTGCGTAGCCACACATCTCGAGGAAGGTTCCAGGTCACGAATCCCGCGTGCGTTCAACACACTTTCCTGGAACTGCTGTTTAGAATAACTGTTATATTTACAACTAATCACACAGTTGAAGCTTCGCTGTAGTTTCCAGAGTGACATACCTGTAACCAAGCAGACTGTTACATAAGAAAGAGTGTGAATGTGAATAGGAGAGGACCAGTTGAGTGACACCGCCCCAAACAGATGACCATGACATAACACAGGAGCCCTGGTTGTTTATGACTTTATTACTTTATCACATCATCCACACAGCACGTATTATAAAATATTACAATTAGTAGGGCAGCTAGTGTGAGTGGACGTGATATTTGTTATTATAAGATTAATAACTAACTGAATGTCAAGTTGTTAAGATAATTAGTGACACTTACACAGTTCGAAATGTCAGCATTTAACCTCTTGTCGTGGTTACTTTGCTGAAGCCTAATGCGTGTTTGTGTGTGTGAGAGAGAGAGAGAGAGATCAGTGTGCTCGGGACATTAACGCAATCTTTTCCTTTCCTTGGCAGAAAGAACAGGCAGATCAGACCCTGGGGAGTTTCACTGGAGCGACGCGTTGGCCTCCTCAGGTGTGCGGACGCCGTGATTGTTCCCACCTTTAAGCTGCTGAAAGCGCAAAATCTGGCCCCCAGTCGAGCAAATGGGAGCAAGATAATCCACACGTGACCCGATGAGCGATGACAGAGCGAGCAAGGTGTTTTCCCTGCTGAACACTGGTTTCATCTTTCAAGGAAATGCAAATAGACTCAGGTGCTTCAAGCTAAAAACCAACACAACCTGATTCCAAGCCTCTACTTATGAAGGTGATCATTTTTGAGTTTTGGTTCAAGTCATGGAGTACAGTAAAAATCACCTGTTTCCGTTCAGATTCATCAGGCATAAATAAAGTAGAATCCACAAGCATTTCCCTGTTGTCTACTTGCTGTTACTGTACTGTTTTAAAATACATGCATGTCATGTATCATTCATAAAACATGTGTTAGTTGAAACCAAACCAACCCAAACCCAGTGAACACTAGACATCTTATCTGGATCTTGTACTTGCCAAAAGCTTTTCTTTTATATCTTCTCCTAAAACAAATGAAACATGTGATGAATGACATGATGTGAATATATTTATAAAAAAAATCTTAATAATTACTTAAGCTACCAATAACATGTAACGATAAAAAATCTCAGCACTGTTGCCATTCTTGACTTCAACTTTATGAGCTGTCTTCCTGTAGTTCAAACCCAACTAAAGTTAAAACAAGTTTAAAAAACACAATAAAAACTTCTGATGAATTGTGTTTTAATAATCCTGTGGTCCTTGAATGCACCATAACCAAGCTGTACTGTATGCGTGTGATGACATTACTTTAAATTAGAAATACAGTTAATCGTTTTGACTCTTTGACGTAAAAGAACAATCTCTGTCATGAAGGTGAGTCACTGATCAAACACTATTATTTATATATGTGCATTCTTAATTCACTTTATTTCCTCAGTAGGTTTGCTAAGATTATGTGCACAACTTTGAGCAATACAGTTCACGTTCACAGGCAGAAACAAGCGGCTCATCTCCTCAGTTCTTATTTGTCGTCTACCAATAAATAGTTTTACTCTCTTTTAAAATGTGTGAGACTGGAATAACCTGCAGCTACACTTATGGTATTTAGGGCACATGGGCAGGTGCTGCATAACTTTACCTACCGCAACAACTCATTAGTGTGTCTTGGAGCGACGCCATTCTGCTTGTCACTGTTTGTTTTATATATGTATGTATATTTATAAACATACTATCCCAACTGTCACTGAGCCCTGAACAGGTCCCAGAGTCTATCACAGGGCCGAGACATAGAGGCAGAAAAGCTTTCGATGGCCAACGACAGTAAGAGCCTCCAAATCTTTGCATGTTGGGATGTTCTCCACTTCTAGCTGTGACATTACTTTTGTTGATATATAAAACACTCGGCAGCGACCTTGTGTGCGACTGGGAGGCAGTTTTGAATTCCCTCGAACTTCACATGCTCAGTTCTAGAGAAGTTGCGTCTTTTAACTGCGCGTACCCAGTAATTACCATATTTCCTACAGTCCTTGAACCTGCTATTTGACGCATGGTGAAGTGGGCGTGTGCAGCCTGATTGCAGTTTTCTGTATGTGGAGGCGGGTCATAAATCCCCCCCCCCAGCCAATGGGGAGGCTCGTCTTAATCCCGGCTCGGTAAAACCCTCGGCCGCGACTGTAATCTGGAGAGAAGAGTCAGCGCAGACACAGAGAGGGAGAGTGACACAGTGGAACCAGGAGTTTATAACTGGACGCGACATTAAACCACACTTTACTTTAACTGCTTTGCACGTTGGGGGTTTTTAAGATTTGCCCCAGAAGAGGAGGCAGACAGGCACAATAGACTTCACCCACGCTTCATCCACCCTCCTCCTCCTCATCCTCAGAGAGAGATCGCCCTGCGCAGCTGCTCTTTTTTCTTTTCCACCGACACATCTCTCTGGACGTCCCGTGGAGTCCGGTCGTCATGTCCTCGGGCGATGCCTCGGAGCAGAGTCGGCGGGTCAGCGTGCTGTCTTGGGATCAGGTACAGCGGCTGGACTCCATCCTGGGGGAAAGCGTGCCGATCCACGGCCGCGGAAACTTTCCCACGCTGTCCGTGCAGCCCCGGCAGATAGTTCAGGTGAGACCACGGGTCGCAGCAGCTGTTTATTTATGTCCTGTAATAACTCGTTTACAGCGAAGTGTCCAGGAGCCCAGATGTGACCGGAGACGGAGTGAGGGAAGCGGATGAAGGAGAAAAAAACAAATCAAAACAACAACAACCCGCCTCCACTTGGTTCTGATGATAAACAAGAACACAAACCGTATGAAAAACTAAAGCGACACATTTTTCATTAAGTTGAGTTAAAAAGAGGGACACGGTGGCAGAATACACACAGACATCTTCACTTCCGATGACACTGCACACGTCATCACACAACACTCAATTAAACATGTGAGATTTAAGAAAATGACCTGCTGCCACCATTTGCCACCCAGGTGGGATGTTGCCAGAGCTGGCACTTTTTTAAAAAAAGTTATCCAATCACTGTGGACACCAGAGTGAGGGATGATCTAACACCATTACTGCACTTTTCCACTAGCTCATCAATGCTCCATATTCTCAACTCTTGTGAAAACGAGGCAGAGATAATACACGAGGAATTTACAGTGTAAGGTCATTTTTCCAAGGATTAAATCAAGGACTTTGCCTGTAATCCAGGTTCAGACCAATAGAGTAAATCATAGATTCTATGGGGACCCTGCTGGGAAGGAAGCATCTTACATCTGCACCCTTAAGGTCTGTCCTTCCTCATGCAATACAGTCCAAACCAAATTGTTTCTTTCCATGAGCCAGAGTAGATTTTAAGGAACTTTTAAAGCAGCATTTGCAAAAGCACATGGTCTAATATTATATTTTATGTGTTAGCATGATTAAGATAAGAACCTTTTTTATTTTAGTTAAGCTTGATTGAGATGTTTAAAAACGAATCTACTGTACTTCTAAGTGATTTTCTACGAAGTTCTTCTATTAAATGATGTAAATGTGACAAATGACCAGTAGGGTTTGTTTCCTGCAGAACATTTGTTAAAAACAATACAGTCGGTATACACAAAGCATTTTGTGATGCTTGTCAGCCTCGTGCATTAAATGTACCTTGATTTGAAGTGTAAACATGCCATGGCAGCATTATTTAACAAATAAGCAAAGCTGACATGTTCCCTGACATGGAGTATGCAAAGCAGGCTTCAAGTGTCTGCAAGTTGATTTTCATACCATATGGAAACCAATGGCTGGCTGCTTGGAAGGAAAACACATTCAGATATACAAACCACTCTGAGATATGGTTTGGAAAATGGCTGACAGTCGTGTGAGGCATTTGTGATTTGTGGTAAACTAAAAAGTGCAACTCCCACTATGTTGCTTTAATGTCAACAAAACTAATAGAGTGATAGAAACAATTACAGATGCTGTCCTGTCATCTCTGTCTTGGGTAAGGGGACCTGGGTTTAACACTCCCAGAGAGTCACAGGGGCCCCTCTTACTGGTGGGTTTGTCCGAGGGCCACATTGAAATAACATGTGTTTGTGGTCTGGTTTGTGAGTGAGTCATGTGAGCAGTGAAACGTAAAGACACCTTTGGTTCATTCAACGCTGACTGCGAACGAACCCGCAGTCGGAACATCTGGTAGGTTCTTCGCTCAGCAGGGTACACACGAACCCTGCGAACGTACCCGGTAGCTTCATAGCGCGTCATGATGAACGCAGAATTCGGATGTGCCTGCCAAAGGTTGTGTCATTTTGTGAGTGGGTTCGTGTGAGGGGGCGGAAGCATATAGTGTTTTTGTTGGCCCCCGAGAGAGTTGTCTCATATTTCAGCTCTGCAGGCAATCACATTAAAACCAAATTGCGCCTACAGTACATGTTTAAGATAGCCCGCTTATCTTTCTTCTTCTCAATGGCTTACTTTCACCATGGTACCCCAGCTTTCCTGGAGGGCAGCGAATGGGCTGGATGTGAAGTATAGAATGTGAGGAGTGGATTAGTGTCTGTAATAATGCTGGGCTTGTGGGTCAGGCTTGACAACATATCACTGTGGTAAGTGAAGACTCCTGGTCGCCTGACTCCACTGTGGCCCTTGCCAGACTGTAAAGTAACTCCTCACTGGGCTATTGTTGAGACTGTGCAGAGGAGGAGACCTGGGAACATTGAGTGTTGGTCCTGGTTGTTATTTTTATGGAGCTCTAGTTTGGTTCATCATACATTAAAACGTTGGTGAAGCACTGAAGCAGATGAACATATCTGAACACATCTGTCACTTTGAGGAGAAACAGCGTGTCGTTTTGCCGTGACTCATTTTGGTCCAGGTGTACAGGTGACCACCCGTGCGTAGGAAGTTTAAGGAAGCTTTTTGATTCAGAGGAAAAACCGCCATCATCATCTCCCACCGCCTGCCAAGCTACTGTATGTCTGACTGGTTGGGTTAGTTTTGGACTGGATGCGAAGGTCAGGGACTCGTAACTTCTCATTTGCTGTCGCCATTTCCTTGGCAGAAGGAAGGTCTGACTCACTGCCCAGATCCCTTATTGGCATCCAGGGGACTATGGGCTGGTAAATGGCTGGGCCATTTCAAACTGCTGTAATAAAAACACATTCAGGCCACAGTTTAAAGAAAACGCTCAAGGAAACTACTGAGCCCGGAGGAGGAGAGTGGAGAGACTGTTAAATGTCGCCAAGGCGTTGTCAACACCAGACCGTCTGGTTTACTTGCGGCTCTTTTTACAAGGCTTTTCTGCTCGAACGTCGACGGAAGTGTCTCCCTTTGCTCGGCTCATCAGGTGCTGGTGCCTCACGTGAGAAGCGAACCGGCCTGTTTTATGAGCACTGACAGATGAGAATGGTTGGGTGGCAGGGCGGAGCTTCCTTGTACCCTGGGACCCCCAAATAGGCAGATTATGGCGTGTTGTTAACTTAGACCAACTGTTAAAGTGTGAGGTCAGAGCAAACCCTGCTGTGGGCTTCCCTTAAAACTCTCTTCCCTGTTGTCCACTGCCCTTTGTGTTGCTCAGTCATATGTGTCTGCATTTGAGAATAGACGATTCCTACTAATTGCATCAATCTTCAATACGAGTTAGATCTTTAAACATTATATGCAGTTTCTATCATTCTTGTACAAACTGAAGTATTGAAATGAGTTTTTTTAATACAATGCCGGCTTTAGGTAATTCTTTAGCTCATCTCATTCTTATGTGCAGCATTTTCCTCTGACATTCAGGTAACTAACTCTAAATTTAGAGGTTGCTAAAGAATAAGATATATTTAAATGGGAACTGAAGAGAAGTTTGTGCGTTTGCTCTCTGGCTGTTTCCACCACGTCTCCCTCCTTTCTGCCCTGTCATTTAACTGATGCAGCAGACAGGACATATAAACATCTCAGCTGTCTGCAACTTCAAGCAATGCGTGGTGTTTTGTTCCACTAAGCAGATAACTTTCTTTTTTCTTTCCTCGCCAAAGGTTGTTTGTAAAACAACGAAGGGATTGCGTTTTCTCAGTGTGAGCTTAAAAGGTCACAACTGAAACATGTGAACATTGTGTGGATGGGAACAAGCGTTGACAAGCTTGAGTCTGTCGCGCTGATGTTGCTCCCCTCACATATGAAAAAACGAAGTCTGTTAAATCAGCTGTTCCACTAATTTATGGCGTAGCTTCCTGCAGAGTATGTAAGTCCTCCAGCAATGCATAATGTTGAATGACACCATGCTTCAAGAATATGTTACTTTTTGGATTGCATGTTCAAATAAAATCCCTTGAGTTTCTGTTTTTCAACCAGCGAGGATAGAATATCTCACCGCTGCATGTACAAACGTGTGTTTCCCATGTCAGCCTTTTCTGATAGTTCGGATCGTTTCAGTGATAACAGTCAGTGACTTTGTTTTCCTCTGTCTCCGTCTTTCAGGTTGTCAGGGCTCGACTGGAGGAGCAAGGTGTAGTGGTACGTGACGTTAAGCTCAATGGCTCAGCAGCCAGCCACGTGCTGCACCAGGACAACGGCCTTGGCTATAAAGACCTGGACCTGATCTTTGGCCTAGATTTAACTGATGATAAAACCTTCCGGCTGGTGAAGGACGTGGTGCTGGACTGCCTGGTGGAGTTTTTGCCTGATGGCGTGTGCAGGGAACGAATCACGGCCCTCGCCCTGAAGGAGGCGTACGTGCAAAAACTGGTCAAGGTGTGTAATGAGACGGATCGCTGGAGCCTCATCTCGTTGTCCAACAACACCGGCAAGAACGTGGAGCTGAAGTTCGTGGACTCTTTGAGAAGGCAGTTTGAGTTCAGCGTGGACTCCTTCCAGATCAGTCTGGACTCGCTGCTGCTGTTTGACCGCTGCTCTGAGACAGCCATGTCGGAGACCTTCCACCCTACTGTGCAGGGAGAGAGCATGTATGGAGACTTTGAGGAAGCCCTGGGTCACCTTCGCTCCAAGATCATCGCCACACGGAGCCCAGAAGAGATCAGAGGCGGGGGGTTGCTGAAGTATTGCCACCTGCTAGTGCGCGGCTTCCGGCCATCCTCCGAATCTCAGATGAAACAGATGCAGCGCTACATGTGCTCGCGCTTCTTCATCGACTTCCCCGACATAAGCGAGCAGCAGAGGAAACTGGAGGCATATCTGCAGAACCACTTTGCAGGCATGGAGCACAAGCGCTACGAGTATCTGGTTACGCTGAGGCAAGTGGTGGACGAGAGCACTGTGTGTCTGATGGGCCACGAGCGCCGCCAAACGCTGGCACTCATATCCGCTCTCGCTTTGCGCGTGATGGCCGAGCAGAACGCTATCCCCGCTCTGTCCAACATCACCTGCTACTACCAGCCCGCTCCCTACGTCAGGGACGTCAACTTCAGCAATTACTATGTGGCGCAAGTTCGGCCGCCCATGCACACATGCAACTCTTATCAAACATGGCTGCCTTGCAGCTGAGCAGGACCTTACTGGCGAGCTTTTAGTTTTTACATCGATGTAAGCCGAGTATTCATTGGAGCGCACAGCATTGTGGCTTTCTGGTCTGAGGCCCCGTGTGGACATGAAGACATCAATTTGTTTTCTGACATCAAAACCATCCCACTAAGTTATATCGATTAATACTGCTGTATGAACAACTCATTCGAGCCATTATTATTTTTATTGTTATACCCCTAAATTCAGTTGTTTCATAACCAGTCTTGACATTTATGGGTAAATATGAAGTGTTGACACGTGACAGAGAAATGATCTAAGTTTTATTTCTTTCTCTTTCTGACAGTGGGTCTTTAATAAAATGTAAATATGTAGTACAAATCCAGAAAACGACTTGTGTTGTTCTGACTGTGGTTTCAGCTAATCTGACTGGGACAAAGGACCAAAGAAAAAGGACCTTCTTGTGTAGCATGACAAGCAAAGACTCTGTGTTAATTACAAGTCCCTGAAAAATGACAAATGTCTTCATATTAGCTAATGTGTAAGTCACAGTTTTGAAACCTTTTTCATCCAGGTTACTGTACATTTCTATATCCAGGGTCAGGGGATTTGTTTTTAAACCATTAAAAAAAAATAAATTAAAATGTAAAGATGTACATTGGTCTTTTTTTATATGTTCTCTCACTGAGGATGTGCGTCATGAATGAATACTCTGTTTATCTCCGCTCTCTTAAGATCTCCCTCTGCCTGACATTCGCTATCTCTCTTGATCACACAGAGCTGCCTCAGTGTGCTTGTTGTCTGTGCTCCATCAGCCAGACACCGGCTGGCGCGACACAAACACTCACTTGTTCCAACCTGAGCCCCCCCGTGAGCCCGAGTCTATACATTAGCCGTTTTCTTCCCCTTGTGCACGAGGGGTTTCCTTGGCCTCATCCAGAAAGGGAGATTGCTGCCGCTGGTCTTGGATGGGTTGAGCTATGAGGGGGCAGAGCTGAGGATCAGGTGGTAAATGGGACTGCTGGCTTTTCAGCGAATGTAATGATGCATTCCTGCACTTCACTTCCCGGATGGTCAGAACAGTTAAGCATTTCATCCCCCAGCCACCATTTCTCATGCTAAGGCATTTTATCATTAGTTCTGCATGTGGAATTGCTTCTGGAGACTTAGGGTGGCATGTAACTGCGTATTGTATCTTCTGATGCAGGCAGAACAGAGGAAGTGTGGTGAGTCATTCACGTGACATTGAAATGACTCACACAAGTTCATTTTGAAGTTGAGCAGCTGTCAGGGTAATTAAGGAAGCGAGATGTAAATGCAACAAGAAATCTGCCTCACTGGGTTAGCTGTCACACACAAGCAACAGCCACAGAAACACTGACGGAAACGCACAGAAAGAATGCCCCTGGAGAGGTCCGCAGGAATAAACACATTAGAGAGTCGCAACCGAAGCAAAGCTCGTCTTGTTTTTTTAACATGCCAGTGATTTCTGCGCCTGGTGGCCAGGACGGAACTTTCACCAGAAGAGTCAAGCACAACTCTGCAAGCTGTAAATGTGTTGACGTCGTCATCACGAGCATATCAGACAGACCCAGTAACCACTGGACCGTACGCGCTATGAGGTTTCCGAACGCCTGTGTGTTCCCTTTCACCACAGCGAGCCACCGCCATTAATGCAATCATACACGATGGGTTTGGCAGATGTTTTCACACCAGATGCCCTTCCTGACACAACCCTCTACATTTATCCAGGTGTCTGAGCATCTCCCGGGTGTTAATAGCTCGTTCCTGGTAGACGTCAGAACTAAAAGACTTAATGAGGACAAGAGAAATATTTAACTGGATTGGATGTCGTCAGGGATCTGTTTCAATGCATGTGGACCCTCAGAGCTGAATCTTGGTCTTGACTTATGAATATTTCAAAATACGTTTGGAACTTTTATCATGGATAACTAAAAAAATGTATAAATTAAACCTTGGCTCTGTGCCAAAAGGGCTGTTTTTTTCTTGAGCACCTGAAGAGTTTTTCTTTTCAAGTCAAGCACCTGGGATTTAAGGCAGCCACATTTTGGTTTTTCCAGGTCAAATACCACAGATAAATGTGACACTGTGCTAAGCACTGTAGTTCATACTGTTCCACAGTGCGCACAAGCTCTCAGCAGCTTGGCCTTCTCACCCCCGTCCTTTCCAGTCTACGTGGGTGGGCGCCTGTGGGTTCAACTACCACCAGAGAAAGTGGAGCTCCAAAGTTCCTGCTATCATTTATTCCCCCCTTCCTTTCTCATTACATCTTCTGCGAAGAATAATCTATCTCTGATAATCCCAGTGCACATGTTGTTTGGGGAGGTTTGCCTGTCATTTGATTAGATCATGGGAATGTCTTCTTCAGCGGTGATAGATACCACCTGGGGATGATGGGAAGGGTCATGTGTGAGCATGAAGCAGAGCGTGGTCTCCAGTGTAACAAACTGCTCACTGTTATCAACGCTCAGCTGCCTATCTGACTGTATTAGCTGCCTGGGGAAAATTGTAATGGAAAAACAAATCAAATCTTCTTCTCAGATGAGATGCTGTATGGGTGGTTGAATCCTCCTAAACAAATAAGAGTGCAGTAAACTAGCTAGTACAAGGAAGTTGTACGAATATTTACCCTGGGAGGTTGAGGTTAGGGAAAATTAAAGAGCAAGTCAACCAATCAAAAGACATATTTGTATCAAAGAACGCGGTGAGAACGTCGCTCTCCCAGTTTTAGCTGTCCCCGTCCAAATAAACGTCCATAAAAGTACCACATGTCCAAAAAGTTGCGATCGAGATGCAATCAAAACAAATAAAATTATTTTATTCAAGAACGACTGACTCACGTTGATACTAATTTCAGTCTTTACAGCTGAGGATTGAAGGAAGTGGTGCTGAAGTTTTTCTCATAAAGCTGTTTTACTGGACTGGGTGGCATTGCTCCATCCATCATCATGTCATTAGCAAGAAATTCCCAGGAACTCACAGGATTGCTATTCATAGGATCTGTAGATATTCAGAGCAGCTTCGCCATGGTGATGTTTATTTGTTGTCCTGAAACGCGAACGGGGCGGCCTGTGCTATACAACGGCCAATAAAATCTATGCATCACCCTTGGCTTTTGGTGCAGTTTTCTGAGCCACGAAATGAGTTAAAAGCCTGTTTATTGGGGAATTTCTAAAAAAAAAAGAGGAATTTGTGACATTTATGTAAAAGCACAAAAATCAAATAGTTATGAAAAGCTATTTAACAAATGTACTGTTTTGCTCACATATACTGATGTTGGCATAGTGGTTTCCACCATGAATACCCTTTAAATAGTTTGAGTCTATTCATCAATGCACTGACTGACAGACAACCACTCACATTCACTCCTATGGGCAATTTGGAGCAAAATAAGCATTTAAACCTAGACTCTTCTAGCTGTGTTGTTTAAAGTCCCTTCTAATAATGTTACAGTGAAATATAACGTGATATAAATATCTACAAAGCCATAAAAATAAATCCATTTTATTTTAGGTTTTAAAAAAAAACCAAATTCCACAAATGAATCAATCAACAAAGTCATAATTTTCCTACATTTATTTTTTCAAAACAAGCAGAGCAAAACTGTATTTGAATCCACTGGCCTCACCGCTTATTTGAACGATTTAAGAATGAACGTATAATTTACAGACAACAACAACCGGTCTGTGCTGTCATCACAAGTAAAGGCCGTAACACAGACAAGGCCAAGCACCAAGATATGTCGAGTCACTTCTGGACACAAAATCATGACGTGTGTTTTTAAGAGAGAGTCCCTGACCTTTGAGGGTGTAAACTACAAAGCTCAAGAGCTTTTCTTTTAAAAAAAATATGAGCTGGTTGATTTCAGCTCACAGGTTTCCACACGGCTGCTGGATGTCAGAGCCCTGTCTGAAACCAGCAGTATTGTACCAACATCTGCTCAGACCAAACACCATCCTGCTTTCATTTGGATTAGAGGAAGATGGGCGGGGGTGCTCTCTTTCCTTTCCCAGCCGGCTTCCTGACAGCCACAGTAAACACTGGACCTCTAAAAGGTCACACTGTTTGTCACCCTTGGGCCCCTGCGAGGAGCTCTCCTCTCATAAATATTAATGGCCACTGTACCGAATGGGGCCGCTTGACTGTTACGAGGAATTTGGAGGATGGCGGGGAGGCTCATTCCTTTTAACCCTGCGAGAGGCTGCCCCCCACACCACTGGGGAAACTGAGAAGCCAAGCTGGAAAAGTCTGACCCCTGCTCCATCCATATGGATCTTCTTAGCTGATAGTGAATGGGGCTCTGATCCCTCATGGCTCTGACTGCCCAGAGCTTACACTGGCTTAGACGGTGAAATGAGCGTTAGCAGACACTTACATAATAATATAAAGTCACAGACGCTACTGACATAACCCCCTCTGTGAGCACATCTGGATGTCTGCTGATGTTAACCACAACCAAAGGATATGCAGACAGCAGCCAGGATAAACAAAAGCAGAGAGCTGTTTTGATCCAGGACAACCATGAGTCCTGCGAACTGGGAGTTCAATCTAGGAAGGATTGAGAGCGATGGCTGCTTGATTTGGACTCATGTGGATTTCAAGTAAGATCTCCAGGCTTTAATAACTTTCCTGACTTTGAAATATGCTCTCCTTGAAACGGTTCGGCTTTTGCTTCAAAGGAACCTATAAGACGTGGAATGTACAGGTATAAAGTTAAAAACAGCTGCTCTGAAAACATTTCATCTTCATATGTCTTCAGCTTGCTAGCACTTGGAGCTCAGGTTCCTCCCAGGTGGATTTCCCGGCGTTACATACTGTACATCAAGAGCTGCAGAACATTTCACTGGCGGTGTTAATATTTCCTTATGAAATACCACGCAGCAGGTAGTGGCATTCAGGGCTCCTTGCTGATGAAAACGGAGGCGAGGTTGATGGATGGATGAGCAACAAACTGGACTTCAGCTTGAGGAGGGGAGTGACATGGGATCTGTCGTCGTAGGGAGGGACAGGCCTGCTTCTGCGTGTAGAAAATTTGCGGTGGCCGGTGGAAAGGCAAATTGCATCTTGACCCTTCTTTTCACACGTCAGGTGAACGTCTAGGCTAATAATGAAAAGACGCAATGACTCGCTCAGATTAGGGTCACGTGACTGACCTGCTTAAAGCTCAACAAACACATGTAAATCATCTCCGTCAGTCTTGCATGCTTGTGTTTTTAATGAATCTAGAATCATTTGACTGTGACGGGCGTGTCTCCAACCAACCTGTTCTCCAGCGCTGACTTGGTGACTTGACCCTGGCTCAGCTGCTCAGAATGACAGCGAGAAACAGCGACGTGCAATGAGGAAGAGGGGCGTGGATCTGGTCACCATGACAACTAAGGAAACTTTTCCTCTGCCATCCAAAATTTAGAGAAAATGACAAAAACAGCAGCAGCTAATAAAATTTTCTAATTTAATGAATGAGTTCTTCAATTTTTGTGTCATATTTCATGACTTCCTTGCTTCATTCATTTACTTCATATATATTGTTTTCTTTACGACCCAGTCACTTTGCATTTCACCAAGCAAAGTGCACCTTTCATCTCCAGCCATCCCGGCCCCCCGCTCTCTCCCCCCTCCTTCACGTCTGACATTCATCCTCTCCTTTCGCCTTTCTCAGATTGGTCAAATATTTGCTCTTCTTGGGCCCCGACTTGTTTATTTTCTGGAGTGTGTTTTCAACAGTGCCGTCTCACACATCCCAGTGTTTGGCTTAGCGGCTGGGGGACAGAGGCCGGGCCGGGCCGAGCCAGGGGCTCTGAGCGCGACAGCAACGTTGGTCGCTCCATTTCTGCTTGGGCAAACTAGCTCACCAGTGTGTGAGCCTCACACACTGTAGCCATTCAGTCTTCTAGCACACACAGCGGCGGATTGTTTGGAGGCCAGTGGCAATGCCAGGAATGCTTAGTCTTAGTTCCTCTCTGGGAAAAATGGTATTTAGTTCTCTGTCTCGCTCACTCTCACCCTCCTTGCTTTTGAAAAGCTGAAGCAGTCTGATGTGAGGGATCACTAGGTGCATTACCCAGCCTGTTTCCTCTTCCCCTGCAGATTCCAGCCAGAGGAATCGTAAAGAGAGTCATTGCCTCCCCAACTGGTATTTCCTGATCCAGTTCCATGTCCCCAATGGCTCCTTCACTGCTAAAGCAAAGAGAAAACGGAAGCTTTGCAGGGACGTGCACTCAACCATTAATCTCAACTCATTTAATACTCATTTCACATCTATTAAACATCTGCAGATAGAGGCGAGGTTCTATTTTTAATATACTATAAAATAAGCACAGCTTTTAGTATCTGGCTTAATTAGCTGCTTGATGGCTAAGAGCTTTCAACGTTTAGCTGCTAATCATCGAAACACTTTTACAGTCTAAACGTGAGACCAAAGAGCGTGGACCCCGACGTCCTTGACAACTTTCTAACAAACACTCCTTCAGTGCTGGTGTCAACCTCTTGTGAAATTCTGGGCATGCACATGCCAGAAGAGTTCCCCAGGGTGAAATCCCATCTCTTCCTCTCCACCAAAATGCTGTACTGGATTGTGAGAACATTTTTTAGCAACTTCTACTCACTAGTGATTTTATTAAAAGCTGTCAGAAGCCCCAAAAGCCCTGCTGCTTGTTGTCGTTGTTGTTGTTGATTTCTCTCTTCTCTATCCCTTCACCCCAACCGGTCAAGGCAGATGGTTGCCCACATTGAGCCTGGGGTCTGCTGGAGGTTTCTTCCTCTATAGAGGGAGTTTTTCCTCTACTGTTGCTATTAAAATGTACAATTTATTGACTGGCTACAATTAAAAGCTTGCTCTATCTGGGATTTGTTGGGTTTAGTTGTGTAAGGTCTTAAACTTTACTTGTAAAGTGCCTTGAGATAACTGTTGTTGTGAGTCGGCGCTATATAAATAAAATTGAATTGAATCGAACCTGTCTGACGACTTCCATCTCTGCCAGTGGATCAGGTTCCACTTGGCGAGGACACTGTATGATTAATGTCAACCCAACTCCCCCTTGTCTGGGTTTAGTTGGTAGAATCATGGAAATATACTTCCAGCTCAGGGTCTTATTCGCAGCCATGTCCTTGATTCCTCGAGTTTCCAAATGTATACCTTATGCTAGTAGAAGAGGACTCCTCCAAGCGTCTCCTGCGTAACTGGTGCTCATCTTTAGTGGCTATTCAATGTATGCACAAATGTTCAACAGTTACAGTACAATCGGTATCTGAAACAGATCACAGACATCCCTTTTTTTTTTAAAAAGCTTATAATTACAGACTTTTGGGGACCACCTTGACATGTTGCCTCCATCTTTCCACTAATATCCCACCATTGCACATCATTAACCGTGTCTCCTCTCTCACATAGTTGTGCTTCTCGCTGTTTTCTAGTATGCAGACTTTGTTGGATTCAGTGTTCAGTTGCTGTCCCAAGCATCCTGTCCCACTCCTCTCCACTGTCTCCTGGTGCTGCTCATTGGGATTTTTTTCATTTTGTACCATGCAGAGAAACAGAGAAACTATATATCAATTCATATATGCACATCCTGCACATATTGCTTGTCACATCAATGTCTAAATATCTTTCCAGCCAAACAACACAAGAACTAAGCTTAAGCATCGACACCCGACATTTACTGTGTATGGTCACAGAGGAAAGACAAGATTCTGCGTCCCACAGCGGGGACCACGGTGAAAGAAAGCATTTGCTCAGAAACGCTGTCATTGTTGTCAAAACTGATACTTAGCAAAGTCAAATGAGACGTTCACGTGCCAGTTGAGGGAAGGAAAGAACATTCTTTTATGTGTTTGGCTCTGAAGAAGCACATATGGTCTCATGAGCTGACTTTGTTAACTCTTTAGAGACAAAGGTTTCCAAGGGTGACATGTGAGCAGCATTTAGTTACTCTTCGCACTTCGTTTCTGTTTTAACCTCTTTAGCGTGATGTGCAAGTTAGAATTTTGTTTTTTTTCTTGAGAAGAGTTTATGTGTCACATGTCATATCTATACTTATAACTTATAAATCACGCTTGAGCCATAACATTTATTGCAGTGGTTATTAATTGTGGAAAAGTACAAGCAAAATAAACACTAGCAATAAATACTATTTTGAGATATAAGATATGATTCAATTATAAAATATCATACATGATTATATACTAATAAGCCATTGGCACGTTACAGATGATAATTTATACTGCGTGGTGCTAAACAGGTGTAGGTTAGAATGGAAATGCAAACGTATCAGCTGGAGGAAAGTAACGTCTTTCCACTGCTTTAACCCTTGGACGATAAATCACAACACGCTTTATCTAGACGGTTGGATGAACCTGTTGACCCACACGTGTTCATTGCTTGAGGCTGCACGAGGGTTAAGCTAAGCAGGTGGAGAAATTCAACAAAACATCAGAAAATAAACTGGATATCACTCATGTGACTTATGAGAATAAACATAAACATCTTTAAGCTGCACATACAACTGTAAGTGAGAGGGGCTACTTTTAAACAACAAACTCAGAGAAGCCTGCTTGTCTGTTTACAGTGTAAGGAAAAGGTACTAAATACTGTTTGCACAGCTATCTAGGGAAAAGCCCCAACTAAAAACAACGCTGCACAAAATCATAATAAATGCAGTTTCACAACACGCTGCTCACACAGTGGCACCAACGGCAGGCCCTTGGCAGGAAGTAGACTAGAGGGTTAAGTAAGGCTGGCGGCTGGCACTGCTACTGATTTCCACGGGTTTGGATGAAAACTGACTGGCTTTTTATAGAGCAGTGGCCGGGCGGGGTCACAGGGTATGTGTGGCTCACAGCATTCACTGTGTGGGAGTGTGGCACCGGTTCAGATGGAACCCAGAGAGAGACAGAAAGAGAAAAACAGAACAAAAAGAAAAATGCTAGTGCAGCAGCTTCATTAAGCCTTTAAAAAATATCTGTAGATTTTTTTTGTGCTGATACTACAACTAGTATAATATATATATATATATGTAAAAGGTTGTGAGGTTGAGAAAAGCGAAACAGGAGAAATGCACCTTTGCAAAGAAGATATGACAGGAATTTTGCCAACAGGGGAAACACTTTAAACACAATGAAGATGTTAACTAGATAGAATTACATCAAAGATTACATGATAGTAGAAAGAAATAAAGGGCAAAGAGAAGACAAGACAAGAGAAAGAGCCACGTGTTAATTACTTACTGTATTATTATTTAATACTGCTGTCCAAACAATGTACATCAAAAAGACTAGCCCCAGGTAAGCTTGGCTCAGTCCTTAAGGTGTGTTTATGCACAATGATTTTGGCTGGTTCTTCCCTATGATTGCTGTTCTGTCATGTTGGAAAGCACGGGGCACAGAAAAGTCAAGCAGTGCAGTACCGTTCAGCAAACGGACTGACATTAATGCTCAGAGAGAAGCCAAGCCACTCCTCCATCACAGCCTCAGGAAATATCCCAGTCCCAGTCCCAGATCTTCAATCACCCAGCATGTCTCTGCATTTTTCACGTGTTTATGTGCACATCTACATGTGCATGTGCGCATATTTGTTATCTTTAGACAAGTCAAACAGTTCAAGTGATTTACGCTGGAGGAAGGTCTGCTTTGCAGCCCTGTGAGCGAGCGTTTTTTCCCTTGCCAGTATCAGCAGTATCACACATGACAGAAATTCTCGAGGGATAGAGCTCTGCAGGGCCAAACACAAGTTAACACATGAGCTCTTCTGTGTCATAGAAGGGATCCCTTCGTGCTAAACAGCTGTTGAGGACCAGAGCACCGGGCAAACCTTGTCATCCAGGAAACGTTAAATAAATAAAAAAATTAAAAAAATCTCATCCATCAACTAATATTATAGCTGTTTTACAAAGTTAAAAGGGATTAATTAATGTCCTTTAAATTTCATCTAGATTTGCTAGATTTGGATTTGAAATGGAAAGTTGGAGCAGCTTTAATTTTACACTCAGTATAAGCGATGTCATGCAAATTAACTGTAAAGGAGCATCAGTTTTTACTTTAACTGCCTGCTTCTTCTGGCTGAATCATTCATGATGTGCTCTACATGCCTGGTTCAATGACCCCAACACTGCACCTTGCAGTCTGCAGAGTTTCACTGCCAGAAATCCTCGACAACGGAGCGGGCACAGAGGAGGAATTATTACCCCAAGACAACATTCCATGGAAAATGGACAATTTCAGAAATTGATCCCAATTGATGCAGCAGAACTTGAGATATTTTTTCCAAACATTCATCCTTGACACCTTCACCTACAGTAGTATCAATACGCCACTGAGCTACAGTAATAAGAATATTTTTTTTCAACGCTGCATGCCATAACTTATTTTCAGTGTCAAACTTGTAAAGCAATAAAGATTAAATCTAGATTTAAATCACAATGTGTTTGTTAAATCACAATATTTTTGTTATGTACGCCAACGCTGTGTCATCAGAGTTACTGAATAATGTCGATATTAACAATGATAACATGGTTAACAACTTATCAAAGGGAGAACTTATCATAATATATTATGGATGATATAATATGGCAGGGAACTCATATGTATCACTGAAAGTAATGATGATGCTTGAATCCGTCAACACATTTAACAATATCCAGTTGCTGATTACATTTCCTTCAAAAATGTAACAGAGCTGGGGTTTAGTTGAATTGGAATATGATTTAAAAAGGCCAAGTTGGAGACTTTGGAGACTGACGTTTTTATAAATGGGATGTCATCTTCAAGACAAAAAACAGTTTAATGTTTTGTTATGCCATTAGTTCATCACTGGACCCTGCTACGTGTTGAGATTTGGTTAAACTGCTGTGTTGGGGAAATTCGCCTGAACTGTTTTCAGTGAAATGAGACCTGAATAAGTGAAGACACATGGAAAAAAGGCAGGGTTGATCTGAAGCGCCTTTGAACTGACAACTGACAAAATAACTCTTCCAAACATGTTTCATTCGCATTTTGGCAAAAGAATAAACACATTTCATATCTGACGTCTGGCTCGCTCCTTCGTGAAGCAGCGTATTGTCAGTCACTTGGTCATGTTCAGGCAAACCACTGAGAGAAGGCCCTGCTCTTGCCTTCCTCTGGCTGGATCATGCTGTGCTCTTAGTGGAAATGCTCGTCTACATCATGGGGTACTAAAGTAACAAAAACAAGGTGACTTGAGAGCAGATCGCAGCTCTAGGGTTTCCACCAGTGGCTGCCTACTGTGTTTCGGTTCCCAGGCTTCTACATTGTCGGTCTCCATCAAACTGCTACTGGGAAACAAACTCCGTAGAGGCACCGTGACTCACAGTATGCCGCAAAACACAATGTCCACCTCCAAGCAGATACAGCTGCAAAACACAGTTTAACCCCCCCCGAGTCCAGACGCAGGGTAACCCAGCATTCCACCGCTTCAGCTGCAGTGCCAAGGTTCACATCGGGCCAGGCAGGATTAGTTTGTGAATGGACCATTTAACAGGAATTTTTTATGGAATTAAAACCTGTTGATGCTGGTATATTTCTTGGCTTGCTGTAGAGCACAGGTTAAAAATACAGACAGCAAAAGGCTTGAGTGGTGCAGTTATTCCACACATTCAATCTATGATCTTAAAAAGGTATTTAGAGGCGGGGTGCACCCACACCTCCCTCCTATAACCTCCAGCCTAACCCTTTCTTTGGACTATACTGAAGGAAAGCAGAGAAAATGTAGCCATGGTGGAAAACATGCAAACTCCACACAGACAGACTCCTCAGACCGAATCAGGCCGAGGACCTTCTTGCTGTGGGGCATCAGTGCTAACCCCTACACCACCAGGCATGAAGGGTTTCACCCCAAATCTAACTAACCGAGGATGTGCACTGAACAGAATGACACGGGTATCAAGGTATCTAGCGTCAGAGCCCCCATCCATCATGAAACATCAGAGAACACAAGTTCAGTAGAGACCAGCACCCCTGGGTGCAGGCTGTGGTGCAAGATGTTATCAAGGTGCACGTGGAATTCCGTAACACCGTGGCTCGCATAGTGTGAAGGAACGGCTGTACTAGTTAGACTGGTTGAATTGAACTACAGCAGTTCATAATAACAGTTCATGTTTATTTCAACATGATTATATATTATATTATATATTATATATCCACATCGAGAGGAGTCAGTTGAGGTGGCTCGGACATCTATTAAGGATGCCTCCTGGACGCCTCCCTGGGGAGGTATTCCGGGCATGTCCGACTGGGAGGAGGCCCCGGGGAAGACGCAGGACACGCTGGAGAGACTATGTCTCTCGGTTGGCCTGGGAACGCCCTGGGGTCCCCCCCGGAAGAGCTGGAGGAAGTGTCCAGGGAGAGGGAAGTATGGGGCTCTCTGCTTAGACTGCTGCCCCCGCGACCCGGCCCCGGATAAAGCTGAAGAAGATGAGATGAGATGAGATCTATATAGAACACAGAACACAGATGATTAGTAATCTCTGTTTTTGACGAAGATGTTATATTGTCCTGTCTGAAAGTTGTTGACTTGACTGACTTCTTAGCATCACAGTGTCTCATGATTATTTAACCTATTTTGCATCTTGTGCGTGTTCTTGACATGATTCTTTTCAAGTCCAAGCTGAGCTGCGTTGTCCTCAGGTTTTTTTATTTATTTTTTTCATTTCCTCCAGAGCCACAACAATACCAGTTCCTTTCACCGGCTGGACGGTCCTCCCTCGTGACGCGTACACTGACCTTTACCTACACAATAGCTGTTCCTGTTTGAGCCACAAGGTTGGCTTTCATACCAAAAACACTGAAACTTAGGAAGAAAGCTACGTGATGTTTTAATATCTAGTTTACATTGTTGGACGGACTAGAAAAACTAAGATGGGAAGCATTAGTGTTCAATTCAATATTGGTGTGGAAACTGAACTAATATTCATGTCAAGTGTCTAAGAAAACAACCTAAACAAATAAACCTAACGCCAGCTTTGTGGGGTTGCGTAGGTACAGATCTTGTGTTTCATAATTTTAGGTTTGTTGTACTCACCCTTTGGTTGTGAACCTGCCTTCTGTTTAGTCCATAGAGTTCCTTATGCATATAGTTTAGATCGTCTTACTAATGTATTTTCTTTTTCACCACATCTCTGTGCATGTGTTTAAATTACTGCACTTTTTTTATTTTTGTTTGGGTCTAAGCATTTGGGTCCTCTGCTTGTTGGCCCACCATCTTAGTGTGAGTAGTCTTTGTGACATTTATTGATGCTGTGACCACTGACAGATGGTACATAACAATTTCCTCCGTATGATGATGGGACACTAAGGAAGAAACTCAGCTGTTTCACCACAAGGAAATTGAACTTACTTGCCCTTGAAAATGTAGATGAAATGAATCCATATCTCACACCCATCAAAATTTCTTACGCTACTTCAAAGTGATGATAGCAAAAACTGGAAGTTATATTGAAGAGGACATCTAGCTGTAGCACACTATGGAAAAGTTTTGTAAAGTGAGTAACCCTCCTGGACTTGTGTTTCCATGTCCTCCTCCTTCTGAATGGCGCTGCTGTGGATGCGGTCTACTGGAGAAAATCCAGCAAGAGAGCTCGAATGGAAAGAACAGGTGAGCCATCCATCCCTGAGATTCACCGTGGCAACACTTGAAAAGACAATTAGACCTCTTAAACAATGGGGCCTTTGTAGCTCTGTCTTGGCATTTTTCTATTTCCCAAACACACCGGGACCTGCGTGAAATAACGGTAAACGGTCGGGTAGGGTGTTTCCAGGCTGTGTTCCGTCAGCTGCTGACAGAAAGCTCTGAAAGGCCGATCGCAGCCACAAAATTCAACTCTCTGAGGAACGAACAACTTCAAATTCCATTTTTGTACACGCAGAAACTATTTTACAGGAGGGAGAGAGCAGCCGGATAGCATTTGGGAAAATGTTCAGCACAATCAAGTGCAGACCTTTAGTCCGTTATGTGATGTGTGTGATTATGGAGGCTCTGCGGCTTTAATGGTGGAAAATGGAAATGGAAAGATGGTTTGTTAGTGAAGCTTCGCATGGAGGAAGAGCTTCGTGTTTCTATATGGCACCGGCCATCGTTAAACGCAGTACAGTAGGCCCCCTTGTAAAACTCTCAATCCCCTCCTGTTGTTCTCGTGATGAAGCTGCAAGGTCCAACAAACATTAAATGCTATTGTGGAGGAAAGGATTTTGTCAACATGCACTTTTTTTTGAGCCTCCCTGCCAGTTTGTCAGCTCCCCAGAGTTCCCAACACTCACCGGGGGGCCGAGGTTATAATGGCCATGTGGGACAATTTTATATGAAACACCTTTCTGTGCTCCAGGCCCGTGGCAGTTAAATCCCTCTTCATGCCCAATCCTGCCAACGGTGCTCTAAGCTCCCTACGGGGGTCAGGTACTAAGGGGTGGAAGGCTCTGGGGGAAACGGGGGAGTGTAGCTCTGGACCCAGCTGTACATCATCTGTGTTTTCTCTTCAAAGTGTTTGCCGAGCGTGGGGTCAAGTCGCAGGAGGCCTGAAGGGGGGGAAGTGAAAGTCATAATTACCTACTACCTTTAGGTCACGGTGCCTAATAATCGTTTTATCTAAACTTTGATTTAAAAGGTGTTGAGTGAGCTCATGCTGCACGCTGTGACACGCGTTTAAAGTGTGCGTTAAACTATATATTTCCACTCATTTCGTACTTAAAAGTTGCAACTCGCTAAATATGAAACAATAAGCTGTTTGTCACAGGTTTCTAGAGGCTTTTGGTGGTTGTTGCTGGGCCTTAATAATCTGCTTTTAGAGTGAGAATGGATAATCTATGTTTCATGACTACCTATGCGAAAGGATTTAATAGTTTTACTTAATAAGAGCGAGCCGTGTGTAAATTTCCCACTCTGACCTGTAGGCTTGTAGTTTCACAGAGCACAAGGGTTTTAGGACACTGTGTCATGAATGCTGCTTATCTTCTTCCCTTGCAGCCAGGACTTTAGGAAACAAATTGTGTGTTTTTCTTTGAACGTTTAATCTACAGAACGGTCAGGCCTTAATTTAGTTTGCCCTCAATTCCCGAAACCGGCGCTGTGCAGTGAAGATGAAGAAGATGTTTACAGCTACTAATCAGAAATGTGGCCGCTGTGTGTGCTTGATGTCGGTGTTGATGGCTTTGAAATGTTTGTGTCACCTGTGGATTTGACGTAAAAAAACAAAGTCATATGATGAAAGTAGCCCTCAGATGTACATGATGTCTGCTTTGTGACTAATTTGTTGCAAAGACGTTTTTACCATGTTGGAAACTTTACCTTGTCTCAACCAGCTCCTGCAGATATCGACATTAATCTGTCTGTATAATTCTGAGCAAGAAATCAAGGTGAAAACACAATATTATTTATTTTACATTATATATTATATATATATATTTTTAAATTTGACTTTTATTTATTACTTCAATAATTTAAAGTAACTGGATCTGTCAGGTTACCGGGCTAACATGACAACCATTGTATAAAGTTTTTAGTATGGAGTTGAAAGGGGTGTAAGAATTAGCAGACATTTCCCATCATGCAATGCCAACGCATCGTATTGTCCGTCCCCTTTAAGTCATCATGCAAGTTAAGAACCCTATTAGCATTCTATTAGTACTTCTCCAGACATCTGAGCTACAGTTATGCACAGTGTGTAACCCCACTCATTAAAACGTGTCCCATGATTTACCCTTTCATCCAAACAAGCATGAATCATAACTTGTTGATAGTCTGTGAAAGGTTCACTTGCAGACCAGGCTGCATTGCTGTACATGTTTCCCTTGGGCGATTAGTCAGAAAACATTCCTTTGGTCGGTGTCTGGACTTTACAAGCTCTCCAAGATGGGGGAGAATCCTCCAGTGTGTGGGTTGTTGTTGGTGAGCTTCTACCTATAACTTCATCTTTCCTCAGCCACTTAATGACCTTGTCTTATCCTGAATAGTTGCAAATCAAATGCTACATTTATATCAATGCAACGTTTGCAATAAATCAATCATTCGTGCAGTTAAAGCTTTGATTTGAATTGATAGTATTGATAGTACGTATAAAAGTGCTGTTTGGTAGTTGTTAAACAGAACACACAAGGTTCTATCAATAAAAATGGAGAAAAGGGAAAAAAGAAACAGGTTGGACACTTAATTATCCTCATGCCCTGCTTTGTTTTTCCGCTCGCTGCTCCTTTATTCGTAGTGTAGGTGTAAGACGGTGTCTGTGTTTCCAAGCAACCGTACCTGTAAGCTGACAGCGGGTCTGATAGGAAGACTGTGCCGGCTAATGAGACTGGACTCTTGGGTGACTATCACCTGGGGCCAGCCAAGTTAATCATTGTCATTCAAGAACATCCAGGGTAAGAAACTCTCGGTTGGAGGCATTTTCCCTTTTATCGCAGACTTGTGTTTGTAGATACAACACACGCACACGTTATTAAAAGCCTCTGGCCTTTTGGAGGGGACAAAGGGATCCACAGTGGCAGTGATGTCTTGCTGGCATCCTCCTATCTGAGGTCATCCTCTGAATTCTCCTCATATTGAGCTGGCACAATGTCCAGACCCCTTGAGAAAACAAGACAGAGTCATCCACCAGTCAGGTTTCTACAGCCATGACACGGATCAACGGCTCGCAAGGAAATGTCAACTTTTTTTTTCCTTCCTGCGGTAGGCTGGCCACTCTTGAGATGTGGACGAGCATGCTCTTTCCCATAGACTTTTCCCCAATGCAGCCCTAATTAGGTAGGAACTTTCCATGCTCATAAACGCCAGTGCGACCATCAAAAGAAGAAATGCTCGGAAACAGGGAGGATAGCTCCAGAAATCACAATCTTTAGGCTGAAGGAAGCCTTACAGATTACTATTTACAGTGTCACAGGCCTGGGAAGTCTGTCAGAAGTAGAAAAATGAAATTACTTTGGCGTGAGTCTGGCCAGACCATGAGTGCGTGAGTATAACAGCTACACTTAAACATTGCATATCATACATTACGGCAACCGCCAAACGGCTCTTTCACAAAGGGGGGGTTTCTAGACTTCTGAACAAAGGAGTCCGGCCTGGACAGAGGGCTATAATGAAGGAGAAGTGCGGAAGTTGTGTCAGAGCATTGGTGCATCATGGGAAAAACGGGTCCCAGGGCACGCACACAGGTTACCGGTGGTTTGGACACACTACAATGGCTCATCGATGTGGTTTCTCTACTTTTCTCTCCCTTATATATGTAGCACCAACAACCTCAAATCTATAAAATAAGACAGTATATGGATCCATATGCGATAAGCGTAAGAATGTAAACAAAGCCAATGAGTTTCATTTGTGGAAACTAAATATAGGCGCTGTTTGTCTTGATGACAGCTTGCGCTTTTGGCAGGATACCTAGCTTCCCGAGGTAGGTCACAATTGGATTGGGTTTGACAATTTGTTCCGAAATTCTTTTTTCTGGCCACCGAATGCGACCGTCTGCTAAAGATGCAGCGCTGGAATCGTTTTACTACTCAGGAAAGGGTGAGTCCTGTTTGCCGATTCCAGAAATCCAACCCAGGTCTTTTTCAAATATTAAAGTCCTGCAGTGGTTATTTTTCCTGCACTGAGAAAATACGCGCTCTAATAGAGTAATTACTTTGGCCTTCAAACACTATGATAAATATCCTTTCGGAAAATGGGAAACACTGAATCCATTGTGAGTGTGAGGATGAAATAACGCTCAGGCAAACTAGACAAATACAGCACATCGGGAAGCTCTCGCGTTGAAAACGGAAGCAGTATAACGTGTATTTACCGTCTGGCCTTCTTGTTTTATCAACGCTTATTCTGCCAGTTGTGTGTATAAGCAGAGAATAATTAAAATAATAAATAAAGGGCTCGGGACACAACAGATTAGCTCTGCGATGCTCACAGCTACAATCTAATTAACCGTCCGTGAAGTGACATTTGTTATTCATCTTCTTCTCACCTCATCTCTACAGATGTTCTCTGATGCCTTCTTCGCTGTCAGTCACACTCACCAGTCATTACAAGCCCTATAATATCAATAACATATCACACCTTTCCAGTGCTTTGAATATATTTTAATACTAAATATGTTAAATAAGAAAAATAATACATATTCATAGGTTGAAAAGCATTATGGATGTACAGAAGGTTGTTATTCTTCCATCAAGACATGACGATTTTATCAAATTGAAACTATGGGTTCTCAAATATTGACTTGACCTGACTTTAACATCTACTGCTTGCGTTTTTTTTATTTTTATGTGTGCATTTCTCCATCCATCTCAATGCTTCAGCCCTTTCATTAACATTCTTCAGATTTTTTTTTTTTTTTTGAAGTATTTGCTGAGGGAGACAGGAACATACTCCTATGCCGAAGCTAAGAGCAGGGCGGCCGTGACTTCTCAAGCCGCACTGGAGCTGCCACTTGTAGCCACTTAGCGCCGTCTCATTTCCATTCATGCGTTCTATCCAAATCTATTGGACCCTCTTGTCAGTTCCAGTTGCAGAAATCCACTCCGCTGAGGTACTGGCAGGTGGAGTACCGGCTGCCAGACACATGCGGCCTCGTCTGTAGGGTTCGTTGTGTCACGGTGGTTCGAGAAAAATTGACTGGTGAGAAGCCACAGTCCTGTAGAGGCTCTTAAAACCGTCTCCCTCTCTTGCACCTGTAGATCTGATCTGGTGACATGATTTATAACCCTCTCTGGCAGATGATAACAGTGCTGGTCACGTTGCAGAAATATGCGCCGTGCATATTTTGCCAGTCCGCCGACTGTTTCAAGGTGAAATGACTGACAGAGCTTAAACAGCTCGATCACCTAAATCACAAAAACACATATTTTCCCCACTTAGACTGTAGTGGTATGTACAGATTGCTTTGCCAGGCCTTCAGAGATCGCCCACTGAGAGTTTTGGCACCACCCTAATAATGGAGGTTGAATGGAATATCATTTGTGGTGCTCACGACTTCGGAAACACTGGAAACGTTTTCCAGAGCACATTCTAAGTGGTTACTCAGGTCAATCCACAAACCTCACTCCGAACATGTTGATGTTTAAGGAGGATCCGTACATTTGTATTTCTGCCAAAAAAACAAAAACGATTTGATTTCAGGCAAGTAAAACTGTCCAGGTCTGTGATTTTACCTGTCCAGTCAGGAAAGAGATATTTTCCTACAGCTTTTCATGATTTTTGCAGCCACCGCCACAAGCAATGTTGATTTAAGCTGAAGCATAAAAGAAAAATGTGGGCAATGCGGTTTTAAGTCTGATTACACTGCATAGTTAAGATTTTCTTTGCTATGATTACACACTGTTCAGTAAACCCACCATGTTGCTGCTGACTGATGGACTGCTGACAGTTTGTCATCTACGCTAGATGCACTTAACATCTGTGAGTTGACTGCTGTTGTACAATTGATCTTTTGAATCAAGCTGGTAGAAGTATGAAGCGGAGCCAGTCACACAGTTGATACCACAGAGAATTCTACAGGTTGTTTGTGTATTTATGACAAATTACGAAGAGTTAAATTGGAAGCAGACTGACTTTTAATTGATTCATTTTCATTCTTGCTGTCTTTCTTTTGCTGTTTTCCTTTTGCATTGAACCAGAACAACGTGAATGTTTTTAATTACAGTAAGCGACAGAAACATTGTTGCCTATTTTTTAGTCAATATTAACATAAATGATCATGTCATGTTGAGTGTCTCTTTTAGTCTCCACCCACAGCTAAAGGCTCTACTGTTACAAAAGTCACTAGTTCGTCTCCATTTGTTTTTTACACGTAAACAGTGCAGCTTTATTTAAGTGTAGTCACATCCACTCATTGTATGTCGAATACTAACAGTAAATAGTAAATTAGATTTTGATCGAGATGTTGCTTAAAGTAATTGCCCAGCATCTACCATCATATACAAAACAAAAACATAACATAACAGTCTTTTAATAACTTGCTGAACATTTAGTTCTGTATGATTTATTGAGCTTTTTCCCAAATTACCAGAACCACTCAATATAACTCTGACCTCAGTTTGTGGCCACATTATATGAGACATTTAAGCCAAGGGCTCATGTGATACATGTGCTTGTTTTGCTTGACTCCGAACCAGAGAACACAATGTCTGTGCACCAAAAGGGTAAAACAGTTTCTCTGCACTTCATAGGGTATATTTATTATTATATATATTGGATATATTTCTTGATTAGGCACAAATATAAAGTCAAACTTGAAGGACTGCACTCTCTGACTGGTGCCATCAATAAAGCAGTGATACTATCCGCTTCATTTTACACACAAGCATGAAAGCATGAAAGTCATATGCCAGGCCCACGAGTGCCCACAAAAGACATGCTAGCAGTCTGAATCCTTTTAGTTACAGCTCTGGCACCACACAACAGCGACATGGGCTATGTTATGGTGGAAAAGTTCTGGCCCTGGTTTCCTGGATTAATACGGACCAAATATAAAGTGTCAGTTTCAATTTGGCTACTTACATCAAAGTGAAAAGGGGGAATTCAGTCCCTGGTTTTAAAGAACAGCATGACAGTCCATGAAAGGGTCTTTTTGCTTTTACTGGCTGTCACAGTAGTTCTAGCAGCGACACAAGCTGCCAACGCAAAGCTGTGATTAAGCAAAGATCGAATCTATAGCCAGTATATGGAACCGCTGCTGTAAGCACATATTTCTTTGAAATATGATTAGTTTATGTAACTAGTTAATAGAACTTCTTTTAGTGTTCGTCTTAATTTATTTAATTTCTTATTGTTCTGCACGAGCACCATAACAAACAATGTAAATGGTTTTACTATTTATTAAATAACTAGCCGAGATAATATAAGGATCTTAAAATCCAGGTTTGACTTTATAAACAGTGTGTCTTTACAGTGTTTTGTGCTGAATGACATCATCGGTTTTAATCTGTTTACTATAAATGGTAAATTTCTCAGGCTAGAAATTGTAGCTGCTGCTTGTGTTGTTCTGTCTAATCAAGGGAAAATTCATGCACCTAAAGGAATTCAGAACTGTGTCATGTAGTTCTCGAATTCGCATTGAAAAACACTTGTTTGTTGGAATAAGTGCATTTGTTCTTTGCTACCGTCTAAATCGACAAGATAAGAACGCAAAATTAAAAGTGATGACGAGGTGAGAGGAGGCGAAGCAAGGTTCTTCACAGTCCGCTTAAGTGGATCAGTGTCCTTTTCCCTCTAGGCAAGATTAGGCTTGTGAAATAAGCACAAGTAGGGATTAGCATAGTGACATAGCTCCCTCTTTTTTCTCCTGCCTCTCACAGAATATAATGTGTATCTGTCTTCAATGTTCACCGTTAAAGCAGAGGAAATGAAAAGAAACCGGTAATGTTGCACCATCGCGTTATCTTTTTCTAAGCGCAAAAGGTTTAAGTGTTTGTATGTCAGACAGCCATTACATAAGACAATAATAAGATAATCTAAGATCACTTCAGCCTTTCTTCTTGTTTTATGCATCATGTCTAACTCAGTGTCGTCTAAATGATTACTTACATTTACACAACATTCGTTGGCACTCTGTCATTAATGAAGAAAAAAACCCACAACGCTCACTGAAATAAAATAAAAGCCTAGAATCACAACAGATAAGAAATTAAAACATTATTAAAAGCTTTATTAAGCTCAATTATACTACTACTACTTTGACATATGGACGAGTCGATATTGTCTGCCAGGCATGTTCTCTGTGTGTCTGCCTGTAATCCTTAGGTTCGTTTAGTTATGATGATTGCCATTGCGGGTTACAACACACCCAACAGCTACGAGAAGAGCATAAAGTATCTTTAATACATTTTCCTTTCAAGGCTTCACCTTTGTTTACAGACTTGGGCTCCTCACCCGTACACTACAGCCATGTTGCTGCTATAGATGGGCCCGTGTAAAGTGTGTCCTATACGTCAAACCTCAGTGGATGCTGGGAATCAGATCTACTCGTCACCTTAACATCAAAGTGGTGTTTGAGTGTCCTGAGGAACCTAGATGTTAAGATTTGAAGTCCTCATCGTCTCCTCTTTACGTTCATATGCAGGAGGTGCACATGCTGGCTTCACGCTGATCTTCGCTACACTGCTCCTCTCACACACAAGCGCGGCTCCTTCGGGACTTGGGAGCAAACACAGAGATCCTGTGTGCCTCGTTCTTTTGCCACCGTCTACGGTGGAACTACAAACACAACATATTTTTAGTTTGGCACTGGCTCAAGTAATATGAAAGCGAGGAAGGAGCATAAGCGGGCCATGCAAGACGAGAGGTATAGGAGTCTTTACCAGGCTTTGACACGAAAATGAATCTGTTGTCTTTGACGAGAAAGACCTCGTCCCTTTGGCTGTAAATATCCCCAGCGACAGGCTCACAGCACATGTCAATGCACAGAAAAGGTTAAATAGGCAGCTTGCAAAGAACCGCAGAGTTTGTTCACAGACAGCCTACAGAAAAGATTCCACATCAGTGACCATATGTAATTACCTCTTTTAGGTAGGTAGCAATAAAAATCTACTTGTCTGTTTTCGTGAATTCCTCCTTCCAGCCACCGAGGCTGCGTCTATCATGCAGGCTTTGACCCAGAAGGTTGCCAATTTATGTTTGTGTCTACTATGAGCTCGTGGTTTTGGCGACGAAAGAAAGGAGAGGACGGCGTTGTGGAGGCACGGGGGAATGAAAATGGATGTGGAGAGACAGGACCAAAAAGAAGGGAGGAGGAGAGGCCGATGTATTTCAACCTGTCACGCCATCAACTGCGCTGAGGTGAAGAGTTCATGCCAGGGGGAGGAAGTCCATGTCATCTTTATTCAAAAGTATTGAAATATACAACAATAGAACTGCAGCCTACTGTAAACACAACACTCAGCTTTATTCTTTCCTCACGTCCATGAAAAAGAATCACAGTTTAAACTATTGTTGCTAAATGGCCTGTGCTTAATTTAGATTATTTATCCTTTCATTTCATTTGTACTATTGCCTTGTGCCTTTTCCTTTAAATCACATCTGTTACCAAAACTTCTCTGAGCTCAATTTACCCTGGTACCACACTTATTTCACAGTCTGTCATTGTGCCTCAGCCCAGGCTGCTCTCACTGCCATCCCTAGAAGACCAAACAGACTTTAGCCAGTTTCTGGTTGCTGATGTCATCTCCACTGTTTCAATTATTGCCCTATAATCAGCTCGTTCTGCCCTGTGCCTGAAGAGGCCGGTTCAGGCTGCCCTTGTCCTCGTCGTCGTCTTCTGTGGGGCCGGTGGCAGAGAAGGACGGAGGAAAGCCACAGTCTCTCTCTTTGTAAAGTGAAAGTCTGTAAAAGGTACCCGACCATTAGAACAGTCGTTAAAATCAAACAAATAAAATTGCTAATACTCAAAAACCTGCACTTTTATTAATCAAAGCATATGCCTTCATTGCTACATGCTTTATGCACAGTTCACCAAATTTTCATTTTAGAAATTACAAAAATGTAGAAAAGAGACTGAATTGAGTTGTGATATAGAGTCTACTTGTCATGTGAGCTAAACATAATAAGACAATAATGAAAACACTTGAAAAAGCGCTTATTTTGAGAGGAAAGCTGCTGAGGTGGCTGAAATTAGATGGGCCTTAATACTGAATAGTACATTGTCTTTGAAAATTGGACCCTCTTCACAGAGAATTATTGCCTACAATTACTCTCGCAGCTTTATCCACAGGGACTCCCAAATAAACTGTACCATGCCTCGCCACAACTCATTCTGCAACCCATCATTAAGAGCCACAACTCCCTTCTGTTTAAAATCACAAAGCTGTCCTAATAAAACACGCCAGTGCTCTACAGGGGAACAAAGGAGAGCAAAGCATTTTGGGTAGAAAATGCAAAACCAGTGTCGTTTTTGAGAAGCTGAAGAAGAAGTGATCAAGACTCTCCGTGGCCATAATTATGTTTAACAAAACGTCAATCAGTTGATCGAATCAACTGGTACAACTGTTGTCATTACCCAATAAATCCTTCAAATCCTTGTCTTCATCTGTCAAAATCTCCTGATGTTGCAGAGAAGTGGTTCTATTTAAAACGTGCAAAGGCTGGACCTGCGCCAAACTAGGTGTTGCTTGTTTCACACACAATACAAAACCTCTAACCTTTCCAGTAATCAGCACCTGTTGATGCCTAACACGCAGTATATGTAGTGTTCACTGCCCTTTAAGCCGTTAGAGGCGTCAGGATCTCAGGTGTTTTAGGTTTATCTGGATTATTCATGATAATCTCAGAGTACAGTGACTTAATGTGACAGTGGTGTATCATGAATCGGAATAAATCGGGTTATCTCTAAGGGTAAATCAGTATTTTTGTTTATTTATTTTCATTCGACTGAAAATGAGGTGATTGAGTTCTTTCTAGTGCAGCTACCATCAGAAAAAAGGAACGGATGGAGGATAGGGAGCATTTTCTCCCCCCCCCCCGACCTGAATTCATCTCCGTAACAAAATAAGTTCAGCACAGTCGTTATCGTCACATTCCTCGGGAAGGGACTTCTTTATCTGAGAAGCAGTTAAAGGAATGATATTTTTTGACTTCATGAAATTTCCACCTCCCTCATTCTGCTGGCGTTTGATGGGTGTGGGTTTCTCTCTGGCGAGGCGTTACTGTCCCCTGCTGGTTCTTCTGATTGATGACCGCTTCTGTGCTCCTTGTGGTTTGCATAATGTCTTTTCCATTACAATGCTTGCAATTCACTAATAAGATAGTAAAGCGGGGATTATTTTAGGTTTTTGTTTTTCCATTTTAGAGTGTCATTGCTTTTTTAATGCCAGATCTGCATTGAAGATGAATAAATACATGGAACTCAGTCGCACTCTTACAGTGCAGGACTTAATTATGTGCTTCTGCACCAGGGCTGATGGATGGATATAATTTTTGTCTTCATCCAAGCAGACTGGACCTGTTTGGATTAAAAAAGTCTGATGTTGCTAAACCACTAGGTGGCAACAATGCACTTCACTGGGTCCTCCAGTTTATCTCTGTCTGTTCCATGGAGGACTGACATTCTGGCCAAGGTTTGCCTGATCCAAAGACTAAAGCTCACGCACCACCTGACAAGTCAAAATGTGAAGGCTGCACGTGTCCCACAGCTGCCTGCGTCACTCGAGCCAGTATCAGCCGCCACGCGATATCATTTTCCCCCCATGTCTTACTCCAGCGCTGTGTGAGGGAATAAATCCCCAGTCTGTTGCTGCCGCACTTCTAGATTCTCCACGTCTGTACCTCAAACATCACTTATTATACATCAAAAGATCAGGCACATGTACACTTGTTTATTTTCTTCCATTTTCTTCCACCAAGAAGGATCCTATATGATAAAAAAAGCACACTAGGAAATAAAATTTGATGGGTTAGGTTTATTAGAAGTGACTGGCTTGATAAGAGAACGTCTGAACTACAGACTGAGTGTAAAATGAGATCTGAGCCAGACGCGTTTCCACTTCAAACTGTGTGAAGCAGCCTTTTGACCTTATTTGACTGGCTGCTATTTTCAAATAAAACAACCAATTCTTTAGGAGCACATACAGTAGTAGCCTGTTTATTTTTCCTGGGAAGACGTCAACAGTATCCTGTATTTTCTTATGATATGAAATATCTAATTATGTAGAAACATCTGCATTGAGCTCCTGCTTTATTATTATAAAGGAGCACATTCCTGATGTAGGTCTGGAACAAGCAAACTGCATTTCAGCACCTTTTTTTTTTCCCACACACTACAGCCAGAACAAACTATTTAATTAGTGCCCTGATGTTTCTATTCCATGTTGCGTAGGGATCCTGGTGGATTCCATGATGATTCTGATGTTTTTTTGTTTACATCCCTCCAGCACAGTCTCCAGTGACTCCAACCTCATTCCGGTGCCTGAACAAGCACTTTTCCCTCCTGCTGTCTTCCATCTTTCTGCTTTGTGTTCCTCCTTACTAGACCCAAGTATAAAACTGACTTCATAGGTATGATGGGCTCTCTACAGAAGCTGTTGTGCTTTATTACAACGTCAACCATTCGCTCTCAGAGACCTGTCAGGCTTAGGTGTCCATTTGATGGGGGTTGCTTCAGGACACAGGGCTTATAGCAGGTTGTGATCGGACCTGCTGAGTGGTGGTAAGGCAGCAGAGGCCCTTGTTCAATATCCTGTCATCCTGTCCTCTTTATAATATTTAAACAAACAGCCATTCACACCCTCACTTGGACAATTTTTTCAGGATGAAGCTGGAAAACCTTCACAAATATGGGGACAACATATAAACTCCACTCAGAAAGGCACTGACTGGTTAAAGTTGGTCAAAACTACATTAAAAACCAGTATAACATGTATACAGAAATATATACATATAGACACAAGTTCCTCAGAAGTCTTTGATGTCAAACACGGTGAGTCTGTCTCAGAAGTGCAGAGGAATAGACAGACAAATTAGTTTGATTTGTCCAGATAGTCTCTGCCTCTATAAAGCGAAGATGTGTGAGGACTAAAATCTTATTGGTTTTGCCATTAAGTTAAATATAATGACTTAGACATCAATAGCAATTAGTGGCAACAGTGCCGTGTAAAGGGTTGTACAGGTTTACAACATAAAAGCCTGCTACAACTACTACATTACTAAAAGTACAGGATTGTGAGTGCGAGTGAAGCGATTATGACGTCTGTGAATCCTCACTGACTCTAGTGCAACCTCATCTAGGTGAGGCTGTCTGGAAGCTGAGTCATGGTATCTGGGTGTTTTTTCTTCTCTAGATCTGGGTTTCAACCAAGAAGAACGTCCAGATGCCATGACTTCCATCAGTGATGTTGCCTGATTCATGTTTAGTTCTTTATTTGTCCTCGAGAGCTTTAGCTCATTGATGTAAATGTCTTATTGTCAGAAAATGTGAGGAAGGGACCAAAACCAACCATGTCCGTCCCACCCGCGTTGCATCCAGCGTTTAATGCGCCAGTTAAAACCTCTCGGCTAAAAATAATTGTCCTGCTGGGTCTGACAATGAAAATGACAATAGCAATGCAGTGGAACGAACAGGAAGTTCCAGGATGTAAAAGCAGAATAATGAGCTGAAAGACGATAACATGCTGCACGACAGAAACTGGAAAGTTATTCGCACTCGGGTCTGTTAACAGGGCAACAGGGTTTTAGACGGCAGAGAGTTGCTTTTTTTTAATATCTTAATTTTATTGTTTTTATTCTTTTTAACTTAACAAACATTTCATTCCAAAGCCAGTAAGAGATAGACATAAGAGCTGAGGGATAAGCGTACACTCCTTGCAGTCTGTGGGGAAACACAAAGGCAATTAGGCAGAGCTCAGAGGGATTTGGAAGGTCTTCAGCTCTGCAGCATTTTCTGCTTTGCGACACACCTATCATGAGTTTCAGATACTGTATTGATCTCCGTGCTCCTTAGCAAAGGCAAAACCCAGACCGGTGATAGAATGTAGGTACAGCAGATTCATAACGATCATATATATTTGTAATGTAATTCATGTAGATTACTATTTAAGCAAGTAGTCATCACAGAAACAGAAACTGTTTCTTAAAACATGACTTACTCCAAAAACAAGTCATGAGTCATGTTTTCCATAATGCTTTTATAAATATAGTCTATATAATGTCTTGAAAGTGTTTGTGACAATAAGACATTTAATGATGGGTATTTTTTCAAACATTTTAATGACTAAAATGATATTTGTCAATACAGAGGACGTGGGCTGGATCCAGCTGGATCCCTAGAGCTCTTTAGGCAAAAAGCAGCGTAAAACTTTAACGCGTCTGGTTGCCTACGGTGTTGTTCCAGTTCTGCGTTTGCTGCTATTGCTGGTTCAGATATTTGCGCCACAAATCTGTGTGGAATCACAGAATGGTTTTATTGATCGTGTTCTAATGGAACGGAGAATGGAACTGTCAAGAGATACAGCATTACCATCCGCAGAGACCACTCATTACATATAGGTTATGTCACGTTTGCCCTTTACACTGCAGATTTATACTACAGCCGTGGCATTTTAGCATGGCCTTCGATATCTGCTTTTTAAATAGGTTCCTTGAGAGCACACCCTTAAAGCTGAACACACCAGTGACCAGGGTCCATCTGGATAAGCTGGTGATGGGGAGAAGGATATGCAAATGATGAACTGAAAAGAAAATGGCAGTGACAGGACGGTATTTCAATGAGGGGATTGGAAAAGAAGGTAGAGGTAGGCGATGGCAACTAAGTTGAAAATGATCGACTCTGAAAGCGTGGGAAAAGGGAATTTCCCTTGAGAAGAATCTTACACACCACACCTTAAAAGTCCAACTATACTATATAGTTATACTGCAGTTGGTTTCATTTCAAGTCAGGTTCTTTGAAAACCTGTTTGATCACATGATGAGGCTTTGCAGCACAGTGTAACAAAGGCAAAATCTTCATTTTGTTGTTTGGGTGACAGACTGATGAGCACAACTGAAGGTCTAGATCACAGCTACCATGTCACTGCAGCAAACATTTAGGTTCTTATACTGGGTATATATATATATACTAGATATACTGTAGTCTTGTTAACCAAATGGCTAAGATTGACGATTGAGGTATAAATTACAATAGTAATGATATAATTATAAAACCGTATGGTATTATTGTAGCTTGTAACCATGAATTCCTGACTAACATAAAATTAACAAAATGGAAAGCTAATATTAGCAAATTAGGTTAAAAAAAGTCACGATGTTTATAGGCACATCAGAACATTAATACCCTTAATCATCATTTTTTTTTGTTTAAACTCAGTTTAACAATTATCTGACCAGCTCCACAAAGCGAGTGAGTATATGTAGACAAGGTGCAGAAGAGACTGGGACAAAAAGGACAAATTAGCAAATGTCAAAAAGGAGAAAGTCAGTTTACATACTCTGTCTTATGCTTATGCTCACGCACACCCACCCACACACACACACACACAGTGATATAAATGTACCAGAATGTCTAAGAACTGTATTTTGCACAACAGGGTAAAAGTAAAATAATTCAATGTGACCTGTACCTTCATCCATCATCATCATCATCATCATCAGTGCAAAGTAATTAATGCCATTTGCTCAGTGTTAATGCTTTGTCGCAGCTTTTGCCTCAGGGTAAAAAAAGAAACCGGTATTCAGCACATACTTTGCACCAAGACAGAAGCGGTCTTCATAATGGCTGTCTGACGTCTGGACTCAATCAGGCCGCACCTAATAAGACGCAAAACACTGGAAACTATATGCTCTCATTCGTGTCAATTTAGGCCATAACAATTTAGTTTATTACCTAAAAACACTGCAGTTTGACCAATACTGTAAATATAAGACCTCCTGCAAAGTTTGAAATTGTAAACACTGCCTTAAATAATGCTGTAATGGCATCATCATCATCATATTTTGGATGTTAAGGTCACCTGACTAATATGTGCAGTAGCCATGGATGCCCTGATAACCTTTATTGACATACTGAACAGTATGTGTGAGAATCATCTTTATGACGGGATGTAGATTGAAACGTGGACGTCGGCAGTAATGACATTCACCGCAGTGGAAGCCACATGGGATCAGCCAGAGTCGTGGCTCCAGGAGTGTTGTTCAGGATGCAAATTGGAAGCAGTTGAATGCTAAGGGATGTAAAGCGCTGTAATTGTCTCCATAAGCTGTGGGGTTACAGCCACTGCTTCATCCAGTCGCGTTGATCAGTCAGCCAAGCCAGCGGGACTACGATACATTACGATACAGCTTCCTGCCCACGTCTAATTACAAAGTCAGTTCGGTTCGGTTTGATTAGAGAAGCACGCGACTGGTTGGCCTGTGTGATTCCTGCTCCTTTTCTTCAAGATTTGCATTTTTGTTAGCTGTTGTGATTCTCCAGCACAGCAGTATGTCTAATCATATAAACATGAGGTGTAGAGTATTGAAAACCCTCCATTTCAACTAAATTGTTGTGGCTCAGTTGGTTTTTCTTATTTCCTATCCACACATTAGTTTTATATTTTTAATCTAAGAAAACAAAATACATCAGGTTCAATTTTCCACACACAAAACTATGTTATTGTTATAATATCCAACTCATCTAATTGTAGTATTGCAGTAGGTTGAGTGACTGGGATTGTGCTGCAAATTCAATGAGTGAATTTACAAATACTACTAATAAAAAAACTCTATAAATTACAAGTCAATTTATTTATGCTAAGCAAAATATCAGATGTCTGCATGTCCTATTCTATCTACTATATCCTGTTGTGTTGCCAAGCTGTGACTTTTGGGGTTTTTGCTAATCAGAAGTGAGGCTACATCAAAAATGTGGGCATAAAAGTTAATGTCTGTCATAAGTGTGATAATATTTAAATGAGCCAGCGTGGCACTTGGAATCAATCCCCTCCAGTCTGACTCATGTCACTTTGCTCTGCTCTATTTGAAGTGCAACTCATTATCAAATTGCGTTAAAAATCCTGCTACATGTATCGATAAAGCAGAAATGTAATAATTATGATTAGTCCACAACCCCAGGAGTATTTTGAAACTAATGTCGAGTACGAGTCTTGCTTCACAAAACCATATTTTACCAGAAGATTCCAGTCTGTGGCTCTTAAACGTGCTGTTAGTACCTTGATAACAATCCCACTTAATGGAAGTTTATATCAACAAACATAGAGAACCCAAATTTTTATTATATCATATTTTATGCACGTTTAGGGCAGATTCTCACTGGGTGAGTTACAATTACTTTGACACTGTTTTCATGCCTGAGACAAAAAAACAAACCAGTCAATTGAAAACAAATAAAACAAAACTGAAAAGAAATAGTCCCTGTTCTGTAGCAGAACTCAAATCTAATGTATCTGTTTGTTGATCAAACGAGTGATTTAACATGATTGAGACACTGATTGCACACAGTGTAATGATGTTTCCACATCATCTCAAGGTATGTGAAAAGCAATAGTAAAGTCAAGAAATGTGTTTTTAAATCTTTCACCATCCTTGTGGGAACATTTACGAAGCAAACCAGAACTAAATCTGTACCGTACGACTCTACTCTTTATGGAGACACGCAGCGTCTTGATCCAGCTCATCCAGAGACACATCACAGACGACAATCCTACTGTGAATAAGCAACTGTACTTTAGATGTCGAGGATTTAATACAAGCCCACATCATTTTGCAGTACGTGTATGTAGTTTTATCATTAGGAGGCTGTGGACTGTTTTACTGTACAGGTTTATTATCCGTCTCTCCTGTCGTCCTCTTGCACGTGTTGCGGTTCACACGTTTCAGTTCTGCTTTGTGTGATTACACTTACTGAGCTGTAATGCTACTGTGCTGTGCTTCGTACTGACAGTGAACCAATTTCCCCAACGACAACACAACAAGCTTTCACTGGCGGACACTGATAAAAACCACACAACCCTCAAGAGGTTGTTCAGGGATTGCGCCTGCCTTCAAATTCTACCAGACCACTGTACTGTATTTCAAAGACAGTCCTGTGTGTCACAAAGCAATGACTAAGGTTGTCTATGTGTATTATTTAGAGTTAATATTTCTTTTCATTTTATGCACGCGGTGCAAAAAGACCAGTGAAAGTGATGTATTTATCCAGCCAAGTGGCAAATTGATGGCACAAGAGCGGGGAGCCATTTGTTCTGTTTTTTGTTTCTGGTCAAAGCGTGTTTGAACATTGTAACTTTATTACTCCTGCAGCTTTTCAGGCAGCTGGCTGCTTGATAATGGCCACATCGTTACCACTTCACCTCTGGCCAACAAGGCTTGACGAAAACCTCTCTACCTGAGCTGTTTGTTTTTCCACCTGGGATGAAATGACCACCATAGAAATCATGCTTACAAAAAAAAAAAAAAGACTGCACTTACATATCAAGCTATTCGCTTGTAGTGTAAAGTAATCAGCCATCCGTTGTTTCTTTGTGATTTGAAGATGACGATAGTAGCAGCAGGAAAATGACAACAGCAATGAATAAAAAAATGAAAAGGGCAGAAAAGAAAAATAACCAGAGAGGAGAATGGCTCATCCAATACAAACATAATATCTTTGTTTAGGTAAAGAAAAGGGATTCAGGGATTCTTTTTAGCTCAACAAGTCACGAGGTTGAATGCTGGTTTGGCAGGTCTTACCAATGAAAGGTAGAAGAAATGAAAACATTTGTTCCAAGGACAACTGAAAGGTTAAACTAAGACTTAGGTCAAAGTAATTCAACAAGGACCAGATGTTTTATGTCCACTGATAAATCACCCGTTCATCCATTATCCTGAACCACTTGTCCTTGCAGTGGTGCCAGGGTCAATCACAACTGTCAATTAGACTTGAACGTATGACTCCTTTCTGTGAGGTGACAGAACTTAAGCACTATATCACCGTGCTAGGAGAAATCCATGAATTAAAGATGTTAGGTTGGATGGAATGATAATATAGCAAAGAGACGCAGAAAAAACTTCGCCTGGATTAAAAAAATCTAAAAAAAAATCACCAGAACGATGATTTTGGAGTCTTACCAATACATTTTATAGCGTTAAAGAACTTCCCCCCGTGAAAAACCAAGCGAGTGAAGCAAAGGACCAGATGTCTCTGGAAACAGTGACATCCTTTAAACACCAGCAGCTGACATTTATAGCCAAGCGCTGAGATTACTTCAGTGGCTCCTGATGATTCAGTACGTGAGCCAAATAAAGCCTTACAGCCATCACATCTTTCTTTATCTGCAGCATCTGCTAAAGGAGGATGCATTTATACTGTAGGCAAAGAGCCCGTAGCAAAACTGGCGTTGGTGTATTTTACTAGCCGACTACTAGTATTAGGCAGAAAACCTATAATGTATCGTTGGAGCCACTCATTTGTCTTGGTTGGCTTCTTTTTTTTGTCAAGTTTATGCAGCTTTGGGCGACGGCTCTAGTTCCTCCTTCCTGCCAGCTCCAATCTCCAAAAAGATGCCATAAAACCCTTCATTAAGTCTTTTTTTATTCAGGCTTTAGCGGCAAGGTTCCATCTCTCGCACACGGCATTTCCAGAATGCTTCCATCTGTCTGCACCCACCCTTCTGACTATAGCTCTAATTTGAGGAGTCACATATATAATGCTGAACGTGGGGGTCTGTGCAATACTGTAAAGCTCATTGTATTGTGACAGATGACGGCTCCAGCCTGCGTTGGCCTATTTGCACGTTGTAACATTACACCCAATCTGTCATCAGCATGGAGAAGTGCTTTGCATTGCATAAATATGGAAAACACATCCGCTTGTTGGCAAAGTTTGGGTGAGTAAGGTGTCAACACCATAAAGCATCAGTGCTACAATATCATACGGCTACAGTAACACAAAAGGAGTCACAACAACAAAATACAAACAAGGTGACTTTTTTTTATTACTGGAAAATGGTTTGAAAAACTATAGTTATATTCTATATTACCAGTAGTCATAAAACAAAATACAATTCTTAAAAGACAATCTGACGCTACCAAAAATGATGGAATGGGTGTTTGTTGGAATAATTCAAATAAAAAGCGCAGGTAGTGTTTCCTGTTAGTGGAAACTGAATTGTCTCTACAGTCACTTTTTGCTAAATATCTCTGACTAACTGACAAATAAATAAATACTACAAAAGTCGTGCTTTACCATGCAACACGTGGGTATTTATAAGGAACCAACAACCTGAATACACAACCCAAAGGAAATGAAACTCTATAAACTGCATTGGTTTACTTACTACATTGGCTAAATAATTGACCACTTTAATCAAAACACTCAACTACATCACATAAAACACTAGAATAACAAAAAGACTCCTCCGAACAAAAACAGCAGAACATGGGCACCACAGGAAAGTGGCTTCACAGAACATTGGACTCAGTTGTAAGGCATGCTGGGAACAGGGGTTCAGCTCGATGATTAAAGTTCTGTTTCGAAACCCTTCAAGGTGTGGCTGGAAAGAGAAAAGCGTGTGAGGATGAGCAGAGGGGGAAACAGGCCAGGGATCCTTTAACCGCTTTAACTTGAAATAATGACAGAAGCTTAAAGAAGAGTAAACAGATTTTAGTTCACTCTGCTCCTCTGTAGTGCTTTGCTCTTTCTGGAAGAGAATGTCTGTGTTTGTTTTTACAGTTTTGACTTTTGCTGTACAATTAAAGGTTTTACTTTAGGTTTTTTTTTTGCAACCTAGCACGTTGATGATAGTTGGTTTAAAATGCTGTCACTGCTATTTACAGGGTTTTTTTTTTTTTTTTTGCTGTTTAGCTCTAAGAGGAGCAAACAGGCTGACACAGGGCTAGGAAGGACACAGCCAGTCGGCCCATTATTCATCCATTACATGTGTTCTTAGAGCAATTTAGTTCTTTTACCTGCTATATGTGGAGTCTCTTCAACTTAAATCGAGTAGACCACTGCAACTGAAGTTGTTCTCAGGTCAAGGCAACACCTCAGCAGATTTTCTTTTCTGTTCTGACATTTTACTTGTTATATAACCGCTATTCACATTTTCACATCCATAATTTACATTATACATTTACATTATACAGTATTTTTCTGTAATATGTTATAAAATATTAAAAATCTTCACCAAGAGGCAACGCTGGAGCATGTGTTTTATGAACTTTTTCTTTGTTTGCTTAGCTAAATATTCACTTCAGTTAAGATCAAATGCAAATTGAATCAGAAAGTGCAGGAAAAAAATTCAGCAAAAACAGTTTTTCTACATCCTTAGTAGTTCAAGTGTCTGGTTACATCATGCAAGCGACTGACTGGAACTCATATTTCCCAGCTGACCTTTTCATCTCGGCTGAGCGAGGCGACTTCACAGAGTGGGCCGCTCAAATTAGGCGAATCCAATCCTGTCTAACCAAACGCTAACATTAGGTGTCTTTAAATGTGTTACGGGTAATTATTTTGGCATTTACTTCAATCTTTTCAGCTCTCTGTCTTGATTCATTATTCACCTACGTGTTCATTTATTTATACTTCACTAAAAAGAAGCTGGGATATGAATGAATATGGTGTCTTTAAATGTAAATCAGCTCCGAAATAAAGCAAAATAGCAATTTGGTCCAAATTCACTCATTAGTTACTTTGTTTATCTGGTGCGGTAACTTCAAGGATGTGTAACTGTTGTGGTGGTGAAAATGTGCAACATAAAAAATGGAAAATCATAAAGGTTATGCATGAATCTTAAGAATGCAAGAATGAATTGGCAGAAGCACAGCCTTGTCAGTATAGTTTCCAAATTCCAGAGTCCAGGAGAGTTTTATCAAAACGAGAAAAAGTGGCAACGCAGACATAAACGCAGTTTTGCTAATGCATCTTCCTCATTATAAGAAAGCTTTGCGTGACCTGTTCTCCTGAACTATTTCGCTATCATTGCATTTACTTTCCGACAGACTCCAGACAACCCGTGGAAAATGAGAGCAATTCACGTTGCCATTATCCTGTGAATGCACATGTTCCCACGACGGATGAAGTCTGGCAGCAGCGTCCCTTCAAAACAAGGGACAGTTTAAAGTTAATTGCATTTTAATCAGTGCAGAGAACCTGACAAAACCAATGTTGTAATCACAGACATGTTAACTGCCAACTATCTACTGACACAGACCATCTAGGACTAGGTCGTATCTCTGGGTGACACACTGGGTATAATATACTGAGTGTACTTAAGCACACACATTAAAAATACCCACTTTCTTTTTTCTTGCTAACAGTAAGTTTACATATATATTTAGATAATTAACTAAATGCTGTCAGTAAAACAAAGCAATAAATCAATCAATCTCAGAAAGTATTATTTGTAGTCAAAAACCTAATTTGCACATCACATTCTATATGTTGTCGATTTGATTGATTCATTACTGCATCAAAACCATCATGACAAAATCCATATTCATATGATACTGCAGGATCAAGTCAGAACGTGAGATAGAACTGAAGCTGAATAGATGTGTGTGTGTTCTTCAAATTGTTCTATTACAGGTACATGTACATTATATATGAAAATGTGTGGAGTAGTGGTCTCTCAAAATTGAGAGCTAAACTGTAAGTGCCAGACTCTAAGCAGCATCCCATCACATCTCCAGACTACACTGGAGAAAAAAAGGAAAAAAAAACATTTGAAATTGTAGCCCCCACAAGCACAATTTCAAAAATCCCCAGAATCTTTATGCATTATCTAATTATCACATGGCTATTTAAAAAAAAAATAAAAAGCCAGTGATGAACTCCTTTGGTTAATCCACTGTAGCACATGAACACAAAACCACAGATGGCAGCTGGTGAGGCTGGAATAAAAGAGCCATGCACGTGCTGACACATTTGTATTCAACCAGCTGAGAGACAGACATAAAGATGCCTTAGCTTGTTTGATTTGATTTTAAATAATACATCCAACTGTCTACACAGCTTGAAAAGTCCCTAAGAAAACAAATATATGTATATGGCTATGAATGAAATGTTGCATTTCTGTTTTAGAAAATCAGAAATATAATATTTACTGTAACATATATAGTATGTCATTATTGTTTAAAAAAAAAATCGAAATCTAACTTCTGCAGACTAACTAGTATTGAAATATTAGCCAGCAGCAGCATCCATCTCTGTCTCCGGGCTCCAAATTGTTCTTGATAAAACGGAAGCGGTCGGGGCGCATGGCCTTGTGCGCAACAGATCAGCGAGCTGCAGGTTCTCAAAGTAGAGGCTCCATAGAAAAGACACGCTCCTCTGAGGAAGGACTGGATGCTGTCACATAGCGTACCACTTGAATATCAAAATCCCCTCGCTCCAAGCTGTTCCCAGCTGGTGCTGCAGGGGCTGACTCCTTTGGACACTTACCCTCTCAGCATGCTGACTGGTCTATTTAGAGATCAGTTGCTAGGTTGACATCCGTGGAAGCGTGATGTGAAGGCCTCCACCTGAGGCCTCGGGCAGCAGGGGCTTCAGTTCCGGGTGGATCTGGTCAGGACACTGTAATAAAAGCCTGTCAGAATCTGTCGTTTCTCTGCAAAACTTCTCTGCTGACTATATGACAGCAGATCAACTTTCAGGTGTCACATACTCTCTCTGTAGGGAAACTAATACGTTAAGTATAATTCTATAGTTATTGTATGATAATATATACAAATGTTGAAAGATGAGGATGATGAATGTGTTTATTTAAGCTTTACTTACTTTTTACACTTTCCATAGAGACAACTTCTGTTTGCTCCCAGCAAGTACATGACCACTTCAATCAAAACATTCACAACTATATTAGACAACTTGAGGCGGCAGCAGTAATTTCCACAGGCAAAGTGAACTGTGTAATTAAAGTGTTTCCTGTAGCAAGTCTGTGTTTGTACTGGCATGTCAACACTCATTTAAACTGTGACCCCCGCTCAGAAAACATCCAAAGCTCACAGCGGCTTCCAAACTAGGGCTTTTAATTTCATAGAAAGCAATCAAGTCACTGTAGCTTCTAACGATAGGGTGTAATTTTACAAGTAATCATTGTAAATTTGTATAATGTATCATTTTCTTTGCACAAGCTCCACTTTCATTCTGTTGCACCTTACTAATTGTTGTAGCCATTGAATTTCCCCACTGTGGGATCAATAAAGAATGATCTGATCTTAGTTACAAACTATATTGAATAAACAGAGTGTTGGAGCGCCTGAGCCCCAGGTACTACCTCTAGTCACCATGTGGTGGTGCCAAAGCTAACAAAGGGCTGCTGAGCCTAACGCCCCAACTACAAATTAACTAAGATGTGGAGAACCCAAATGCACAACCCTCAAACACACGTAGGATGAACTGGGTTTGTAAATTAACCTAAAGGAACCAACAAAAGAATCAAAACACAAACACATACAGAGTAAACCAAGTATCAAAGCAAAATCTAAGCAGGTCTCTAAGCACATCTCTAACTCTCTGAACACGTAACAAACAAAGCAACAAACCACGTATAACAGGACGGTCAACTGAATAATGAACCAGCAAAAAAAACAAACAAACAAAGACACAGGGAAGAACTTAAATACAAGCTAAACAGGAAATAACCAACAGGTGAAATCAATAACACAACCAGGAAGTGGACAAACAAACCAACAAGAAGGGGAACAAGAGCGCCCTCTAGTGGTCGGAGGGCCGAACCGTTACAATCTTATTTTATCTTATCTCAGCTTATCTTAATACTAAGGGTAAGAAAGACAAAATATATGTATTAGATATGTCTAAACAAGTGACTTTAAAATGCCATGTAATGACATGTATAAACAGATAAACAAAACTGATTTCAATCATTTTTTGATTCATAATAACAACGTGAATAATCATTCATGCACGTACCACTGAACGCTCACTTCCCAGTTAAACGTGAAACCCCAAGACGTGATCGTGCCCACCTGCTCCACTTTCACTGATGCTTGTGTTTTTACATGGAGCAAATTGCAACGATTAAACGCTCGAGCAGAGACGCCAGAGCAATGCAGTTTAAAAAACAAAATGCTGCATCGTAGCTACCGTCACAGAACCTGGTGTTTGAAGTTCAATGCAGTACAAATTTAGCTTCAGATAAAGGTGGAGCAGTTGTTTCCTTGCTCGAAGGTGATGCAATGCAGTCAATTCAGTCATCTGCAAGGATTTCTGATTTCTTCCTTTCTGTTTTGTATCGATTCTTGGAAAAATAAAAGGGCCACAAAACAAAAACATACATTGTAGATGATACAGTGGTTGTATTATTTTAAGATAACACAGAAAAGTAAGAAAAGCAGGTCTACAGTGAAGCACGGAGCTGGCAGTGAGATATATTTAGGTCAGGGTGACTTGCCATAGTTGAGAGAATAACAAAATCAGCTCTCTTCTAGAGAATCCTGAAGGAGAATGTCAGGTCATCAGATGTAGCTGAAAGGCGACTGGGTTTTAAAGAAAGCGAGTAAAGCCAGGAAGAAGCGGAAACTCGCCTCGTCTGTATCGTTCCAACTAACCAAATGCTTTTGTCATAATTGCATCTGTAACAGCGGGCCTCTGGGTAATGTAGTGCGGTGGGAGACAGCACAATCGCTGCACCCCTTGGTATGACAGAGGAAACACAGCCAAGTAAGCTAATGTTGGGTCACATTACTATACAGTAGGTCAGCCTAAGAGCAATGTCACAGGATCTAAGATAATTTACATATGTATAATTAACATATGCTGTATGGTATTTAATTTTACTGAGACACTGAGAAGGCAGCAATAGGAGTCTGTTCCCCTCCACACCTGATTAGTTGATTTCAGTGATGATCATGCAGGGCACACCACATCCTTATTAGTATTAGTATTAACTATTTTCCTACTGTTTGGGTCCAATTAATTTAAAATTTAAATTTCGCGTTGCTTAGCGTATTCTCAGAAAACCTTGACGGGGATGTAGCTGCGTAAAACAAAAAAAAAAAAAGGAAGCCTGAGATCATGGTGAGAGTTTGTCTTATCTTCCTTATCTTTAATGCCACTTCACCCAGACTCATTAAGATTGCCGTGTTTCGTGTACTTGGCATGCACCGAGGCACGCGGGGGATTCTTTTCACGGTTAATTGAATTCCGTCAAGCTGATCAGAATGCGTCTGCAAGCGGAGCCAAAAGCCAAGGTTCTTTCTCTGGCAAATGTTGTTTTCCTAGTAATGATGAATACATTAGAGTGGAAAGGTCCCATTTGCATTCTCTTAAGTGTGACTTCAAATGTTTGTCTAAGAATCAGATGCAATGACTTGTAATGTAATGGACGCACAGTAGAACATGATGAGGCCGCTTTGTCTTATCAAACTGAATGTTTGAACACTGTTGGGAAATGTCTGCATGTTGCATGATGTTGTTTTTTAATTTCTATTTTACCTTAAGAGATCTTGTTGCATTAATTGAGACTTTTGCACATGTTGAAATGTGGCTTCTTGGTTCACGATATTAATCAGGCCTGGAACCAATAAAATGCAGCGTCTGTGCAAATGTAACAATCAGTCAGCGCTGAGCCCATCCATCACTTCTGCTTTTCCACAGAATCCTTTCACCGTCATGAAAGGAAATTAGGGGTCATTTTCTCATCCTGCCTACTTTTTTTTTTGTTCACTCAGCTCATGTGGTTCACACTTTATCGCCTTGTTATCGCCTTGTTTCTGTTCATTTCTTCAGGCAATCATTTGTGCAGTTTCCCCTCACCCCATCATCACCAACGCCTCCACCACCCCAGCATCTAGACTCCGGGCTTTCTTCTTCATACGCATCCCTGCTGCCCATCATATTGCACTACTATGAGTCGGATTGGAGTCTGTGCGCCACCAAAATCCTTCAAACGTTCAAGAGATGAGACTTTATTGAGCCCACAGTGAGAAAGAATTCCTATATCGAACATCTACTGTATCTGGAGAATATGAAAAGAAAATCAACAATATGTTGTAGAGGAGTGAAGCATCCTGACGCTCAGCTACTCCGTTATCTGAGGCTGAAGCAAATCTCTTATTAAATTCAAGTGTGTAATACAGCTTCAAGTAGTACGGAAAAGTCAAAACTAATTCTTTGACAAGCTGGCAGAGAATGCGTTATGCAAACTGAACAGACATCACCTTACAGGACTGCAGCCGGTAGACATTTAAGACCTTTGGGACATGATGCATTTCTTATTACTTACATCCGCTCTCTGCTCAACCTTAGCCTTTGTGTATCTAATGATGATTCAAAGTAAAGCATCGCAAAGGCACCTGGTCATGACCTGATTCTGTAACTCGGCTGCGCTGATGTGGTTCCACAACAACAACAACAACAACAACAACAACAACAACAACAACAAGGAATGGAAAAATGGCAGCACCTGGCTTTTAAATCAACAGACTCGACGCTGAGTCACGCACATCTATATGAGTCACGGTTTACTGAGCTGCGGTATGGAAGAATTACAGCAAGAGACATTAAGAGCCCTTTGAGAATGTTGTCTATGAAGTGGCTTATAAAAAAGGTCAGTAACGCCTGCTTCCTTTGAAGTAATAAATCAAGACAGATTGATTGCATTTATTAAAAGTTTTTTTTGCACGTTCAAGTGGAAAGATGGTTAGAACTCTTGTACCTACAGTACATCTGAGCGTGATTTGAAAGTCAGGAGTTCAGCAGCAGTCAGATAGTTTTTAAATGGGATGTGCTGTTTTTCCTACACGTTGATCTAAGCAGCATAATTGTTTCTTTATACCTTTATTGCTCCCTCCTACAGTATTTACGTGGCTCAGGAGATGCGGTGGGAACATCGTCATGGGGGTCAATTAGTAGCTCTCCACACTCCTCAACCTCCCCTCCTCCTTCTTCTTAGATTAGACACCCACCCTCATGCAGAGGGATGTTTGAGTGAAGCAGGCTGCTGCCATTATCTACCCAGAAACAATACTCTTTTTTTCTCTCCGCTGTCGCTCATGGTCTTGCTCAAGGGGGATTTGTTTGGTCTATATAATTCAGGTGGACGTTAGTTCAACACGTTTACAGACTTTATAACTAGATTTGAACAAGACCATTAGAGTTTACCTCTAACTACGTTGGGAGTCCTTAATCATCGCACTGGAGTACATTAGAATGATGTCATTCACATGGATACTGGTGCTTGTGAGTAGTGTTTGTTTCCTGTATTATTATAATGCAGCGATGCGTCCCATAGAAAGAGCAAGTGCAAAAAGCAGCAGTAGATAATAATCTTTATCCTTTTTATTAGGATGCCTCCATGGAAAGGAACAGGGGCTGAACTGAACTGATACTGTCAAACTGAACATGGTGTTTTCTGTCTTTTCACAGTGGGAAACACACACACAGGCTACACAGAGTATCACACAGCAGTGCACAGCATCATTCGTTCAACTTTTTAAAAGGCTGCAGTTCACCACAGTGCAGGACTCCTGCCAGGAAAACACTGGGTTAAAGGTTAAAGGATCAAGAAATGCACATACTTATTTTATTCAGTATCATTCTGTTCCTTTGGATGTAAGAGTAAATTATGAAATACAATATTTACCATAAGGGTTTTCTGTCAGTGAGGTCAGACTTCGGTTAGGTGTGGCAGCAAAACACCAGGTCTCTACCGTGGCAACAGGTTTGGGTGAGAACACTATAAAATGTCCTTTAAGTAGAATCTTTTGCGGCTGTGCATGTATGTAATGTAAAAGGAAGGTGTGTCTATTCATCGTCTCAGTACACGGTCACATACATTGAAATGTAACGACTCAGCCAACAGCCAGACAGACTGTGGCCATCGAGGTTTCCACAGCATCCAAATAGTACTTTGACTTTCGTTATGTGAGAAAACCTGAAATCTCTGAAACACAGAAGCGTCTCTGCAGTGGGATTTGATATATATATATATTTTTTTTTTTACTTTGCCTAACTAAATAAGAAAATATGTGATGATAAAACCTTAAGTTATGCGCTTTAATTTTCTAAATACAGTCAATCAAGTGTGGGTTACAATCAGTACAAAGCTTTGTCAAATCAGATCAGAGATAATGTTTTATTATTACTGAATAATAGGTATATACTGTACATATATATAAAGACTCCCCCACCACCATATGCTCAAGACTTTACTATGGTAGAATTTACAACACTTTAATTCTTGATGGCACTAAGTGTAGTGTTAAGAAAAACCCTCTCAGAAACCTAATTCTTCTGCCGTTAAAATACAATGAATTGTTTCAACGCAAGTTTCAAACTACTTCAGTGGAAACAGCCTTGTAAAGCTAGATAACGTGGCCATGATTTGCCCTTCTGTAGCGACGGGAGAAAGCCGAAATTAACAAAAAAGGGGGCCAGACTTTGAAGTCGGTCCATACATTAAAAAAACATCACACAAAGTTCACAGCGAAAGGCTGAATAATGAGAAAAAGCAGCCAGATGAACCGTCACCAAATGTCAGCTCCAAATGCCACCAAAACACCTCGTCTCAAGCTTGACTTTAAGCGACAGAACTCGCGTTTCTTACTTCGCTTCACAAAAAGTTAAAGGTGGCTAAAAATAGACGGCCCAGGGTTGATCGTCATCTACAGGAAGTCGATGAATACATCCAGAGTGTTGATGGAGCAAAGCACAGACCTGCCTGTACGTGTAAAGTTAATTACATCCACTTATCTGTAATTCACGCTTCACCTTCTTCTGTGTTTGTGCTACAGGATGTTTTGGTGGAATAAGCTGCTTAGTAATTAAAATAAAAATATCTAAAGGGATCGGTCATGGCCTTAAACCTCTCTCTGCTTCCTTTGCCAAAATTATTTGATTTCACACAAAAGCCCATTATGTCACTGACAGATGGGGACACCGTGAGTTTTCTGGTCTGGAGTCAGTTAATTAGGATCCTGGCTACTATGTTACAGTGTCAGAGTGTAAAAGACGAGGGGCTTGATCAGGCCTGTTAGCTGGTGCAGAGAACAGACGATCGCTCATAACAGGATATGGTCTATAGATCAATGGTGATGTATAGACCAGCAGCTTTCCCGGTCAGAAGGTCGCCCAAGGTCAGGTTCCTGACGATGTAGAAGCTCATGCAAGGAGGTTAACAGGTGTAACCATATCTAATGTCACGACAGAAAGGAATTAAAACACCAGACAGACGGGAACCTTGCAAAACAAAAAGCCTGCCACAGAAGGTTCAGACAGCGACTGCAGCAGTAAAAGCTTCATGTAACCTCCTCCTTGTGTTACAAAGTGACACTTGTGGAGGCACTGGTTGACACCTGCTGCTTGAAGGTTTAAAAGCCACGCATAATTAAGAGGGGTCCCGTTAATCTTTTCATATTACAATGTACTCAAGATAAGTTAGAGACAAATTACTGCTTAATATCAATAAAACCAAATATGGAGCGGTAACATCGATAAGGCTTTAATAGATCAAACTGAAGACGATGACATACAGAATAATCTGAATAGTGTCACAGGCTAAATGCCTTATTACACATAGCACTAGATTCACAAAAACACACAAACCTTTTCAGTTCTAAAGATAAAATGGCAACACTGCACTGATTTAATGCACAAAAGTTAGCTTGAGCTTTTACACATGACGAAATACAAAAGATAGTTCACACATCTTACTGTAGTAATCACAAGATGTGATCAAGAGATTTCTCTGATGATGCGTCAGACATGTTCGTAAAAATAACATCTCCGTTGGGGGAATATCGCTTGAATGCAGACATGCGATGTCCTACCATGAACTGGTACAGGAGACGCACACAGCAGGTGGGAACACAGTTCGATATATTTTTACATAACTGAATCCATACAATCATCTGGTTCGATAAACAACTTTAAAAACAATAGTGGTAAAACAAACACGTTTGCCATTAAAAAATGGAAAGCTCACATGCAGGCAGACGTTATAATGAACGTTTGGGGAGAAAGGAAAGAATCATGAACATCTAATTAGAAAACACAGGATGACTGGACACCTGCATAAAATATTGTACAATATGCATTAAAACATGACTGATTGGAGGGAATCAGGCCGTGTATAAAGTATTTATTGGTTAATTAATGGATGTTCCACTATAAAACTATTATTTCACTGTCTGTCCCAGGTTTCAACTCAGCTTATTCATTCATGTTGCTGAGATGCTGTAAAGTTTAGACTAATGCAAGTGTTGATTGGAACCATGTGCAACTGTATCCAGGGGACATGTTTACAAGTTACTATGCAGATTTTCACATTGCTAGTTCGTCTCGTGTTTCATGTGTTCTGTGCTCGAATAATCAACCCGACAGCCAAATGCTGGCTCCTAAAATCCAGAGGTAACGTAATGTACCTCATCTGCCCGCTGGCACCCAATTGCCATGATGACGACCCTGGAGGCGCATTTACCATTAGCGCTGAAATCTTCTCTCATTTATGAACTCGTGATTCATTTCTGAGCGAGGGAACCCGTAACAAGATTGAATTCATGAAGCACCAGTAGAGAGATCCCCCACAAAACAGAATCTTTGTTATGGTGCCTCTAGCGAATGTACATCAGTACAAAAAGAGCACAGACTGTGACCTCAATAATAAACATAGTCAGCAAGAATAAGGGGGAATTGATCCCCTGAAATAAATAATCTGTCTTCTGTGATCATCAAGCCGTGATCAAGATGCGACTGTTTTTCCTTCTTGCAGCTTTATGATGAAATATGATGAGAACAATAAAAGCTGTGATAAAGTGCCAATTAGCATGATCAAACTGTACTGTATAGTACATTTCGTCTGGAAAGTGAGAGCCAGACAGACATAACATCTGGTGGTACAATGGTCCTGTGTTGGAGAAACTTCATGACACTGCTAGAGGAAAACTTTACCGGCACTCTGCTAGGTACAGTTGGTACAATGGTATTGTACAGGTTTCTTGGCTGAATTCATTTTGTCTAGTCAGTCAACAGATCGAACGTCATGCTCCAAATTATAGGACCTGACTGATTTATTCAATATTTAAAATGCAGGCATCCGCTACAGCTGCTCCCATTCTACAGGCTCAGCTTGAAACTAATAACCCAAGGTATTCCAGCAAAAATCAATCACAGTCTCCCCCTGAGAGTTGCCAGGTTCATGTGTCATAACAAAAACATCATGGCTTGATATATGGGCTGAGCAATACTCCACCTACCCACAACACATCAGTCGTGTTAAAAAAAAACAAAAAAAAAAAAACGTGTTGCTATTGAAACAGTTGATGGGTGAACACCAAGAGAGATGCAGTTGATCTGCAGTTCTAGACTTAATCTAGTCTACATAAAATTGCAGCATTTTATGCTGTTATTAATTTTTAACAAGTGAAAACGTGTTTTTATTCTGTAGAGAGTATAATAGTACAATAAAATGAACTGTTCTCAAATGTATTATTAGTTCCTCTTTATTTTAAGTAGACAAACAATCATAAGTAGACTATTAAAAAACAATCAAATGCACAGACTTTCACAAACTTTCAAAATAGAGAATAATTTCATAAAGACAAAGGAAAAGAACAATGAGCATGAACAACTGAAGAACTAAAAATCACTGCACTGCAGGAGAAAAAGCTATGGGCAGAAAATAAACAGAAAAATCACTGCGAGGGCAAACAAATGAGTGTAACTAGAAAAGCAGTCAACAGGGAGGAGTAGCAGAGACGCATAAAGACTTACAAAGTGAAACCAAGAGCTACGGACATGAAAAGAACCAACAAAGAGCGATTGTACGCCGATTCCTTTTATGGAGAATATAGAAGGCGGGTGCACGTGAGCAGGTGCATAAACCTACAGTATATACACACACAGAATAACTGGGTTAAATCTACTTTGAGCAATAATAAAAAATGTTAGACTTTGTTCCAGCATATTAGAGTTGTCTAGCATTCTTATGTTTGTTTTTTTTCAAAATGAACAGTAAAGCTGAGCAGAGTGGATTGATTTTGACAGTCATGCCAAAATTTATATCACATTAAGATTCCCCGTCTATTTTCATAGCAACAACAACAGGGAAAGTTTTACGGGTCTGCTATTACTTTTTATTTATTCCTCATTATTTTTTGTCCTCAGGGTTTATTGTACCAGGTTGAGCACAGGGTGCTTCCAGGTGCATGATGGGGATTTTCCCACATGGAGGTAGTGTCCATCGCAGACCATGCAAAGATGATGTTACGGACTCACTAACAAGACTAGAAAACTCGAACTAACTAACTAGATGCTACCCTCAATCGCCACCTGGTGGCGCCAAAGCTACCAAAAGGGGCTGCTCAACCTAGAGCCTACACCCACACTCACAAACTGACAAGGGAATTGCACCACAGACACAAATGAACAATTAACTAATATTTTAAATGAACTAAACACAAACACGGCTGACTATAGACAACAAGTAAAGCCTAAAGTGACCTTAACCAGAACTAAACGTAAATCTAAAACAGACAAATTTGAACGTGACGCTACAAAACTTAACATTAAACCTTAGACAAACACATAGTTACTAAAACCAAAACCTGAAGCTACCAAACTTTAACACACATAGGGCTCTAAACAAGAACAAAGTAACTGCAGTACAACAACCCTGAGCACAAAGAGAGATCCGAACATTAAACACTAATACTACGAATACCCACACAAATCCAAATAACACTAATAACAAATGGTAACACCCATAATGTTATAAATTCAAGTACTCACACAACACTAATAACCAGCCAGCAAATAATGACGGGACAAGGGGGAACTTAAATATAGACTAAACAGGAAATCAGCAACAGGTGAAAACAATAACGAACACAAACAGGACGTGGACAAACAGAGACCAACAAAGAAGAAAGGGGAACAAAGGCGCCCTCTAGTGGCTGGAGGGCCAAACTGTTACAGATGACAAGGATTTAATGATCAATTTGTGGAAGAGTGTCTGCACTTGATGCCCAGGTTTATTTTTTGACATAAGCTGATCGCAGGTGAATCATTAGGGTTGTAGTGGGGGCCAGTGGACCAGTGAAGCCAATGGGGTGTCTCATTAAAAAAAGTGCGCATGAGCTTCTTTCATGTGAACTCTAACTGTGAACCAGTGTTATCGAAGACAGAGGTTTGCTCTCATTATAGCGGGGAGGTCAAATAAAATAAGAAGGTGCTGCGAGACTCTCTGAAACCTTGCAAGTACAACGACGCGAGCGGTCAGGAAAGCAGTTTAACGCTAATAGGAGCAAGTGGTTGGATTCAAGCCGATCGAACCCTAAAGGTGCGACTACACGGTCAAAGTAGTCTGAACGCTTTAGTTACTTCTCGAGTCCTTCATGGATTTTTCCGGGAGACTAAGGCAATAGTTGCAAGATTTCAGTCACATTTTAATTGAATGTGGGAGTATTTGCTTGGCTGGGGAACTAATGATTGTTGAATTGCAGCCAGTTTACCTCTTCTCCCATTTCCAGACCGGCGACAACTGTGATCTATTGACACGATTTTAATTGTCTGCCTCTATGTGTGATCTAGATTAGATTATGTTTGTCTGCTTATCGCCTGTGCTCACTCTGAGGACATTTAGAGATGTGAACCAAATGTGTTGACTTCTCTGTTGTGCCAAAAACTGTAACATATTACACCTACAGGTGTTGTCTCGCCGTGAGCAAATCGCCCATTGACATCTGACTTAAAGATGGCACAGGCATCACTGAGAAGAAGAAAAAAAAAAAAAGCTGGAGCTGCAGATGGTTGTGAATATGCTGAACAGCCTGGTCAGTTTTATTTATATCACGCAACAGCCTCGCTCAACGCTGCAGTGGCTGCAATATGGAAAGCGTTTCTCTAATATTCTGGTTACAGAGCAGCTCAAACTGCAAAACAGTCAGCGGAGTCAAATGGCAGCACTCCAGTCAAAAGAACAACTATGCATGAGTCAGATCGATAGGCTGCAAATCTCATCCAGGTAGATTTTGGCTGTGAACACTCTTATTATCAGTAACCCTAAGACTCGATGTTCTCAGAACTTACTTAGAAACTTTATATGTAATCATCAAGTTTTCTCAGATGTTTAATGCAATAGAAAGTTTCTCAATATTCTACACTTGACACACACAAGCACACCATCTTAGTAACCTACTCTCCTCTAGCATCCCATGGAAACTGAACGTCCTAGGCCGTCTCATCAGATTGGTAATTGCTTGTGCTTTAATCAGACATAATTCATTTAATTAGACCAACTTCAAACTGCAACAATTGATCTGGCAGAAATTAAGCCCACCCACTTTATATCCAAACAGCTTCTAATTACTTATCAACAATTTGCTTCTATAAATGTGTCTGGAGCTGCAATTGTTCAAAATCAAGCCTGTCTGATTTAACAAAGGGTTTAAATTAAAGCTTTAATACTTGAATTTAGGCTGTTACTAGAAAAAAACAACAATGCATGAACAACCAGATTATCCTTGGTTTCACCAGCAGGAGTGAGCAGGACTTTGTTGATGCTGACAAAGTTTAGTTTGTGATTTGAATGAATTTCGCCCTCCGCTGAAATGACCTGTCTCCAAGGCTCTGTTTGCGTTTTTGCGACTCATTTTTGGCCCGAGGCAGACGACAGCTACTGTAGGCTGGCTCGCTTTTGCCCTGGGTAATCCCCGCCACCTGCGATGCTAGGAAGCCTGTTCCAAGAGGGTCCCAGTGTCTTCTGCTGTTAGGACAGACTGTGTCCGGACGTGCCAAGTCAGTGACCTGAGGGGCCGGGACGCGCTGCCGAGGCTTGGACCCCCACACGACACAAAACACAGTAGTTGCTATAATAAAAAGGTTTCTTTTCCAAGTCCAAGTTGCTTCTACTGTAACTGTAAAAAGCTGAGATTTTGGTTGCGTACAGACGTGCAGAGCTATGTGGGTGAGCGCGGAAAATAAAACCTGCTAAATCATGAAGACGTTTGAGTACAGCATCCAGGAAGTGAATGTCTGAAATGACAGATTGCTTTCCCAGGAACCAGAACCTTCCACATTACGCCTGCACGCTGATGCTGCAGAGCCAGCGTGTTCAGAAATCACAGTTACTTTAGGGCGCTGTGAATAATGCAGTTAGCAGCCTGATCTCATATACAGTAGTACAGTGCATATTCCCAGCGTGGCGGATGGGACACCACAGGGTAAAACCTGAAGCCATGAATCAGTCTGAAAACACCTGAAACCCAGCGTCGGTCCAGTGTCTTCACTATAGCAACAGTAACAGCTGGTTGATGCCGGGGCTGATACTGTGTGTGCTGCTTTAAATGGACAATAATCCAATAAGAGAATTCATAAATTCCCATTTCCCCCTCCTGCACCTGTTTCACACAGCATATGTTGCAACCGTATTTCCTCCAGGGGCTGGAAAAAAAAAAACAGAGGAGGCAAATTTTGATGTGACAACAGTGGAGCAGCTTCTCTCGTTTTCCATCACAAGTTAAGCAGCGAGCTTCTCTTCCTCTCCCTGCTTCTTTCTGTTTCCCCCCCCAAGATCCAACTCTGAGTCTATTTCTCATTAAAGTCACATCTCAAACACAATCCTCACTCTCTGTTTTGCTCATTGTTTACCTACTTGTTAAAAAGACGGGGGAACATAAATCAAAGCTTTATGCTGCCTTCAGGTTTATCCGGAACAAAAAGCGCTCCATTGCTCGTTTTTCTTTTATTATTTAGCCAACACACCTCGAAGCACTTCTGTTGCCCACAATTACATCATCACATACAGATATTTCATTGTAATTTATGACGGACTTTCGAATGACTTTTCTTTTTATTATCACTGTTGGGAAACAGCGAAACTGCCCTCGACGACTGGTTGAGCGCCATAGCACAAGTGTCTGCGAAGGTGTCACCCGTTGATTGAAATGTCAGGTGAAATTATATGCTAAGAGTGAAAACACACAGCTTGTCTTTAGACGTTAAACCACTGCTCTACACTGGCACAGCCATTAGTCTCACCCAGGGATGTTCCCATACAAATACAACATTAAATGGGCAAAACACGCTTTGTTTTTAACCAGACTCTCCACTGTGGCTTCACTCGTCTCACACATAGACCATTGCAGGCTCCAGCCCAGCTGTGGAGAGCCAGCGTGAGAGGACGCAGCAGGTTGTAGAGCTGATGGTTGTTTTTTCTTTTCAAGAGAGTTGTGAAGTTACAGTTCAACGCGTTAGGACGTGGCACACAAAAGCTATTACGTACGGCAAAAAGTCACTAACGAGTAACTGTGATTCTGATAATTAGCTGCTAGAGAATAGTGTAGGACTCTAAATAGTTAAGTAGTAGTTAAAATAGTAGTTGAAAGCTTAGATAGTAGGATGCAGGCAGAAAACAGAACAAGCCGAATACTAGAGAATAGTAGAGACACCAGATGCACCCAGACACGGGTCATTAAACAGCATGTGAAGAAGGGGGTCTAAACAGAAAATCAGATAAGTAGGGACTGAAACATGTGAATGTCTGTAGAAGGAATGTGCTTAGATCCATAGGTTATGGGACCACAAAGCAACGGAGAAGATAAGACACCAATAAACCAGCCATGGAGACGAACACCAGACCACAGCATCAGGATCCGGTTACACCACAGAAAGATGCTCTGTCCAGCATAAAAGTGTGGGTCGAGGGACAGACAGTGTCAGTCAGACTTCGTGCCCTGACTATATGATGTATAGTTTAGGGACAGACTGACCCAGGCCTGTAAATTATTATTCTTCAAGTTTGAAATAAAAGCAAGACTGATTTTTATCAGACGTTTCTCCTCATCATTCAACGAACGCGCAGAGCTGGGATTGAGAGCAGCTCAACAATAGACAGGACGGTATTATAAAAAGCAATCAGTAGGTGATGAGAATAATAACTAGATACAGTATGTAACTTTTAACAGACAGTCTTTTAAAGCCTCCTGTGATCACAGTGAGTGGCAAAATAAAACAGGTGATTAAACCTTTTCATACACAAAATTAAATAATTACTGAACTGGAGAAACAGCATCTGTCCGATTCTGTAGCAGTGATGGGAGAGCTGTGTATTTCTAGTGAGTGTTTCCTTTCCGACCCTCTCCCCGTCTGGAGACGTGCCTAAGAAATGCTGAGTCGGAAAATGACTTCTACTGTAAGTCTTGCTTGCGTGCCAGGTGTCATTGCTCAACTGGAAAGTCCTGGCGGGAAACGGGGAGACCATCAGCGCTGACCATATGTTATGGCAGCACACCAAACTCATAGCAGACCCGAGATCGCTAAGGTCAATTTTAGTTTTAAGCGCGTGAAGAGAAATGAGGCTGGAAGTGATGCGTCTCGACATGTCCCTCCTCACTCGCCCATCTGCTTCGTCTTGGATGAAGAGTTTCGAGAAGGCTCCAAATTTACGGTTGGATGACACAGGCAAAAAACAGTCTGTCTGTCCATCCACCCACCCATCCATCCATCCACCCATCCACCCATCCATCCACCCACCCATCCATCCATCCATCCACCCATCCACCCACCCATCCACCCACCCATCCATCCAAACATCCATCTATCTCGAGAACTAAGATGTTGTTGAGTAGCTGTTTGTGTAGCATCTTAGAGGCCAAACTCAATTTTTTCCCACTATACAGTAAAATCAATGACATGAAATGAAGGAGGTAATGAAGAGAACAGAACAGAAAGGGAATATGTTGAATGAAGGGTTAAATATAGTGAGGGTTCATTTCCTGTGCTGAACATTACTAATCCTTTGGCTGCACCACCCGCCTGCCCTTCGTTCTCCAATCACTAAATCTAAACCCACACCAGCAGTTAGAGAACAACACCTCAGCAACACTAAGAAATAGCCAGAGCTCACTACCTGGTGGGATCACAAACACCACTACGACAACACGCTGACATGTATAACGCTGATTACGCCTGGTTGGAAACCCAGATTGTTAAAGGTGTAGCAATCGGTGATCTTCTCCTTATATGCTGTAACATAATCGAAAATGGTGGATGTTGCAAGAACTTGTCATCTCTGAAGAACTAACCAGCGCATGCAGTTCAGAATTCACCTTTGTCTTTGGTCTTAATAATCTGTGAAAGAAATGTTATAAGCTTCCAACATATCTTCTCTGGGGACATATACACAGTATGAAGACGTGCTTTTTAAGGCTTAAAGATATATAAAGATATTCAAGGGGAATATTGCAATATCCAGTCTGACCTCTCACTGAATTTTATATTATTTGTAATCCAGTTGAACAAAGACAGAGATAAAATGAAATTTAATGGAACTCTGAAAATATCAAACAACAAACATCCATTCCTTCCTCCATACGCACGTAAATTAAATTAATAAACTACAATCAATTATTTAGGGGCAGTTAGGATTCAGAGCACATCTGATGCAAATGCAGCTGCTAAGAGGACCATTTCAAAAATGAGCACAAGGCAGCAGAAATGTGGTTGAAACAATGGCTTGACAGTGGGTCAAGAGTAAGGTTCCCAGAATCCTGCGGTGGCGGTTACTGTGATTCGATCGCTGCACAGACTGACCGTTCGACTGACAATGACATCCTTGAATCACTACCAGGTACAAAATCCAAAAGAGGAGCAAAAGCTGTTGGAATGAGCTGGTTTTCTACATCAACTGCTCCAAATGTGATCTGTCGCTAGTAAGACACCAACAGTTATACTTTTCTGTGTGGTTTTTTTTTTTTGCTTTTTAAATTCTGCATCTCCTTTCAGTACCTGCCAAACTCACCACCTGTGAAAACGGGTTACGAATAACCGAATTGCAACCAGAGCTGTGAGCTGTGTTTGACACGCAGGTGTACGTTGAAATGTTCTGTTCTTCGTTCTAGGGTTTCCTGCCAAGTTGCTGCAGGCTACGAGGCAGCGGATAAAAGCGCGTCTCCGTCTCTGAGGGACAACAAAAAAACTGAAGGGCACTGAACTATAACACGGACTCACAGCTAGAATGTGTTCGTCTTGAATATTTTATTTATCTGTCCCTGTTTTTCTATCTGCACATATTGATGGAGAAATTCATGAGCACCTAAATCAATCAAACAATCTCTGTATATTAACATTTCCTACAGTACGTTGGTTGTAAATTCTTTCCCTGTTTGGAAGAAATTGCAGTAAATCTACAAAAAAGACCAAAAGGTGGACTTTGCATAATATGTGACCTTTAACTTGGTGCAAAATATCTTCGACATCTACTCCATAAATCCTGAACAATGTCATCCAGACGGCATCTTTTTGAGGGAAGGCCTTTATAATATACTGTAGATATATTCAATAAAAATATTGTACGTTGGCTTCAACATTAGATATGCTGTCACTTATATATTGGGTTTGTTAAATCATTGTATTTTAAGTAACATTGTATGACTTTCCAAGTTTAGCCCACTTCTACTACTGTTATACGAAGCTTGTGCCTTGCTTAAGGGTCAGTGAGCATGTCAGTATTTACCACCCAGTTTTAGTATCCTCTCCATCTTGAGAATTGAGCTAACGACCACTTCTTTTTTTTTTTCCCAAGCATCACTTAGAGAAGAGGTCTGAATCCCGGCGCTTCCTGGGCCTCAGCGTGAACATTAGAAGACAAATTTGTCTAAGAAGATGTCAATATAAAATGTCAATATATACGACATCATTAATCAGTATTTGCAAGTAATTAGTTGCTGCTGTGGGAACTGCCACGACACGTAAAGTACATGGAAAAATGAGAAATTCAACAGTAATTAAATGTCAAAGAGCCTCACTGGAGAAACAGCTGGTTTAATTATACAGTGATATTAGGAATTCAGCCAAGGAGGCACGAGGGGCGGGTGTGTGTCACGCGCTGAAGGCCTTCGAGGTGACCTGTGGTTGAGTAAAAGGCAGGGGTTAGCTGGGGGGCGGGGGCAGACACAGCACGTGAAGCATGTGTGTAGATGGGGCTATGGATCTGCAGAGTTTCAGCAGGCGCAGTGATTCTGCTGAGCGTTTCATTTCCCAGCGGGCACATCAGAGCCGTCAGATGAGCGTCGACGAGCAACTGGAAAGCGTTCAGGATCAATCAGGCTTTGTCCGCCGTGAAGCACGCGGCAATAGCAATAAAGCGGCACTTTTTTTTTCCTCACTCGGATCAATCCTTCAAATGCGCAAACAGGAGTGTGAAGACATGCAGTAGGTGATGTAGTGCTGACTAGAGCCGATGGCGACCAATCAGAGAACCCCTCGAACATCTGGGTCTAGTCACGCGGTCAACCAGTGGCTGCTCTACAGACTTTCAACCCCAGCTGACAAATTAGAAGCTAGAAGTTAAGTTCGGTGAGCAAAAATGAGAGAGATCGTTTTGAAAACTGAAACGAGTCCATAATAAACCAACCTTGACTCCAGAAAATTGAAGCACCTTAATTACGTAACGTATGAATCAGTGCATTTATTAATCAAATCAACTCTGAAGAAGGCCACTCTTGAAGGCGGGAGTACATGTTATTTTTTGACATTTTAGCCAAGCTAAACAACACCAGGTGCTAAAATATCGTCTGCTGCGTCTTAAAAGGGCAGAAGAATCCAGCTCAGGGTTACAAATGGACACACATCTGCTTAAGTTTAATTAAAGCCCTGTGGTTTGGTTTAAAATTGATCGAGCTGCAGACGCCTTGTGACAGACTGTATGTACTGTAGCACCTTTTTGGTTACAATGACAACATTCGACAGATATTCTACCCAGGAATTTATATTTACTAGGTTTCAGTGCGAACAACTTTTATTGGAGGATACTCTCAATGGTCCAACAGGGAGCCGCTGTAGCAAGAACTGGGCTTATTGCTTATCAAGCTCCTTTATATCATCGATAACTCTTTATTATCTGAATGCACTAAGCGCCAAGCGGCAGCTGGGCAGACAGACCGACCAGCGACCGTACCCAGTACGTTCTAGTTCGCTGAGGTGTTAGTCATCACACGGTGCAGTAGTTCACCAACAACTCGGCCTCTTCTGCAAAACCACGCACATGTGAAAGTGGATGAGCCGTCGAATACTTTCAACAACGGCGCTTTCAACAACATCACAGCAATTTGAGGGTGAAGAAGGCACATAGTGATGGTTTTCACCTGCACCTGCAGCTCAATCAAAGTCCCTGTTTAGCCATTGTTTTCACTGTCACTGTTAAGAAACAAAGCTCCTTAAAAAAACCCACTGGATGCTACAACCAATATTCAGTGATTTTAACAATTTCCTATTGCAAGAAAATATTAGAAACTACATTTTACATTTTAGTTGTATGTGTTAATTATTGAATAAGACAAACAATTCACCTTTTCCTGTTTGCTTTTTCAACGAAAAACACACAATATATACGAAAACCTGAAACGACTGACAAATTGTCAACCCACGGTAGGACCACGCGTGTGTTGTTTTAACAAAGGTCTCCATCGTCCAAATTGAAACATAGAGGAGAGCAGAAGTTCATTGCTATACGAGTTAGGGCTTTTTTTTTTTTTTTCCAGTGGGATTTGCCACCACAAATTCAGTCCGACAAAGAATGACAGACAGGAAGAAGGACGGCCCTTAAGAAGCCTGGACTCTCTGCAGCTCCTCCCGTGTTGATCATCTAACGCAATATTCCCAGGATGAGTCTTTGTGGCTTCGTTCTGTTTCCAAAAAGACTCAGCAGAGCAGTTTTACTGAAACTAAAGAGTTTTACTGAAACAAAGTGGTAAAAACTCTTTTCAACACTATTTTAGCTAATATGTGCAGAATAAAGAGCAGATGGGCTATGAAGTCTGGAAATACATCTCTCGCTGTAAAATTAATTACTGTACACACAGGACTTGTACAGTAAGTACATGTGTATAATCATCGCTGAAAAACTACTGTTATACACAAAGTGAATTTTCCATTTGTTTGGGGTTTTTTTTGTTATATAACATAATTACTGTAAATCAGAAAAAAATAGACTTCTACCTGGCTTTGGCTTCTTTCAGCAGGATAATGGTCCCTGCCACAAAGCAAACATTGCCCACAATGAGTCAGAGGTGAGTTGCATCTGTAAAATGTTCTGGACTAACAGGACCTGCTGCTAATATCTTGGTACCAGATACCTTTAGAGGGGAACCAACACAATATTAAGCAGGTGGTGATGCCTGATCCTACTATTGCTGTTAAAACAAGGAGGACGAAAGCGTTGGCTTCCTAAATGGGGAGGCAAACTAGGTAATGGAAAACAAATCATTGCCATTTTGTTTTTGCGCTCAATTGGGTTAAATGTGTGATATTGTGTCTGGAGCTCTCAGAAGCACAGAATAGAGTTTGTGCGTGTGTGGATTTCATGCTCCGTGGGCTCAGCTCTTACCTCGAACACAAAGATTTATACGGGATCGTAGGGTGTTGCAGGCATTTATCCGGTTTTCAGGCACTAATAATCACTAAAGGTGAACGATTGCTGCGCTATTATACACCAGCAGGCCCTGCACATAAACTGACTGAACAATAGCGCTAAATGTGCAGTTAAGCATCTCTGCTGGCACATAAAGCTGATGGCATTTTGCTTTACGCACGTTCCTTAACGACCTGGGGAACTTCATTGACTGCGGACGCGTGGACCGTTTGTTTGTTGACAGCTGGATGAATTTGTTTTTTCTTTTGAGATGTTTTCCGCCGCCTTGAAATGTCTATCGCACCAGTTTTCGCTGCTAAACAAATGCGCGCGTCGCTTTGTTTGACGTCGGCGCTCGTAGCGTCGGCAATGACGTCGACGGACGGGTATTAAAGAGCGCACCCGGCGCGGCGAGGTGAGGATGGCGATGGTGAGCGCACACGGCTTCATCCAAGACGCGCGCGCACACACTTGAGGGGCCATTCTCTGCTCCCCTGTCTATGTAGGAGGCTGCAGCATCCTTTCCCGCATCCTCCCCGTGTAGTTTGAGTCCCTCCACACACTTTGCACCTTTGTTGCACTTTTCGATTTGCCGGAGCAAGTTTCTGGACGGCGTCGCGTCATGGAGCCATACACGCAGCCCGGAGCTCACCTTTCCCTGTCCGACCTTTACTCCGTCATCCCATTCAATGTGACTTTCCCGGACGAGGAGAGCGGCTTGCTGGGCAGCCGGCTTCAGAACCACACCGGGCGGCAGAGTCCGATAAGGAGCGCCGGTGGTATCATCATAGCCATCTCCATCACGGCTCTGTACTCCGTCATTTGCGTGGTGGGACTTCTGGGCAACATCCTCGTCATGTACGGGGTGGTCAGGTGAATACATGTTCTTTCACTGATGCCATTTTCATGACTTTAGGACTAAGGTTGCATTTTACCATAATTTATGCAAATATCTAAATCTGAATGCTTGTTTTACTTGAGACCAGAATCAATATAATATTCTAATATTTTAGGCTGTAGTAGCACCACCTGTATTTCATTTCTTAAATTTTCAGGTTGTTGCATGTTGCACGTGTTTGTGTGTGTGTGTGTGTTAAACTCAACATGAGACTTTTCGCTGCTGCAATATGTTATGAGTTCTATTCCAAAGAGGTTTCGGTAGGGTGGTCAAACCTCTCCTCTCACACCAGACTGACTCGGCCAAGCCTCAGGCAGAAAGCCACCATTATTATTGATATCTTGACTCTGCTGTTATTAACCCGTAAGAGTCTAAAATCAGTGGGAGCAATTATTACCATTGATTATGCGATGATGAAGGGAAATGTTGCTTTGCTGAAAAAAAAAAAAGAATTGAAAAAAATGTGACATGTGGATATTTTTTTAATTCCGATGGGTAAAAGATAAAATAATTTTTAAAAACCACCAAATTAGGTCTAGACCCCTTAAAAGTGCTCTATAAAGGTTCACTCTACTTTTCTAGACAAAGTTGATGCTGTTTATTAGAAGGACATCTGCGGTGCATTGTCAATCCCAGGTCACCATTTGCTTTTCTCCTTCAGCTCTAAAAGCAACATAATGAAGCGTCCGCCCACTTTGCCTCTGTCATTTCTCTGAGAAAGCCTCTCAGCCCAGACACAGTCACAAATGAACCAGCTCTGCTTATTCCGCTGGCAAATCAAAGAAGCAGGTGAAATTAGTCCAAGATTGCCCCAGTGTCAGTGCGAGGCAATGACGAAGGCAAGGCGATCAACGATCGTTGTCGTTTTTCAGCCTGCGAGCATGAAATGACAGACTCTACAGTGTTCATTGAAACGTATTCTAAGTGGTTGGTCTGATTGTGTGTGAGCAAAAAGGATTGAGGTAGTGCCATCAGCTTTTTACCGTAAGTGACGATTTGTTTAGATACTGAACTAAGAAAGACTAAGACACGAGCTCAAGAAGAGTGCGAGAGGTGGGTGAGAGCTTAGAAAAAAAATTAAAAAAACATCAAATGTTTAATTCACAAATGATTCACCTGCGTTTGTGTTTATCTCTAATGAGAAATGATCTGCTGCAATTTTCTGCTGGATCAGCGCATATCACATATTCTGAACAACGTCTTCCACTTAGTTTCGTGGACAAAGACGCTGCATCCGCGAACCCCAGCCAGCAGGGATGCTCACACCACTGCATACTGGGTATCAGTCCTGCCGTGGTGTCGGGTCCAGCTGCAGATGGAGAGCCTGGCCACTGTATGAGCTTGACTGCGTGTGATGCCGGCGTGTCAGCCTGTTTACTGCCTGCTGGGTCGGGTGAACATTTTCCCAGGGTGCTCTCCTGCTTTTCTTTTTTACTCAACCACCTATAAGTTAGTGTGTGAGTTAGAGTAGGTGCTGGCGCCACACACACAACGTACACTCTGACTTTTATTGAGGTGTATGAGGCCTGGTATTGTATCTTCCCTGGATTATTGGACTATCTGTCTTTTCTATTTCTAATACCTTTGTAGGTAGTCAGTTAAAGTTGGTTTGCAACTTTTCTCAAACTAATTTTTGTTTATTTTTTGTTTTGTATGAAACAAGGGGGGTGGGCTGACTTCCTACAGGCCCGGCTTAGTATTGTACAGTACGAAATGTTTAGGTTTTGCTTAGATTAAACAGAAATTAATCTTGTGACCATACTACTGTGCCGGCAGCTGGTTCATCATTCTTTGTGAGCAGAAATGTCTGTGTGTAAACTACAAGGGTAGGCCTTTAACAGGCATGTTGACCATTATCCCGAACTGTTGGAGGAAGATTGAAAGGTCTGGCGTTGCACAGGGATGGTGTCTGCAACCGCTCGGCTGCATGTACATTTACAAGCCATGCAAAACAAACAAACAAACAAACAAGCAAACAAACAACCAAGACCTGCGTACATGTTAATGGTGGAACTGGTGAGGCAGCTGTGCACGGATGGAATGAGCTTCATAAACTGTACACACCTACATTTTTTTTTTAATTAGATGAAATAGGAGATCCCCAAGCACATGAAAACCTGTGAACATGGGGTGTTTAGAAGCGAATGAACGAATGAAAAGACGTACTGTACAACTGTTTGACTCGCTTCTCCTTCTCCTTGCGACGTGGGAAACGTGCATGAGGAGGAATGGATGCCGCCAAGACCGTCTGGTTCTGGAAATGACAAACAAGGAAGCGCAGCTGTGCAAAAAAAACAAAAAACGCTTTCACAGTTACATGAATAAAGCTGTTAAATTTAGACTTCCTGTCTTATGGAGTAATTAAACTACGAGTCCTACAAGAAAGAAGATCAGCATAAAAGCTTCCCCTCTTCCTTAATTATACTGTCTGCAGACTAATTAGGTCCAACCATGACATAACCTCAGAATCAGTCGGAACTCTGGGGTTATCTCATCGTATTTTCTACGTGCCACTGCTTGCAATTAAATTAAAGTCTTGCCAGATGCGTAATGCATTAATACAGTATATTAAAACTTTGCAGGACATATATTTCATAGAACACCGATGTACACTGGGATCTTTGTGAGTGGTGAGTGTTTTGCCAGCTTGGGTTGGAGAGCAGGGAAGGGGCTGCGTTTTCATCCATGGCTCAATGATATAGTACAGTACCAGTGACTTCAACAATAGTGTAATCTCATAATCACTCAGGTGTGTTAAAAATCAAGCTTATGTGCTTCATCCGATGCTTGCCAAGGGCTGGGAGACATTGGGATGGATAACTTCCACTGGCTCTTCTCTCTTTATGATGTCAGGTTCGGTTTACAGTACATGTAAACTCTATGTGTGCTTTATCTCAGCACACACCATCCTGCACAGACAACTTTTCCTGGTGACTTTTGAATATTTAGAGGATCGACCGATGACATCATCATAGGTAAAGGCACAGGTATAACTGATAACGATGAATCCACAGTTTGGCGACGACGTTTGTTAAGCAAAATATACGCTGCATTGGTTTTATATTGCAGTGCTGGTTAAGTCTCTGACAGAGATTCAATATGAAATAAAATACTAAGCAGCTGCTTTTCACAAATGCCTTAGTATGTTTTATAAATATAAATGACTAAATCATTCTTTTATGATCCTATGTGCCGGGTTTGACAGAACTCTCTGCTACGTAGATGGAACCCTACAGTATACAGCACATCAATACTACCAGCACCGTTACTCATTACTCATGCTCATTGTGAGTGTGAAAAATGTATGCTCGCATTCTAAAGCATGGTCCAGCACATACAATATACATGAACCTCAGCTTGATGGAAGGTTTTTCTCTCTGCTTTCCATGCAAGCAGGCAGCTTGATCAGATTGTGACCATTTGAGCTTTCTCTCTCTCTCTCTCTCTCTGTACATGACAAGCTTGAGGGAATTAACTCTTCATCCATGCTGTTTCACCACCGCTCCTTTACTGCGATCCGTTTTTTTCCCCCTCTGCCCTGTCTTCTCTACCAGATACACCAAGATGAAGACGGCCACCAACATCTACATCTTCAACCTGGCCCTCGCCGACGCCTTGGCCACGAGCACGCTGCCCTTCCAGAGCGCCAAATACCTCATGAACACGTGGCCGTTTGGGGAAGTCCTGTGCAAACTCGTTATAGCCATCGATTATTATAACATGTTCACGAGCATCTTCACCCTCACTATGATGAGCGTGGACCGCTACGTCGCTGTGTGCCACCCTGTCAGGGCTCTGGAGTTCCGGACGCCCGCGAAAGCAAAGTTGATCAACGTGCTCATCTGGGTGCTGTCGTCAGCGATCGGGGTGCCCATCATGATCATGGCTGTGACCAAAGTGGTAGATAACGGTGAGCTAATGTTCTTCTGTTTCCATGTATGTAAATGTATTTTATAGAATGAAAAACATCATCATACTGTAATATGTGAATAATCTGTATTTATTAGGACGAGGTCTTAAAAACATAAAATATGAAATAGTGCAGAAAGAGAAAAAAGTAATGATGCTCGAAGCCCAACTCATGATCCCAAACGATCAGTGCATTAAAAGAGGGAATTGAAATGCTCTTTAAAATAAGAGTAATATAATAATACTGGGTTTTAATCTTGAGGTTAATTTTATCACTTTTCAACATCACCTCATCAAACATGTGCTTATATAGTGAGCTTTGGTTGTTTTAGTTTGTAGTGTCATTGTTGGTGGGCATTTTACTTTGTAACGAGTTTTTAAAAGAGAAAGATGTTGAGTATAACAGCCTTGTTCTTGCACAAATGTCTGAATAGTGATTTTAGTGATTTGACAATACAAGTCCTGGGAGTGTTAAAAACTGCCAGTAGGTGTGAGAGAGTAGGTACCAGAGACTGGTAATTGATGTATGGTGACAGAAATATTCACTATAATGAAACAACATACTGTAGGATCACGTTACTCTCAAGTCGTCTTCATCTCAGAATCAAGGATCATCTCAGCGGTTAGTGGTTATATTTGGGAAGGTGAGAAAAAGAGTTTTGAATGTGTCCCTTGAGTCAAGTTTGTCCGTCGTTTGGCTGTTATTTCTGTAAATCTGTGTGTGTGGGGCACAGCATTATGAATGGGTCTCGTGAGAGGCTTAATGAGCCATAAAACGGGCCTAATGTTGTCCTTTTCACCTTGCTTTTGAACGGGATCACTCACCAATAGATGTGCAGACACCTCCCTCTGAAAGTGGGAGAGGAACTGATTTCAAATATATTTAAAAAAAAAACGCGTCCAGAACTGGAGAATATACTGTAGTGGTTTTATTGATGTTATATATAGTAAAAGACAAAACATTTTACTTAAGTAATAAGAGAATCCATCCTAGAATCCATCAAATTTAATTTTAACCTTGTGTCATACGAGGACTAGTGACAGCTGACAGTGTTTGGTGCTGTACATGGTGCATTTGAGCACCGTCAGTCTAAACGTGTTTGATATCCCAACCCTAAACCTTTCTGGCCTTTTTTTCCCCCAGATAAAACCATTTGTATGCTGAAGTTCCCTGAGCCCGACTGGTACTGGGACACAGTGACTAAGATCTGCGTCTTCATCTTCGCTTTCGTGGTTCCCGTGATGGTCATCACCATCTGTTACGGCCTCATGATCCTGCGTCTGCGAAGTGTTCGACTGCTCTCCGGCTCCAAGGAGAAAGATCGCAACATGCGCCGCATCACCCGCATGGTCTTGGTGGTGGTCGCTGCCTTTATCGTCTGCTGGACCCCCATCCACATCTTTATCATCGTGAAGACCATGGTGGAGATAGACAGCAGGAACCCCTTCGTGATAGCCAGCTGGCACCTGTGCATCGCCTTGGGCTACACCAACAGCAGCCTCAACCCCGTCCTCTATGCGTTTTTGGACGAAAACTTTAAGCGGTGTTTCCGGGATTTCTGCCTTCCCTATCGGCCCAACTCGGAGCAGAACAGTCTGACCAGAGGCCGCAACACCACCAGGGAGCCCGTCTCCGTCTGCGCTCCGACGGAAGCTGGGAAGAAGCCGGCGTGACTAGGCATGGACTGGGTTCCCCACAGCTCTCGCTCGAGGAGGATCCAACAAGACCTGCACTCGGAAGTCACTCAAATCTCCACAACAGAGTTTTAGGAGCTAAAAGGGCCTCATGCTAATGTAAAGGAACAGACAATCTGTTCATCCTCTTCACGTTGGTATTGATGATGGAATATAGTTTTGACTGTGAGCTTGCCCTTGGCTCCGCACTGCTGTCAATCAAGTGCAGTGGATTGGGTGCAAGTGTTTGTAGAGAGACCAACAAAAACAAAATGACCACATCATCAATTGTCACAGTATGCGAGGACGGAACACACACATCACTTTGGAACAACCCATTGGAGCAAAGTACTTAACTCACTCAAACGTCAGGATGAATAATGGGGAGGAAAAGAAACCTTCGCTCTCCTGTACAGTCGAAGAAACAAATGGAACTTTAGCTTGAGGTTGAAAAGCTTTTCATCTGTGTCTTTTACATCAGCACGAAGCGCATGAAGCTTAGGAAGCAGCAACGGACTCGTCAGACGCTGGATGAATTGCAGCACAAAATGTTCGAGAAAGGACAAGTCAGGAAAATCAAACTTGTGTTTGTGTAATTGAGTAAAACAATTGTTTAGCTGGGAAACTCCTTAAATTCTATTAACATCAGTTGACTTTAAAACTTTAAATTCATGGCCTTGTATTGCACAAATGAAGGACCATAAACAATCAGAGCTGCGTTCAAACCACTGATGAGCTTCTATTGTGCTCTTTTGTGCTCGTCTATTTGACTTTTTACTCTGGAATGATGAACCTGCCGCTGGAGGACACTTGTGGCAGCCACAACACTTTCAGCACCTCTGCAGGCTTATTACATATACTGTATATATAAGTCGAGGAAGAGAAAGCAGCTCCATCGCATTGTATGTAGAGGTGCCTGGTTTGATGTCAACAACCAAAGAGGGGATTACTGGCCTGCAGTTTTGGTGATGATTAATTTCTACAGCATTTTATTGTGGGTAATTTATTTACTTGGCATCATTAAAATTGAATGGATTGATTAATGGTAGATGGAGGATTTTAAATCTACTTTACAGATGGGGCATGTCACCGGTAATAATTCAGAGCTGAGGTTCTGACTGATGGCAACTAGGTAAAACACATCCAGTGGGTCCAATAGATCAATAAAGTCGCTGAATAGGAATCTGTAGATAACATAAACTTTTCAAATTAAACTAAAAAACAATGATCATCCACAATTTAAATAACAATACAGTAAAATACTAGGTAGCGTACCTGGACATTGGATTTCAATAATTCACCATTCCAGTGCCTGGAAATACGTTTCTGCTCTAGTTACAGTTATTTGCTTGGGGCTTAATTCTAGACATGTAGTCTGTAGAGATATGAACAGAGACAACAATCAGTGCTGCATCTGTCTTGTGCGTAGAATCGCTCATTATTTGTGTAAAATGAAATTGGGGCAGAACTACTGTAGTACTGTTCATATAAACTAAATGGTACAAATAACTGTAATCAAACCATGTGCACTCAGGGTATTACCAAGTTAATACCCCGTGAATCTGTGAGCGCGTGGAATTTCATTTTATTCATTGATTAAAATTATTATCACACACTGTTATACTCAGTAACTCAGTCTCGCTTTTGATTGAGATTACATTTTAATAATAAATCTGTTGTCACTGTGGTAGTTTTGTTCATAAGGAATAGATCAGTCATATTACAGTAAGTTACTGATAAATACTGCTCCTCATCATCACTGTTACCTCCTCATAGACATGATTTTCATTTTTCCTATATTTTAATTCAAACCCCCACTTCCTGTAGCCAGTATTTCCTAGGACCTCAAACACCTGGCAGGTGCAGCACACGTGATGCTGGATGCGATATTTAGCCCTGTGGCGGTTCTTAAACTAGCAGAGGTCACGTGAAGATGGTAGAACATAAAAACATAAGGTCATCACCTGACTGGAAGAGCTGGATGCAGATGAAGTACAGCGGGTTCCGTGGCGGGTCAGAAGGCCACGCTGCAAACGTGTCATGGTGTCACACTGCTAGTACGAAAACTGAACTGAAATAGAGCCCAGGCCTCCACACACCAGACTAACGGCTGCAGAGACTGTGATGTCGTTGGATTCAGGTGGGTACAAAAGGAATTCGCCACACGTCCGACTGCACAGCTGCAAAAACGATCTTAAATGGGAAACGTCTGAGAGATTTAAGTCATTACTGCGAACCAGTAGAAGTCTTATCATGATTCCATGATTTTAGGATGGAACTGACCAACAGTATGATGCTGCCAGAGTCCAGTCAGTAAGTTGAGTTGCCACTAACTAAATGAATGGTTTATGTGGAAACTGAGTAATTAAGACGCTCTGTGTTGTGTTCAAGGTCCTGTTGATTACACTCTGTATTAGTATTAGATCGCATAACTAGCTGCTTTTTAAACTTGCGTTCTAATCTCACATATTATTTACTATTTATGTAATTGATCCTGCATTAACTTGTTTGATATTTAATATACAGTTGTGCACTGCAAACCATCTATTGAACATCCTGTGTCAATATTAATTCTTGTACATTGGTGCATGATGCTTAATGTTTGTAAAACCACTGACTGCAGCTTAGTGTGTAAAGCAATTTTGCTGATAAAACTTGATACTGTACAAGTTCTTTAACAATGTTAACACTTCCTAGCTTCTTCTTGTGGATTTGCTATTTAAAAACATTTTCAACGTTGTAACTGTATTTCAAGCCGAACTAAGATTGATGGTAAAAATAAAATAAAATCAAGCTGTGAGTGGTTTCTGTGGAGAGTCTGCTTCTGTTTCCTGGAAACAAGCGGATATTTTCGTGAAAATGATTGGGGTCGTAATGGAATAATCTATCTTGCATGGTGATGATTCAATTTAAAAGCAGAGAGTGCTTCAGAATGGTCTGTCATGCCAGCAGAGTGAAAAGTGCATTTTAACTAGCCCTGGTATAAACACACCAGAGATGGCCCAAGGCTGCCTGGAGTCCCTGAGTGTGCTGTCCGCCACTACCAGAGAATTAAGCATCCTGCTCTGTGTCTCCTGTGCAAATTCAGACTAGCATCTTGCTGTCGTCATGGAGACACCATGAAGAAAGCAACCCGGGTACAGAATGCTCCAGAGTAAGAGCTGAAGAGTTTCAATTTAATTATGAATGCTACCCTTAGTAGTGGCCACTTACAGTATCAATAATCCTTATTTCTCTGTATCCCTGAGGATTAAGCAGGGTCGGGCACTTTAATAGCTCGTGTCCCTGCAATATTAACAGTAACATCAGTTTAATATGGATCCTAGAATGCATCATGCTGTTCTGGCACTGCTAAAAGGATCTTGGTGAACGGCTTTGTGTCATCATAAGTCATTGACTGCATGAAGAGAAATATTTAACAACATTAAAAAAAATATTTTAGAGACAAGTAAAATAGTAAAAAAGTTCATACTTAAAAAAATAGCATGATTGACTTTAATAAACATTATTTATAATTATTATTTATTCGAGTTCCACACGATTCTGTTGTGTCCGTTGAAACCAACATAGTTGGTTTTAAATAAGCCTGGAAGCATCTCCCTGAATCAAAAATGCGTGACTGGAACTCTGTTGTGTGTGTTAGTTGCTCCAATCACACAACACCACCATCAAACCTGACCCTACAGTATGTGTACGTGAGCCATTCCAGCACAAAAATCAAAAAAGATCAGATCAGAAATCAGAAACCAAGAGCTTTTCCTCTAAAAAGAGTTGCTCAGGCCAGATAACAGTGGAATAGCACAAAGGATTGTAATAATAAAAAGGATTGAAGAGAGGGTCCCTGAGTCTGAATGCCTTTCAGAGACAGTAATTAACCACAGGTATGCACCTGTAATCTCCAGGGAAGGTACAGGGAAGCAAAGGGTCAACAACTTGTAATAGGGAAGGTATTTTGCTCCTTTCTCTCTGGTGAGCTTTTGAAATGATGCCGGAGATTAGACAGAGTTGTGCGTCACGTGTTTGCGTCCCTTTCGTCTCTCTAATGTTGAATATGCCTTTGAAATGGAAGAAAATTTAGAAAATGGAGCAAGAATGGACAGCAGATAAAAAGCTGGTAATACACACCAAGGCTCATCAGATTCATCACAACCAGGACAAGGCACATTAATCTGAATTCAGCGCAAGGTTACTTTGGCTTGCGTCCCCATTTTTATTTAGAACTCCTCCTGCAAGTCAATGAAGTGCCCGGACGATGGATTAGGGATTTCGTCTCCTGATTCATGAGCTTTACATTTTTGCCAGTGTTCCTCAGTTGGAAGTCCACCTTCCCAGTTTATATCGCCGATCCACAGAGACATGACGGTACATCCGACTCACCAATAAGTTCTTGTCAACACTACGTAACTGCAACAAAAAAAAAAATCAATACTTATTAATCGTGGAACAAGTTGTTGTGAACTCAGTTGTGCTCACAGTGGCTGATGGCTAGGCTATCCAAAATACAAAATCTGAGCTTTTAAATCAAATGTTTAATTTATAACGATGAGGCTCAAAATATTAACATACTGTACTCTGATTATAAATTATGTACAATATAATTTGCCACAAGGCTGCGACTGATAACTTTAAATGAATGAAAGCATTTTATTCTTTAAATCCAAAAGCTGCTGTTCAGGTTCCTTCAGACTTGATTGTGCTTGGCTACTGTAGCTTGATTATGATCATTAAACTCACCTGGCAGGAATTTTTATCAAGTACATCCATGGATTTTGACAATTGAGATAATTTTGTATGTGATGCCAAAAATGTTGATGGGACCTTTATTTAGATTTAGATTTTTTAGATTTTGTTGTTTGTTGCTCTGCCTCCCGTTCTACATTTAGAAACTCTAGGAACCACAAGTCGAATCTGCACGAAGTGTTCTGAAGGGAGCATGAGGAGCTTTGACGTCTTTAAGATAAGATGGAGCTTTATTATGAAGAGCTTTGTAAGTGAGTAGAAGAATTTTGAAATCTATCCTAGATTTGACAGGGAGCCAATGCAGAGAAGCTAATGTAGTAGACATGTGATCTCTCTTTCTACCAAGCTCTACTCTACTGTGGAACCAGCTTCCAGTTCAGGTTCGAGAAGCAGATACCTTCTCTAGTTTTAAAACTAGGCTTAAAACCTTTCTTTTTGACAAAGCGTATAGTTAGAGATGGTTCTGGTCACCCTGAACCATCTCTTAGTTAAGCTGCTATAGACTTAGATGCTGGGGGACGTCCTTCTTACACTGACCTCCTCTACTTTTCGATTTCTAGTATCCACTAACATGCCTCCATGTCCACATGTGACTAACTTTGTCCCTTTTCTCTCCTAGTTGTGCTTCTCTCTTTCTGTCTCTCTCTATTCTCATCTCCAGGTATCATCAGACTCAGAGTCGTGTGTCTCCAGTGTTCAGCTACTGGTCCAACCATCCTGCCTGTGTTCTGTTGCTGCTTGTTTTGTTGTGGTTGTGTTCTTTTCTCTCTTCTCTATCCCCTCACCCCAACCGGTCAAGGCAGATGGCCGCCCACACTGAGCCTGGGTCTGCTGGAGGTTTCTTCCTCTATAGAGGGAGTTTTTCCTCCACTGTTGCTATTTAAATGTACAATTTATTGATTGGCTACAATTAAAAGCTTGCTCTATGTGGGATTTGTTGGGTTTAGTTGTGTAAGGTCTTAAACCTTACTTGTAAAATGCCTTGAGATAACTGATGTTGTGAATTGGCGCTATATAAGTAAAGTTGAATTGAATTGAATTGAATTACATGTGTAAAAAATAAATAAATAAATAAACCATCACTACTATTGTGCTTTGATTGTTTTGTACAAAGAGAGCAGACGAAATAGTCTTAGCTTAGCTGTTTGTGGAAGGTGAGAAATTAGCATGCAAGTCAATTTCAGTGAAGGTTAAACACGTGTGTGACGCCCCCCACTGAGATTATGCAAAGCTCTGCCAAACCCTGGATTTAGTCATGTAAATCAATAGTGATTGTAATGCATCAGATACTGTCACCATGGACAATGCAGCGTGAAAGCTGCTGCTCCGTGTTCCAGCCTGTCTGTGACTATAGAAAGCTCTGCTTGTCCATCGCCAGCGTGGACGTCCGTGATCGGAACACGACTGCTGGAGTATTGCATTAAATCCACAGAGCTTTACGGTTTACAGTAGCCAACATGTGGGCATAATGGCGACCCAATTAGCTACTCACCTTATCAGACACACACAGGAGTTTTTCCTCTCCTCTGTTGCTATTCAAATGTAATTAAAGTAAAGAAATCATACTATTACTAATATCACATATATATGATTATACATTTTCTATATTTAGATTACAATTAAATGTGGGATTTGTTGGGTTTAGTTGTGTAAAGTGCCTCTAGATAACTGTTGTTGTGGATTTATTGAAAATAAAACTTGAAAATGAACTGAATTGAATGAAAGAGTCTGTAGGTGTGAGTGAGTGACTAGAGGAGCTTTTTTTTTTCCATCTTGGAGAAGGAAGCTAGACAAACGCTACTTTCAGAACACACTGCTCTACATGCAGCTGAGAAAGCAGCTGGAGCACATCAGAGCCTGTGATGTGCTGAAACCATGGGGTCAGAAGTCAGTCTATTGCCCGTAGCAAACCAGCCACATGGCGGACGGAGGCGCGTACCGTTCGACTGGCGTGATGTACAGCAAAACAGCCACGGTGACGCTGATGCTGTACAAGTGTGTTGCAGATCCGCGTGACACTGAGCTTGTTACTGTAGTTTGTACTGTACTGTACACAATTCACAGTCTTGGCTTTTAAACTGGATTTGCGAACCTCAGGGTTCTGTGTGGACCCTGACAAGCTGAATGAGGCACTTTTCCTCCCCATAGAAGATACAATATGTAGATGTCAACATCTTAAACACAGTTATTTTTAATTAACCAAGTCGACTCATGCAAACCGGCCTAAGGCACAGCTGGTCTAGAACTATCAGCTGTGTTCAACCATTTCGTTTTTTCTTGCGGACAGGTTTTTCATCCCCTACGGATTAAGGAGATCGCTCTTTTTTTTCCACCTCACAATCTCATTTGTATTACTGTAACTGGTTTCACAGCAGCTTGAGTCAAATCCATTCATTCTTGATGAGAACACAGTGGGGAGGTTGTGTCATTGTGATTAAACCATCTCTCTCGTCTAATTGCGAAATCAGAAGAACATGCAGCTGGACACACCAGGCCTGGTGCACATGCGCCGTCAGTGGGAACATGCAGATCACCTCTGAGATGGAAATATGAGTCTAGCAAAAGACGTCAGAATAAAGGTTTCATTTGATTACCCAGACTGGGAGTGTGAGTAGTATGAAATAACAAAACATATTGTGAAAATCAAAGTTATTTGAATATGACAGTGGAAAAACTATTTTAACCTTTCACCGTTACAGAATTTTTTATGAGGACAATCTTAAAAACAAATAACAACAAATAATCTGAATTTGTGGTTATCAGCAGAGAAAAAAAATGTATATTTAACCCCAAATGCATTAATAGACAAGAGTCAGGGTGAAATGTTGCATGATGTGAAGAACATCCTGCCTACTAAAGTAACACATGTGGCACTGAACAACAAATCGCCGTGCTAAACAACAACACAAAAACAACCAGGTGTAATGGAACAAGCAAAAGTAAAGAACACAGACACTAATGACCAGCTGCTTTCCTTTTGTAGTTCAGCCCATGTTGGATCTCTGGTGCTCGCCTGAGGTGCTGAACTGCTACCAGCTCTCCGTTGATAATGAATAGTTACTAGGGCTGACTTTTTATTTTAAAACTGTGTGTGAACTGGAGTTTGACAATGAAGTCCACTAATCCACCCTAAGACAGGTGGATTTCAGCACTGGCATCACTTCCACAGTAACACTTCTCAAAAGGCCTCTGAAAAAAATCACAGGTCTTTTCTCTTTTTTTCTCTTACGCAGTAAAAAGATGCTGTTTTCATGTCTTTGTTTTATAGACTGTATGTTTTCATGTATAGTCAACTGTAAAACTGAACTGAACTGAAAAAGGCCCGTTAAACAAAGACACCCACAAAACAGTAAACGTGAAGCCCTGATGTAAACACGTCCATGTTAACCATCGTCTCTGCTTCCTCATTGAAATATTCGAGCGGGGAATCGATCCCATAAGTGACCACAGCATCATAGCTTAATGTCACAGCTCCAAAAAAACATGCTCACTACGGCATTTATGTCTTTCGGAGGAGCTGAAACACAACAGCTATAAGCTTTGAGCAGCAAAAAACAAGCCAAGAGTCAAATCGATCGTCATCTTTACGCTATGTCATGTTTAGAAGCTTATTGAACTAAAATGTCTGATGATTAACATGTGCTACAATTACTTCAAAGCTTTCTCCCTGAAAGCTTCTCCATCGCTGACACCAGTTCAGTCTCTGTGTTGTTTGCCTTGATGAGTCTGGCATAAAAAACGTAATGGGTCCCATCAACCAGATGCACAAATCACCCGTTAACCAAACACAAAGTCTACATTTGTGCTACTACTTCGCTTTACAGATGAAAAAGACAGACAATAAACAAAGAGAGAGACACTGGACGGGGGGGGTGAGCTAGTCTGCCACTGGTCTATTTACCATACAAATAAAGTCGTCCATCTTTTGAAGCAGGACCTGACCAAGTCTTACTCCTAGTCATACATTATAGACTAGATCTAAATAAATATGTTTTCATCTGTAAAGCCTGAGGCTGGTAGCGACAGCTGAAGGCATCGCCTGCCAGTATTGTCCGCAGATAAACTGTGGTGACTCTAAACGTACAGTATTTATGATCAACAAATAAATGCACAGAGCAGTTGTGAGAGCAAAACAGTAAGTAATGATGAATAGAATATACTGTGTATGCTTACTAACTAGTCCTAACTAGTAGAACTAACTAGAGGCAGAATCCAATTGCAAAGACTGTAGCCGTCAAGGTAAGAGATTATTAATTTAAAAAATACGAGGGGAAAGTACAAAATCATAAACTTATAATTTAAGTAGAAACAAATTATGGAAGTAACCCCCAAAAACAAAAGAAAAGTTGAGAAGAATTCAGACAAACCTACCAAGAGCAAAGATGAATGAATATATTGGCTTATACATAACCCACAGGATGAGACCGATGAACGTGACACGAATCCAGAGGGCAAGACGTAAGCGAGGACGATGATTAGTCCAGGGCAGGAGACAGGAAACAGGAAGTGACGCAACGGCAGAGCAAGGCCTTTGGGCTGAACTGTAAAAACATCAGCAGCAGCAGCTGAAGAAGAAGAAGAAGAAGAAGAATGTTGTGTATCCTCTTCAAATCACAAGAACTTTCTTCTGAAAAACGTTTATTTAGTTTGTTTCAGCATGTCATAAGCTGCAAAGTCAGTATCCCAGGCCTACGGTTGCTGAGAAATGATGCAGAACTGGTGAAAACTTTTCTTTCTTTCTTTCTTTTTTTTTAAATCAGCTTTTCGGTAAGAGCTGAGAGCGGGAGAGTACACAGCGGTGCAGCCATAGACCATCAGCCCTGACGGTCTTTTGTACTTTGAAATCTTTTGTCGGGCTGCATCAGGCTCCAGCCTCTTCACTCCCAGCAGTGTAAGCAACCTGATGTGTATCCAGTCTGATGGTTCACATACAGCCAGACAATGAACGTGGTGTTTTAATGTTATGAGGAACAGAATAGCGGTACTCATGTCTTCGGAAATGCATTTGGAGTAGAGTGAGACTCTTTTATGCTCCCTGGAATCGGTTTTCTTCCCACTTATTTCAAAATAGAGAAAGTGAACAAATCTGAAATATCTCTTCAAAACTCACTGACTCACTGGTTATGTGTAATTCATATGACCTTGTTTTTGTTAAGTAATTCAGTGTCTTAGTGGTAAATGAGCAGGCGAGTTAAATTATAGCAATTGTTATAGCAAGGTGAGGGCATTTGTCTTGAGAGTTAATTTTCAGAAAGATAATTGGTAAGTTTGTTTTTGATGCCTGACTGCCCCTACAGTAAATTGTTTATTGTTTTTTTGTTGTTGTTGATCTGCTGCAGTGCTCATACATTTAGCTAAAAGTAAAAGGAGAAGCTCAGTCTACAGCATCTCTCTCTCTCTTTCTCTCAGGTTAAATATTACTATTTAAATAATATTACTTTTGTCAAATTATGTTGATTATACAGTACTTAAATTTCTCATTGTTGATTTCACTGTGTCAACATACAGTAGTAGAGCTGAGTTACTGTATTATTCACCTTTTTTGGTCCACTATGAAACATGTCAGACATTAGTTTCCATGTACAGAAATCAAAAACATACATCCTACAGGTTTTTAAAATCATTTTCATCTTTGCATGGAGCCATAACGTCAATAAGGACGAGGAGGAGGAGATGTTGGTGGGGAGGCTCGGGGCGACCTGAGATAACCTGAGGTCATGGGCTGAGAGTGATCGACGTAGTGGGTAGTGAGGCGCTGGTTGGTATTCAGAGCTTCCTGGGAAGCAACTGGCTTAAAGCCCAGCGCTGGTTAAACAGGTGTGGAGCGTTTTAAGCTGATAAGTGCAGCAGACCGTGTGATGGATGAGCTGGAGAGATGCTGAGAACCATTACATACTTGTAGCCTGACAGCATTATGAGCTAAATAGCAGCAGCTGGATGTTCTTTAGAAAGCATTTTGTAAATAGCAGTTATTTAGTCCATTAGAAACACATTTCAGTTTAGAATAGTCAGCCTGGAAATAACGTACCTGCTGTATTACGAGTTGGGTTTCATAACAAAATCGCAGCCTTAGTTGAGCTGTAGGACTCGTAAGGGTCGTGGTTATCAACAGGCCAAACATGTTGTTACGCCAAACAGTTTGAGAGGCCACTTACACATGCGTTTACGAACTTAACGAAAGAGATTAAATCACTTTCAATAAAGTGGAAATGGCCAGCAGGTGTCACTTTTGTTCTACTTCAGACATGACACAGGCAGGAACCAGCACTCGTGGTGCTTCTGGAGTATCTTGTGACACAATCACATTTTAAAAGAGATAATAGATGTGATACACAAACTCCACATCTACCTGTTGTCTCTCATGCCAATCTTACATCCTGTCCGGAAGAATTTATAGACTGTTGTTGTGGATTCCGGCAAAAAAATGGAAGAAGCTGCCTCTGATGGAACAAACCAGCAGATACGGTGGCCTGCATGTTATATCTACAAAAGCTAGTTTCTTTAGACATGCGTAACAACATGATACATAATGCTGATACATATGTTATTACAATATGCCTTTGCCAAACTGATTCCAACTGCTTATATCAAATATGTCTCCATCTTCCAAGAGAAAATCCCAAGTATCAGTCATAGGACTTATAGCAAATCAGCGATATTTATATAATTGTCTACTGCTCAGTTTCACCCTTTGGGGGCCTTGTGAATTCAGAACTCTGCAAAGCTTGGCTAATTAGTCTAGATTGCCAGGCATGCAGCGACACTCCTCTAATTAAACCACGGTGTGAATCGTGACTGCTGGAGCAGAGCTCGGCTCCTCGCCGTTGCTCCCCCGGTGCTTAAAAGTGGGGACACGGGGGGTCCATCAACTGCTCACTCTACAACGCAGGCAGTTATAAAACACACAGAGCCTTGTGGGTACAGATTTCCGAAAGGAAAGGTAATCAAAAAAACCATGAGCACAAAACGCTCGGCCTTAAAAGACAGATGGAGTACGGGGCGTCTTGCATTTCTGTGAAACGTGTTCCAATTGCTGCTGAGCAGTTACAGCGTTCGCTTACTAACAGCAGAGCTGACAGGTCGTCGCCCAAGATCCGTTTCATTTTGGGAGGTCGCACAGCCCTCATGGAGATGGGGTCTACTTAAACACTCAAGCTTTCAAGCTGGAGCCTACGGTTCACTACTTCATTTCTGGCTTTCCAATACTCTATTCGCCATTTCTTCTCTGTTTCCCTCTCCAGCCCTCATTTCTTTTGTAAAACAGTACATTTTTCTAAAGGGGGCTCTGTGTGAAGAGCTTTGACTGAGCCTCATGCAGGATGGATGCAGGTTTTAAGAGCAGGAGACGAAAGCTGAGGAAAATAGAACCACAGTGAAGTGAATGTGTGGGAGAACGTTTGGCTGCATAGAAACTAAACTGCGTATATATTTACACTATCTAGGAATTTAGAAAAAGATCTCTGTTAGTATTTGTAAGCTTGCATCCGCAAAATTGAGTTTAGAAGGTTTATGAGTGACCAACATCGCCAAGAGTGATGCAGTGGTTGCAAACTAATTCTCCTCTTACAAATCCTCAGATTTCTCAGTAAACCTTATAAAATTCAAACAGATGTGTCAAAAACGATTTGCTCAGTTTGTCGTGAGCGTATTAACATGACAACATTAGCATGAACTCACTCCATACATTTGCAATGACAATAATTTAATTAGTTTTATTTATGAAGCGCAAAGCAACAGTAGCAGAAGAAACTTGACTGAAAGAGTCCATAGTCTGTGATGGAAGAATGTGAAATAAAGGCCGCAGTCCACAGGTTGAATCTTTTGAACGATCCTACCAGGGTGAGTCCAGCCTGGAGGAGACAAGGGCATGAACCAAGCTTTCAGCATCACACAGGGAAAGGAAAATATCCCAAAACATGATTCACAGCATCACATCAGCGTCTTGTCTCGCTCAGCCGTCATTTGTCTGAGACTGTTTGAAGACTTCTGAGCTTCCTCTACTGAGTGAGGATGTGCCCTCCACCCTCCACCCTCCCCAGCATCATTCATAAACCACATCATGCTGCTTCAAGATCAGCTTTCCTCCAGCCTGCTATTCTTACAGCAACGTCTTCGTTCTCGCCTTGTCGGCCGCAGCATCAGGCGGTCAGGGTGAAGTGTGTGGTTTGACCGTAGTCCTGGAGCTGAAACGTGACTTTAACATGAAAGCACACTGTCTAATGTTGAAAAGGCTGCTAGGTAATCATAGTGATGTATTAACGTGGTGTGATATTCTGCTTAGGTTGCTGCTAATGAAGCTTATCTAAATGCAGCTGCCAACACACAATGAATTGATTTATCCCCAGGAAGACAATTTAGACATAAAATGTTCATAGCTAGCGCAGACATAAATATTCAGTGCTCATCCAGATCCAGAACATAATAATTCACCAATTAACAAAGTGAGTGTCAACGTTTGCAATTTGTAATAAGTATAATCTAGGTTTTATATGATGTGGTAAACTTATAGTTTCACATTTTTGTCAGGTATTAATGGTGCAAAAAATAAAATAAAAACGAGCAAAACGTTTTAGAACATGTAAATTAATATTTTCTGTGAGGAACATCACTTAAAGACTGTGTTAAGGAATAATTACACAGCATGAGTGGGTGACAAATTGATTAGATAGATAAAACTGACCTGATGGCAGCAGTTGATTAAGGTTCATCCCATGGGGACAAATATCTGTATCAACATTTTAAGAATTAAATCTGAGTATCTGTGTGTATGTTCTTAGCTTCCGGCTTCATTTAAGCTTCTGGCCAAGACGTCAGCAGCTTTAATTAGTTCCACAAATTCCTCAGTGCAAGAGGTCTGACAGCGTGATAACTAGCAAACCAATTTACAGATGAAATCTTCTAACAATCTGTTGATAAGGAGCCACGTGCTCAGGGGTAAAGTAATTACAAGCGCAGGCTCCATCTAAGCCAGCATGTGTGGTGCCTCGTTAAGGACAGGAGGCAGGTTCACCCGGAGCTGAATGTTTTAACTCGGAGCAGCCTAGTCACTGATTTCACAGCACTGTTGACTCCATCACGTCGCCGATTCCATCTAGTATTCGATCATTCACACTGCAGCCTGCAAACATGAAGTGGAAAGGCTCAAGTGGACGATCGTAATAGGTGGAAATCACAGCGGGCGATGAGGATCAAATTTAATCAAGTGGCCACTCATGGATTTGCATTTTATTACCACTGCTGGTTTGGACAACATTACAAATTTTCCTCAAACTAGGATTCGATATGAAGGCAGATTCTCTTGTTGCCACTGAATTGCTAATAGCTGCAATTTTGTGATGCAAAGCCAATTAGAACTACAGGAGAGTCAATACAGGACAAGAAGACCACAAAAACACGTGAGCTGCACTCAAGAGGTTAATTATTCTTCGGTTTCACAAGCTGGTTTTAGTCGTGTGCCTCTAATGGCTTTGCCAACACTGCCCCCGTCTGGTCGGTTTACTCCATAAATATCTACAACCGCTGGAATAATTTAAATACAAGTGAAAATCACAGAATATTTTAATTTCATAGTCAAATGTTCATGTATACAGTGTGGTTGCAGTGTTAAAACACGTATAAAATCGTACCATTATTGCTTGAAAATAACATCTGAGATATACTTTACAGACATCGATATAGTTATTCCAATCTACATGTTGTCTTATACGACTGCAGCTCTCTACTGACCTGCTCATACAGAGTACCATAAAACGGCCAGGAAAATAAAAACATGTACATTATCCTGCTTTAATTAATCAATTAGAAACAATACAATTTGAGGTTCAATGTCCATCCGTGCACCCAATGAAAGAACATAAGGTGCCTTATTAAAAGATTATCCAGTGCTCCATGAAAATCATTGATATGAAAGTAAATACAGTAAAATGCACATTATATTAGTTTGCAATCAGTTCTCTGTGGGCGTACACACACATGCGCACATCTCAGCTGTTGATTCAATAGAAACAACAAGTGAGGTTGAAATAAACTGCTGTACCTCAAATTACAACAATCGTACGAAAGGTAAGGCTAGTGTTGTGTGGTACCTACAGTGTGAAAGAACCTTTGTAGTACCAACCAACAAATATATAGTGTTTCAGACTAGGTCGTACCGGAAGAACTACACTCATCCCCAGACTTTGTGAAGGCCATGATGGGAGTTTTTTCACCCCGAGGGACATGTGTGGTGACTTACCCTCTCAGTTTCACGTGCTTCAACTCTTCATGAGCCCCAAGCACATGAGGTGAGGGAAGTTCTTATTCTTTTAGTGACGGCCCTCGTGCCGGACTCGTGGTGCACCAAAACACTCCTCTTGTCCTTAGTTTCACAGCCTAAGAACTAACGCGGTGTGACTTCCAGCTGTAGCTGATCTGACCCGTGGCTTTGCTTGCTTTGGTTCTCGTTGTCAGAGACGTCGGTCAGCATCGGCAATTAAAACACAATAACAGTCAAACCAAATGAGCCATTTAGATCGGAGCGCACAGAAAGACAGTTTAAGTGCTTTCCGAGTCAGCATAGACAGCTAAGGCCGATGGAACCTGGAGGAAAAACACAAGCGACCAGGAAGTTATTCAAAATTATGCAGAAAACACATATATATAAGCAAACCAATAAAGTGCTGATTAATGAAATTCAAAACAGATGAGTTATTAATGGCAGCTGTAAACAAGCCTGACCGGGTATAAATCTTGCTTTCTTCATGAACTTCCATCTCTGCACTCTTGAATTCGTTGAGTTCCTTTCGAATGGCAGCCTGAGAGGAAACATAAAAGGAAAAGCACTTCAGCAGGAAGGACTTTATCCACTCATAGCAAAATACAAAAAAAAGACGTGTGTGTGAGATCAAAGCTCTAAGCTTTATATACTCTCTCTCACCAGAAAAACTCTTTATAAACTTTATAAAACTCATTCTGATTTAATCTCAGATCGTGTTCGGTTAAATATAGTCATGATCATCAGATAGGTCATCAAATCCTATGTAACTCCGTGGCATCTTCGTAATGAATCTACTTGAAATAGACTTTGGCTCACTGCTAAATTAGCTTTTAGTGTGTGTGTGTGGGTGTGTGAAAGAGAGAGAGGATGTGTGGAGTCAAACCTTGTCAGCAGGTGTCAGCTTGGTCCATGGTTTATCTGCTCGGCGGTCGTAGTCTTCAGCATGCGTGGACTCCACATTCTCATGGAAACGCAAAATCTTCCTCGCCTGGAGCTCGGCTATGGTCGGTCTCTGGGACAGCTGTTGGAAGAATCGTGTATTAAGCGGCGAGTGTCACGTTCAATGTACAGGACTGATGACAATCAAGACATACTGTCGATTGTGATATTCATCACATCCTGACCTTTCTCGTGAGCCTCCGTTTGATCTCGGATCTCTCCAGCCGTCGGTCAGCTTCGTTCTTGGCTGCGGGAGGAGAGAAGACATTCCATGAGAACGACGGGGTGAAAACACTGGAGCCAGTCAGGTAGATTTCACCTGAGCCGCTGTCCGCATGCTGCAGGAATGGGAATCTTTAATCATGGCCTCGCTCTGCACAAGGCACATCATTGTTTCGATGTGGGTGCATAACATTGTTGAGTCATTCGGGGACAAGCGAGACCCAGTGTGTTGGTATGAACAGTAGATCGAAACACGGTGACAGATTCTGGGAAGTGCCCTTTTCATACGTAGATCTGGGATCCAGCTATGCTGACATGAATTTCACTTTTAAACCATTACAGTTACACATGCTGTGGAAAGCAGAAGCTAACACGAAGGACGGGCTCAAAACCACCAATTCTACCCTCAATCATACAGTATACTCCCCACTTTCTTGCTTGTTTTTAATTAAAAATGTAACTTGACTATAAAGTTATCATATAAGTTTCACAAAATCTGTTTATTTTAATTTTTTAAATGTAGAAATAGATTTAGATGCGTATCAATGTGACATTACAAATCACAATTAGTGATATGACAATCTATTACATAGTTGAGCACAAAGTAGTTTGATTATTTTCCATACAGGTTTTTTGACCAACTAGATTAATCGTCTAAAAATTTGAAATATTAAAACACCACGGGTTGATTTTTTTGTGGCATTTTGCAGGAAGAATACAAAGCGAGTTACACAGACCAGTTGCTGTTAACTGAACAGTTTGAGTGTAATTTTTTCCCCCCACATGACATCAGTTTAATGGAGGAAGTTTTACCCTGAAGAATGTTCCTCTGCTCCAACTCTTCTACTGTTGGTCTCTGACTGAGGCGCCTGAAGACAGAAAGCATAGTTATTATGGATTAAGCTAAAATGAACATATTTCATCTTGTGCAGCTATTGTATGGCAAACGTCACAACTGCTTCATTATTGGAGTGGATAAAAGCTTCCCCCAGAGCTGAATCATACTATAAATAATAGATTTGATTAATCAAACTACTGTACAGGACATTTTACAGTATAGTGAAACGGACATTGGGTTCATGTTGTTCAGCTTCACAATGTAACGCGAGTTGCGTACCGTGTGAGAGTGGTGCCGATCTTGTTCTTCACTGCCATCCACTGCTCCTTGCTGTGCCAGCTCATATTGTCGTGATCCCCCTGAGCATTATTGTCCTCTTTCTCCTTCTCTTGCCTCTCCAGCCTCAAGGCCAACGTGTCCTTTCGTTTCACGCGGTTTGTCAGACCGCCTGTTGCCAATGAAAAGAGTACAAAGACAACTCATCGAACGTCGGGAGAGAAATAGTTGGAACATGGACAATGAAAACTGAAAGAGACAAATATTTAAAATGCTATTTGAAAATCGTGTTTTCCAGGCTAAAGGAGGGGAAGTGCCATCTGATTTATTATGAGTGCAATTTAAAGCCAAGCATCTGTGATAGTATATATACATGGAATAAGTAACACTTAAAAGTAACTTTAAATCATATATCTTGGGAGGAAATTATATAAATTAGCTATGACTCCACAGATAATTTTGCGATCAGTGACTATATTGCAGAGATTACAGGAAATTTGTTGTTGAAACTATTGTTTGTTAGGGCCTCAAATTATATTTTTCTCCAAAAGGAAAGCAAACAACATATGTCAATCTGGTGTAGCGATTGCATTTAATCTTCACCGTCCCTATCATACTATAGCAGTATAAGACAAAGACAAACGTACTTGGAGGGCCTTCGTCTTCATCGTCTTCATCATCATCGTCATCATCAGCATCTTCCCTGTACAGGATGGGACCATCGGAGTCTGAATCCTCCTCGCTGTCCCCCCCTGGGCCACTGACCTCAGGGATGACACTGACTTTGTAGTCTCCAATAAAAGCTCTCCTGCTACGGGGCTCAAACTCGGGTTTTCGAACATCCCTCTTGGGATGAAGCTTCCGCAGTTCCTCCTCCATGTCAAAATCGTCATCCTCTGGCCTACAAAGAAACATTACTAGTATGAGAGAGGTAAATAATCCATTTTTCGATCACAACCTTTCTAATATTATTATTCCATCACCTACATGACAGTAGCTCATACAGGCCCCCAAAATTATTTTAAAGTTTATGCTTTGTTCCCATTGTAGTATTATTAATATTCCTGTAGCATATTACAGAATAATTTGGAAAGTTTAGTTTTAAGTAAACCGCAACAGTTTCTCTTAGGAAAATGCAGCACAACTGCAACTACATTTTTTTTTTAATAGAAAAAAAAGAAATAAATCAATTACTGCCAATGCTATCATGGCGTGGGTACAACCTGTTCACTTTCCTTATGGAATGTTTCAACAATAAAATCTGAAGGTCAATCAGGAGTTCCCAGGAAAGACACATGCCTCAAGTATTTGTTTTTTAAGAAATTCCCTAATTATTAGTAAATGTGTCAATTTTGCTAAATGCACCAAACAAATGCATGAAATGATCAAATATATGATTATTTGACTTCTATCTTTAGGGTAGTATGTGGGATACTTACAGCTTAAGAGGTTCGATGGTAATAGGCAGAGAGTACCGTGAGTTACCCCCAGTCTCAAGGATATCTGGAGGAGACTCGAACAGTAGTGAATAGGCCCTCTGGGTGCTATCAGGATTAGGCTGAATGGGTCCGGGGCTAGCCAGGGCTTTCTGAATGCGGATGTGTAGGGGGACAAATGGAGTCTGGCTGGGAGGCTCTGTGGTCGGGGTGGGGGGATCAGTCTGCACGGAGGGCACAGGACCAGATGGGGCGTTGCTGGGTGGTTGAAGTGATTGGACCCTACGAGGAGGTGATCGAGGTATATGGGAGGGTGGCGAAGGAGGACGCTCAGTAGAGGTTGGAGGAGCTGCTGCGACAGACTTCTCACTATTATCTCCTTCAGGGACAACAGAGGGTACAGATACAACAGCAGCAGCTGCATCCAAGGTAGTGGACTCTGGGGCCTGACTGGGAGGGGATGGATCTGCAGAATTGCGCTTGTTGATGGGGGTCATCCTCTTTGGAGGTGGAGGTGGCGAACGCTTAGCTGGTATGGAGACTGCCATGCCAGGCTGAGAAAGGTCCGCTGTAAATAAACCGAGCAACAACAATAATCAGTCCTGTTCACAACGAGCCATAAACTACACCTGCAGTCACAACGTGAGTATGAACATTCCTTCTGCAGATGGTGTTAGTTTTGAATTTTACAAAAACAACACAACAACAACTAAAAAAAAAAAGTCTCTAATGGCATTTGTATTTGTTAAAAACAAACAAAACAGAGCGATTTCGGTTTCAGTTGAGCTGGTTATTGAGTCAGTCAAGGGTGATGCATTCACGCTAACATAACCAAAGTGAGCATCAGTTGGAATCAGAAAACACATTCAGCCTGGTCCAACTTCCATGCAGCGTTTCAAATACGTTAGTTCAGCTGGAAATGACTGCAATGGCTGCAAAGCACATGCAGTTCAAACGTGGTGGGAAAATGGAGGCGAGGTATTGTTTTGTGTTATAGAGGTCAATCTGCTGGTTTCGACTAAATGAGCAGAGGCGCCCTGCTGGGTACCTGAGCAGGTCTGGCTACCCCTGTGTTGCAGGTACACAGGTAGAGAGAGGTAGAGGCCAAGCTCACTCTGGCGTCGCCAGCTGGTCCAGTAACAAGGCTGCCTGGCTTTAGAGCCCCTGTTCAATGAGGAAGCTGGCAAAAATGAGTGGATATGTCAGGGATAGGGCTGAGTTAACATTCCAAGCTAGGAGATTAATATGTTGATATATAATATGTTGAATATGTGGTGTTTCCCTTTTAAAGGCTTTTCAATACTACTGCACAGTTGTCATGATAAAATGGAGATTAGTTCAGTTTAGACACACACTTTTCAGCAATAATAACATTTTCTAAAAAGACTACTACTTAATATATTTATATTTGTGTATTGCCTGTATCTCAAAAGCAGCAATTACTTGAATATTAAAACTATAGATAGCTGCAACCATTTTTTTTATTTTCTTCTTTTAGGAATGAAAGGTTATGTTTATTATTTTTCATTTTTATTTAATCATTGACAACACAAACATTGTCAAAGGACACGTAAGAAGATATATTTTTTAATTTGGAAGCGGTCAACTAAAAACTTTTTTGATTTCATCAAGCAGGATAAGAACTTGTTTAACAGAAATGTTAAACTAGACTTTTCTTGTCACTTTTTCTTAAGAAGCCATATCAAGTGAAACGGATACAAAGCAGCTCATTGTATAGGCTGTTTTGCGTACTACTGGGAATGAACAAACACTTGTGTGTGTCGACGTGAAACCTCGTGACAAACGGCAGTGGAATGTGTCACTGCCACAGACAGCGTTGGGATGGGCGGTAAACAACAGCAGCAGCTGCATGCTGGAACAAAAACTCCTCAATAATAAAAGCCCGTTGGCTTCTATCGAACCTCAAGTGAAGTGCTCACGTTGCGAAAAGGTGAATAAACAAGTTGATGCAGGTCTCCTCTCCAGAGGCTTGTAGCTCTGCAAAACTGCACACTAGCAACATACTGGCAAACACCTGACTTGGTAAGGGAGGGTTTGGAAATGAACTATGTGAAAGTTGTTAAAAGATGCTACTGCAACAGCAGCTTATTCACAACGTCTAGTATATGGAGTTGTTGTTCTCTCTGGCTGTCATACCCGGTAATAAGTGGGACATGTGTAAAACGTAAAAGAAAATATGACAAATGGAACAAAACATAAGTAAGCTCATTGGTACAAATGACTTAATACATGGAAGAAATGTGCAAGAAATGACCAGGACTGTCAATTATCCAAAAAAGAAAAACTTGTCTCCATACACGTGCAAACATCCAATATACTGTACCATTTAGTTTTGTGTGTGTGTGTGTGTGTGAGTGAACGGACACTAAACTCTGTTACTGTACCTTGAGTTCATTTACTTGTATTTTCTCATCTCGCCATAATGTACAAGGTAATTTATAACCTTCTTTCTTAACAAGGTGGTGCATGGGCTGGGATGGGATCCTGGGCTTCAATTTAAACCTGTTCTTTACAGTTCAGCAGCTAAAGAAACTGCTCTCAAGCAGGAAAACTGGTTCCAGGGTGGCACCGATATTTTTCTGCTTAATTAATTTATTTATTAAGTGCATTAAACTCCAGTGTAGTTGGGGTTTCTCTATTGCGTTAACAGCACAAGTGTCAGCATTATATAAAAAGGTAAGCATTGTTGAAAAACACAGTAAGAGCATTTTTGTTGAAATCAGAGTGGAAAGGTTATTTTGGAGACTGTTTGGCAAATAGTTTTAAAAGCGCAACATGAAGATCAAAGCAGAGAGAGCTTCAATTGCAGCACAACACTTACCATGCAGTGAGATGTTGCTGTTGCGATTGGTGGGTTTAGGTGGCGGGACAGGAGGCTGCTTAGCATGAGGGGGGACAGGGGGAGGCTTGTCAGAGTCAGTTGAGGAAGGAGCAGTAAGGATGGGCCTAGCTGCGTCATCTACTATTAATGAGACAGTCCTTGGCGGCTTGGCGACAGCAACAGGAACAGAGGATGAGGAGGAAGAGGAGGAGGAGGATGAAGAGGAGGGGGTTGGACTCCTAGCCAAGTCAGTGGAAGGAGTGGGGAGGACTTTGGGTGGAAGCAGAGCCTGTCTGGGTGGGGGAGGTTCTTGTTTTGTCTGCTCTTTGGGAGGAGGGTCGTGGACAAAGCGGACGCCAGTAGACTCTACAGAGGGTTTACACACAAACAAACGGACATTTAAAAAAAAAGAAGTCACACTCACAAGGGCTCTACTGCTGCTATGAGGGAATTTACAAGAAACACAAATGGGTACTGAGGTAAAGAAGGGAAAGCAGAGCGAATAAGCAGGTTTGCTGTGACGCATTCACATACATGCTGAAACTCAAAGCAGCACTATCCCTACCTCATTTCACATACTCAAAACATGACGGCAAAGCTTCAAGACTGCTGTCTAAGAATAACGATTTACCCATCACTACATTAAATATTCACTAAGATGTTATAGAGCACCCATGTGATAAGTTGTTAGCTCACATCCTGGTAAATAACGCAGGAGGGACATGAAGTCAAGTTTGAGATAAAAATCTGTAATAATAATATTACTCTTCACTGTCCAGACTGATTGATTAATTGGGCTTTTTCCATTCTCACATACAGGTTCAGTGTCCCTGTTAAGAATGCAGATCTAAATCACCTGGAGAAACCTCTCACTGTAACGTGTGCATTAAGTGGTATCTGTGAACAATGGGCATCAAAGACAAAGTTCTACTTCTGACGCACTTTTAAAACTCACAATTTTTGAACATTGCAATTTTTTGTATGTGAAGCCAGACTTACTGTAGCGAGCACAAATTCAACCATAACTCAGACTTCCCCTGGTCTTCCACTCTATTTGCACTTCAATTTTATTTTTTGATTTCCTTTGACTGGATTGATACAAATGATGAGAAATGAACAAAGCCATTAGTCAATATAAATGAAAACACAGGAGAGCTCCTACCTGAGCGTTCTCTGAACTCTGTAGGTGAGACATATCTGGGCAGGGTGCTCCTCCACTCAGTCTCAGAGACTGCATGTGGCTTTTTGTTTTCCTCTGAGGAGGCTTTCTGTAGAGGAGGCCTCAGGTCCATTTCAGACAAAGGCCTTACTATAGGTAGCTTTTCGCTCCTCTCCCGATCACCTGGGTGCTCCCTTTCATTTCTCCTGGGCCAGTCTCCAGTCTCCATTCTCCTGTCTCTGTCATCTTTCCTCTCCCTGTCTTCTTTCTCTCTGTCATCTCTATTCTCTCTTCTTTCCCTCTCAAGTCGCCGCTCCCTATCTTCTCTTCCGTTCCTCTCTTCCCGTTCCCTCCTCTCCCTGTCGTCCCTTTCCCTCCTCTCCCTTTCCCTGTCGTCTCGTTCCCTCCTCTCCCTGTCGTCCCGTTCCCTCCTCTCCCTCTCTTCCCTTTCCCTCCTCTCCCTCTCCCTCTCTTCCCTTTCCCTCCTCTCCTTCCTCTCCCTCTCATCCCGATCCCTCCCATCCCAATCCCTCCTCTCCCTATTGTCTCTGTCTGCCCTTTCATCTCTCTTATCTCGATCATTTCTCCATTCTCGCTTTTCTCTCAAGTCTCTGTCTTCCTTACGCTCAGCTCCCCCATCCCTGTCCCTTTCCTCTCGCCAGTCCCTTCTTTCCACATCTTCCCTGTCCTTTCTTCCTCTGTCTTCTCTGTCATCTTTTCCATCTCTCCTCTCTTCTCTGCGGAACCTATCATCTTGAGGAGGTCCTCTGACTACATTTCCTTTCTTATCAACATCTGATGGCATACGAGGTCGCTTGTCTATGTCTATAGAAGAGAGCCTTGCATGAGAGTCCACATCCAGAGGTGCTCGATTACTTCGTGAGGTATCAGACAATGTTCTGTTTCGACGATCGTCGACCAGCGGCCTGATTGGATTCACCTTCACGTCAGTCTCGCCTCGGGATACTCGTACCCCCGCCTCCGATATTTTGTCCATGTCCGCTGGCACAGGATGGCCATTTTTTACGGGTGGAACTTTGGAGTTGTTGACGTTATTACTCTCTGTTCCATTAAGACACATGCAACAAAACTTTATCCATAAATCCATACCATTGAATTTTTTTAAATTGTTAAAAGGTTTTACCTACCATTTTCTGGGACTTCCTTTAGAAGCCCTCTGTCAATCAGTTCTTGACGATCTTTTCTAACAGACATCTTTCTTTCCAAAACTGAAAAGAGAACAGCAAACTTAATCAAACAACAAACAACAACAACCTACCAACCATGATCTAATACATGCAACAGATGCAAAGGCATGGCCTGTGAGGACGCGTACCTTCGGATGTCTCAGTGAACTTCTCACTTTGTTTCTTCTTCTTCCACTTCCAGGGCCTGAAGATTTTTCCCATTTTGGAGAACTTGCCTTTGCGCTTGTTTGGAGGTGTTGACCCACCAGAGTTTGCTTCTTCTCCCCCTGTTTTGCTGTGTTGCAGGTCAACCTCATCGCCTGTATGAGCATGACACAGTAACAAAAAACAGAGTTAAAGTCTGACTTGTTGAACACTTGATTGCATAATACTGCACAATTAAATATCAAATTAACATCAAACAGTGGAACATTTGCGATTTGAGAGATCTGGCGCACCATGGAACAAAACAAAACAATAAAGGCTCAAGACTGTTGAGCACCTAGAATCAGATAAGAACGGGACGACCTTCCTCTCCTAAAATTGGTGTCCTCGCGTCCCAGAAGAGCAGTAAACCGACTTAAATCTCCTACACAACCATTTAAATTGGAATTGTAAAACAGAGCACTAACTGGCAGTATTATTAAAACCCCACAGTGTAACTGGCCTTGGAACAAAAACGTGTCTTCTGTGACACTGCTGAGTTAATGGAAAGGTTTTAAGAGATGTAAATATGATAAAAACGTAAGACATAAAAGTACATAAAATAGTTTTATTAGCTCTAAATACTCTAAATAAATGTGTAGATTATAGGATATAAACAAACCTCTCACTGGCTGATATGCAGATCAACATAGCAAAGTACTAGGTCAGCTTCCGGATTAGTGATTGCATCTACAGAGAGATGGCCCAGCTTCAAACAAGACTGGTCCAAATTCCCCTATTGTTGCTCTCTCAACATAATAGCTTCTTCTGGTCTTATTAAAGGTGTGAATAAATGTGACCTTTGCCACTTTTGTTAAACCAAGACTTCAAAAAACATTAGTAAACAACAAAACATTGGCAATACATGTGACAGAAACCAATGGTTAAAATTCCCAAGTTGCTTAAAAACAACGTCTAAAATCTAGAGAGGCTGGGTGTGAAACTACACTTCTAATTCTTATGTGATGAGTCGCATGTGGTTGTGCAACAATGTGCAACATAGCAGCAAGTGTATTGCCAAAAAGGTGGCCTGTGGTATGAATATAGAGGGGAGGGAGGCCATAACTGCTGTTTCACTATGAAATGTGCAGAACGAAAGGTGAGCTTATTTTGTTGGATTCAACATTGAGCATTGTGTCACAAACATGGTGAAGGTAGCACAGGAAATTCTAAATCAGTGGTTTACATCCAAAAGGTACAGAAGTACAAAAAACTTGAAGCTTGAAATTTGGCATTTCTCCCCAAAACCAACTTTTAACACTTAAATAATTAAAAGGGTACGAGGTGTTTCGGTAAACTCTCTGTGGAACCTACAGTATAAATTGATGGATGAATAAAAAAAACATATTTGCTGACTTTTGACAACATTCCAGTGTATTGTATCATCATCTGAAAACAGAAGCTTACTGCAAAAGACAAGAGGTCCCATTCTAGTTGCCGCAGACACAGAAATTACTTCAAAACAACAAACTTTTTTTCTACTGCAATGTAAAACTGAAAATCCCTCTAAGCATTATATTGAACATAGATGACATATCCAATCTTATGATACACGCGTTCAGAGATCAGTGAACTTTGTGCCGAGGATGGGCCACACATCTATTGCTGGCATATATCCCCCACCTTTTGGGGTTAAACCGGGAGGTGGGGGTGGCAGTGACAGTCTAGAAGAAAACAACAATCTGGCTTGACTGCAGCGGAATGTAAGTAGTGGATGTGGTGACCTTGACAGCGGGGATCAACAAGTGAACTGAGAGAACCGAGATAAAGAATGGCCAAGACGAAAGCAATATCTGCAATGCCACGACTAAACACTAACAGAGGCTCCACATCCGAACTTCTAAACTAACTATAAACAGGAAACTTGAGACACTATAGTAACAACACAGACTTCTGTAAATGTTCAACCAGTCAAAGGGGAATATTATAGGACAAGCTTACACAAACCACATAAGGGCAAAAAAAAAAAACATTTTGCATAGCCTATATGTAAAAATGACCACATCCTCCTCTTATTTGCTTTACGTAGGTAACAGTGTTGACAAATGTTTAACAGAACTTAAACACTAAGCAAATATTGATGCTACTAAGTGAATGGACCACTCTTTAACACACAGAACGCAGATGAATAGGTGAAAGCATAAGAGGTTCCCTGCATTATACAGATGCTGGATTCCTCCTTTTCGACAGGATCTGAACGGTTAGGCTGTTAGCTCACCTACAGTGCAGTAGCCTCAGGGTTCACTGAACGTGCGTCCACTAAAAACGTCACTTAAGCTGAAACAACACAGATCCTGCATGGGGGAGGGGGGCTGTGTCAGTCTGTGCCTTGCCCCCCCCCCCCCCCCCCCCCAGATCTTCATTATCAGAAATGCTTCGACACAGAGCACTACATATAAGCACAGAAACGTGTGTTAACTGTACATTTCACAATAACTACATTCCATCTGCACACCTGTCTTAGCCTGCCACCATCCAGTTTCTCTTGGATTAAAAAAAAACAAGAACACCTGTTTATCCCCACACACAACTGCCAAGTTATGTCCCTGACGCTTCTCTAATGCCTAATCTTTGACGTTGGACTCACCTGTATTGTGTTGGGCTGGTTGCTGGGTCACGGACTCACTACTAGCACTGTGTCCCATGCTACGGCTCCTTACCCCACTGGCCTGCCGGGCTCTGCCCACGGCAGAAGAGGACCTAAAGCCACCTCGCTATGTTCCAAGCAGACATAGCCTGTACCTCAACCCTGTCTTGATTGCTCGCTCGTGTCGTTCGGGCTCTCTCTTTTCTTTAGCCTTGCCCTACCCCTCCCTTAAGACGTGTTACTTGGTCTCTCCCTCCCTTCTTCTTTCACTTCAAAACACAAACACACTCACTCGTTCAGTTCTTAAGCCCCTCCCTTCTTGGATCTCTTGACTTCATAAATAAGGTACCCTGCTAGGGTAACCAGGGTCTTGCAGATGCCTTTCATTCCACACAGCAGATTTTTCGAGGGCAAAGTTCATAGCAGGCGATCTTTGAGGCTTGGCCAGTGAATCCATCAAGCATGAGAGGGATCTGCCATGCAGCAAGGCACTCCCCTGCTAACACAATATTACAGACTGACAACACACTACTCCCAGAAGGGTAAGGGGCGGGTGCTACAGCGTGAGGTAACATGAGAAGTGGAAGGTGAGCCAGGCCAAGGTGGAGCTTGGTGGCAGAGAAGAGGAAGTGACAAGATGAAGGTATCCAGTGACTCAGTAGGTTGTCCTTTTTTACCAATAAATGCAAACTGAAAGAGCTAAACTAATTTAGAAACTATTTTGGAAAATCTGCTCTTCTCAAAAGTACGTCAACCCTGAAAACTAAGTAGGCCAAAAACTTGTTCGGGGATCTCAATGTCGAAAAAGAGAGAGTGGATGGCAATGAGTCAATCATTGTCCATTTGTGTGGTCATTGTAAGAGGAAACATAAGAGGTAACACCTGAGCAAAAAATATGTTTACCATGTGTTCTACTGACAGCCAGGCACAATGTGGCAGATGAATCCAATTTAAACCAACATACACTTGGTACAAATACAGTACCATGCAGTCAATACAACTGTTCTGTGAGGTTTGAATTCCTAATTTTGTTGAAACCGATTACTATAATACACCCAGTATTGGCAAAATCATTTACATGTTACACAATTATTAAGTGAGAAATTATATGATAATAAAATTAGAATGAACTGTATTAGGAAGGGATATTGTAAAAAGCTGTTTTCAGGCATTTGATATTTGCAGAGATACAACGTAACTGTTGCTCCCTCTGCAGTCCAACTGAAGCCACAGCACTGAAGCACCACTAGTAAAAGGGAAGGCATGGAGTGCTTTAAAGCACAAGCAATTCAATACAAGGTCAATTAGGATCCCTGAAATCACATGGAACATATTCCAACTTGTTACCCAACTGAAACGCTTGTGACACATTCAAAGGAAACAGAAGACAGAGACTTTTTACTGGTTTAAAGCGTCACTGACAGCATGAAGCTCTGCCAGACAAACAGCAACTATGTGACTCACAGGAACACTACAGTATGTCATCACATCACCCAGCACAAGAAAACACAAGCCCACATGCAGGATGCCCTTTCAGATCAAAATACAAAGACATTTGAAAGTCTGCTTTGACTGTTTTTCCTTCAACAAAGTATTTCAACACAGTACATCAATCAAGTCAAAAAGAGTGAACTACAAAAAAAAATATAACAAATAAAACTTAAGATCACTGACAGAACAGAGCTTTACTTACAAACATATTCAGACTGCACAGCCATTCCAGAAATAACCCCAGATGTCACAATCGCTCAACAACAGCTGAGTGTGTCGACGTTTGTGTGTATGCGATACACAGAGGTCCTCAAACTGGGAGGTCAGAGATGAATTGGGCACAAGGCCACATGTGGCAATGAGTGAAACCGACACATAAACTACACCTACTGTACTGGTGTGTTCTCTCAGCGAGGGCCAATCAAACAGCTGTGCTGCCAACAGCACAAAGTATCACAGGGCCAACCCTTTAATGGCCAGTTTCACAACGTAGCGCTGTGTTGACTCACCACTTTATGCCTTCATGATACGACACCTGAGATAAACGTAATCTCACTACCAGTCAGTATACACACCAAAATAAAAGCGTTTGGGGCTGTAACAAGATTCGTTTAAAAAGGGTTATTTTTTTGTTTTTTTGGTCGACACACAAAACAGCATTACAAATAAAGAAAGGGTGTTTGTTTTACCTGGCTTTTCCATCACAGAGTACAAAGCTCAGCCCACAACAGCTCCTGAAACAAATGAACCATTTAGATGGAATCATGTTCATATACCTTACTTACATTTTTAAAATGTTGTTTAAACAACTTTTTACATTTACTCATAGCTTTAATTAAACTACTTAGGTCTACCCTATGAATCTTTATAAACTTCCTTGTGCCTTCTCTTTACTAAAGAATTTGAAATGTTGACTATGATGAATGTTTAACACATGGTACAGTCAGTGCAGCCAAACTAGAACAGGAAGTTGTAAATCTGTGAAGTTGCCCTTTAGACTAAAACACTGCCTTCATACGCCACTATTCAAAACACTATTGAATAAAATACTGTTTGAGATATAATTAGCATATCATTCTGATAATGAAACACCGGCTATAAAAATGACTATGACCTATTGAAAAAATCAAAGCAGTGCTTGTAGGTAGCCATCACATTAGTATGACGGCTGTCTCTAATAGGTGGAAGTCAGTAGGTGGATAGGATCACTGCAGTGTTGTGTTGTACAGTCTGATGGCTGTGGGGAGGAATGAGCGACGGTAGCGCTACTGAATGTGGTGCTAAACAGTGACACTAACAGGAGAGAGTCAGAGTCAGCCTGCCCTTTGGAATGTCAAAGTCTCAAAAAGCCAACCATGTGTACTGTATGCTATTTGGCCTTGTGATGGGATGGTCTAAGCCAAGTTGTTATACTGCTCTGATAAATCACATAGGCTCTCTGTGAATGTGTGAACTTACGTCTATTGAAGATCATTGATTCTTTGATGAAACCCACCCAGGAAATGCTGTCTTTGCAGTCTGGCTGTGACCTCTTAGCAGCAAAGTTATCACAGAGGCTCCTGTGAAATATACAGAACAAGAATGTTACACATGAGGACACAAATGCCAACTTCCGTCTTGGTACAGTACATAGCCAACATATAATGAGTCAGCCAAATTAACTACATAGGGTTTAAGTTGATTATAAGCCAACAAACAGTAGACATGACCCCTGACAAATATACAGAAAACAGTTTTTCACCATTTCAGTCCATTACCTCATATTCAAACTACTCTGCCTGAACATGTAATCTATTTTTCCGGTGGCTAAACCTCCGCCTGGTCAGCTTTGCTTTAACTTCAACTGGTTTAACAAGTTTTTGAAAGGTACACAGGAAGTGCCTAAACAGAGGACTACATGATTGCACTGTACACAACAGCTGATTTTACCAGGAAACAAATAAACTAATACTATAACAGTGAAAATTAAAAAAAATTATATACATATATAGAATAGTAAGTTCAACCATGTGTGAGATAAGATAAAATGAATTATTAAATGCAAAATTTAAAGCATCCATTACTATTAACAAAAATGTGAGCTAATTATTACAGATCTATTATTAATCTATTATTTGATTGATTGAGTGTATTTTGGAACATTTCATATATGGAAGGTTTAAGTAATTTCCAATCCCGAAGTTGATACACAGTTGAACTCACAAATAATTCACTAGATAAAGATCAGCAGCAGTGCAACCCAATTCCCTTCTCACATATCATCCCAGTTCACTGGGCCTAAGCAAGTTCCACCTCTGATGGGGAAAAAGGTGGCAGAAAAGCAAACACATGGTGAGTTAATGTGCACCACCTTGTGAGCACAGGAGCTGTGAACTACAGCAAGCTGTTCCAGACTCTAGAAAATACGTAATGTACTAAATGTGTACAGACACAGGCAGTTTCACTTTCAGTCATGTGATTATTTTACTCGAAGAGATGATCTGTCCTCTGTCTTAGTGTATGTTTGCCTTTAAAGCATTGGATGCAACATTTTTGTATTAGGTCTACAGTACATAGAACATTACCATATAGAACAACAGCCAGATTTTCAGATCTGGTAACAAGATCTAACAGTATCTGATTACTTTCACACAGTCAAGTGTTCAGCCTTTCTGTGCTTTGTATGGACGTGAAGCTACACACCTGTTCACACAATAGAACTGCAAATAACTTCAATAATGTGAATATGTGTCAATTATATTTTGCATATTTATATTATAATGCAGGTGGTAACAGTGTAAACACATTTATAATCAACGCTTTATATCAATTCCTTGCAATACAACATCTGAGACCACCAGAGTCAGAGCTGGTGGAGTCCAATTTCCATTTTCTTATGAAAACCTACATTTGACCTGTTGTAGCTGTGGCTTCGAAGCACTGGGCCAGATTCCAAACAAAAACCTGATTTTGATGGTGGCCTCAAAACAGTTTCGGTGACATTCTATCTGATGCCATTTGAACGCAATTTCGATGAAGACTTATCCTAATGAAGTCACACAAGCTGTAGGTTAAGCAGCGTTTCAGTGTGTCAGCTGTCATGGCGTTCGGGGGCGAACAGATCGTAGGTCATACACATTGTTTTTATTGTGCTGTGTAGCAGACTTCTACAATATCAGTAATGAACTCTAAAAGTTGAGATGGTTAAGAGATCTCTTGTTAGCGCTAAAAAAAAAGTAGCTAATTCTAAGTACCGGTCACTGTCAGCACTGTCCTAGCAGTCAGAAAACAAAGCTGGCCAAACTAATGTTATAGGAGTTATTTCCCTCAGGCTATCACATACTGTGTAGCATCAACTGTTTATTTATTAGCATGATGTTAAGGTTTATTATTTAAAGAAGTCTGAGGACTGTATGTGATCATACTGTGAAAATCTAATATTTAATATATATTTTCAGTGGAATTGCGCATCATTGATGCTTGCAACTTGTGTTCAATAATAGCCCCAGACTAAAAATGTTGGAGTTATTTCATACTCTTGCTTTGAAGAGCATAAACAACTGGGCTTGGTTTGCACTGCCGTGGTAGTTCATAACTTTTACACAACTGTGTTTGTCCACTGTAATCTTTAACTTAGCTCATTAAGAATTCCCAGTTCAATGGATAAACAGACAGAGCTCTGCACAGCACAGAGCAGCACAATCAGCCATTGTGCCAGGTTCATTCTGCAGACTTGGCAATCACTAAATAAAGAGCCAAAGCTAGAGTTTGGGAACGAGCTTCGTGGCTCTCAATGAGCCACTGTCAACAGCAAGCTGATAATGGCATCCATCATTCTCATTATATAAGCCCCACAACATCCACTTACAGCGCTTCAAACAAAAACCTTTCTTCTGAATCTTATTGAAACGTCATAATTTCCACACACTATCAGAGGAAGTGCAGAATTGCAAACATTACCTGTAGAGCTGGGGTAAAACTGACCTCTAAACAAACAGTTCCTTCTTTGCCAGGGAAGGTGCTACTGTAAACAAGATGCGTGCAATTTTCCCACCATCTGATTCCTCTAACAACAATACTAATCCTCTTTTCCCTGTCAGCATTAATTCCACACTCACAATAAACAATGGTACCTACCTTTACATGGTTTAACTTATCAGCTGTTCCAGGTGTGATTCTTGTCAGATTTAGTGATCAACATCTATCTGTATACAGAGGACAATAACATGGTTGACCCAATTACGGTGCTGCTTACTGTATCTAGAACAAATACAATAAGCTGCAGCTCCTTTTGTAGTCTCCCCTCTATGAGCCGTGTCGTCCTATAGGGCGTTTAACCTGCCTTCAGTCAGCACTAAAAGCACTGGGTGCTTGTCGAAACAAGCACCCGGGCCTGTAAATGGAATGCGAAGGAATGCTTCACACCAGAGGCGAGGTGCTTCTCTGGATGCCAGACACCTTTACACCTGAAGTTTTTGCCTTCAGCTGCTAGTCAAAAGTTTGAGAGCTAAGGCGACTTCAATGCAAATGTACCAAGATTTTAAAAAAAAACATGCAAAGGAATAAATAAAATCATAATAGAGTTTATAAGATAGCGATTCCTCATCCTCAGAACAGTTAAACTTGCTATAATCAGCAATATGTTCTATGGCTAAAGATAAACTCTGACAGATTCAGGCAACGGGTAACATAAGCTAACAGACTAAGTGGGAGTTACGTAGCTATTGTTTTACACTCCAACGTAATATTTTTGATCACCTACTGTATTTCTCCTTCCCAATCGCATCGACTAAAACGAACGCGCATGACCCGAGGAGAGAAACGCATTACAGGCAATCGGCGTACATAACTGTGACCTAATCCGCCGGGCGAAGCTAGCTGGAGTAAAGACAGTTTAGCCGGAGCCAGCAACAGGTGGCTACAGTCCCTGACCTGTAACGTTAGCACGAGCGTTGCTGGCTAGCTAACGTAAATTAGCTCACTTGACACTCGTTCAAGCTCAGAAGGACTCGTGTACTGAAGTGTTTTAAAAAAAAAATATATGCTCACCTTTTGTAATAACCTGCGAACTTGTGCGGAGACGTGTTATCCTTGTATACCGTTGACCGCTGATTACTTTTGACACTTGTCGCTTCTTTACATCACGGGTGTGTGGGGGGGGCTGGTTGAAGTAAGGCGGAACTAGCTCCACTAACTACCTTTTAACCCAAAGTGGGACAAATAACTCTGAACCAAGCCAAATAAAGTCCACCGAAAACCCCGAGGCTGGCGTTAAACACTCGATTCTAAACTTATTAACACTTTGTTCGACACTGTCGGCTGCTGAATGCGAGTTTATTCGGTAGGAAGATTATCTACTGCCGCGCACGCGCACTCGTGTAGCATCCCTGCTCCCCCACCTGGAGAAAAAAAAAAACACACACACACACACAAACCTCAAAACCCACGTGACCAACAGCGGCCCTGTGAGTGACGTAAGCAGGTGGCATAGTCTGGGTGCGCTTTGGTCACGATTGAGGTAGTGGCAAGCAACGCGTGGTTAAAACGATTTAGATTGTGGTTAGAAGTCATGAATGCAAGGACGTATGCTGCATTTAAGTGTAGTGATTTAGTGCTATATCATATTTGTATTATTTTTGTTTTAATTTTACTGTCTGCAAATCACAATAGTCACAGTTGACAGCTTCACGTACTTTGCACATACAAAGTGACATCAAACTTATAGTGATGATGATTATTATACACTAACTGCCTGTTTGTTGGCTGAATAAAATCAGATCCACTTCTCATTTTACAGTACTTTCACATTAATTCTGCAGATGACCAATCTTTGCCTATAGACTTCTGCTCAGTACTTACACTGACATAAATAATCTGTGAATTACTTTTTACTCCTTGTCTGCAGAAGCCACATTAAATGTGTGAAGACTGATCTCCTCTGGTCATTTGCTGAACTGCACACCCTGAGTGTTCCACCTGTTTTTCGTTGACTGAAAGCTCTAGATCAGGGCCACAGTTTTGTCTGCCATCTGCTGGTAAAGTCCTGAATGTGGCTGTTGAGAGAGAGCCTAGAGACGATTAATGACGTTGGAAAAGCTGATTCCAGATCATAACCACAGCTGTGCATGTTTCAAATAGCCCAATATGGGCAGTGCATGTTCTGTGAAGTTGACATTTCTCAATCACATTAGAACAAACAGGAAAGAAACTCAGACAAATACAGACTTTTCGCATGTTTTTCCAGACACCACTGTAATCCAAGAACAAGGCACTGATGCCAGGGCTGATAGTGTGGACATTCGATTCATGTAGCTCCGATAAAATTTATGTGCCCTTTGTTTGCTTGGTATTAGGAAGTAAACACACCGTGCAGCGCTGCCTACTGTGAGAATATGAGCCACAGCCTTTCCCAGTCTGGAGTTGTTATTTCTCTGCTGAATACTCATGTGAGGAACTGTTGAGCATAAAAGAAAACTCACAAAAAAAAAACAAGTCTGCCCACGACCCTTAGCTTCACCCAGTGTTGGGTCACTGGTGCAGACTGGCTTTCCCATCCTCCTACTGTTCAGTTAAGATGTGACAGTGTTTTACAGGCTCACAGCTTGAGACATGTGGAGGTTAAAATTTTTGCGGATTGACTTCATTCAGCATCATATTAGTATTTATTATTTACACACTTTTCTTCTTTTTTTCTGTCATGTACTGCTCCACTTTGTTCTTATGTTGTTCTATTACTGGGTGTGGGTACTGGGTTCTGTTATTGAGGAGAAGTGTGTTGAAGACACACATTCCCACGTAGAAAACTGTCCAAGGAAATTGCACAACTGGTTATAGCGATGCTGGTCCACCACTGAAATTAACTACAACATCTACATTTCTCTATAAAAATAACCACGTCGTCCAATCAGCACTGTGATCTTTTGTGGAACGGTCTCGTATTAAACTTAGAATCAGTGAACAAACAGAGGAAACCTGCGTCTGTGAACCCTGAAAAGGCAAACTATAAATACGCTCTTTAGCCCAACGAGTTCACGAAGAACAGAATCAGCACAATACAAGTGCAGTTTTAATAGCTACACCCACGTCTTCAAACCCAAAATTAGTCAGGAGGATTAAACGCAGCTTTTGTTGTGTCTCTTTTTTCCATTTTTTTCCTGTAACAAAGTAGAACAATAGGAACATAAATTCTATGGTCCCATTTTAGAATATGATTTATATCGGCTCTACTCACTCAGCTACCTCTCAGATTTCAAAACATTAATAGACGTCAGAACACTCAAAAGCGTTTTATGCTACACTGCACTTAAATACAAAGTCCCTGCAAAGTTGCTGCTCCTTGATATCCCTGGAACATTAAGTATATGGATGCATAAAAAAATCAGATTAAGTACAATATTTAAAGACATGGTTTTCTTGGTGGATAGTGTGTTGATGTTTTTCCACCGATAACAATAGTATTATTCTTTACTTCAGTAACTAGTGGCTGCCAGCAATTATTATGGAATATATATATATATATATATATATATATATATATATATTCCATAATAATTGCTGGAAATCAGTCTGCATATATATATATATATATATATATGCAGACTGATTTCGCCAGTCATGTTCTTTGCACTTATCATGTGTATCAACAGTATATAGCGCGTTATAATCAAATATCATATCAATACTCTTTTTCCTCTTCTTGTTGGCACCATGCGGAAATAATGTGATAGAATTAGCATCCACTAATAGCCTAGATGTAAAGATGGAAAAAGTGTGACACCAAAAACTCAACTGTGGGTTTAATTTGGTAACAACGACAACGATAGTGCCACCTCCTCTTTCCTTGTGTCACCGTGAAGGAAAAACACAGGAAAACAATGGGCTCATCACTGTGGACACAGAGGCTGATTATACGCTGCACTATCATGGCTTTACTCAAACATTAGATAAGCCAAGGCCAAGCAGTGCTAAAAAACAGATTATGAGTGACTAATGGTTATAGCACTCACTCTACTGACCTTTAGAAACCTGCAACCTGCAAAAACCAGATCTCTGTCAATCATAAATGAATGGATGCAATGGTAAAATGCAAGTACATTTACTCAAGCTCTCCTGGGGAACTGTAAGAAACATTCAGGAGCCATTTTTATCTAAATCTAGCACAGCATAGCAAACTGGAACAAGACTAGTTTGAGTCACTGATTAAAATCTTGTAATGATAAATAATACTTCAATTCAGGACAATGAAAGAGTCACAGGTGCTATAAAATAAACGTCTGCGACATCTTATCTTTTAGTGCGAGTTTAATAAAAACTCAGTCAGCGGGACGCAAACAAGGTATTATGCCCGGTTTCCACCGCGTCATTCGTAGCTCTGGCTCACATTCCCTTGTTGTTGGGATAAGCAGATTCATACGACTTTATCGGAGAGAAGTAAAGAGGTGTGGTGTCTGAAATAGAGCAGCTGATGTCTGGATGACTAAATACTGCTTTACACCAGTGGAAAATATGGCCCACTTGGACACATGTGGATGCTGCAGCTGTCTTTGAATCCTTACTTTTTTTCCTTATCCTTTGCATCTGTCGTTGCACTTGTATACAGTATAAGAAATAAAGTGATTTAAGTTGTACTTCATAGAGATGAGAGAAAGTAACGTTCAGTATCATCGATGAAGGTCAAGTCCCAGAGAGCAGGAAAATACAATGGGTTTATAACACTGGCCTGTATGTTTCCATTATAAACATAAATCTGACAGACCTTACTGAGAGAATTTGACGGGACTGCATGACTTGGGGTCAACAGACTCCATCTGTCACTGATGACGCATTCAGTTCAGTGACACATTCAGACTCACTGACATTAGAGACAGAATTCTGACTGTGCGGTACATACAGTTACAACAGTTTCAGTAATGGCCAGACAGGTAGACATTCATCAGTCACCAGGAGGGTTAAAGTACTGGAACACAGTGTCTAGTCATAATATTCAAGCTACAGTAAATTGGTTGTGAAAAGGTTCCTGTACAGCAACACTAAGCAGTCAGAGCCAGTGATCTAGTGAGCTAGTTCATCTAAACCCCCACCTAATGCCAGCTCTTTTACCAGGAATTAGCGAAAATAAACAGTTATGTAGTTCCCCGTCTGTAACATTTCTGCTTAAACATGCTTCTGTAGCATTTTCATTAGTGAGTTATTGTTTTCTCTGACAATTTTCTTTTTATTTGTCATTGCACTTACCCTGGAGAGTCTATTGTAACAACAACTGTGACAACTGTCATATTCCAACCTAAAAGGGTACTTTTACCTCCAAGACAGGAGGTATAAAATTTTATTGAACCAATTCTAGCCTAGAGCATTATATATTATTATTCATGGGGAATTTTGTTTGTGTCATGGGATTATTGTAACTTAACAATATTCACCCAGCTTTTAGAAATAGATTTTACTACCTAATTTCTTTCACTTCCTCCTTGCCTCCTAAGCCCCCCACCTGCTTCTAGTAAAGATAGTTAATGCACTAACAGCTAAAAATAGCATAAGTGATCAAACACAATGAGCCTAAAAAATAACAAGACAGCGCAAAAGTCTCAGGTAAACAAATAAGACAGTTCTGCTCAGTGACATTTACCCATTCTTCAGTGCCGTGTCAACCACAGCTGGACCCTCCCTTCCTTCTGCCACCTCTTCTCCTACCATCGTGAGTACGAACCATCATCCTGGGCGTCCCTGCTTGATAAAGCCAAGAATGGGAGCATGTCCAGAAGAGTCGGGAACATCATGGAAACTTGATAAAAAAAGGCTTTTTGGAGGCAGGGGACTTTGTTTTGAAGGGAGATTCCTAAGTTTATAATTAGTTACCCAGAGATCTGTGGAGTGTCAGTTATATTTAGGCTAGAAAATAAAACAAAGGTGTCTGAAGTTATGGAATTTGTGAGTGCAGATTGACAAGATCGAGGTGCGGGCCAGCATCTGTAATGTTTAGAAGGGAATAAACATTCTCATTGAGGCACTGAATCAGTTTTCCTCCACATGTACAGCGATGACATGTTAGTGTCTAGGACCGAGATGGAATTTACCCAATGGAATTCACATTCCTGTGTGAACAAGGTCATTGTGGTGGTTTTACCTAAGACATTTTTGGATGAATAGCGTGTTAAAACTGGAAAAATCCAGCTAATCAACAAATCTTGGAAACATTTTACAGTATTTAGCTGCTACTCAAAGGCGCTTTTCTTATATTTACTGCGGCAAGAAAGGTGCCGTGCTAATAGATGAGCTAACGTCTGGCCTTAAATGTCATATGAATATGAAAAATGCTTTTTTTTTTAACATAGTGTCATTCTCCTTCCTTCTGATTGTGACGCCCATACACCCAACAACTGAAAGTAAAACTGACAACATAATGTAATGCTTTCGTGTTTTGTCTGAGTTCTTATCACCTTCATAGACAAGTGGGTGAAAATTATCAGAAGTTTATGTCTGTTAGCAAAAGTTTGGTTCTAATAGTGGTCTGTTATTTGTGATGGCACCTGGCATACTGCAAAATATAGAGAAAAACAGCTTTGCATCATGGAAATAGCACTATTTTAAAATTATGTTTTAATTGGTTAATTCTACATTTACGTCAAATGTGTTTCATATAAATAATATCAAAATAATAAGATAAGAATTGGAAGAAAATTGAATTTAATTGAATAAGATAAAGATGATAAGTTGATAAAATAACACAGTGCGGTGAAAAAAATAAATTGCAACCTGAGACTTTTATACAACAATGAAGAAGAGCGAGAACATCATTTCAGATTAGGACATTTGGGCAGAAATGTGATGAAACAAAACCAAAAAAAGAACCAATTTGTGGAACTGTAATGTTCCCTGGCAGACAGTCCTGTTGTGACACGTAAAGCACAGGTGGACGGTGTGTTATAACACTTAAAGCGAGTACATTCCATTAACGTGAGCCTGCCAGTTCAAGTGAGCCACTATTGTGCATGCTGACTCGGAGTTATGGTTTACTTGATAGCCAAACAGAAGAGAATCCTCTTTTGAGCTTATCTTAATTTATTATACAGGTACAAGTGAGTGGGTCTACGTGCAGTTTCTCTGCGAAACTCTTTCTCAGTAGTTCAAAGACATACACTTAGGTTAATAAGTGACTAACTTGCTTGTGTGGGGCCTGTGATGATCTGGTTTTCAAGGAAATGATTGATCATTTTTGTGAATTATACGCTTTATTATCTTAACGTGACTAAATGATGCGGTCGTAGTGCGGTAAGTGGGATGGGTGCTGAATAGGTAAGGAAGCCCTTAATAAACAAATGAGCGGCTACCTCACGAGGAGAGGAATGAAGGAAGAAATTCTTGCCCCGTGACGTCTGCATGTTTATCGCCGTGTGCGAGTGGAAATGCAAAACACTTACTTCCTTTTTTGAAGATTGTCTGAGCAGATGACAACGTGAGCAGCACATGAATGTCCTATTGTGTTGAATGTCAGATACAAATGACGCCACTGTGTGATGTTAAGCATTACTGTACTTTCTGCACATCAATTCAGCTCCTGTCTTAAATTCACACAGGAGTTTTGGGTTTAACTCAGAAGGGGTTTAACAGCTAACTCACCTCTGGAGTAAACTCTGAAAGGATGAAACTAATCCATACGTTTTGTTTGTTTCCTTGGCAAGTTGTAACTTATATTTCAGTATATTTTTATTCCTAATAAAAGAGGCTATCGTGGAAACCACCTATTTATCTTTTGTTGGTTCTTAATCAAGGCCACTTAAAGAAAACACTTATATTTGTGGGTTATTTGTCTTCCACCAGACTGCTGGATTGTAAAGCTACTGTACTGTCGGTTTTTCATTTTTATGGAGTTCTTGTAGGTGTAGTTTTAAGCCTTTTACCAAATCTTTTCCCGGTTCCTAACCACCAAACCATAACCTCTAACCCTACACGTTTGTGTTAATGTCCGCCTTCTGCACCACTGTACATTTGCAACTACATCCTTATGTTGTTGTAGAAACAGTAGTTCCAGGCTTTAGATAATACACAAGTAATCATGGACTTGACATGGCAAACATCTTGAAATAACTGACCAATAAACTCCTCCTAAATATGGCTTGGTGTCTTGATTTTGTTCAAACACAGATAAACATCCTCTTGGGCAAAACAGAAAAAAAAACACAACACTTGTCATGGCGTGAAAAAAACAAGAAGTGCAATGAGTCACAGGTCTTGAACGTGGTCTCCAGGTAGAAAGCCGGCAGCTAGGACTTGGTAGGGCTGGATGTCTGCAGTGACAGTTTTGAGATCACAGTATTAAGTATTAAACTAGATCGGATCATTTTTTTTACTTGCACATCATAAACAGGACAGACCAAAACATCGGTGCTTTTAATGGCCACAGTACGCAGTTCGGGCACGGTTCTAATAGGAGAAAAGCTTCGGCACACACTGCTTTTACTGCATATTTTTCCAAGCGTGATTCACACGCCGCCTCCGTCAACGGGCCGCTTGTGGACGTGCACGCTGACACCGTCCCTTTGGCCTCGCTCCCCCTGAGCTGCCACAGTTCATCACGTATCCACCTGCTCCACGTTTACCTGCAGATGCCCATCGCCAGATGTCTGAAAGGCAAATTAAGATTTCAATCAGCCGTATCGCACGTGGCTGTTTACACAGAGCCACAGAATGTATATTGTTGCAGAGTGAGACGTATACGCACCACAGGTTGCTATCACTACATCTGGTGGACATGCTTCCAGACACCGAAGACGATGCAACGATAATCTGGACCACGTGAAAAATGTCTTCCAGTCCAGACACGCCTGCTTGCATTAAATACTAAAGCTTGCAGCAGGGTAAGGAATGTCTGGTACTCTGCATGTATTACTGGAAAAAGGTTACTGACAGAAGATTTCTCAAAAGAAATATTAAGCACATATACTGTTAAATATACAATGGTCTACACTTGAACACTTTGCCTTTCAATAACTATGCTGTGACTCTCTCAGGAATGCCAGCTATTTAAAACAGCTACGTAGCCATTTCACTAATTCACCGTGAGTGTGGTCTTTCAAGTCGGCTCTGAAATGACTGCAGTTAATCATTTATGCGGTGAAACTGTTTCTCTTTCTGTCTTGACTGAGACTGTTTCCTTCCTCCCGCTGCCGGCTGCTTGGTTGTGACTAGACGTCTTCGTGTTTCAGTATCAGCGGGAGCGCCGGGACCAGCGGCGCTGATAGGCCAGTCTGTCCCCGTGTCTGTCCCCGGGCCTGTCCAGTCCCAGCAAAACAAAACCTGGAAGAGGAGGAATGTACGAACCCCAGCCTTTACTGTAACCGCAGCCGGTTTGGACTAGTAAATGTAGAACAGCAGATGACGAGCCAAGGAGTTCTACAGTGTACAGACAACATCCTAAGACAAAAATCTTCAGTAAGCACCTCTGTACCTCTTAGCAGCAGAAGCTCTACATGTGCTAAACCACTTGACAATGACAAAGTCTTAGGGATTGTGCACAAATTATATACAGCGTATTTGTTTGTTGTTTAATCCTTCCATCATTCTTAATCTTGAACAATTATAATGTGCTTCTTCTGTAGGAATAACATTTTTCAAAAGTGGGTTAAATAATATAATAATTCAAATGCAGGCTTTTGTTGCATTTGGTTCATAACTCGACATCCGGTGTTGCATGAACTATGGCGTGAATGAAATGAACATTATCTAAACGTATTAAAGTTCTATTTACCAATGTAACATATCACAAATGATGTGAAGGTTCAAAGTTTAGGCAGCTTTATTCTCCCAAGAGGAGCAGCTTGGTTCACTGCCAAAACGGATATTTAAAACAACATAAGAGTAACTTTAATACGACCTATAACAACAATACACAGTTTTGGTTGTTTTCATCTAAATTTATTGCACATTGCCTCTATCGTACTACATAATGTGGTTGCTATTTAGGAGAATTTTACTGACAATAACGATACATTTGCTTTTCATTTACATGTACTGTATTAATGCCAAAAGTTTTAATTTGGTAGTACACCACTTCCTGTCCCAGTATGTAGAGAACTTATGTAAAGCAAAGATATGAACATGGTACAAAAAAAAAAATCCACCATCAGCTTGTTAGTATTGCCAGTAAAAAAAACGGTCTTAGACTTAGACACCCCCCCCACCACCACCACCCCACCGCCACCTCTGCACCACTCATTTTCATACAGTCCCTAAATCAAATAATAAGTGCAGAAACAACACGTGTGGGTGCAGGGACACATCCAGTCCAGTCACAATCTTGCGGAGACAACAGGTTAACCTCAAGCTCAACACGAACTGAAAGCTCCACAGGGCAACTAACGCTATGACAACATTGTGATTAAAGTCAAAGCAATCAGAAGCCCTCATAGAGCGCGTATCAGCTCCCTTTGCGAAGCAGCAGCCATGCTCCTGTTTTTCCTTTGTTTCTTTTCCTCTCCCCCGTCCTTGCATGTGCTAAAGGAATTGGGGAGGAATGCAGAAAAAGCATCCTGTTTTCGGGCCTGCGCTCTTAGTCAGCTAGTGGCCTTCTGCAGTGCACACTGGGGGGTCTGAAAGCTCGCACTGACGTCAGGGTAAATAACCAGGAAGTCATTACCCGTATGTTACCGTACGTTAATCATCCTACCATCTCTCCAACTCTCAGTCCTGCACACATTTCAGTTTCAGTGTTCTTGTACAAGCCTCATATTAATCTCCCGTTGACTTACTGACTTATCTGTAATTCTTTAAAGGCTTGACCTGTAGCCCAGGATGTCCTGTAGATAATTGGAAGTCACTCTCCGACATCCTTTTTAATAAACATCTTCTGAGCTCAGGTCCTTCTTGCAGAACGGCCTATCTAAAATAAACATCAGCTTATGGAGCGACAGGAGGACTCCCTGCCACGGAGAGATAACAAACACGCGTGACACTAAAGACAAAGGAGTCCTGTGTCTGTACTTTCTTATAATTATTCACCCTCTGCCCTTATGCATGTACCTGTCAGGTGGTGAAACCTTAAAGCAGTCACACCTCTCAGCCTTACACGTTTATCTTGTAGCAGGTGGATATTTCCATTCAGTTCATTAGTCTGGTAGAGAGACTCTGGTATTTACTCTAGTGTTTATTCTATTATAGGGACAAATGAGGTGGTGGGACAAACTCATTTAATTAATCGCTCTTTCCACAAAAGCAGTGACTCTGCACAGGACTGCACCCTTTGGTTTTATTGTCTTTCTGGAATGTGCAGTTTGTAATGTACATCAAATTAGTCAAATAAAGAAATTCCAAAAATTACTTTCTTGCACATTTATTTATTTTTTTCAAACACATTCATTGTATCACTCATACAAATATAAATACATACCTGAATAAGTTATAGAATAAATAAATAATCTACTTACAACAATTGCTAAAATCCAGCATCAATAGTAAACTTCTACGCTTTTAAATTGTCCACCGTTTATGGCGGTGACATAGTTGTGGAGTCATGGTGATGATGCCCCTTTTCTTCCTGCTCAGCTCCTGGTGACTGCAGCCAAAGAGGCCACGTGGACTGAATGAGGTCATGCCACCGAGAAAAATGCAAGCCAAAGATAGATGACTTTTAAAGTGCGGAACACAAGACTCAGCGTTTCTTTGTGACTGAGAAACAGCTCAACGCAGGAAGAGAAAAAATGGTTGCATCTTGCAAAAGTAATATGCATATACTGTATGTGCGTAAAGGAGCGGACAAGGTTTTTGCTAAATCAGTCGAGAAGTGGCCTTCATTTCTGTGTGTGTGTTCGGTTTGTGTGCCACCAGTGAACAAGCTGCCATTTCAAGTACGCCTGATTATAAATCTACAGTATTCGCTCATTTGCCCTAAACTCTGGGCAGGACAATCATTTCTATCTCTGATACAGAGAAGTATTGAAATAAACTAAAAGTCAGCTGTCAGAAATGTCAGAGTAAAGAGATTTGAGTAAACATGGACAAATATTTCTCAACTAAATATGGAGTTGATATTATTCTGGAATATGTGATAATCCTAAAGTCTTCAGTATGTAAGCTGCTCATCTAAAACTGTCCATGTAGACAAGCTGAACCAGAACTTTGTCCATCAAACCTTGACAACTCATGTAAGATTGGTTATTGTCACTGGTGTTGAAATCACTTTCCACATCCATGACCTTAAAAGATCCTCGCTTGGCATGTAATGTTGTCAAGTTCAGAAGAGGAGAGAGTTCAAGAACTGCCAATCTTCAAGCCTTTACTGTCCTTATCCTGGAATCCCCAGATTCTTGACGTTTCAAAACCTTGGCAGCAACAACTATTCAAGGAATCTCCAATCCGTGGTTGTGCATTAACGGCGATGGAAGCGCGTCCGGTTTGCCATCAGTCCTCTACCTTCTTGTTCGGCCCTTGAGCCCGCTGACATCTGGCAAGTTGTGCTTTAATGGCAGATGTTTTGACTTGATCACAGATCTGTAGAACAAAACAAACAAACAGTCAGAGGTGTTTTACGTGTAGCCATAATCCATCTAGACCAAATATAATATGTGAAGATTTAAAGGTTTAACGTTAACATATTGATCATTTACCTTAAAGACGCAAGCAGTTGATTGCTGGTTGTTGTGTCAGATTCCTTCAACGGGCCAAACCCATCAGTGTCTGGATTCTCTGCGCTATGGACAGATCATCACAATCACAGCATGAAACCAAATTGTCTTCCAATTATTACGCTTAAGCTCAGCTCACGTCGGGTGCGCCTTATTTACATGACCTGGGATATTATCTTAGAGATGATGACTAATCCAAACTGGTGGTTTCGTGACCACATTAACTCGTAGACGCAGCAAACACTCCCTTGAGCAACAGGAGAAATGTAAACTTTCCAAAAATAGACAGCTCTGCTAATAAACCTTTAGGAATTCTTTCAAGGCCACAAACGAAATGCAGGCATCCGTGTTCACACTGTGACTACTACCCTCATATATTACCTTGGACTATCTCTGTCTCTGTCACTGACTCATCCTCTACATCAACATGCTGTTCAGGCTTGTCACATTTGACTTATACTGGTAGGAGACAAAAAAAAAAAAAGTCCACACTGATATGATCTAACAGACTTGTCTGCCTGCTCTAGGAATACAGGTGGGAAGTGTTTTTACCTTTTATAGCAAAACCTCAAGCAGGTTTTGTCATCTGGGTTGAGACACTGGCAACGGTTGACTGAACGCCGGCCACGAGACAGAAAACTCCCCATACCGTACGGAAGAAGTTTACTGTAAAAGAAAATGAAAGTCTTTAGGATAAAGCATGAATCTGATCATTTTATCAAACAGGGTTGGGGGTTAGTGGATTGAATGAACGTTACTTTTCATCCCAAATGCCAATGAAATTCTGTAGCCTCACCTTGGAGTGTTGACCCAGATAATATCTAGGTGGCAGAAGTAGACGCATTCTCTATCTTCCCAGGTGTTGCAAGAGCAGCGTTTGGTCCTGACGCGGTGGGGATGTGGAGCCTGAGCTGGCGGCTCTGCCCCGTCCGATAAGGGCAGTCCACAGCCTGGGAAAGCACAAAGAATCCCTCAATGAAAATGTGCTCGCTAATCTCCTGGAGATGATCAATGAAGCACATGTAACAATAAGCACAGGCACAGTTGTGTTGGAGATGTTCAGCAAGTTAAACATTGATACAGGTTCTCCAAAAGTCATTTTGTGATTAATGTGTGAAAAAATCATTACTAAAAAAACAAAAAACTAACAAATAGAAAAGAACAAGTTCTCTGGTGAGTACTTGATATCATTCCTTGGGAAAAATGCCATCATATAAAGAAAGGCAGCTTACCCTCCTGCAGGGTGATGCTCAGGAAGAATAAAGTCAGAGTCTTGCGCATGAAGGAATCCATGATGATCCTCTAGGTCTGAACCCGTGATGTAGATCGGCAGGAGTTCGCGTTGTAGCTGGACAGCAGCGACAGGTGCTTTGTGTTCAAATCTCTACCAGGACGTCTACTTATACCCCCCAAGTGGGTGAAATCACAGCCCCTCCCACCTCTGTGTGAACTCATCCGCCGCTGCAGAGCAGCGTTACACACACAACAAGCCAGCGAGTGCAGAAAGAATGCGTCTGGAGGTTCCAAGTCATAAGATGAAAATGTTTTATGGCCGTTGCTTTGAATCTGAAGTGGAAGAAGACACAACTAAATGTTTTCTTCTCTACATCCGTTTGTTGTTAAAATGCAAAAGTGGCAAATTAATATATGGACATGTATTGTTGAAGTTTGAGACAAAATGAACTAAAGAAAACACCAAACCTAGACAGTTACAGTTGGTCTGAGCGCAGTTGTTATGTAAGGAGAGACTACAATTAAAAGAAGGTGTGGACTGTTTGGTTTGCTCATGCTTGTGTATCATATTGTGTGTTTGTCTTCTGGCAGACTGTGTGGACATGTCTAAAGGAGAGAAAAGCAAAAAAATAACACAAGCACACACAGCATTATCTAAACACAATGCAACTGCAAGCACACAAACTGTTAACTTATGGTAACAGTCATCATGATGTGCACGTGAAGAAGAAGAGAATAAGAATAAAATTCAATGAGGCGTGTAAAAAAAAAAAAAAGAAAATCGTCCCTGCCTGATTTGTGATAGCAGTTAAAATGAACAGAAAGAGGGTTTGCATGTGCCCCACGCAGCCGATACGAAGGTCACTGTCAGCAGCACCCCTCGCAGGAAGGTGAGGTCATGGCGTGATAGTCCCACACGACACAGTATCTCAGCGAGCAACACGCACTGACCTTCGTGAAATAAAGATAAGCCATCTGCCTCATAAGCTTTCTGCTGCCCACACGTACGCCACCGTGCACACGGTGGCATTCACCATCTCCCGCCTAGAGGAAAAACACTCCTCATGGGTCCTGACCACGACCTGGCTGCCCACACACAGTTACAATATGTCACACACACACACGCACAACCTGAACGGCTTCTTCCACTTATCTGCTCCAATGCAAATCCACTGGCATGAACAAACACAGGGGACTAATACAGTATGTGCATCTGATAACAGGAGAGCCCCAGATGGATAAGAACCAGGCTGAAAATGAAACTCGGGACAAAGACACAGTCGATGGAAAGGACAAATGTGACGTTCACATAATATTTAAATATGCAGACGGTTCAACGTTGGGTAACGTATTGATCCTACTGGCTTCTTATCACAGTATATTACTGTAGCACAAAATAGCGTAGATCTTTCATTTTCAAAATTCATGACTCATGTATTTACAGTACTGTACCGTGAACCTCTCATTTTCATCCTTTCTTAAAGAAATTGATTCATTGGAAAAGAAATGGTAAAAAACAACTAGTATCTTCATATTAGTACTGAACAGGTACAGGAACAAGTTCAAAGATGTCATTAGTTTTTTGCCGTAAATATCTTAAAGCGCCATTAAAGTTTAATGGAAAACAACTGTTTAGGTCATTGCAGGTCTTCCACCTAAGTTACGTATGTTGAGGAATTTTACATCAGCGTTCCAGCGAAAGCGAGAAAGACAGAAGAACACTCACTACAAAAACAGGAAAAAATAGAAGTGAGCCGGTCGTGTTAGTGCGTATTGATGGTTTGCAGGGGTTGGGGGGGGGGGTAGGGGAAATGCCAAAAGGATGTCACAAAGTCTGGCATTTGACCAACTATTTGTTACAGTGAGGGAAAAAAAAACTCATCTAGAGCAAATATTTGTTCAATTGTGCTGTCTGCAGGAATGGGCTCGATCTAAAGCTGCCCCCTCCTCTTCCTCGTTTCCCCTTCGCCTGCTGTTTCAGCCAGACAAGGCAGTCAGAGAGTGTAGGAAGAAAGAAAAGAAAAAAGTGCCCTTATCTATTTTCCACTTCCGGCTGCAGCTGAGGGCGACGGAGGAATGTGAGGTGGCGCGATGACAAACAAATAGTGGAGCCGCGATTGCAGAATCCTTTGAAATTCCTCTGGGATGAGGTCGAACATATGGCCCGTGACACAATAACACAGCAACAGGTCCAGAGTGGAAAAGTTCTCTTTACAGATCTACAAATCGCAAACTGTGGCGCAGCTAATATGTCAGCACATCTGCATTTTATCGCAATATATTGGTGGTAGCGCCGTCCTCACTGGAGCACTGATGATGGAGGCATCTGGATTTCTGAAGCAGGAATATAACTATGAAGAGGCTCAGAGGAGGTCTGCACTTGTATATTTCTACCTATTGGTACTCAAAGCGCTTTGACACTGTGTCTTCAGAGCTGCTATGTTGCTAAGGCTGACACACCGGTGGCGGCTTGGGGTTCAGCGCCTTGCCCAAGGACACTTCAAGCACATGACTGGGGAAGCCAGGAATTGAATCACCGATCCGACGATTGGTGGGCGACAGCTGGACCTCTGAGCCACTGCCGCCCCATATATCGCTCGGCCGACACTGGAACGCCTTGGGATCACCCAAGGCGTCCAAGACGAGGAAAGTCTGGGCTCTTTGCTGCCCCTGGATAATACGACTGAAAATGAATGGAATAGAGAGGAATATGCGTGCGTGTCGAATGAAATGGGATGGGATGATTCCTGATTCTGATTCCTGAAACTTTCAACTGGAAAATGGTTTGGACTTCCCAGTTGAAGTGAAATCCGCCAAAATAAAATAAAATGGATCTTTAATGCTTCTCTGTAGTTTCTTGTTGTATCTATTCTGCCACTATTGTACTTTAACAATGGGACAAGAAAAACGAACCCTAGCATGCGGGTGACTGATGTGACTCAGGCAACACTCTGAGGCGAGAGCCCTGGATGGTGACGCACAAAGACACGGGCGCATGGTTGTGATGTGAATAAGGTGCAGAATGTGGGACAAAGCCAAGCCAAGTAGATGGTTGCTGTGATAGCAGCATCGGTGGCAGCCACACACTGAGCCAAGTCATAAAACCACAGTTTCAGTCTGATTTTGAAAGATGAGGGTGTCTACTGGCTGGAGCAACATTATCTGTCCCACTGAGTCACGAGACATGAAAATATGTAATGCTTGAATTGAAAGCAGTGTAGCTACAGAATAAACAAGTAACTACTTTAAGACATTGATATCAAATAGCACAGTCTTAATCTTAGATATTGCTCAAATTTTCTGTTGGTTGATTTAATCCCAAACAGATATAATATATACACCTCAGTAATTTTCTCTCGTCTCTCGTGAAAAGGTTAAAGTTGATAAGTTTATCGCACAGGGAAATACTCTCAGGTTATGCTGAGATAACTAAACACTACTTCATTCATAAAAAGCTGAGATCAAGAACGATTAATTACTAATCACAGCCTAGAATAAGAGTGAATAAAAATTTAGATAAGATAAAAGGCAGAAAACATGTTTGGTTGTTTGTAATTATATTCGTATGTACAGGAACATGCCTGATGATGTCACGTCATTTTTAGAAGTGCCACAGTAACAAGTCTGCTTGTATCTGCATGTTTAATTTACCTAGTTTTGCCTGATGGAATTACATTAGAAATATCCTTCTGTTTTTTTTATTGTTAGATAAACTTCCTGGCTTTATGTAGGAGGCAGATATTTTCTATACGAGGTTTGCCAAAGATTATTCATATCTTCCAAAGCAAATAACAAGACTCCGAAATGTCATGTCCAGACATCATTTTAGAGGAACTCATTCACGCCTGCATCTCCAGCAGGATGCACTATTAACAAAAACACTTTTTGCTACTGTATATATTTCATCTATAAACATTGGTGAAATTCGATGTACGGGTTTCGATTCCCAAATAAAACACCTGGGATGAATGTTGATTGTTGTTCTTGTCTGTTCTTAATTCTCCACCGGTCGTTATCTTGTCTGTAAAGGTTTGTTTTTGGTCTCATCAGACCATAGAACCTTCTTCCAGTTGACTTCAGAGTGTCCCACATGTCTTTGTGGAAGCAGTGACACTGAATATGAACTTTTTCTTTCTTTGCCACTCTCCCATGAAGCCTCCACTGCCAGGCTGTGCATGTCCAGCCTCTCCTGTTTCAGCTGAGTGAAACTGCTGGTGTCCTTCCTCGTTGGTCCCATTGTTGGAAATACGTCATATTCCTTCCATGTGTTTTTGATTTCGTTGTATCGTTTTTATGGTTTGTAAATGTACCGTATGTTGTTTGTTGAAATTGACATGAAATTCTGTTTCATTTAGTTTGTTTCTAAACATTTTTATTGGCACTGTAACTTTTTTCAGGCAAGTACTGCGGTTACTTTGTCACCTCAGCTAATTCTTATAGTTTAGTTTAATAACTCATATTGAATAATAATATTTAAATTGAGTTTTTTTTTTTATTGTGTGGGCCCCCCAGGGGACGGTGCTCTCGCCCTTCCTGTTCACCCTGTACACAGCGAACTTCAGGTACAACTCCAACAAATGCCACCTGCAGAAGTTCTCGGACGACACTGCGATTGTTGGATGTCTATCTGGGGGGAACGAGCTGGAGTATAGGGGGGTCATCACAGACTTTGTGGACTGGTGTGAGGATAACCACCTGGTTCTGAACACCAGCAAAACGAAGGAGCTGGTGATTGACTTCCGGCGGAAACCTGCACCACCGCCGCCGGTTTGCATAAGGGGTTCTGGGATCGAGATGGTGGACACTTACAAATATCTGGGTGTCCACCTCAACAAAAACCTGGACTGGACCGACAACTCTGATGCCCTGTACAGGAGGGGCCAGAGTCGCCTCCACCTGCTGAGGCGACTGAGGTCCTTTGGGGTGAGCAGGGCTCTCCTACGGACTGTTTATGACACGGTGGTGGCATCAGTCCTCTACGGCGTTGTGTGCTGGGCGGGCGGCAGCGCGGACAGAGACAGGAAGAGACTGAACAAACTGGTTAAGAAAGCTGGCTCTGTCCTCCTTTCACTTTGCACTTTATGTTTAGATATGTAAATATTTTTTTTGTATATAATGTTCAACAAATGTTACTCTTTTATGTAACTATTGTAATTTTTTTCCAACTGTCTCTCTGCTGCTGCTGGGACACCAGAATTTCCCCACTGCGGGATAAATAAAGATCTATCTATAAAATAGTGACAACTAATGGAAGCATGACATACTGCATACATTTTTAGTTTTTACCTTTATCTGGGATTTCAACATCAAGGAATCTAGACAAACTTTGATTTGTGATTATTATTATTATTATTATTATTATTATAGACAGTACAGTCAGTACAGGCTTTGTTGATTTCCATTCAGTATTGTGAGAGTGTTATGCTGTATTTTTGGTTATGGAGGAAATAAAGAAATTAGGCTTCAATTAATGTCACTGAGTTTTTTTGTTTTTTTGTTTTACTGTGGCTACATCAGCCCACGGCTCCAGACACAGTCAGCTGCAGTCACCTGCCACCCAGTGGTTACACTGGGCATCTTCACTGCTGGGTTAGCTGTCACTCCCCACAAGGACAGAATGGAAAAGGAGCTAATGGAACAACAGGAGCTTTATGTCAGAATGCTGTTGATCAGGATTTCAGTGCTCGGCACAAGCCTGTCTGAGCCACAAGGTGGTGCAATATTCACCACTGTGTGGGGGAAAAAAAAGAACACAGTGTACAGTACAGGAGGAACACAACAGTTATGCAAACAAACACAAATACATATAGTAAAACTAATACTATCAACCCTGTTGAATGCTAATTTAAGTAATAATATGCAGTCTCTTAAATTTATTACACTGTGACTCTACAAATAACATATGAAAAGACAATTAACTTGAAACCATCACCGTGGATAATTACACCCTGTACCAATAAGTCTGTGAAACATTTCCACCAGCTGTTTTCCTTTACATCTCACTTTAAGTAAATGAATGAACAGATGCCTTCAAATCTGTTTGATTAAAGGGGATATGGTCCATGTGGACTCTGTTATGTCATTCAGTGCATGTGCTAAAAGGTAACAGTTCATATTCTCTTAATGTCATATGTTTAATATGTGCTTCCGATTATATGGAGCCATGATCATCACCCTTGGGTGCTAGTGCCATCAGGTTGGTTTGGGTGTCCGCCCTCTAGTGAGCAGCAGTTGGTGTAACACAGTTACATAAACCACTGCATCATTTCCTGAACGTTTTGAGTTTCAGAGATGCAACTGAACTGCAAAAACCACACACACACGCAGCAGGGGTTTAATATAAATCTGTAAAAATGAGACGTTTAATGGTAAACATGAAGATGACGAGTGATTGTACCGTTTATAAAAGCAACAACACAAAAATACATGTATTTTGTAGCTACCATGTATGTGAAGCAGACTCGTCTGCGTGTCACTCCACCCGAATCTGCTTTTCTTAAACAACTGAGAAAAAGGAGGCGATTGTAACCCTGCTTCTTCAAACAGCTAGACGACAAGAAACAAAACAAACAAACAATAATAATAATAATAATAATAATCACAGCTTTAACAATGACATTTCAAACCACAATCTTGACAAAAAAAATTGCACTTCAAAATACTGTTGGGGTGAATAAATATTTGTAGAATCTTTCTCTATTCATTCTGGTAATACAGTACATTAACATAGCATATTAGCGCTGTCCAAAGGGTTAATATGGAAACGGATTTAAACTTTGTCCATTTTCATTCGAGCTGTTTTTGCATATAGTACAGACTTTGCATAATAGCACATCGATAAATTACCACCGATGACATCAAACAAGAGGGTAAAAAATGATTTACAAAACATACTGCATATCTAACATAGTGTTCATATATATATATTATATATATATATATAATTCATACAATTACATAAAGGCAATGGTGCCTTTTGTCTTCAGATTTTAAACCAGTGTTTTCATCCACAGATCCTGGTTTTCAGTCTTTTTGCACTGTCCCTTCAGACTCGCTCTCCTATCAGAGTTGTGTCTGGGAGGAAGGAGTCGTTTTTTGGCCTTGGGTGGTCTCGGGGTAAACACGTGTCTCTGTAGAATTTGCGCTCACCTCCAGATGCCTTGACGCTGTCCTGGGACTTGAGGACAGTGGAATGCCGCATCCTTGATTCTTCCTGTGTAACGGAGCATCTGATTGGCCGCTTCTGGGCACCCCCCCTGATGCTGCATCGTCTGTCGGGTTGGCTCGGCTGCCGGCGGTCACCTCTTCCAGAGTATCCTGATGCTGCAGCAGAGAAAACCTTGTCTTGGGAGTGGTGCTTATTCTCCAGGACGCCCCTGGCCCTGCAGGCTTACTCGTGGCTGCGGTGGGGCGGGTCACTAGGCTGTAAAGCGGGAGCGGGGACCTGGGCTGAATCATGTGAATGCCCCCTATGGGAATCAGTTGGCTTGGTACCCTGCTGAGCTGCTGGGAGTGCAGAGGGAGGTGACTCAGGAGGTTGTAGGCTCCCTGAAGCCGCGTGGGATGTGGGGTGATGTGGGCCAGACCAACCTCATCCATAGACTACAAGAGAACGAAGAGAAACAATAAAACGAAATGAAAGTTGAGGGCTTCTGCTGAGGAAACTGGGTCACTGCACCACCAGTATTAACAGAGGAGACAGAATGGAAGTGATGAGGATGTTGTTCAGTATGGTTCACACCTTGATACCAAGAGCTAAATAAAGACTGATTATAAGTTAGAAGACCCATGTGATGCCAATTACAGGACACTCGTTAGTTTAAATGTCCCTATGCTCAAATTATTTTCCCTATTTTCTTGAGGAACCATGAATTTTGTGCAAACCAGTTTCATTAACATGCTTAATTAATTAAGTAATTGAATATTTTCTACTTGGTGCATTTTGTTACTAATGAAATTAAGTTGTTTCACCTGAATATTGAGACACTAAACTGACCTTTAGGTCTTAAAGCTCATACTGCACAAAGTTGAGCTTAGTCAGTACTGTTTATGCAGTCATTGTTTATGACTGCTGCCTTTTTTTTGTCAGGTCACCCAAATTTTAAGTAAGAAAAAGTTGAAGACCTGCGTTTTCTATTGGAGAAACTATTTTCCCCACACGAGAAATGTAGACACTGCACGATTATTGACTATACGCAACATGAAATGTCTTGAATAAACAAAGACGAAACCACTGGTGTACTAAGCAACATACTGTACACAAAACAAGTATTGATGGGTAGAGATATGTTTGTTGAAAGAAATGCTAATGCATCCCAACTAATTAAAATGCCTCATCACACAGAGCCCCTCGATACACAGCAAACGTTCAAGACTTCATGCTGGTCGACCCCAGACCTTAACTCAGCTGAACGTGAATTACACCTGCTGAAGAATTGACCTGAAAAAGCATTTTAGAAATGGAAAATGGAAAAAAATCAGGTGATGCCAGCGAATCACAGGCTTGATAGAACCCACGCTGTTCGTGTCCACTGTGTGTTCAAATACCTGCTCATTTAAGATATGAATGACGAGTTGTTACATTTATTGAGATCGACAAATAAAAGTCCCGGTTTAGATTTTTCAAACAAATACACGTATTACTTAATTTAGATATATAAAAATACACTGCAATTGTGTACAGATGTGCAAAAAGAAGCTGTAGAGACGTGATGAACTAATAAATACTCCTGTGAGACCTACTGTATATAAGTGCGGGGAGGCTACGCCATAACATGACCACAAGCTGGGAACAGGCCTTTGGGTGGGACCGACATCTTCACCTGGTTCGAGTGTCTGATGTTTAATGGTCTCTCTGCTTTCGGATTTTATCGATGGCTGCCCAGGGAAAACATGCCGTGTCTATTTGGGGGTCCTCCTGCATTATTTTAAGGCTTTTGCGACATAAAACAACAGAGGTAACTTTCCTTCCTTTTCCAGTAAATGTGTGACTCTTAAATAACCTCTTATGTACCAGCCTATCTATATTTATTTACTAGATGTTGATTTAGTGGGCTTTAACTGAGCCACACAAGGTTACAGATTTATTTCAAACTGTAGGTCGAGCTAACAGAAATGTAGTATATACTAGTAGGTGAGTGAAGACTTCAGCGTGATTAAAAGCTGCACTTTGATGTTCATTAATTATACACAACAATAAATGCAGAAGTGGTTGTGATTCGTAGAAGGTTAAACAAAAACGCAGTAAACAGATGTTGTGGGACTGTGGTTTTGACAGCAATCGTGAAGTGACTCACCAGTCTAGCTGCTGACGGCTGGTCCCTTGAGTGAAGACATGGACCAGAGGTGTCTGGAAGAGAGCTTGGAGGCTCAGAGGAGTCCGATCCATGGGACTGAACCACTGCGGGAGACGAGCCGCTAACAGGGGAGTCTGGTCTAGGTGGGGAATTGGAGACATGACAGCTGCGTGGGGGGGGGGAGGAGGAGGGAGGCCCCGGGGACCTGTGAGGCCTGGGCGACAGGCCGCAGGTTAAAGATGGTTCCTTTCGTGGGGTTTGAATTTGAGGACTTGGAGAATGGTGTTCGCTGGTGGATGTTGAAGCTGAAGCGCTGGAGCGCCTCTGTGCGAACAGAGCCCTCCTAGCGCTGGCTGAGCCCATTTGGGCAGCATCCTTGGGGGGCGGCGAGGTGGATCTGCTGGGCTCCGGCTCCTTTGAAATGCCTCCTCTCTGAACTCCGTCAAAGGAGCTTTCGGTTACTTTGGACTTTGCACTACCAGCCTCGTCCTTTGCGCTTTTCCCATCATCTCCATTTTTCCACAAATCAGAGCCTTGAGCGTCTTTTTCATTAATTGTGTAAACTGAAGAATCTTCACCAAGTCCTAAAATGGGAAACATTTCTTTAATGCATTTTGCATATTATATATATATATATATATATATGCTACTAAGTAACTGAGTAAATTGCGGCTACTTTGCTGGTCTACAGTCAGTATGTAGATATTTATAAAGTAGATTTGTTCAGTATACACATCCATAAGGTGACAATCTGGAAAGAAGACTGCAACCAAAAACCTGGCATTTCAAATGACTTGTCCTGAAATAACACACACACACACACACACACACACACACACACCTACAAAATTACTTTTCTAGAGTTTTATTTAATTGTTATCTCTTTTCTATTTTCTTACCTTTGGGTTTGAAAGTGAGATTGCAGTGTTTGCAGTTCAGGGACTGTGTGGAGGAATCTGTGGACTTTTGCAGCCCACTACTAATCTTAAGGTGGCTTCCACATTCTTCACATTGGCACGTCCCTCCACAGTCACGTTTCAACAAGCCTTGCGTCTCATTTGATCTGTACATGTGAAGAGAGCAAAAAGGTTCACGTGTTGGATGATGGCGACAATCAGTACGAGTGCAGCTAGAGCTAACGGACAGGCTGCGTCTTTTTAAGCACCTGCAAGCAGCTCTTTGGTGCCAGGGGTCCGCCCTTCCATGTATACCGAGGGTCCCTCAGAAAGGCACCCACTTCAGCATCAACAGAAAAGCTTTCATAACCCAAAACCAGACCCCCGCCTCCTACTGCCTCGCAAGCCCATCACAGTTCACGCCACCACTGGGTCCAAACACGAGGGGAGCCTGCGATATGGCCCGAGGTCCGGGGTTTGCTGCAAGCGGCCAGTAAAAACATCTCGGAGAGGGAGGGAAACCCTGACCCAGAACAGCTGCTGCCCTGAATAAGCACGGAAAACATGCAAGGCGAGAACACATTCCTATGAGAAACAACCCTCTGATTATAATCAGCAGGGTTTTTTTGTTGTTGTTGTTTGTTTTTTTTTAAGCTACAGGCTTCACGGGTGGATAAACTTAGCCTGCATCATAAAAACTTTCACATGAATGAAAAATCAAACACTTTTCCAGCACACCTGTAATCCTACGCTACATTCAAAAGGAGCTTCCATGTAAGAACCACTCGCACTCAAGATTGAAGCGCCGTCGCCTTCCCCCGATCGCCAGTTACAGAAGTGGCTATGTCCGACTACCGCTCCGCCTCAGTTTGGGCTTTTTGTGCCTCAGACAGACCGAACAGGCAGCGGAGGAGAGAGCAAGCAGGCGTGAGGGTGACTCATTCTTTTAGGAAGGCTGCGATCAACGTCGACATGAGTCACAACAAGGATTTGTTTAACAGATGCAGCGCCAAACCAAAAAGAGACACACAGATGGCACCTCTCCGCACGCCCTCGCACTATTTATTTCTGAGTGGTATCAAAAGTATGAAGCTTGTATGAGCTCTCCTGGCTGCAAATTCATTTGAGAAACACGTCTTTGAACACTCCCGCTTGTGTCCTATTTTGTAATTCTGTAAAATGAGTGTAAAGCGAAACATATGGGGGCACGACGGGGGCGTCCCAGTAAAGTGAACGGTAAACACTGTGTTTCTTCTTTCACTGCTCCAAAATAAATCGGTGATAAGGTGAAACAACCACCAGTGACGTTTGACATTTTAAAATGCATAAGTCAGCCAAAATAAGATGCTGATAGCTGAATTCTTTGTACACTGACATTTGCTTCTCATAAAGTTTAGCCTTTTTTGAGCCTTGTCAAAATACGGTGTCTGCGCCTAAAATATATTCCACGTTCCCAAATTTTAATTTTCACCAAACCCCCCCCCCCAACCTCACTGTGGATGAGAGAGCATCAACACTAGCAGGTTGACCATAATAACAACAACAATATGAATGGATATATCCTGTCCGTTGGGTGTGTTGTGTTTGTGACAATACGTTTTATCGCCACTAATAAAGCTACCTGGTATTACACAAACATCATTAGTGATCCTGGGACGCACGCAGATCATAATATGCTCCTTACATCTACTCTGAGCATGTTCCTTAACTCTATCGTATTTCCTTTCATACTGTTTGCATTAAAAAAAATGCATGCTGTAAATTCCAAGCACACTTGAAGTGTACTTTAAGTATAGTGGTGGCTGGGCTGACCGCACAAACGGCAGCTCACTTCACCGCGCTGCAGGGGACGTAGTTACTACCCAACGGTGTCAACTGCTGCCAGCTTCACAGACTTGCGCAGAATCAAATGAACGGGAAGCCTAATTTTTTTTAAATTAAGCTGGATAAGGACCATTTTCATATAGTCTCAAAAGTGTTTATAGCCAAATTACTTCTCAAAGAAACAACACAAAGACAAACCACACCTGAGGAACCCATCCTGGGTGTGGTTGAAAGTACAACATTTTGAAAGCGGTGGAGTGGAAAATAGTCAACTTTTTACAGGCCATACAGCTGCACGTCTGCGAGTAAATATTATTCATGGGGAAAACGTTTGGAACTGATGAAACCAAAGTTGAGCTGTTCAAACGCATAGATGCGGCTGTTGTTTAGTGAAGGGATAGGGAGGCTTTTAGCCCATGCAACAACTAAATATGGTTTTGGGAGACTCTAATGTTGTAGAGCTGTTTTGCTAATGAAGAAAATGATGATGATATTTTCAAAGATATCATCAAGACATTTGAAACCCAAAAACACTGACTTGTTTGCACGGATCTTGATCCTAAATTAACTCTTTGTCGCTTGTTTGTTGGACATAGTTCAATATAAAACACTCAATAACCTACTACAATATTATAGAAAGGTTTCATTATACCTAATCTGTTGGTGTCAGAGTGAGAGAATAATATGCTCCAGCTTCATGTGATTGGCTGTTATGGTTGGTGTAAATGAGTCTCTGCAGGAGCAGAGGAAGCTTGGGAGTTTTCCTGGCATCAGCCCTTCAGCAGACGGGCTCTGTTGGTGCAGACAGCCAACCCTTGGCCTCTTCAACGTGGAAAATAAACAGTAGCGTGGCACAAATATTTACTAATTTTGTCATCATATTGATCAATACTAAAAAGTTATAAATTTGCATTATAAAAAGGTACTAAATGTTGTTACTGTACTAAGTAACACAAACAGAGTTGCGCAAATAAAAAAAAAACAAAAAAAACATACTGATTCACTTGAGTTTTTCTGTCTGTTTGTCAAAATTCACAAGTTCATTGAATTACTAAGTATGTTTGCAGTGTAGGTCACTCTAGACCTCATAAGCTAAATTACATTCATCATTGGTTTACTTATATTTCAGCCAACTAAATGTTGAATTACTGACATTCATTCATCTTCTACCGCTGCTTAGGCTCGCGGGAGCCTGTCCCAGCTGTCTACGGGTGAGAGGCAGGGTTCACCCTGGACAGATCGCCGGTCTGTCGCAGGGCCACACATGTAGATGCACAACTAGTCTCACTCACACCTATGGGCAATGTAGAGTTTCCAATCAGCCTAACTGGATGTCTTTGGACTGTGGGAGAAACCCACACAGACACGGGGAGAACATGCAGACTCCACACACTGGTTGGGACTATTTTCTCACAAAGGCTCTTCCCTTACTAAATGCATTTTAAAGTATACTGGGGCCCTAAATAGCTTTAACACTCACTGGCAGAGTAACCGTGGCCGACACATCAGAAAGAAATTCTTACCCCTTCTCAGGAAGCCAGACTTCGAAAGGGTGTTCATTTTTGGAGGATGACAAGAAGTCCTTTTTCTCCTTCTGTTCCTTCTCCTCCTCTTTTCCACCTGACTTGCTGTCATTTGAGGAATCCTGTCCTTTATTTGTTTCGTCATAATACCACTGGATGTTGTTCACCTATACTCAAAAGAGACATGGGCAAATTCACCAACTCTGCTCCAGCATGCCCATGGAGACAAAAATTAAGAATTTCATTGAACATTTAATAGCATGTGACAAAGTAAATATGTGCTGTTATTTTTCTCTATTCATGGCATCAATAAAAATTATTAGTTATTAGAACACACATTAACACAATGTTATAAAAAGGATCCCACCCTTTTTATCTTTCGTCTGATAAATGCATAGTAATACAGACTGATAGGAAGTGATTAGATCTATAATTACCTCGGTAAAGCCCAGCTTTTTGTTGTCCTCTGGCTCCACTGACATGAGTGATGTGGTGTAGATGGAGGGACTCAGCCTCTGCTTACAGTGTAAAAGAGCCAGAGCAGTCTTGCTTGAGAGGCCGGGTGGGTTGGGGTCATAGCCACTAGTGGACCACGACGAATACACAGAGGGCTTCTGTTCATCCAGAGTAGAAGGGTTTGGCTTGATGTAGTTCAAATAGCACCAGCTATTACAAGTGCTGGACAGCAGACTGGGGAATGAAGATCTCGCTTGTGTCACAGGAGAAAAAACGCTCGGTAGACACGAAGGATTCTCCTGTTTGAGATCTTGATTGGTTTTGTCACATTCTGTCTCCCTCTCAGCTTCTTCTTTTACTCGTTTCTGCTGCTGTTGCGACTCGGGCGGTAGCTCTATACTGTTTGAAGGGGACAGCATACGCTTGTTGCCCCCTGAGCCGGACAACCTTAGGTCATCATCAGACCACAACTTAAAGTCTGTAACTGTGGTTCTCTGTTTTACATATTCCACAGCTGGGATACGTACATTGTGGGAAATGGCATCAATTGCCTCCTGGGGTCTAGAAGAGGTGGACTGAGACAGGGTGGTATAAATAGCACACGCTGGCATGAGGGTCTCCGTTTGAAGTACTGCCACTGAAGGAGATGTGACTGTCGTGAGTAATTCCAGACTGGAAGTTATACGAATTATATGCTGGGGTTGTGAACGACCTACTTGAACATCTAAATGATCGTTATGTTGTAAGGGAATCTCTAATTTTAGCCCAGTAGATACTGGGAGGTAGTGCGCTCTGGCTGCCCCTGATGGTCCACGTGTAGGCTGTGGTGAGTTAGGTGGAGGCTGACTTGTATCGATGTGTGAAGGCTCCTTTTTTAGATGCAAAGGTGGACCGTGAGGAACTGAGGATTCTGTGCTGCCTGTCAACTGAATATTTTGACTCAGTTCCCACTGAGAAAATATCCTTTTGAAATGCGATCCAGCTGGAGGACGTAAAACTGCCTCACCTGATGAAGGCGAAACGGGGGATATCCGGCAGCACGCATACATTGGGCTCGCTGGAGAAGCTGTGCTAGTTGTCACACTAGTTGAACTGTGGTTACCCTGCTCCTCCTCTTCGTCTGGATCTGTAACTGCAGTGTGTTTCATAAGGAGACACTTTCTTCTCTCTCTCCAGCCGAATGCAGTGCGCTCGGGCGACAGACAACTGTAGTCAAAAGACTTACTGCGAGTCTCAGCCATTAGCACGCTGGGTTGTGGATCATGAGGGGCCTGTTCTGACGCTGAGCGCCTCATCTCTCTGTGCTGATGCACCCTGGGTACTGTTAACATGTGAGGAGCTCTTGATCTTCTCAGTGGCGTCGCAATTGTATCCATGTCGTTTCTAATAGACTCCTCAAAGGATGTGGAGCGACTGGACGAATAAGATGCACTACTAGCTTGACTCGGGCTGTGAGGCAGGGATACAGAATCAAAACTGGACTCTCCTGAGGACTGGGCTGCCTCGGTGAGGCGCAAGCGCTTCTTCTTTGGCGGAAGTTTTTCAATAGGGAGTTGGGCCAGAGAGGGGCTTCTCTGTGGCCACTGGAAGTCGTCGGGTTTTTCTGAAGGTTTCGTTGTGGAGGCTGGCTCCATCGCTGCATCTGAGCTCATGTTTGAGTCCTCTGTCACCAGTATTTCTGGAACCTGCACGCTGTGTTGGCGAAGCAGTTTTCGAGTTGGGGCTTTTGTTGATTGCTGTTGCTGGGTCTGAGGCACCAGTTGATACTCTTCATGCAGGGGGGAATCTGTTGTTGCCTCTGAACCTTGACTCTTATTGTACAAAGGTTCTTGTTTTTCAAATGAACTAGTATGTTGAATTACTGAGCAGGTTTGCAGTGCAGGTCTCCTGGGGCCCCCATAAGCTACACTAGTTGTGTCTCTACACTGTCCTGATAAGAGGGCAGTAACAGGTAGCGGAGGGGAAGAAGGGTCATCAAATTCAAAACTCTCCTTTCTCCTCTTGCGCACTGTTGAAGCCCCTGCTCTGGCTGCGTGGCTAATCAGCTGTGAGCATTCAGCTCGGCTAATTACCACTTCATTTCTGGGAAGCTGTGATAAACACAGGTTTTGCTTGTGTCTAGTATAACTTTCCCAATCTTTGCAGCCAATGCAACAGGCCTCGCACTTGTAAGGCGGCGCTTGACTCTGCTTGTGGTCAGGCACAGTAGGTGACAGTACGCTGTCAGGAATAAATGAATGAGAACACTCGTGTTCCTCTTTTGTCAGTTCAGCACCGAGTGGGATTTCAATGGCCGGTTGGCGTCTTAACATCCCATAACGACGAGACGCCTGCATTTCCGAAGGGCGGCGTTCATCAAAGGAACGACTCTGACAGAACTTACTCGGGCCGTGACTAGAAAAGTCAAATGCACTACATGCAGACGGCATGGATTGACTTCTTACCAAGGGGGCGGATGATGTTTGGCCAGGCTGCTGCTCTAAGTTGTGGGATGGATTATGAAATTTCTCACACGGAACTCCCATGGTGATAGAGCCACTGCCTTTATAGCCCAGATCGCCAGGTTTCTGGCTATGAATAAGTGGTTCCTTTAAAGACAAACTCTTTTGAGACTCTGAACTATTCTTTCTGGAAAGTGAAAATCGCCTCGGTTTTACACTGTCAATTTTACTTGTGTCCACCACAGCCTCATTGATGGTGATGAGTTTAGTAATATGCTCAATGACCTGCTTCTTGGGAACTGTGAACGGGAGGCTTTTGTCCTCTTGACCAGAGGGCTGCTGGTTTTGATGACGAGACATCCTCTGTAGGTGTCCAAGACGTCCGTATTTGCCGAGGATGATCTCTGCATAGCTTTTGGCACTTGTGTTGGGAGGACTGTCCTGTGACTGTTCAGTACTTTCAGAATGGGAGAAATAGCCAGATTCGGTGCTGCCTTTACTGCCTAAAATTAGAGACTGCGTCCTTTCATCAGATGAATCTTGAGCACCTTGCTTTCCTCTGCTGAGACGCAGGGCCAGTCTCTTCTTCACTGCGTAGGAGTCATTGTTTCCAGGAGTGCAGTCTTTCGCTCGGTCTGCTTCGTGACTTTTGACGGAGGCTACTGTACCCTCCGTATGGCAAGAGGCTGAGGATATTTGTCTGGTTTCATCTTCTGACTCAGTGACTTGCTCCTCAACAGATTTTGGCTCCCCAAGAGCTAAACCTGCCTTCACCCTGTGGGTATGCGATTTGCGGTGTTTGTACAGATTACTCTTAGTCTTAAAAGAGAAGCCACACGGGCCACAGGGATATGGTCTCTCCCCTGTGTGTGAACGTATATGTTTTTGTAGGACACTGGGTTTTGCGCACGCACGGCCACAGTAAGTGCAAACATATTTCCCTGGTCTCTGAGGCTTACGCTCTCGTTTCTGTTTTGGGGTCCCCTCCTGTGCTTCTGGTTTACATTGACCGGGGTCATCTGCTGAGGATGATGGGTCTCCTGCAGACAAACAAGATACTGCAGTAGCCTTATTTGCTGCATGTTTGTGTTCCAGCCCTGTATCCGAGTCAATGCTCTGCCGCTGGTTCCTGAGGCGTTTGCGTTCAGGATTTTGTCTTCTTGACTGTTTGGCTTGCTGTGATGTGCCATGTGGCTTTGGGGAGTCTGTTTGTTGTTGTTGTTGTTGTTGTTGTTGTTGTTGTTGTTGTTGTTGTTGTTGTGAGGACTGGGAGGGGGATTTAGGCAGGCCTCGAGGAGACGACTCTGGTTGGCAATGCTCTTGACCTCCAGACTGCTCCCCAGTTGTCAGGCGACTATGCAAGGCCTCCATAAAATGGAAGGACAGCCTCAGGTAGACACGTGAGATGCGTCTGCCTGTGCCAGGCTATGGAGTTCAGACCAAATCATTAACTGGGTAATGACTTTTAATGTAGGTAAATGCTAGTAGATTAAATCACTTTAGCTGACTGTCAGTCTTCATAACGTTCACTTGTGTTGAAATAAATTCGCTTGACAGGATGATGACTCCATCAAATGTAGAATGGTAGCATGAGAAAATGCAGCTGTGATATGTCCTGTGCTGTGGAGGAAGCCCTCTGTCTGTCTAACCTAAAATATTCCATCACCAGGCAGGCAGGCAGTCTTGCTGTTGCACCCTGCTTAGTTGATTCGGGTGAACATATGGTTCTTCTGGTCTTTTCAAACTGTAGATCTGCAAACACAAACAAATACGAAGTTATAAAATAGCAAACCCAATTCAACAATTCAACTTTTCCCAGGCCGCTCGATAGATTGTTTTAAATCTATTTATGTGACTAAAGAACAGCATGCAGCAAGTAGAAGAGAGACTGCAAAGCCGAGAGAGACAGCCAGTTCAATGACTGTACAATAATAAGAAACACTTTACTAATATAGTCATAGTGGTCATTTATTTAATACTCATTGCAACAGTGTGGATCACAATGGATTTTTGTTTGATAGTAGTGAGTCATAACCTTCTGCAAGCAAACATTTCGGATGGAAATATATGCAACAGAGACGTCATAGTACTAAACTATATACGTTTGAATGAAGCTCATCATCTTTTCAGAAATATACCCTGCTAGCTGTGATTTCAGATACCTACTGTAAAAAGGCCTTCGTGAGGCAATGGGTAGCTGCTAGCTGTGAGCACAGACACAAGGTGACTCAGTAGAGATACTGAAGAGAACTCCAGTGTTTTTTGTGCCAGCATACTGAAACAGTAAATAAGGCATCCCACGCACCGACCAGCTGGTTTTTACACCCACGTTCTGGTGGAAGACAGCAAAGATGGTGGATTATATCCAAATTACTGAAAACTGTTTGGTAACCAGCTCGTTGGAGGAGCAATGACTGGGAGGGACTATTAAAATTACATTTACCTTTTCTATGCGGGTAATGTGACAGGTCTAATGAACTATTCTGACCATTCAGGATCAGAAGTCTCAAATATAAAAGTGCTAAAAATAGGTCAGATAGGAAGAGGAAATGGACTCAAAGCATCTGAGTCAGAGATTCAGTCATTTCACTGAAATTAGCACTGCAGAGCTCAGACTGTGAGCCATAAAGAGCAGCCACATATTCTGCAGGAGGGTGACAATGAGGGTTGAATACACTTTAGATGGTGCAGAATTGCCCACCTGAAACCAAGTGACAACAAAAGTCAAAATCACGCGATGCATCAGCTCATTTACACTAGCGTGTGTCACACTCGCTCTAGAGTCGTCTAAAAGCTGCTAACGTGCACCTCTCACAGAGCGAACCAAACCAGCTGGCCAGTTTTTTGGTTCCTTATCCCTTCTCTGTACATAGATCACTTGTCCTTGGCTCTCAGTTTCTGCAATACTCCCTGGGTGAACCCAACAACAAAGGCCCCGCTAAAAGGTGCCCTGCGTGTTAAAATCAAGCGGCTGGAGCAAATTGTTTAGTTTTGGTTTGATATTTATTCTAAATATTGAATCAGCATGAATAAGAAGTGATGTTAAAAAAAAAGCAGGGCTCTAACCTGAGAGCATACACTTGCAGTCTGAGTAGCATGCTCAAAGTCTTTAGCTACTAAAACACAACGGCTCATGGATTAAACAAATGTCCTACATACATTTGCAAACCAATGCTTCCATTCTCGCATCTCACAGAAAGAGATTATTATATAAATGGCTTTTTAAAAATGTTGTCAATTTCCTCTTCTCACACTAATGGGTACCCAGCGGTGGTTCCTATGGTAACGGCCCTAAACCATGTGGTAGCAGATGGAAGGAGAGCTGGAGGGCTAAATTTATCTTCCAGTATCCTCACCGACTACAGAGAGGGAGAGAGTAGGAGAGGCAGACAAAGGTGCCTTCCTCCCAGAAGCTTTGTTTTTTTGGACAGAGAGCAGTATACATGCCAAACAAAATGGATATATACACATACAGATGGATGGATACACTTCTGTTAAGATTAAACCAAAAAAACATACACAGGGAAAACAAAAACTACTGGACAAGTCTCCATGAAACACTAACCTACGTATATTATTACACCATATTACTTTGAAAGGCAAACGCAACAGCTGTGTGTGCAAAAACCTGCATTCAATACACAATAACACACCCTAATAAATGCTTCCTATAATAAAAGGTTCAGACTGAGCATATCTGGATGTTGAGCTACAAATTTGAAATTTCATTTACAATTTCACAATCCTCATATATCATCTTCTCGCAGACTAATCTGATCTAAGCAACGCAACGAGTGCCCTCGCTTGTTGTCGCTTCCACTGCCATGTCGCCGCCGAAGCATTCGCAGCGGCGTCGAGTCAGAAGGCACAGCTCCGTCAGCAGCCTGATAGCGGCGCTCTCTGGGGACAGAGGGGGAGAGCCTGCTGGAAGTCAGTGCATGCCCAGCCGTCCGCGAGTGTGTGTGTGTGTGTCCTCCAGTCCACAGGAGGACATGCCAACCATAGGAGGTTGGCCGTACAACACAGGGAGCTCATTCACTCTTTGCCTGAGCCGCATGCTTTAATACATACACACAGCCCACGGACCACTCACTACACGCACTCTCCCTCCCCTTCATTCACACAGAGACACACACACACACACACACACACACACACAAGCACGAAACAGCCTCACTGCAGGCACATGTTTTAAGCAGCTAAAATATTCAGCTCACTCCAAACGTCCCCGCTGCTCAGCGAATGACTCCTATTTTGCAACCAACGCTCACAGTAACGTTACAGCCCTTCATTGACGTAACAGCCTTTTGCAGTAACAAAGCCCTGAATGGAGTCCTGGTATCATGTCACCATCATCACCTGACACGCGTGAAAATCACGGCAGACGACAAAAGGATGTCAGTGCCGTTTTTGTGTTGCGTTGTTTACCTGGTAGCAGGTGGTGTCGTCCTCCGATTGTGAATGACTGGGAGCAGGAAGAGCTAGAGAGAGGTGAAGGGAAGGAGAGAGAGGGAGAAAGGATGAATGAGAGTGGCGGTGAGGAGAGAGGGGCAATCGAGGCTCCGCTCTACGTGCACTGGGCTGACAAACAGGTAGCTGAGCATATTATGTGTATGAATGAGAAGGAGGAGACACTCGCTCCTTGCCTCCCTCCACCTCTTTCGTACACCCTCTTCCTTAGTGTTCCTTTCGCAGGTCAAATGCAAGTAGCAGCACCTTATTTGGAAGTTGACGTAAGCCTTTGTTTCTTCTGGCAGACGTCTCAGGCTGCACAGCTGGCAAAGCATCGAGAGGTAACGGGGCAGAGTTTTAATTTGATTCGGTCGAGCTGGGGTTTCTTCAAATTTCTGGCTATCGAGGTCGCCTTTTAGAGGCGTTACGCCTGCTTTACGTAGAAATCCTGGAAAATTTGAAAACACGCAAATGTTGTTTCGGCGGAAACAAAACGAGAGAGAGGGGCAGTACTGAGCAGTACTGGAGAATTTCCACACGCCACAGTGCAGCGTTCATGCTCCTGCCAGGGGACCATCTGAAATGAGTCCAGCCAACTCTGACATCACTCTGTTTTACCATGCACCCCCCCACCACCAAGCAGGCTGAGAGCTCGCAGATGAGGAGAAACCCGTCAGTGGGATGAAGGCAAGCAGTCAGCCTGCTCCTCTGGCCGGGTGTGAAAAGAGGAAGCTGAGAGGGGAATGGAAGAGAGACCAGGGAGTGTCCATCCCGCACCGGTCAACAGAGAGTCCTTGTGACTTCGTTCCAAATAGGAACTTGGTACTGACATGTCTAGATTCAGAACAATTTATCTGATTATGCTGAACTTTTATTAATTCGAGTGTCATGTCACATCTGCATTTTGAAGAAATGCAGAAGTGAAAAAGCTGGAAATAAAAACAAGAGCACAACTGCAACATGTGTGGATCAAGTGATAAAAAACTGTCCGTAACTACACGTGGGCTTACATGTTACTGGAGATCCTTTAAAGTCATCCATTTTAAAAACAGTGTTGGAAGCCAGAAAAAAAACTGGCCTATATGCAACCCTACAAGCCTGATGTTGTAATAGTAGAAGTCATAAAACCTGGGGAAGGCTCAGGGCAAGCACACATGAACTCACACTATTTCGAGTGCACTGAACGAGCCCCACCGAAACGTCAGCGACTTCTTCGGAAATTCACCAGCTCACCTTATCGTCTCCATTGTCACGTAACGTGGGTTTGCTGAAAAGGAGACGGATCCCCAGTGACCTCAACTGGTGAAAGCCCACACATTACAGATTTCCTCAACAAAGTCTTTTTGGATGCTAAAATCGTTTCTGTGCTAGAACAGGTCTACTGTAATCAAAAAAACACTGAAGGCGGGCAGTGACCAATAAAGCACTAATATCGGCAGTAACATCAACTCTGGCTGGTTTGGGGTAGGAGTGTTGGAGAGCTCTCTCCCTTAAAACACAAGACGTTTTGGTTGTGATGCGACCTGTTAGCAGTCAGAACACCAAGACCTGTCCACCTCAGCATCCTAGTGGTCCAGGTCTTCACAGATCACCCTTAATGCAACTTTATTTCATTTTACTACTTTTGGAGATTAAAAAGCCGAGGCCATGTAATGTAGATCATAGAGACAGACTGATCTCAAAGCATGGCCCTAGAAAGTCTGTAACATCTACTGTATGAGAGATGTATGAATGTATGTATGAAGTATGTATAATAACGTACATGTGCTTTGTGCCTTTGCATTTTGTGTATATCCAGTAGAATGACAATAAACTGAACGTAAGGAGAGGAAATATTGTAGGGCTGCTGAATTTTAACAAGTCACAACTTGTCTGTGGAGTCCCTCACTGCAATCCCCCACCTCAATGTCTGCGTGACATCTGATAGGTCTGTCGACACTGAAGTGTTTGCACACTTACCTGGAAAACTGTAACAGCAAAAAAAAAAAAAAAAAAAAGAACCAAGAATAAAACGCTTCAAATTGATGACACTCACAGCTACAAACCCGTAAACTTCCGGCTCCAAGGGTCTCTGACAAGCGAGTACACTTCATTATAAATAAAATTAATCCAGCAGTTAATCAGATCAGCAGAAGCCTGGAGTAAGAGGACAGACAACTACAGCGTTGCATTTTTGATGCTTGTTAATTAAGATACGTTTGTTTTGCTGCAATGTTGAGGATTTGGGTGGTTTTGCTAAGCAGAACTTGGGTCAAGCTGAAAGCTATGTGTGACGGGCTCGTGGGTTTGCTGGAGTCTATCCCAGCTGCACCCTGCAGTCCATCCTGACCCTATGACCCTATATATATATATATATATATATATAAAAAAGGCAAACCACTCACCCTCACACCTGCAATTTAGAATCTTCAATCCACCTGACTGCGTCCGACATGATACTGCATGTTTACTGTACATATCTTTGGGAAGAAGAGGGACTTTTTATATACAGTGTGTACATACTGTAGCTATAATAACAAACATCAGTGTGCTTGAATCTAGGCACTAAGGTTAGTTCACTGTTTGCACGTGTGAGCATGTGTGTGCGTTGTAAACCCAGCCTATAAATCCCAACATAAAACCGTAACCACGGATCCCCTTGCTTCCCTCCAGACGTCCAGCCACAGACAAGAGCAGACCTTCCACCATACGACCACCAAGCAGAAAGAAACAGATGCCCCCACTCACCCCAGCGCTGCGCTGCCACAGAAAACAGCAGTGAGACCAACGCACAACTTAAAATGAGCTGGATGGAGAGAAATAGCCATCGCAGCTCTCAAAAAAAAAAAATAAATAAATAAATAAGCATGCGAAGTACAGAAAAAAAAAAAGAACAGAAACTTCACTTGCTAGACGACAACAGACCATGTTGACAGATGTTGTGCAGAGCTCAGCTGTGGTGGGTGGTGCTGGTTTTAACTCAAATGTTCCAATAACATACTATTTCCATGCGTGTACCGCTGTAGCTTTCTTGACTAAACGGGTCTTTGTATGTTCTGAAGGGGCGATAAAAATAAAAAAAAACATGTATACTGTGCACCAAGACACACCTCTTGTACAATCAGCATACTCCCAGTTCTGCCTACTGTGATCAAATTTAAATGATCAAGTAAAGGGCTGCGCGATTTGGCAAGGATGTGCCTCGAGTTAAGGATTTCTATATACCATTGCCAGATTTCTACATCGGAAACAATACACTATACAGTACAGACGGTTATTGATGACTAAATGTACGATCCTGATAAAAATAAAACCTTCAGTCTTTTAATATAAACACAATGTCTTGTTAAGCATTGATTCCTTCACAGATTTGCTCAGTCGTGCTCCCCGTCTACTAATCTGGACATGTGGTCCACCACCAAGGTTTTATTTTGAGCCAGGAAAAACCCTGCTTATAGGCCACAGGAAGCTGTGCCAGACACCGGCTGATGTTGCTGCAGTTCCTTGCTCAGCGACACGAGCTGATAAAAGCCAACACTCCATGGTCTTAAATTATTTTTTAAAAGTTCTAAACATCTAGCCACTGGCTGTATGTGTTACTTCCAAATAGTGACACAGTCGACGATTTGTATTCAGCATTTCCATACTGACACACAAAGGCTCACTGACAACAGGTTCATTTACAGAAGAGTGGGGAGGTTATATATTTAAAACGGCCTGCAACCAAATCAGGAACAAGGAAAGGGGCACAAAGCAGCGTATAATGGGAGGCATTGTGCAAGCAAAAACAAAAACAAGCTGGAAATGCTGAGAGGACGTGCTAAATATAGGAAAAAATGACCAGACACTTGCTATATCTGTCCCCACATCTCAGTTAGGCTGTTACTGCTAGTGTCTGTGGTTTCAGGGTGTCAGCGTGGGTTTCGGTAAGGCCGTTGACTAAAACTGTGAAAGTCTTTGCACTTGCTCATCAACAGCGTGACGACAAAAAGCACACTGCGACTCCTGAAGGCGGCCTTCATACTGTACAACCGTGACACAAAGAATTGCCAGCAGCTAGCTGACAGGTTGGCTCCTGAGTCATTCAAGAGCAATAATGTGTGTGGCAAGAAAATCCTCACCAATGCAGTCTCCACATCAGCTCAACTCGTCGGCACCGGCTTATTTTGCTTCTCTAGGTTCTGACATCAAGCTGCTTGGGTCGTACTGGCAGAGCAGGCGAGATGTGAGTCACATTTGAGCACCTAAAGTAAAATAATTTTTAAATTACTGATTTGGCAAAGGAAATTGGATATGAACCCACTTCTGGAGCCTCCAAAGGTTTGGAGATTTGTCAAATAACGCATCCTTTGGACAAAGCATCATGGCTAGTGCTCCTTCAGGAAGCTAATGGGAACCAGTGAATAGCTGATAACAACCACATGCACGGTCCTCACAGGAGCTGCAACGCACACAGAGGGCAGTAACACAATGTGATATAACTCTGACGGATCAATACTAACACTGTTGAGCCTGATGCATCTGGCTGCGCTGTGCGCTGCTGCGTTAAGCAGACTACAAAAGTACATCCAAGCTTACTTTTATTTCATGCACAGAAAAAAAACAACAACAACAAAAACATCAACAATAATGAAATAAAAAATAAAAAAGGTGCTGACCTTTTGTCCATCCACTTTGTCACGACAGGGTTCAATTCAGAGGCCAACATGCCAAACACAGCTCAGAATAAACCCATCCAAGCACGGCTTCTATTCCTCGCACTAGACTGTAAATGCAAACCAATCCGCTTGGCTCTCACAGTGATGTAATGCTAGGAGCGAGTAGCCGTATGTTATCTTATTTCACCAACGCTGAACCAACAGACAAGGGATGCGGCAGCGTGCCAAAGAGCCCACCTGCCCAGGAATCTATAGCATCTACTGCACACGCCTCATGATGCAAAGCAATAATTGGCAAGCGGCTGGCCAACGATACCGAGCTCTACCTGTGCCTGCTGAGTCAGCAGTGGCTTTGTGCAGAACCAGGCTACTGTACGCATCGGTGCCGCGGACTCCACAGCGGGATCATGGAAACAAGATCTGCTGCGAGCCAAACCCAGGAAAAACAGACACAACTGCTGTTACATAATACAAAAGCGGGGACACACTGTGGTGTGGATGCTTATCACAGAGGACAGAAACACAGTAGAGCATTTGGGGAAGTATTGTACTTGTATATTTGATGTGCTCCCAACAAAATATCTACATACATACTGTATAAACTCTGTTTAATCGGACTAGTGGGAGGGAGCAGGGGATGGGCAGAGTCAAGGGTGAATGTGGTTGCATTTTGTGTTGTGCTCTAGGTGTTTTTTGTGAATGGGAACTGCAGCTGACAGGCCTTCTGCCGGACAGGCTGCTTTCTCCACAGGGGTCACAGAAAGCAAAGGCCCTTCCACCTCGGAGAGCAAACCAAGCTGGGCCCATACGCTCCCCTCCGGGGTCACCGACGGCATCCAACCCCTTCCAGCAGAGGGCTGCAGATCAGCCAAAGGGGCCTAACAACTCGCGGGTGTGTTCCGGTTCCCATACATCTCTACACGCACGCGGCATGCAAACATAACACCGAGTTATTGCCAACGAGCATTCCCTTGCACTGGCGCGGATGTAAACACACACAGGCAAGTATATCCTTTCGTTAACAAGGATGAGAGTCAATTTCTGCTCCCGTTGTCCTAGGCTGGGTGCCAGCAGGGAGAAAATCTGTTAGCTTATGGCAGTTTTGACATTTAAGCTGGTCCTTCTGCAAATGGGGGAAGTCCTCCTGATTGATAACCAGCGCCATCCGAGGGTCCCCTACTGCAGGACTAGCTGGAATGCTTTCACCTTTTATTAAAAGTGTGTATGCGTGGAAATCCCACTTTTATTTGAACTAGGAATGTGATGATTTATTACTGTTACCGTTGCTTGAAGTAAAAAAAAAAAAAATCTCTTCCGAGGCAAAAAACGCACAGCTTGATGATATATTGCATTGGGAGGAGATCTGTTCTAGTAAGAGCAATGCAAGTTCAGCATCATGCACTGGTCACTTCCCACTTCATGCTTAAACTGTAGTGGGGTGTAAAAAAAAAATAATATAGCAATATCCTAAACTGTCTTTTTAGAGGGTTTAGCGTTTAGAGCTACCTTCACTTATTAAAACATTCCAAGTTACATAAAACTCTGTATCAAACTTAAAATCCTTTCAGGAGAGGTGATGTCATCTGGAAGGTGTTCTTCATAGTACGAGCAGCCAAAGGTCTGCTACTGATGATGTTATCTGGGGGAGACTATAAGCAAAGAGATTGTGAATTTTGTAGCTTTTAAACTAGGCTTGAAGAACAATATTATTAGTTTTGCTTTACTTTCATTATGATACAAAAAATAACTGTTGCTTGGCCCTAAATTCAACTCAACATCTGAATACGTGTAATAAATTAAACTAATAAAGCATTTCCAGTCACCAATACTTTGTGTTTTATCTTTAAAGGTTCCACGGTTGACTCGTTTTCACTCGGAACTTGTCTATTGTATCAGTCTGTTGGTTCGCATGGCGCGTTCTACCTTTGCAAACTGCCTCTAGCAGAGATGTGAGCGACATCAATGGCGCTCCAAAGACAGGTGCCCTCACATTTTACCTGCTAGCAAGGACACTGCAGTGACACTTGAGGGATGGATGGATGGATGGATGGATGGATGGATGGGGTGCCTGCCGGTGAGATAACAGTGTTTGAATATCCGTGATGTCCGCCTTAGCTCTGCCGTCCTTGGATAAGTGACCAATAGCGTGCCGGTTTATAAAGCTATTTATAGACACCCTGAGACCCTGCACATCACTCAGATTCCCACCATGTCACCGCTATATATTAGCACAAAACACACATTATGCTGTGGATGAAGACTTTATGTTGGATACACTGAAGGTCACATCAGCGGCTCGGCGAGTCGTTGTCTAATAAGTAATCCTACAACTCCCACAATGCAGTACAGTATGACAGTAGCATTTCTGAAACTACCCTTGCCTCCCAAAAAATGCTGCTGTTGAATGCCTGCTGCATTTGTAAGACAAGCTTGCCATTACAAAATATAGTCTCCAAGCCAAAGCTGCGACAACCCTGCTGACATCATGTCCAAATGCGACATTATACAACTGCTTTTACAGACTAAGTAGTGGTAAAGTAAAATCTGTGAATAAAGAATACATTACAATGAATATATTCTGCTTTATAAATATTGGATTGTGCTTCCAGAAGGCACATGAGGTCAGTGTTTCCCTGACCAGCCATCACCAAATAAACAGGAGTGACTGATGTAGGTAAACATCAAACGTGACTGCTGAAACGTACTGTCAGGGGTTGTTATGTCCCCCATGCATTCATCCTGAGGTGAAGGACAACTCTAGCAGAGACGAGAAATGCCCCCAACTAAACAGGGTCACAGCAACAAGGAAAGAAAAACTCGTTGTGGACGCAGCCTGATGAAGCGATGACAAAAACCTGATACAGCTGCTGTGGAGGGAGGCGGCAGGAAATGATGACATATGAGCAGACGAGAACTCCTCACGTGACTGTAAATAGAAATGACAGATCCATCCCTTCACCCAGGCCTGAGTCCAGATGTCTTTGTGTGTGCATCTCAGGTTGCATTATTTTCACACAACGGCTTTCTTACGAACACACAAGTCCATTAATCTACAAGTCACTCGACAGGGAAATTAACACATCTCTGATGATAACGTTGAAATAAATACGGTAATGAACTTGGTCATCATATTATCGCAGCCCCAGACAGATTTCATTTAACCAAATTCTTAATTTTAACATGTGTGAACTAAAAATGACAAACACCTCATTTGTCTGATGCCTTTTTTGCAGCGGCAGCAGCAGAGCAAAGACAAAGCTGTCCTCAGATGCCCTCACGTCTATGTAGAAGGCTTCCACCAGGAGTGATCTGTACAGTAGATCAGTTTCCTTCCCTTTGTAAGCGCATCCTCACACGTCACTTTTTTTTTTTTTTTCCTTCCCCCAGCTCGGACACAACTAACACCTTCCCCTCCCTTCAGTGTGCAGCACACCGAGGCTTTATCCACTTGGCCACTACCCTGTCACCCAAATCAAGCCACCGACGGAAGCTCGGCTGTGGTTATGTAATATTATCGGCGATTTGATCCAGTGGACACTGAAAAGTCTGCATGACGTCATGTTTTTTTTTTCTAAATGATTATTCCCCCGAGCGTGTTTTTCAGAATTGTGCTCGCACGAAGTCATTATGCGCTAGGTTTCGTTTTCTGTCGCACACAATATATATATATATAATTTTTTTTTTTTCACTATATCTTTTGTTGTTCACATTGATGCGGACCTAAAACCGCGCAATGATTTCACCTTCCACCGCGCATCATAAAAATACATGTGCTGTTTACATTAAATGCGGACAAACGATCGTATAACCTTTGGCGAATTATTAAAAAAAAAATTCTATTTCCATGAATTTCTGAAACGTATGAAGTCGCGTTGGTGTCAGGCATGCGCAGGACTTGAATCAATAAATGATAAAGTGCCAGATTTTTTTGAATGGGGCCTGATTTGGCCACAAAAGGGGCGCTGACCCCCCCCCCCCCTTACACACACACACCTGTTTAGAATAATAATCTAAGGTTTTTAAAGCAAATAGGTTACGAGCTACAGACGGAATAAAACAGCAGCGCTAGCAAAACGTCCGACACGACCAGACTACAGTTATCCTACATTGTTCCACAGACCAAATCATGCACTTGTTTCACTATAGCCACAGTCAAGCTGCAAAGAATAGCATCGCGTCCAGAGTTAAGGGTTTTCAAAATAAAACCACTTCGCCAAAGCCAGCGCCGCTACTCTTCCACGTTTTCTTTCCCGCCATTCTTTCTTTCTTAATTTTAACCGGACCTCGGCTATTCTACAACCGAGTTCGCTCATATTCCTTAACAAAAACCTCAATTCCAAATGTTTGTCGTGAACCTGACATCACCACACTTCCTGTTTCCGTGTGTCCAATTGTGGGTGACTTGCCGCAGCTCTCTGCCGCCGCCTCCCCTCTCACAGACAATGAATGAAGCCAGATGAAGGAGTGGACCAGCCCACGTCAGGTAGCTCATCCCCAGTCAAGCATGTTAGCCAAAATCCTTTCCCACGCAAGCTAACGTGCACTAAAACCGCGATCCGCCTGGTCGTTAGCTACGTGTGTCTTCCAAACGCTCCACGAAATAACGGCAAGAAAAACAAGCTAATTCATCACATCACCCCCGTCACATTATCTACAACGTTACAGCCACAACAATGCAAAGCTTAATATGTTAATACGGCCAAAAAAAAACCCAAAACGCGGCATGTTTGAGCTCACGTTACCTGCAGGATGCTCAACTTCACTTCTCTGCGGTGCGGCCACGGCTTCGCGAGCTGCGTCAAGTCGCACGAGCCCCCTCATAACGAGGCAGGAAATCCTCAAGTACGACGTTCAAAATAAGAGCATAAAAGACGCTCGGCTCAGAAACTGAAGCAGTATCCTCTGCGTCCGTCCTTTCAATCGCCTTGTACATATGATTTGATTAATAACCACCGTTTACACACAAGCATACTGATATATTTTCCGGGCTGTCTTGTTTACTGACATCATTGGCACCAATTCACACACGTAAGCAACAGAAATCATGCTTATTCAACAGCTACTGACTTACGTCTTCCTAACATATCAAGTCAGCATCACGGTTGTCTAACAGAAGAAAACATTAAAAAACTTTTTAAGGAACGGACAGTGAACGCAACACAAGTACCACTGTAAAACGCGGGTGATCACTTAAATGTTGGTTAGTAAATAAGTACAATATAAAGGAAAGGTTAACAAAACCTTTTAAATGTTAGATGTTTCGAATAATTACGTCATAATATAGTACAATATAATATTTCAAATAATATGACAGAAAATGTAATTTAACGTACCTGTAAAGCCTCCAGATTTATCCTGAAAATTAAATCGCATTCATTCCGGTGTGCATGTGTATTATTTGACTGCCGTCACCATCGCTCCACAGCTGGAGCGAGAGGCAAACACGCTGCTACCACTAACCCACGCGCACTACCGCGAGACGCCGCCCCCTTACTGAAGCCGGATGAGAAAGAGGGATGTAACATATACCAAATCAGAAGGCATTAAAATAAATGGTTTATAAACGAAGGCTATAAATGATATTACAACATTACGCCGTAGTTGGTTTGTTTGAAAGATGTAGTGTCAGTATTGCTGGTATTAATTCCTGTTCCAGGAAAGTGCAGCATGTTCTGACAATATTTTGTCATCACACACTTAAACCAGTGATGAGAAGTGTGAACATGATGCAGACGACTAATGAAGACTACTGGGGCCATGTTCCAGCGTTCTCTTCAGCTTGTTTTTTCCACCTGGGTAGCCAGGTGCTTCAAACCCTTGTGGGAGAAGGGCTGCGGCTGCTGTTGACGATGGTTAAGGTCCCTGTGGATAAGACCCAGAATATCAAACCACAACAAGCAGAAGAGCGTGGTGAGCGCCCCCCCAGTGAGAGAACGAAGCTATAACTGGCTTAAGCGAGTGATCAGAGCCTCGTTCGGGATTATATAACCGCATTAGGTCAGCCTGCTGCTCACAGCTGGGCCGGGGACTGCCGTCCTCACGAATGACCATGGGAACACAGGCCACAGTACAACTCATGCTACTTGTTAAAGAAACGGCATCAACGGTGTTAATGTTCTGCATGTCAACAAGGTCAAGAGGGTCCTGCTGCATATATCAGTGCAGATAATGGGTAAGGGTTAGGCTATAGTTTAGTTCAGTTAGGAGCGTTGTCCAAGTAAATATTAAGAGTTCATGGTAATGTTGCCTTTACAGCATCCAGGATTTGCTGGATATGACTTCAGAGGCCAGTCATTTGTTTTTCTTTCCCAACATGAGCCCTGAGTGAATATTGTGAAGTATAATAAAGCGTTGTGTTCAAACCCAGCCCCCACCACCCAACTCATGCTGATCTTGTGATAGTAGAAAAGCACATTCCCTCTACATTACTTGCCAAGTGTGTGTCTGTTGCACAGGGGAATCCTGTGGAGAAGGAACACAATAAATCGCATTTTAGCAGGACCATGTGATTATTAGAAAGAGGGAAGTGAAGTACTTGGGAATCCCTGCTGGCATTGTGTTGGACAGTGCTGAGGATAAACATGAGCATAACAAAAGATGTTACAAATAAAAGTTTTGAAAATACACAGGTATGTTCCAACTGATCATGCGCAGGGTGATTTGACAGACAACAGCTCCACCTTCAGGGCAGAAATGCAACCTACACCACAATTAGAGACGTTAAACAGAATGCCAACTTTATTGATTAGAATGAAAAGTGAACACATCCTGAAGATGTAATTTAACAATGAACGTCAATATCATATGATATATATCAAAAACGGTCCCTCTGGATAGGTTGTGTGCAAAATAAGGCACTTTACATACAAAAATTATAAGTAAATGTCAAATGTGTGGATACAGCCTTCACATAAAACCCAAACAATAATAAAGTCTCAATGTAGTTCAAGTTAAAACATTGGTTCCCCACATTTATTTTGTGAGGCTTGATTTTGGTCCTGGCCTATAAAGGGGTGTAGTGCTCTGAACTGTAATAGACATAACAGTGTAGGAAATTCCATTCATTTCCTGGTTTTAAATGTAGAGTTCTAAGAAAAATTAAACATTCAAGCAGTACATGAGTAGATACCTCTTCCCAAGAGCTAGCAACATAAGCTGGGAGGTTTCTCCACTCTTAGCTGAAGTCTCTGTTTGGGAGCACCAACGGGGCCACCAGGGTCCAGAGATAGAGGCCCAAGCCGAGCCAGCTAGAGCAGATTTTCACCCAGACAGCTGGCATGGTGGTCTGCATCACCTGGTAGTTTGTGTCGGGCCTAGCGAACCGAGAAGAGAGTCAGAATCAGCGTTGGAAGACAAGTCAGCTTGAGCAGAATGCCAAGGTCCAGGAAGTGGCTACTTACTGGAACCAGTTGGTCAAAGTCATCATGATGTAGAGTGAGGCCAGAAAGAGGCAGAAGTGGAAGAAGGAGTAGCTGTAGGTGACACCGTCCTCTTCGTTGTCCACGGCCCGCCGCACTCCGTCCTCTCCCGGGTCAGCCTCGGCGTTGGCGGTCAGGCCCTGGCCCTCCTCGGTCTGCATCAGCTTGTTCACCTGGGTGTTGTTGGAAGAGCGGATGCTGTGGTGGCGAGAACACAAGAAATGATGCTGCCAAACATCTGCCTCAAATATATGACAGCACAGATACCCATGTCTCTCTCCATCCGTGGCCTCATTGGTTCTTCTTAAATAAATGTGTTTCAAGCTAAACCACTCCACTATGCGCCTGTTAAGGGAATTGTCAGGTTACTGAATTTGAAACCAAGCAGCTTCCGAGTCAATTTTTACTGGACCCAACAGTTTCATTTCACCTGAAGGCAGTTTGGCAGCTTTTAAAAATCCTATAAATCCAAGAACTTGTTAGGCTTACAGCGAGTTCATCTTAATGCTCCTCTCAAAGCTTTTCTTTTGCCATCATCCAGCTTTAAAGGATTTTAAAACAACAAGTACCTGGCATAAAGAGTGCAGAACAGGAAGATGATCAATCCCACTATGCTCTGTGCGTCCCACCACTGGACATTTCCAGGCGCTGGAGTGGGAGTAGCGGGAGCTGGAGTTGGACTGTTGGGCTGGATCAAACTCAGCAGACTGGGGTTACACTGACGGTCTAAGGTTGGAAACACACACAGGGACACAAAGTTCAAACTATGGATGTCTTGAGGCGATATGATGTATCAGGGTACTTTTTAACAATCAGTTACTGTAAATACTTTTCTCAATTACAAATAATTATCTCAAATTACTTATGGTTCAAGTATTAATTTCTGAATTACATGCAGTTGTGCTGTGCCTCAGACTGTCTGGACTTACTGGGGTTATTGCTCATGGCTGACCAGGTGACGTACATAGTGTACAGAGAGATGAGTGAAGCCTGCAGCAGGCCTGAGCTTGGCTGAGCCTCCTGTGGAAACACAAGACAGAAAAAGTCAGAACTGAAACCAGCGTGTCACGTCACAAAAACACAACAAATACTAAAAGTGTATGTTACCTGGACTTTGGGTAGAATAGACACAATAGACACAATGAGGCAGAATATTAAGTTGAGGCTGATGAAGACCTTGTGCTCTGTGCAGTCGTTAGGCTGGGTGTAAAACACATAGAAGAGCACGACAGCTGCGAAAGCCACGGCATAGTGGATAAAGGTGAAAGACAGCAAAGCTGCGAAGAAAAACACACGCAAAGAGCAAGTTTCACTCCACAGTCACATGACACTTAACGACAACTTGAAAACCAATTTAGATCCATTATACAAAGTCTATAATTGAAATTGAGTTCACTTATGCAAAGTAAGAAAGTGCTGCCTTTAGCGTACCTGCAAACCAGCACTTGGAGTTTCCACTCTCTGCCTTCTCCAGCCAGGATAGGTTCCAAGAATGGGCAAAGTCCACAAGCAAGATGAGCTGGATGATGATGAAGATGAAGGAGCCCACCATGCCAAAGTAGTACCACACTGTGTCAAAGAAAATATGAGCACAGTCAAGCGCAAAGTCCCTAAACACCAAACACCTTGCATAACAGAGCAAAGCAACATTCTCAAATACTGAAAAATGCATTGCAATGTTTTTGAAAGGGTTCCTTGAAATTAGGCACTTAGAACCGCAACTATCTAAGTCACTGCTCATGAAATCGCGGACAGACTGACAAACATCCATGTCCAAGCTTTATACCTGTATTGAATGTGCCATCTGGGATGAAGAAAGCTCCCACAGTGATGCCAACCAACACTAGGAATTTGAAGAACCAGAAGCTGTGAAACAAAAACAAAAATGTTTTTATTCCCGATAAAACGAAATCGCTTGATGTCAGTCTGGCCACCAGAGGGCAGCACGCGTTCAAGGCTCAGAGTTGTGGCGCTGAGGCTGCAGTACAAACCCATTTTGGATGGAGGCCCGGGGGTCCTTGCTGCTGCGCACTCGGATCATGATGAGGGAGAAGAGGAAGAAGAAGCAGGCCATGGCGAAGCACATGCGGTACACAGACTTGTAGCCTACGATGACATCGCAGTTCACCTTGTTCTCTATGCCAGGTATGGTCGTGCCACCTGTGCAAAACCCTGGAATCTGACAATAGGAAAACACACAGAGCGAAATACAAAGTGAGCAGACAATTAATTTGGGTCGAGGCTTTGGAATACCCAATATCAATATTCAATTCTCTGCCATTTCTGGAAAAATAAATAACACAGACACAATCCAAGTATCCTGCCCTGCCCCCATCTGAATTATTTTACTCTTTGCAAATAAATTACAAAGATGAGAACAATGTGAATATGTAGTGACTTATGAAATTATTTATGGTACCCATGGCACTTGAGAAAGATTCACATGGAGCTAATCTAGTTTTGTACATTATACCTTTTTAAGGTTCTCCTCCATTCCTGGGAGAATCATAATGACAGAGACCAGAGTCCCAAGCAGTAGCAGGAAGGAGAAGGCCAGGCGGCTCATTGTGGAGTTGTATGTCGAAGGGCAGCATGACGACAGGAGGCAAGAGGCCGAGCCACACAAACACGATGCCTGGAGAAGAAAGCGAGGGAAAAAATTTGCAGAAAACTCATACAGATTTATATTTTATAAGTGTGGAGATAATGAAAGTAATGCATGACTTGGATCGCTGTGGCTGAGACAAAGAAAATAAAAACAAAACTAATCGCACTGTGTCTGCTGTCAGGGCAACCACTTTCCCCCTTGTGCACAGTTCCAGTAAAAGCAGAGACAAATGCTGATTTACAGTGGCAGTAATCAGGCCTGCGATTAGAGCTACCATCACAACAAATCTCTCTCGCTCTACATCTGTCTCTCTCTCGCTAGCTTTTCCAGCACAGTGAACAGGCTGAGAGGATTCCTGCATGATTCAGAGGCAGACTGCTGAGAAGTGTGTGAATCACTGAAGCAGAGATTATAGCTGAGATAAGCCAGCCTTCTCTAAAGATGAGAATTCATCACAATACGCATAAGCCGTTGGACGTAAACACAGCAGAATCCAGTTTCCCTGAAGTCATAGTGGTTTACAGCACAACACACAAGTCATTTAGTAAAGTATGGAAACTACAAACTACACGTGGAAAGAATTAGAATCGAACTTCGTCATACAACACCAGTGCCCAGCTCTAACAAGGCAGATGTGAAGCTCGGATTATTACACTACTGGCCTTAAGTCTTTAGCAAAATGAGTGATTGTTAAAAAAAAAAGGACAAGGTCAGTTATTGTAATTTAGAGAAAAACTAAATAGAAATAAAGCCACGGTTAGAACAACAAGCGCTACTGTACTTCACAGAGAACAGCCTTAGATCACGAGTAAAACCCGGAAACAGTCTTCTGAAAACACCCTTCAGCTGCAACAGGTGGAACCGTGTTGGCTTGTTGTTAATATTGTTGTTGTTGTTGTTGTTGTTGCACTGCACAAATTCTAAGACATTACCAACAAATATCCTAAATCTCTAGGTTCAAACCAAACCATACAGGACAAACTGGAAAATGATGACGGTGACGTTGCATCACACTACATTACGCTGCGAATAATGAACGCGTTACTCCCGTATGGAGTCTATATGAAGGTGGCCGGAAAATATTGCAGAAATGTTTAAATTAACGTCGGACAAAATCAGATAAATGTTCCTACGCTTTTATAAAATAGGAGAAATAGTAAAAAAAAAAACGTTAGTGTTAGTATCACCTGCCTGACGTTACGTCGAAACCAAACCTGTACACTTCCTTAACTTAGCTCCACCTAGCTAACAGCGATTTCATCTAAATTATATAACAAATAACAAGCAGTAGTTGTACGAGCGGTGAATGTATACTCACACAGCTGGCAAGGGAGCCCAGAGCCAAACAAGCGCCCATGTTGGTTTAAGTCACTATTTCGGCGAAAGTTTGAAAAGCTTGAAAAGTTCAGGAAGACACTAATGATGACGTCAAATCACTTGTAAAGAACACACTGATATCCGTCAAGTTCCGCCAAAATAAAAGCATAAAACATTGCAGGCACGCGCAATCATTAAAAATACATTTTAAGGTCATTAATTTTCTGTTTTATTGTACTTTGGGGTGTAAGTGTTGGTTTGTATCATAAATAACCTGAGAACTATGGTGCTAAAGCTTTTCTGTTGTCGGTGACACTATCTGCGTAGACGCTGTTAGTTTTATTTTAAAGGGAAACTCGTTCAACTTCCCGCGTTGATCGAGTCAACCCAGAGAAACGCTTTACTTAAAACAGGGCGTTGCTGCTAACTTTATTTTGCTTTCTTTGTTCCAGTAGCTATTCTGTGATTGGCTAGATGTGTCGTCACTCCAGGTGACCAATCAGATGTTGATGTTGACACAACCGCGTTAGTACCGTCCTACTATTGACCGCTTCAACAAATTTAATCTACCTCAACTCAACTAATTCAATTAAAGCATACATTGTATATAACTTGTATTTTTTTATATTTAAATACTTTAATTGTTCTTTTTATTTAAACATGTGTTAAAACTTTAAATAACTACACTGTCTACTGTAGTTTAGCTGATTCCAGATTCCTCATGTTTTGTTTTGTTTTATTCACTTTTGCTGCTGGTCACAGAGGTAATTTCACATCTATAGTCATGTCCACCTTGTACAGAAAGAACCAAAGTAAGTAAAAAAAACTGGCAGGACAGAACCATGACCCTTTGGTTCACCTTTAAACTAAATTCATAAACACTGCAATGTAATACCTGGGATGCTTGTTATTCCAGTTAGGCCTGTCTGTGCTCAGCGTGGTAGTGCCATTTTCTTCCATTTATCTAGAGCACTCACATTTACCCAAACATCTGGAAATGGTATTTACATTGTATACTTAAACTTTAATTATAGGCAGTATGTAGAACTTCACAACACACCATATGTAAGAAATGTGTAAAATACTTGTTCAAAGATACTACTGACAACTGATCCATGATCAGCTGCTGGTCAGTTCTATTGGTGGTGTAGAGATTGGAACTGCCTGGGTTTAAATCCAAGTCCGCATGTTCACCTAGTGTCTATGTGTGTTCTCTCTGGGTACCTCAGCTTCCTCACACACAATTCCTCCAAACACAATCAGTCACGTTCACTAGAGACTATTCCCTGGAGACATGAGTTTGTATTGTTGCTTGTGACCTGTCCCCCGATTGCCCCTCACCCCTCGTCTAATAAAAGCTGGGGTGGGCTCCAGCTCCCCTTCATATATGAAGCTTTCTTGTGAGATATATCTCACAAGGGGGATATATCTGAGATATTTACAAGAAAGGTTGGTTCCGGTGCTGGATGGATTAAAATAAATAACCTATATACTAATTAATAACTATCGTATGGCTAATAAACGTAGTGTAAAATATAAAACCGTAGTATAAGCAGAGTAAGAGTCAGTGAGTTTAAACCTCCATGCGTTTGTGTCTGACCTCCAGAAACACAGTGAAGGTGTTCCGTGAGTCATCAGATAAAGCTTCTCCACACATTGATTTTCTTTACAGTCAACACAGCAGCAAGGTATGAAAATCAGAACACTGCTTGTATTAATGCGCATTCTAATCAGTCTGGTGTTAATATTGCTCTGGAGACCGGCTCCACTGACAGTAATTGTTTTCTTATCTGTTATGTTTCTAACACGGGGCCTCTTCACCAAGGAGCGTGAAGAATGAGACTAATTCAGCTTTTGGATGTTACCATTTCTATGCCGCTGTTTGTCTGCTCTGTAAGGAAACTGTTTCACGCAGTTACAATGCGCGCACCTGTTAGTTAACTAAATGTCCTGAGGACAAATTAGCAAATGATTAGATTCTGTTCAACTACAGGTGGCGAGACTATGTTGCAGTGTAGCGGACGTGTCAGTGCGGAGCGCCCCTTACTAAGAAAACAATGGTACAGCCTAAACCTTTGAGCAGCCGCGGCGAAAGGGAACAGAGAGGTTTAGCGACAATTCAACAGGAAGCAGTCCTGTCACTTCAAAATAAAATCCAATTCAATAGAAAAATGACTAAATCTACTATCGTTATAATATCAACAATAACACTGTTACAAAGAGCAGCATAAAAACACTATGGTATGTAACAAAATCATCTCTTATTTAACAGTCCATTGCTCAGTCTATATTTTAAATTTACATGGTAATTCCATCTAGCATAATTAGCACCAAATAGAAGATGTACTTTTAGCGTGATATCAGTATTAACTCTAGTCAGAGGTGCAAGCCAAAAAGCTACCACTGAAATAAGCTTATAACGACATAACATACGAAGTTTTGTTTGTTTTATGTGTTGATGATTGATAGAAACTACACATATTGACTGATGTTTCATCACAATTGTTATATTTTTCTGCGATGCCATATTCATAATCTACTTTTCGTTTTCCGTCTGCCGACGTTTAAAAATAGCTCCAATCCTCCCCGTTCTTCGAAGTTTCCAGTCCAGCTCTTACTTTGAAGGTCAAATCCTCGCTTATCCTGTATCGCCCCGGCTAAGTGCGTGCGGCTTGGCGCGCGTCCCTGTTGCTGCTGGGAATGCGCTCACCGTCCCTGTGGTATAATCGCCATGTAGTCCGCTACGCCGCGGGTTGAGCGGTGTCCGCTGTGATGAAGCCGCGTGACGCCTCGCACCTGACGGTCTCCCCTGACACTTTGTCTTTTCCGTGGCTGGTGAAGACGGTGGCAGGCGGCTAGTTCCAACTTCGGACTCTGTGTTATTTTAGTCGGCGAAGCGCGCTGGAATCAGTTGGTGAGTGTTTGCTGTTGCGCGCACACACACACTCGTACACACACTCACTGCCCGTCACCTGTTCTGCTCTACAGGTAGGATCAGGACTGGTTCTGTTGTTGTGTTGTTGCACATCCACAAACCTCCAACCACAGGCTTGAGGAGGGACTGCTGGAGAAGACTATAGGCGTGCTGGGTGGAATCAATGAGGCTTGCTTGGAGCCATTATCTGCACCGATTTCTTATAAAATCCAAACGACTGGAGGTAAAACAAGAAATCATGTGATCGTCTCATCTGACAACACCAGGCTTTGTGCCATCAGGTGCAGGCTTGTTAAAACAGTGTCATAAAGCAAATGTGGATAACAGGCCGAGAGCAGCCTACCTGTCACCTCCATATGATCTGTGCGTTTTAGCTTCAGCGGTGCGACCTTCATGTCCTGTTAAAACCAGCTGTAAGGTTTTAAACGTTACAACTACCAAGTAAAAGCATCATGTGTAATAACAGCTTTTATTTCACTTCAAACGGACCTGATTCTTTTTTTTTTTACAATGTATAATAAGACTTTAGTATGTTGTTGGTGTTGATTGTTTTGATTGCAGAGTTGAAAAGGGTCCCAAAAATAATAAAAAGCCAAACTATAAAACACAGTCATTCATTTAGTGGCTCTGACCCTGTACAAATAAAACCTGGTTCCAGCAGCTGCTCCCTATTTTTAACATTAGTTTTAGCTCCAGGGTATTTGTTATTACACGTTTCTACATAAACTACCAGGTCATATTTGAAGATACTGTACGTCTTCCTTGTTGTTGTTGTTGTTGTTGTTGTTGTTGATATAGAGGCTGGCTGCTGTGGTGTCTCTGGCAGGCTATGTTCACCTGTCAGTGAGGGTAATACTAGAATCTTCCCTAGATGCTTTTGTGTGTCGTTGTCTTGTGGGCCATGTGAGCGCCTGCCGAAATATTAGGGAAAATTATTTATGTATTTTAATAATCATCAATCAGATCATAACAGTATCATTCTGCATCAACAAGAAAACAATATCAATTTAAAATTGTCCATTTGAAGCTGCATTAAATGATGTTTTTATCATATGGATGAAGCAGAGCTGGCTTTAAACACGACTATTACACTATCACTACAGGTGTTGTTGCGAATATTTGACTGTTTGAAAATATACTATAGCGCACATGGAACAATATTAGCATTCATGTCAGTTATAATATAATCCTTTTATGGCGTCACCGTGAGAAAGACTCCATAAAAGACTGTTGAGTGTGAAAACCAAAATCAGCTAAAAGAGGCTCAAACCATTTTAGAGCTGAACAGAACTGTGGAGTAGTGATAAGTTTATGAGGTGCAACTGCTAGTTGCATATAGTACAGTGTGTGATACTGGACAACAGTTGATGGCCTTAAATGTTTTTCATTTTATTCTCTTTTCAAAATGTGGATTAGTTCAAAGAGTGATTCGTTTTGTGCCAAGGTGTAGACTGTACTGCAAGCTTTCCGTCAAGAACTCTATTACTGAATCAGCTAATTTGTCACAGTGACTGTATTCTTCGACGAAAATATTGTGTCAGCTGAACCAGGCGTTGCTCGTGTCACGTGAGACGAAAGGTACTTTGCTCAAACAGTCGCTGCGGCCTGCTCAGCTGACTATCCTATCATCTACTCCGCTCGGGCTCCATCACGCCGTGTGTTAATGCAGACGCTGGTAGACAGACGATGACATCGCACCGTGTTCCCTCCTCCTACCCACCACACACACTGTGGTGTCCCAGAGGTGCCAGACATGGCTGGCTGCTCAGCTCTTTAGTGGACGTCACTGTAATAAATGAACAACTAACTGCTTTACTCATAATCTGAGCTGCTAGTGAGCATCTTATTTTAATCCCCCCTATCCAAAGCCTCTTCTCATTTAAGAGTCGAGACTGGTAGATACACATAGCGTAGCTTTCTCACATTTTATGGACTCAACACCAAAACTGCAGTCAAGGTTTACTTCTTTGATCAGATCACTGAAATGTAATCATTTTGATTTTGATAATGATTTAATAGTTTTGCCAGTTTGCTTAAACACTGCCATACAAGTGACCCTCTTAAGCTGTTTGTATAGCGCTTGTGTCATGCTAATATTGCTAATATTTTTGTGTCAATAAAACGCTTTAGTCTTTTTTTTAAATGTTCTTATTACGTTTTGCTGGACAAACCGTGTTTACATCTCTCAAAGTGGAAGTAGAGCCAAGCGTTTTGTGATGAAAAGCGGAAGAACATGTGTTGTCGCTTCTTCTTGGAATGTGTTATTTCCCGCCAAGTGTCACTTATAATTGTACCACCTAGCATCCAATTTAATTGCCATTGATTGGGGACCTCGCCACTTTTAGTGGAACTGTAATTTCCTCAGCTAAATGCTAGTCATTCATTATTTGTCTGTATTGACCAGTGACCTATAAGACTTTAGTCTAAGCTTCTGCTTCAGTAAAGTCCGCTGCCCTTTACTGTGACCTATGGCTGCAGCTACTTTTATCCGTCTGCCAATAAAACACGCCACTCAATTATTTTACCTCCCCGGGTGTGGAGGACACATAAGACGATGGATATGTTTTTGTAGAGATGTGGAGGACGGAGGTTGGAACAGTGGGGACCTGTGTGCACCAAGACGTGTTAGACTGTTCTGAACTCAGACCTTTTGTGCCCGTTTTCCCAGCAGCCCAGCCTGACAAGAGGCCAAGCAGTGGTAGCATAGCTCTTTAGACTTCCCCCAGCATGTCTCTGCCTGGCTCTTCGGGAAAGCACTGTGGTTCGTCAATGTCATCTCTCCTGCCGCCAGCCCGTCCATACTGATTAGATGGGAAAGGAACAGTAGGTGAGATGAGATTGTTCCTTTGTGGAGACAAAGAGGTTATTGTAATTCCCAAGGCATCCATTCACTCCACACATTAGTGACCTTTGCAGTGTGTCAGGCTGCTTCGTTTTCCACCGTAATTACCGCATGGAATCCCGTTGGCTCGAGGGACACGCGCGCCATCTCGAAACAGTTTGTCAGACATCAGCCACGTGAAGGGCTTGTTCTGCTGATTGGCACAAGAAGAGGCTGAAAGAGGTTGAGAGGCACTATTAGTGTTTGAATTACATTTCCATGGGGACCAACAAGGGTGGTTTCCAGTGAAGTTGCCTCTCTACAGCCGCACCTGGCAGCTTAACACATTTTACATGGAAGAAAGATGCCAGTCAACTGCAACATCTAAAATAATGTGGCCAGGACATTCAGTTCAATCCATTTTTTTAATACAGAAATTGTTCTGTTGGCTTGGATAAGACTAGTTTAGTGAAGGAAAAGTGTCGGACCATGAGGACAGAGTGATGAGTGGAAATCCTTAATAGTTTAGAAATGTGTCTGCTGGAGATGAAATCCACTTCTGTCGCAGCTCCTCTTTTCTCCTCATTACAGAGAGCGGCTTTAATCACAAACGCAACACAAGAGCTTGACACTTTTTGCTGATGAAGGGTAGCACTGTGTGTTGGATTTACTGTGTGTGTGTGTGATTTAGCCAATGCCCATGGCTGTTGTCAGAGAAATGCCAGGGGCCAGCGGGTGAAGACAGGGTGGCCACGTGCTGCTGCAGCATCTAAGTACCTGACGTTCTAGTTTGGAAATCAGACGATGGGGGGCTGATACTTGTAAAACACAAACAAAGTAAACAAGGTAGCAAATACTGTAGATATATACTGTAGTTTTTTCTGTTGTATGTGACGACACATTTAATATTTATTGGTACACAAACCCAACTATATAAATATATAACCTCTACGCTTAAGCTCCACATCCCCCATAAAATTTTGTTTTGCTCATGCTGAAGCTGAGATAACGCTGATGACATCAGTGAAGCTCCTGTAGAGCCCAAAGAAGGTTTGTTCAGACAGGCTGAGGGCTACTTATACTGACAAGTAATCTAATTTGGATGCATGCAATCACTAGATCCCCACTGTAAAGCACAGTGATCGAACAAAACACATAAATATGTGTGTCAGAGGCCGGTAATCTATCACAGGGTAATTAGTCTCCAAGCAGAGCTATGTGTCCTGCTACCACCAGGCAAAAACAGGACGTTCATGTAGGGGTCAGGACGAGGTCACCTTTCTGATGGACGGCCCTCTTGGGTATGGTCTCAGTTAGAGGATAGTCAGTGCTCCAAAATCTGTTCTTGACATATTCATATTGTGCAGATCATCCCTGCCTGAGAGCTCTATGTCATACGTGCTAATTGCTGTAAGTAGCGGGGTCCTCTGTCGTCGCGATTGACCCTCGTGAAAAGCTGCTCAATCTGTCTCGTATTTGGCAAGACGGAGGCCACGCTGTCGGCCTGGTTTCACCTAACGGCTTGTTGTTATTGGCCGTTAAATGCAGTTAATTACAGAGAGGGTACAGTAGCTGCTATTTGAAGAGGTGCTCTCTGGGCTTTTGTAGCGTGTACAAATCAATACGGACGAGTGACGTTCATGAATAAGGGTAATTTCCTTGAGCATTGTCATTATGGTTGTGAAATCCACTCAACATATCCGAGTATCAGTTGGGGGCGGCTGAAATGTTTTGTACAGTCATGTAGGCCATTTTCACCATGGGCATGATGGGAACGATAATCTACATGCACATGGAAATCAATTACAACTGTAAGTCTTCAATGTCAGCTTGGTGTCGGAGCAAACGCACTTTATTCCAACCTTTGCTCGTTATTTTTTGTTTTTGCTGAGATCTAAATTGAGAACCTTTGCTACAGCCAGTGTCTCCGTCACTAAGGAACCGTTTAAATCAAAGGACGGGACACAAATTATTCACTAAGCAAAAGGTGCCTTTTTTCTGTGTAAGTACTGGCTTCTGAAACATGAGGGCAGCGGGCAGCCACAGTGAGAAGGAGGGCTGCACGGATCAGCGGAAGAGACGGGAAGGTTTACCCAGGATGTTTTAGAATCAGAAGGGAGGCTGTGATCGCGCCGTCTCATTAGATCAGTCTCATGTCTATGCTTCTCTCTATTGCTCTGCCACTGCTCAGATAGAAGTAAGAAAAATAGAGCTTCTGCTTCTGAAAACGACTAATATTAGTTGTGCTTCACTTAGTTGTCATTGCTTACATTATAGGTATAGCAACAATCCACAAACTTAATGAATGTCAACGTAAGAGTAAAAACAAAACCTTGCCCAGTACATAAAATAAATAAGGACACTCTATGTCTTCCTTGGCTACCCTCCTCCACTATATGGCTGCCTTTATAACAATGGTGCCGTTTCCATGGCAGCTACAGTAGAACATTTAGGACAATAGTCAAAAAGTAGGGAGAATAAATGGCAATAATCACAGGGTACGAGACACTAAAAATAGTGAAAGACTTAATCCCAGGCATTATTTATTCATTTAAACTTCTCGTGTCTGTGCCAGCTGTGGTAACATCGTTTCTTCAGCGGTTTCTCGTCAGGCAGCGTTCCAGCCTAAACCCCCACAGTTTTGCTGACTGACTAATGCCATGACTGTGGGTGATAAAGGACACAGACAATGACAGCACACTCTACATATGACGAGGCTGGTGAAGGAAAGAAATCGATTCGTTTTCTTAGTTTCTTATTCCTTAAACTAGACAAAATGAGTCATTTAACATATTTATAAATGAATAAACAATGAGACAGTGTTAAATTGAATTATTCCCCCTTAATGTTTTAAATGCAGTCAGTTGTAATGTACTGTATAAACTACAGTGTAATAGGCTGAAGTCTGTGCTGCTTCTCTGTGGCCTTCACGCTGTGAGTGTCAGACTGATGAGATGTAGGATAGAGGTCAGCCCCAGGCAGCAGGCAGGGCCAGGCTGCTTGGCTCAGAGATCCAATTTCTATCCTTGTCTCTTGTTTGGAGAATAACGCTTTGTGGGATATGATGTGCTTCATACTGTATATATATGTATTTTTTTTATTCATGGTACTGACAGAAGAGACAGAAGTCCCAGCTCCTGTCTCTAAGGTTCTCCCTTTCCATACAGTATGTTAAAACTATCCTTGCTCACTCAGATTAAAAATGAGTCTGATTTTGTTTTTAGTTTTTAGTTGCATTTAGTTTTAATTTTATAACTTTAATGTTGATACTTACAGACAAGTTATTAGTATTAGTAGAGAGGCAACTTATTATTTTGTGTATTATTTGGTGGTTGACGTTTGATCAGTCCATTTCTAAAAGATATTAATATCAGATCATCTTGGAGCAGTTGCTCCAGACTGAGTTTAAGGGTTGATCTGAAACTTCAAGGTTTTGTTGGAACTAGCGAAATCTGGCTGATTACTGACTGAAGTTTTTTTTGTTTTGTTTTTTTTAACAAACAACAAACAGAGTACATATCTGTGGCAGTTCCCTAGATGCCCAAAGTCCCAATTATTAAGCTCTCAGCATCTCTTTCTGTTGGTCTCTTTCTTTCTCTGGCTCTGTCCATGGTGCTGAAAGCTTCCATTCACTGTCAGTGAGAGTGTTGAGACAAGCTTTCCTGCTGAGGCACCTTGGTCTTATATTTCCATTTAGAATAGTTGGCACCTCTGTTGAATAGCCAGGTTTGTTCAGTATAGAGCTACTCTCACCTGCACCGAAAGCTCTTAGAGGTTTGGTCTGACAATAATCCGGACTATTGTGGTCCTAACAGTGGTGCGGACACCATAGGAAAACACAATTACCCTTCAACATGAAATGTGGTGATTTGTGTAGACCTGCACTGTTTAACATGCAGATGGTAGCATGGATGAATTGATGCATGGATGCTATTTCCACAGGAGATGAGAGGACAATTTCAGCTGCAATATTTACACAGTGGCCCCACAAGATGGAGGAGCTTTGAGTGCTTGATGCTAAATTACAGAGGTTGCTGTGTTTAGAAATAGCAAGTAGCTGGTTGCAGCAGTAATGTGCCCTCATTTAATTACAAAGCTGTCATTTGTTTTCAGCTTTAAGGAAAGGAGACCTCTTTCCTCGTTTCCTTTTTTTTAAATTCAACATCTCTGAACACTCTCTGCAAACAGCCCTTGACCTCAGCGCCGCAGTGAAAAGACTTTTATAACTCAGCCTTGTTGCATAACACACCTGCAGCTTGTTCCAGCGTCTGACTGAGCCAACACAGGCATCACAGTAACTAGGACAATTTCCTTGGCAAGATAATCCCATTTCAACTGTTGTTGGATTATGAGCTAAATTTAACCTGTTCAGATGACGGGTCACTGCCTGGTCAGTGTCTAATCCCATGTCTTAATGAAAGTTACCAAACAGATTAATTAGGGATAATGATATTTTGGAACTTTAATACTTTCAGACAGTTTAACATTTGCATTGAAGACCCGGAACCAACATTAGAACATTTTTAGCCTCACAGAAAGCAGTAGGGATGACTGAGGCAGCACCAAGTGCAGATTTTACAGAGAAGAACCCTAAAGCCGCAGAGAAAAATCCTTCCACTTTATACTTCTGTCAGTCAGCAGTGAGCGAATGTGGCTAATTTGAGGTATTACATAAATTGTCTGTATGCTGCAGACCTGACATTACAGCAACTTAATCTATCAACGAAAGTCTGGTATAGATTAATAGTAAAAACAGTCCAGTTGACAAACCTTAAGCAGGAAGTTGACAGTCCCTGATTAGACTCTTTTGCCATTTACTTGAACCACGACTTTGAATTCAGGACAGCGGGCAGCTGTGACATGTGGGGCCTGAGGGCGAAAGGAATGTTCTGGATTCCTTGGACACCTACAGATACAGCAACTACCAAGCAGTTCACTCCACAACACAAACTGCTCTGGTTTTATGGACACAGCGATCGTATCCTTGATATAAATATAAGATGTTGAAATGATAGAAAACATGACAGTTCATGGCTCATGCTCTGTTCGAAAATGGAAACTATGTTTTTCAAGTAAAAAAAATATATTTTAAAAAATACTCACTTATGGTTGCCTTTCGAAATTCAAGGAGAAACAGACAGACAAACAGAAGGATTACAATTAAAGACAATAAAAATGGATCAAAACAAATTCAGCTTCATCTGTTGAAACGTACTTTACCACTCACAGAATGTAGGAAAGTCTGAACAGATGCGATTTGAGCTGGGATTTGTTGACGTGTTGGACTGAAATGCTATTGTCAGGGTCGAGTGAAATCCAGAGGATTTATATTTCAATTTAACACTTGGTTTAAACTGCTGTAGAAAAAAAAAAACAAATCTGCATCCCATTTGCATTTCCAGGTTAGAGATCACAGGAATTGTGAAAAAATATCATATCAATTAACAAAAACAAATGATTGGAGAAATAGATGGAAAAAGTAGCAAACTGAGTAGTGTGATTATGAACTTTGTTATTCATTTTTTATTATTTTGGTTCTTTAATGAAACCAACAACCTACAAATCCAAACCCCAACACCTATAATTTCCCTGTTTAAATTGTCCCCCACAGAATAATTATTCCTCCCTTCTCTGTGCCAAGTCACAAGATTAGTTGTCAGCGTGTGATTATGTGAAGCGTTTCAGGAAATATGTGTATGCTCATGGAATTAATAACAAAACAAAAAACACTATTGTGGCTTGTACATTGTGAGCTCAGTGGTTAAGATAAGAGCACTCGAGGCTAACAGATGGCGGACGTGTGTCCCCTTTTCTGGAGGTCCACACTGTGTTTCTGTGTGCATTCATGTGCAAGTTTATAGCTGCAAGTAAACAGGAATTTGCATTGTCATTGTAATGTAGTGTAACAGACATATGGGACATAGAGTTTTGCTCCATGGAATGGCTTGTTAAACATGACAAAAGAGCAAGATTTAGAGGACAGAGGGAGAGAGCAGGGGGAATGGATTCAAGTTATGTATTTACCTGCTAGTGGTGCTTTTCTGTATTGTTGCCATAGCAACAGCAGCTCCTCGTGTTCCTGTGTGTGTGCTTTGCTCTTCTGTGACAGAGGATGTAATTCTGCCTGTCACCAGTGTAGCCTAGAGCTGACTTCCCAGCTGCTGGTTGCCATGAGACCAGACAGACACATCCTCTGCTTCAGTGACAAATCTTTTTCCCTTGACGCTCAAACCATGGAACACGCCGAATACATTTTGGTCTACAGAGATATAGTGCGAGATAAATTGTGATGGAACAAGAATATGTATTATTCATTACTAGCATCATATAATGTCCTACTATAACAAACCAGACAAACACAATGACTGTAAAGCAGCCACACTACAAGACGTGGTCACTACTCTATGTTCTTTTATTGCAGAGGTTTGCTGAGATGACAGAAATAGAGCCAGTGTTGGACTTCGCCTCCTCTGGGCGTTCGGGGAGGCGAAACGCCCTCCCTGACATTCTGGGATCACCGGCAGGCATAGACCCTGGAGACCTGCCGCTTAAGCTGGCTGAGCTCTCCCTCAAAGGTAAATATATATTTCATTTGTTTTATTGCCCAATACAGACTGCTGCCACCTGTTGGCGTGGAGAGTTATTTCCTCCCTAGTTGGGAGGTGTTGGGATGTGAGGTGAAGCAACAGTTGAACTTTGAGACTGATAAAAAAACTAAACTTTGGTGAGACTCAGTTGTTTTTTGTTTTCTTTAAATCCAATTGCAGCACTTTTTATATGTTGTGCCTTTAATGTGTTTGTGCGCAGATGGTCCAGGAGGGGCTCAGTCACCCACGGCAGAGGAGCCTCCAGGGCCGCCGCAGAGCTCGGAGGAGAATGAGGGATCATAGGGACTCGTTTATTTACCTCCCCGGAGACCTGAAGAGATAACCCGAGAGGCGAGACGAGGAGCGAGATAGAAGGAGACCTGTGGGGGAAAAAGTGGGCTGATCTGTGGAGAGTCAGCCTGTTTGCGAAGCAGCTGAGCCACACAGGGAGAGTGAACTCCCCAAGGACTGAAGCCTGGGGCTTAGGACTGTTTAACACTCAGCACTATCTGAAAAGAGTTAGATGTTACTTAATGAACCAGTGTGTGTGTGTGTGGTGGTTATACGCTCACTGCTGACAATACACAAAGAATCTAAGGGACCGTGACAGAAGCATACTGGGCACTATTTTTGTATGATGTATTTGAATCCGAACTCTTATGTCAAACTGCAACCACGTTCAACTTGCCTGCATCTCCCGCTGGTTTGTCTTCTACAGTGTTATTTTACAATACAATAGCAGGATGAGATTGATAGCTGCCTGGCGTGGCTTCAGGCTTTCACGATGCAAGATGGTCCAAGTGACAGAAGCAAACGGTAGATGTAAGAAATCTGGGATCTCTTTGTGTCGTCTTGCACACTGTATATGTGTTGACCTACTGTTTGAATGAGGCTGTCCTACAGTAGAGTACTGTGTATCCACGTTGTAAATGCACAGTTGGTACCCGTCACCAGACTGTTTTGAGCCTCGCTACGGCCAGGAATCCGTTTTTATAGACGTCCACATGGTGCAAGATGCTAATATGAAGGAGCATCTATATCTTGAGACATTCCAGAAGAGAGTCGTGTCCCACTGCCAACAACGTACACACTGTTTTATTGTAATACTGAGATATCCTTTTAAAATGTCCTAATTTTCCAAACCTCGTAAAATGTGCCTAGCCGGCAGTTTACAAGTGAAAATGTGTGCGGTGTTCTTTGTCTGTGAAGTACTCATATTCGCTATAACACATCTCTATAGACAAAATGCAACAATTACATATCCTGCAATCTGGGGGGTGGTGTTGTGGGGTGAGGTCTCTCCTTCGTTCCCATCCAGCTTCCTTCTAACAGCATATGCACGCTGCCCGGGCACTGGAGAAGGCATCAAGCAAACACCACCACGAATGTGTTTGGAGTGGACCGAAACTGGCAGCGCACTGGCCTCCTGCCTCTCCGCACAGAGAAGAGTCTGTTCGCACTCATCAACACATAAGTAGAGCTGTGAATAGAGCGCAAGACAAGAGCGCGAGATATCCACTTCACTGCTACTGCGTATATGCCGTTGACATGCGGTCCGTGTGTGTGTGTGTGTGTCCAAGATGATGCTTATTTGAGGAGCAGATTTTAAACACATGCTGTACCCATAAAATAATGATGTTCTGTATTTGTCTCTATTTGACAACGTGTTCCTGGTGGCAGCCGTCTTATGTGGATGTGCTTCACAAATGCATTACAGAAACCCCAATGTGCTGCTGCCCCACCTCTGGTTTTCATGCTGTACACTACTAGAGCTAATGGCAAAGTGTTCACGTTCTGTCTGAAGCTGTGTGACGACCATCGCTCCTTGGGGACTGATGACTCTTGAGGTGTATTTTATAGTGTCCTGATCTCTTAGTGGTGCATATGTTTTACATAGCTGGATTGAATCCCGTGTGTTGATTCTATCTGCTGGTGAACATCGCCATATTAAACCCACAAGTTTTACATATACAGCCGTGTGTAAAATAGCATCATTTCTAGGGCATAGACCTCGAACCCAGTCCTATCCCCCCATATGCACAGGTGGCATGAGTAGTCAAACGTATAGCTGCTGTGTTAACTGTATATAACCTAAGGCCTACTAGCTCATACGACAGCTTGAGTCCTATATTTTATAGCTCTCATACTGCAAGTAAAAACACTTGAGTTGTGAAGTGGTTGGCACAGTTGCCTGCCAGCTCAAACCTAGGTTTGACTCCTGGGGTGGCAGCAAGAGCAGTTAGGATAATAAATGAATAACTAGGAGATGCTGACTATGCTCTAAAATTCCCTTTAATAGTGATTTATTTTTAAAAAGACACAATGTTCTGAGTTTTAGAGCTACACTAGACAACTAGGCCACTGATGAGCATCATACCCCAAATCAATCCCTTCTGGATGTGCCCCACCCTCCAACTTCCTGCTCTGCTAAACCCTGCTACAGTAATTACAAGAAACGACAATGTTCAACCAAGCAAAAATACTAAACTAAAGTGGTGTTTATCACTCTGTCCGTCAAAATTTTCACACAAGTGGGTAAAAGACAGAATAAGTTCAGCCCTGTTCCCGGGAGGATCGCTACCCTGGCCTTACATAACGCAGCAGTTTCTCTGAGCGTGCAGCAGATGGAGACATGCACTAAATTATCATTCAACCCACATCGTGCCTCTACACCTATGGGAGAACGTCTTTGTTTTGTCTCCTATGACTTCATTTCAATTTGTGCAACATTATTTACATGAATACCCCCACATAATAGAATTATGGCGATAAAACAAAAACGCGATGAGGATGTAGTTGTTCATGCCCGATCGCATGATTCGGGTTTAAACCCAGGAGTTAGACTCGGACACACCCCACTGTTGCACTGCTTGTGCAACAGCAACAAAAAAGATTTGACGATTTGATTTCTTTTGGGTTTTAATCAGCTCAAATGTGGATCCTAACCCGTGGAGGCGGGCAATGCAAGGTGGTGCGTGTGCAAAACGGGACTGAACACCACAGAGTGAATCTGCAGGTCTCGCAGCTCCCTGCTTGACAGGAGATGAAACCATGCATGCACCCAGGGGCCCTTTGTCTCTCACTAACACACTTGTGAGCAATGTGTTGTGTGGTGGTTGGCTGATGCTGTGATCCGTCCATTATGTAACACACACATTATTTATTAAATTCACGAGAATGGCTGCACTGGACGGGGAACAATAATATTCATCCGTATTCAGCCATTTATTCCATCAAGCCCCTTTATTGTTGTTGAAATATCTCAGTCAGTCTCCGCCTACATTCTCAGGCAACATCCCTTTCCTTAGAGTTCCCTCACACCAGACTGCTGAGACGTACCTTGTTGCTAGGGTAACCTAGCCACGAGAGAAGCTTGGACCTTACTCCTTTTTTATAAGCATGGTGGGTGAAGAATTGATTTAAAAGCTAAGGCTTTAATTAGGACAGAAGCCATATGCATAATGTCGACTGGGCACGGGCTAAAGCAACGTGTGAACACTCAGTAGCTTTAGATTTAGTTAATCAAAATGAATCTCTTGACTGTTAACATGAAAGGGTGTAGACACATTTAATCTACCATTGCAAGAGTGTTTGTAATTTCACAGACCAGAAGAGCAGCAGAGAACAAAGCTCTGTCTTCTTACATAATTGAACAGAATAGTATAAGTGGTTAGCTATTGGCTTTCCTCAAGGAAATTGTCATGTAATTGCCTGACAGAGACGCTTTGTGGTTCCTCTCTCAAAAAGATTAGAGTCAAACGTTAGGAATCGAAGCTAAGCGAATGAACAGTAGCAGGCTTCAGCTGTTCTCAGCTGCTCTCAGTGAGCCTTTCACCGCAGCTACCAGGCCAAAGGCGAGAGCAGTCCAGCTGCTGTGGAGGAGACAGTGGATTCTGTGGAGAGAGAAAGAGACTGGATGATGAGACTGGCACTGAGGCCATGCAGACATGGGCCACAGACAGGATGCCAGGCAGGCAGGCAGGCAGGCGGCCCAGCGAATAGAAAAGCTTTCACGTGGAAGTCAACGTGCCACTTCCGACGCACACAGGGACCTCAGGAGAAAAAGATGGAAAGAAGAAGAAAGAATTCAAGACGTGAGACACAAAAAAACTGAGTTTAGCCTTTTACTAATTCATTAGCTACATTTACTATCATTATTCAGTACCAACATGTACATCCTCTACATCCCTAGATAAAGGAAAGCTTGAAAGCGGTCACCAAGCTTGAAAATAAACGTAATTGTTAAAATAAAAGATGAGCAGATTTCTTAAAATACTAAAACTTTCAACACATACTACTGAAGCAAAATAATCAATAATCATCTGTTCCACCTGTTCTTCATGTTTTGTGGTGATTTGTGCGCCGAAATTCAAATTTGCTCAAAATAAGACAATGCTCAGCAATGTTAGCATTCTTTGTTATATTGGTTATTTATTACCAGAACAGGTTCAAATTGCATTCAGCTCAAAGCCTTGCTGTGCCTCCTCACAGAGCTGCTAGCATAACTGTAGTCTCTCATTTCCCTTTAACCTCAACGTGTTCCTTAAACTTTAATCTGTTTTATAATTACTACCCAAAGCATCCTTGAAAAGCCACACAGGCTAGAAGGGAAATTTGACATAAAGAGTGAAATTCCCCAGCTTTTACAGCTTTTACCTGCTGTTTCTGTTAAGACCATGAGGTTTATCTCGCAGAATTAAGAAAACTAATCTTACAGCAAATATTTTATCTTTCTCCAGAACCTGGATATCGGGACACTGACTACGCAAATGTGTTTTTTTTTTCTCTATGAACATTAAGCATCAACTGAGTTAAGTAACTGTTCCCAAAACATAATTTTAATCCTGTCTCCTTAATGTAAGGATGACACCAGGACTGTCGCAAATGTAGGGGGGTGAGCAAAGTAGTGTTTTTAAAACGAGGCTGGAGTTGTTTATTTTTACCCATCACTACTTTTTCTCTTTCTTCCTTCCTTCTACTGTCTATACGCCTGGCAGCTACTTCAGTCTTTGTCCAGAGATAGATCACAAGGCGGCAAGCACACACAAAACACAGACATATGACATCACCCGTGCGGTGACGGGGAGGAGACTGGCAGCGTAAAGCTGGCATCACACGCGCATACACAGTGGGACAGCGCAACTCGTCTGCTCCCTCTAAGCTCGCTGTCAGACAGCTCGGCTTGGCAGCTCGCTCCCCCGTCTCTGATAAGACGAAACGAGCTTTAGGCTCTGACCCTGTTCTCACGGAGACCAATTCACTTTTGCAAAAGCATTACGTGCTGATATCTCTGCTGTCTGACATGGCTGCTCTTTCTAATATTCCATCTCCATCCTCTTCATTGTTCGTGATGAAATACGAAAGGGAGGGATTCTTTCAACCCCCTGAACCCTGACTTGTCGCGAGTCTTTCAGCTGAGCTCTTAATTAGTTATCAACAACAGCCTCTGGGGGAGGTCTGCCCTGTCCTTGTTTCATCTCATCAATATTCTCTTTGCACTGCATTAGGTCATGGGTTTCCTGTGAGCCATAGTGTGCAAACTATTTGTGTTAGCGGTTTAGTAACAAGAGCATGTGCTGGAGTGATTGTAATGAACTTAAGGTGTGTATGTTGTGTTGCGTACGCACAAATATTCTACATGATCCACATACGTGTAGAAACAACAAAAGCCTCATGGCCTCATAAGCGAACCTCTTTAGTTTTCCTCTGCCAAACTGTATTTTGACAACATTTTCTAGGAAGCGATATCAATTAGATCGGGCAGGTTTATTAACATGTAGGTATTGGAAGCCAAAGTTTCACGTCTCATATCATAAGAAGCACATTGAATGTTTGGAAGTCACTGGTTATTTCTGGATATTTTGCGTAAATGCCACGTCTGCATGCATGACGTATAATATAGTTCATATAATCGAGACATGAAAACTCCAGTGTTGGTACTAATATTCATACCAATCCATCGGATGCTGACACGTAAAGTATCTCCAGTCGACAGTGCTGGATCAGCTGACTTGACTACCTGATTAGGCACATTATGACTTGAATGCAATACAGATTCTCAGTGAGAAGCAGAAGTCATAGATATGTGCTGAGTCTGGGCGGTGTCTTCTACACCTTTATCTTGTTTCCTATAATCAGTGATATGTTATATGCTATGAGCTAAAGAGATCAGTCCCCTGAGAGTTAAGGTCCACTAAAACCACTGCACTCAGCTCAGATAATGCTCTGACTCTGACGTAAACCGATCTGAGCCTCACAAACAGACATCTGGCTCGTATGAGTGGATGTTGATAATATGGAGATAACAATAATCGTCCAGATTGGGATTATGGATATCACTCACCGGCACACAAGCCAAGTTCTGTCCATTAAACACGCTGAGGCAGTCCTAGTTTGGACCAATCAGCAGTGAGGAAATAAATGAATGCAAATTCAGAAGAAATCAATAACAGATACTGTTGTGGTCATGAAATTAATGTCTTTATGGGGACAAAAATCTGATTAAATCTGTGGACCAGCACTACTGGTCGTCTTTGTCAATCCCCCAGTGATTTCCCTCACCATCTCTGTCTCTCTCATTCTTCTCAGCTCTTTGTTTGCCTCCTTTTCTGTCTTTGTCCCAGTGCTGACAACACAGTCCCGGAGGAGCCCTGTGATGGTAACAAGCCCTGAATCAGCACCAAGCAGTCTCATCTATATGCCCCCTCCTCACTCACAGTTTTCACTCAGTGGTTCCTCTCCTCGTTTTTCTTTTTATCCTCCTAATCCCCATCTTTTCAACACTGGTCTCATATCACCCTCAGCCCTTAAGGGGCCTCAAACCAGCTCTGCCAACTGGGCGGGGCCCTGTATTTCAATATCAAATGTGCTTGGAATGACTGCAGTATTGCTAGGAAACCACGGGGTGACACAAAATTAAATATTAACTCAAAGTGCAAATATGAAGGAGAACATTAAATTGCATTTCAGCTCCTTTTTACACTAGATTGCATCCAATCAATATGTCAAAGCACCTGAGTTATGTCATCTAAGAATACTTGAATGCAATACAAGGGATTGTATTAAGGGATCTAAGCTTACAATTCAAGGAAAGACACAAAACTTTCACACTGCTGTTGTGCAAACGCCAGAAAAACAATTTTGAATCAACATAGGTTTCAACACATGCTAAAAAAATACATAAAGACAATATATAAAGCAACTTCATTGGGTTGTTTTGTTCCTATAATTTGCTGACAGGCTTGAACAAATGTGTTAGTGTGTGGTACAGGAAGTTCAATCACACTCTTGTGCCCTAGACCCTCATTATTTTTTCTCCCAGTATTTACCAAATTAAACTATGAATATATGTATTGAACCCTGGACATCTGGACAATATTCAGTTATGTTTAATAACTAAACAATTAATTAAAGTCAGTTAAGACAGATAGCTATTAAGCTCATCTCCTGTGGAACCAGTTGCCAGTTTCACATAAGTTTATTCATACTGAAACCGTCTAATTCTGAACGTAATAATCAAATAATTGTTTTGATAATTTTCTCCAAAACGTAATATCCGGGCTGTAATATGTAATAATTCATAATATAGCTGCTGTTAAATTTAGAATCAGAAAGGTGTTTATTGCCAAGTACAGTAAAGAACACTTTGCAATACTTGGAATTTGACCTGGTATTAGTGGGTGTGATAAGAAGTAAATCAAAATACAATTTAAGAAGAAGAGCACTATACAGATATTAAACTATTACAATAACTATATATATTATTTCAATCTTAACTATTGAAGTAAGGGAGGTACATGACCCTTTATTGAGCCTTTCAGCTGAACCTGGATGCTGTCCCCACTCTGAATCTGTGCTCATGGCTACCAAAAGAGACGAGAGAGAGAGTGAGCTGAACTGAACATCTTGTACTATAATAATATCTAAAATAATCTCTATGGTCTCATCTTTCAGTGGTTGTGTGTCCCATGTGTTGAGCCTTATTAGGGTGAATGCCCAAAGCAGGACTGAGGGGACAGGAAGGTGGAAGGTCGAAGTTCCTACATCAGCAATGCGAAATGGCACATTGGAAGTGATGAAGCCATCGTGTAGCTAAGGATCTGTCCCCTCCATTTACAAGGGACGACCCAGATGATGCTGGTAATCCTAATGAAAACCCTGCAGATCCACATGCTGATGCGTGAGCTCATAGTACATTATTAGCAATAGTCATATCCATGGTATGATAGGATTTGATTATCTGATTTAGGTTTCCCACTGAATTCTGTATTAACATGAATCTCTGCTTCAAGCCATAAACCTCCTCCAGGTGACATCATCTAGAATAAAAGCTGACAGGCTATCAGTCCTGATAATTTCACACACCATACACCATTTTGTCATCACTTTTTGATCACAAGTGCCCCCTTGTTTTTAGGTTTCAACACATTTTGAAAGCACATTCTGCACGTGATGGGCCACTACTCTCACACATACACACACACACACATGCCAAGCAAATGAGGAGTGGGGGGTAGGGATGCTAAAACCACTTCCAGACAGCGTGCAGCCTCCCAGAGCAGCTGAGTTGATGATTACGTAAGCTACGATTACATAAACGTTATCACTACACTTAAACATGACTGCCCTATAGATTTAGCGTCATGGTAGCAGAGGACATACCGCATCATCTTACACGCAATATTTACAAAAAGGACTCCTGGATTCCCCGTAGATGGGTGTTGTGTTACTCAGAGGTTCTCAGCTGTAACTTATCAGCATTTATCACAGGCAGCAAATGCCATTCACCTACACTCACAGTACTGTCTGTGATGTGATACATGTAATTATTACGTTCTAGCTACCTGCACATTCTCTGCCCCCACGTCTCCAGGTCCAAATATCTCTCATCGGCTTTAGATCCTCCTGCCTACAGTACGTGGAGGGAGGGGGGAGGGGGGGTTGTCAGGGAGGTGGTCTGCACCGCAGACCGTGACTGTGTGGACTAAAAATGGGTCAGGCTTTCAGCTCCAGCCCCAGTACACACCAGCATGGCCTGGTGAGTGCCTCTGAAAGGAGGGTCCCGCTCCTCTGCTGTCTTCGAATGTTTCCTGTGGGTCAGCTGCTACTGCTGTTGCTTGTAGTGTGTGTGCGTGTTAATAATAATCCCCCCCCATGTTTCCCCATCATGAAACCAATTTTTTGTCAAAGCTTTGAAATCTCCATGCAGTTTACACCATGCACCCACATTGTCACACGCTGGTAAACCTCTTCCAAAATGTTTGCAATGAAGGACAATATTTTCAGAGAACAAAGCATGAAAAAGTGGAAGCTAATTTGAAGAAAGCACATTTTAGTCCCTTGTCATCAAATAAGACCGTGAACGATTTTTGCTATCGAAAAAGTAAACAGAATGTTTGTGTTTTGTTGAAGAAAATGCAAATCAGTAAACAAATTTCCTAAACCACAGCAATGACCTGAATAAATCTCGACCACAAGACTGAATGACAAGATAATCAGCTGTGCAAACACACAAATACAATCAAAAACCTTTCTCCTGCCAACCAACATCCTCTTCCACACAAACACCCCCCCCCCCACCCCACACACACAGATTTTGGCTATAGAGCAACAATTGGGCCTGACAGGCAGCTGTCCTGTGCCCCCCCCCCCCCCTTCCCTCCCAGCCTCTGCGTCTCATTTGTCCGTCTTTGTCCGGCGAAGCACCAAAGATGCAGTAAGTAGGGGAGACTGATCCTGGCAGGCTGTGAACACCATCTGCTCCTCTTCACTAGGACGGAGCGGCTCAGCCACACTCGCTGGACTGGTACCGAACACACACACACACACACACACACACACACACAAAAGGCCACAGGTTTCCTAATCACACAGTATGTGGAAAAAAACAGCAGAGTGTGAATAATTCAGCAAAACAGCAACGTCAGACACGCACGAGCTGGGCAAGTTAATTTACTGTGACAGTGTTCAGTTTATAGTAGATGAACACAATGAACCGGACGATGAATAATTCCTAGAATTAATGATGTGTACAGTAGGCTCATGGAGATTCTACAGCAGGTTAGCACTGCACAAGCCTGTTTTCAGGTTTGTTTGCCCATTTGCCCACTACCACAACAGCCTTGGCTAATTAGCCCGTTGACCTGGTCATTAAAAATGATACAAAATATTAAAACAATGTATTATGGCTCTTCTTTAAGTTTACCCTTTGAAAATTACTATTTATAATACTGTACAGGATGATGGTTGATAGGAATGCATTCATATTTACAACAACACAGCTGCGCTCTCATATCCCACCCAGACCTATGGGGTTTGTTCCAGTGTCAGTCTGGAGTGAAATATTATGTCTGTGTGTTGACATAAGTAATTGTCTTATCTCAGACTGGGAAACCAAGCGGCCCAGCCGGTGACTCCGCAAAGTGTGAGAGTGATTCAGGCTGTCAGCGACCATCTGATCATCCAGGCCAGAGCATCACTTAGTGACCTGCTGTCTCCTGCTCCGTCCAATGTGCAGTCTGCAACATCCAACTGAAAAGTATCTTCAGCACAGATATAAATCACTGGCCTGAATGGCGAGATGAAAGAGACATCGACATGGCAACAGTAAAAATAGATCTAAGTGTTGATCCTGTGGTTACAGATATTTTCAGCACAGCATCGCTGTGACTGAAAACCCACTGATCTTCTCCTTTTCTTGTCAGAATAACGTTTTGCTAAAAATAGTCCAAAAGCAACGCGTCGGGGTTTGGTCAGTTAAAGCGGAATTCAGCCCAAGCGTTAACAAACTACTAAACTGGTTAGTGAGAGCTACAAAGTTTCTGACACCATGCTGAACATTAATAAATTAAGCAGAAGGCAGCAGCACATGAGATATACACGTGAAACAAACAACTTTAATCATTCATCTGATAAAGGACTAAACATTTTCACTAAGGCAAGGCAGCTTTATTTCTCAATGTTGAAGGAAAGAAAATACATAGACTGGATCTAAAATAACACTAACAACAATAGGCATTAAAGCAAAAGACAAAACAAAACTGAATAAAATGCATGAACTAAAAATGTCAATGTAAAAGGACAGAAACTATATACTTATATATAATATACACTGAGTGCAACAGGTGAAGACTAGGTTCAGTAGAGAAACCACTTAGCCAGAGACAGTTTAGAGTTAAAAGTGTCAAGAGCTGGGGTACATTTAAGATGATCTGGCAGCTGATACCAATTGTGTGCCACATAGTTTATACAGTATAATCTTCACAAGGACCAAGGTCAGGTTTCCTGGAAACAGAACCCTTGTTTGTGTACAACATATTTGAGCAAAGATATATTAAAGGAGATTCGCTGACCTGTGATTTGATATTTGTGATGTCATAATATTTAGATTATCTGGTTTAAGATTCTTGGTTTAATCAGGATTTTTATATAATTTTCACAGATATTTTCAGAAGTTACCTCCAGTCGTCCTCGTAGAGTGTGTTAAAGGTCAGCTGTCAGCTCGATCCACAGTATAGAATCCGTCTTTCACAGATCTCATGCTCTTTTACGTAGCCCTTCAAAGGTCATATTCATCTTTCACAGCCTGGATTTGCATTAAACCTCAACTTCATTCTCTCTACCACTACCACCATTCTGCACAGCAATTGGCTGTTTAATCACACATCAGCTGTTATTGCTAACTCTGCTATAATACGTTATCTTACTCGGTTACTGTATGTTTGTGTGTGCTAATGCTGCCAGTGGATCAGCACTTTGCTAAACACAAGTAGGTTGCAGCTATTTGCTCTCGGTAAATTCCTGCACATCTGTGTTGAGGTCAAATGGTGAGTGCACAGAAACATTATGCTTAATAATAACAACATTCTCTTAAAAATCTTTATATTCTGCCCCAAATGGGCCACCACTACCAGAGGAGTCAGCTACATGGTGGGAGATGCCTAATATTCTGTAATAGCTTAATCCTGAAATAGAAAACATTTAAACCAGTGATAAATATGGGATTAAATGTTGGTGATGGAAGGTTGATGCAACTGGAAAGATAAGTGAAAAGTAGGGTATTTAGGCGAACTCAAAGCTATGGCATTTAAAAGCCAATTGGTACAATGAAACAACAATAATCTATTTTTAGTCACTGGGTGGAGCCATGAAAAGAACACTTATAAAAAGGAGCAGTGACATGAAAAAAAAAACATATTGTGTATGTTTTTTTCCTATAAAACTTTTCCCAACAGACTGCTACGAATCTCTTCTTATAAACGGATCTCCTTTGTACGAATAAACACTTTTAGCCACATTTTGACTAAAGATACAATCGCAGCTCATTGTTTAAAGTCCAAATCACCAAAAACTACACTTCCCAGATGCGCCCGGGGCCTAAAAAAAAAGAGAATCCAGCCAATGACTGGCAGCAAATGGAGTGACGGCACTATCCTCGGTCCATTTAGTAGGCGTGCGCGCGCTGCGCTCGCGGAGAGGGCTCGCGGAACAATCTGTGAGAGCGGAGCACAGCATCCACATCTTGTTTCCAGGTGGGTGTGACAGCGCGGGCAGGTTCTTAACAACAGAGAAAGTTCACAGGATTTATATTGGGGTTTTTTTTTGTCCGTAAGTAAAAACATAGTTACGTTTATGGTGCTGTAATGAATTACAAGTGAAGCGAGTGTAGACTTGTTCAAATTGCACCGTTTCTTCTTTTTATTTTATATTGAACAGCGCGTGTCGCTTGTGTTGGCGTCGCACGTGAGCTTAGCTCTCGTCGTTGTTTACAGGTTGTTCGAGGAGGTTTTAAGGACGTTTTAAATGCGTTTGGGATTCGAAACAAGACATTAGGGGTTTTTTTTGTTCCTGCTTTTCTTTGCGGACAAGGACAGACCTCTTTCATGTCACAAATTAGTGGGCAGCGCCATTTTTAAAAAAAAATATTATTTTACAAATGCCTCACTGTGCGAGGGGGGGAAACCTTTTTTTCGTTGCAGATTGTTTGCGTGTGCGGCTCTGTGACCTGCGTTCAGCGCCTCTTTGTTTGCAGCTGCTCGTCACGTTGCTGTCAAAAGCGCCTTTGTTTGAAGCTGCTTGTCGATTGTTGAACTAAAGACGCCGTCGAGGATCGTCCAAACCGAGCACACGTCTGAATTATATTGTCTCTGTTGGGATGACAGTCGACTAACGTTAAAATGCCAGTGTGTGTGTGTGTGTGTGTGTCTGTCTGTGTGGCAAGGCGTGGACATTCATCAGCACATTCAGATTGCATCAATATCGAACCCCCCTTTGGCGTTTATAGGCTTTATATGCAAAACAGACACGCACACGAGTAACCACAGGTCTATGGCATTCATGGAGTTTTTTTTTTTTAAATCTTCTGCTCTGTACAGTCGAGCTGATTGTGATGTTTGATTCACAAAAACCAGTTGATTTGATGACATGGCAGCTGTTGCCACTGCTCCACAATTTCCTCAAACGTCACATATTAAGTTTTTAGAATTTGAAATGTTTGGGTGACATGTGCTGCTTTTTGTTTCTCTCCCTCCTGCGGTTGTTAACACATGGTGCAAGGAACAGGTGCTCGCTGATCGTTCCCTCCGGATGTGCCCAATGCTCACTAGTGTCTTTCCAGATTTGATTTAACATTATCTGTTTAAGACGGGAGTCCGAGCCTGTCTGCACCTGGCACCGCCTGCTTGTACCCACCCTGGTCGGTCTTTTGTTTCAACCCAGCCTAGACTGTGATGACCATGAACAATCAAGGCATCGGTAGACTGGGTTTTTCACACGCCCCCCCCCCCCCCTTGTTCACTAAATCTGATTGCTTGCACATTGATTTAAATGTCAGCGCTGACATCACTTAGAAGTTAAACAATGGTGTACGACATGCGGGCGTTGAATGCCAGTGCCTTTATGTGGGGAGTGATGGGCGGTGGTTGCGCTTCCTAGCATGGCCACAGAGTGTCACTGGTGGGTCTTGTGTTGTGCTTGGGTTGTCTGGGGAGAGCAGCAGTGCAAAATTGTGTAAAACATCCGCTAGAGGTCACAGTGTGTAGCCATGTGTTAATCTCAGTCACTCAGACGATGACTTGCTGTCACAACAACCTGATCTTTTCTCATCTCTCCCTTTTTCAGAAACGGTTACCTGCAGGACGCTCTTAAAATGGCAGCCGCTGAAGGTAAAAAGCTTATGTGATCAATGGCAGGATAATTGTTCTCTTTAAAACAAAGGCTACATCTTCTGTTGACCGAACCAGTGTAATGTTGGACACAGTGTTTGGACAATTTCGCCCTTGTGTTCCAGATATTCAAGTCAAAGAGCTGGACAAACGGGCCTCTGGCCAGGCCTTTGAGGTTCTGCTGGGCACTCCTGCCCCAGACAGCAAGGGTGAATTCCCACTGTCTCCTCCCAAAAAGAAGGATGTGTCACTGGAGGAGATTCAGAGGAAGCTGGATGCTGCAGAGGAGAGACGCAAGGTAAAAAAAAAAAAAAAGTGTAAAAAGTTTGGAGTCCAGTGTGCTAAACATAAAGATGTGCAATGTGGACTTTAATTAAACCCCCCTTCTCCTAGAACCACGAAGCTGAGGTTCTGAAGCACTTAGCTGAGAAGCGTGAGCATGAAAAGGAAGTGCTACAGAAAGCAATGGAGGAGAACAACAACTTCAGCAAGATGGCAGAGGAGAAGCTGAATCAGAAGATGGAGGCCAACAAAGAGAACCGCACAGCAATTATGGCAGCAATGAATGAGAAATTCAAAGAAAAGGTGAGGTTTGCCTTTGTTAAAGAGTCGCATCCCACCCACTGTAAACTAAATTGTCTTTTCTATCTAATAGGACAAGAAGTTGGAAGAGGTGCGAAAGAACAAGGACACCAAAGACCCCAACTCGGAAGGCACTTCGGAAGACTGAAACTTAAAAAGGGGGATTGTATAGGGTTTTTTACGTATCCAAAGATTGATTTATTTTTTGTTCGGCCGGTATTTTTGTTGTCTTCACTACCCACCTTTTTTGAAATAAATACAAATTCCACTTTGTGAATTTTTCAATTCTCCTGCTATAAGTGTACTTGCGCTTGTTTTACATGTGGCTATTTCCCTCCCTTTGAGTCTAATCCATTTGATATGTAGCTCGTCAGTGCAGCTTCTGCCCTTTTTTTGAGAACTAGCAGTGTGTACTTATCTTTTGAGGAAGCATGTTTCTATGCATAGGTCTTATCTCTGCCTGTTCCATTCGTTTTGAAACTGTCCATGTGAACCACACCTGTTCTCAGCACTACTGTATGTTTCAGAACAAAACGTAGCAAGGTCTGGTCAAGGCGTCGGCTGTTATACATGCAGGTGTTTAGAGTGCAGCTTAGGTACCCAGATTCTGCTTGTTCGCTCCTGCAGATCCTGTTTTTGTGCCACTGCTGAATTTGCTTTTGTAAAAAACAAAACAAAAAAACACTTAATATGGGATTGTCTTCAAAGCACACAACTCTTTGCTGTATAGCTGTGAATAAACATGCCAAACATGGAAATCGGTGCCACCTTGAGCATCACGTCAAGAACAGGGGTCTAACACATGGAATGCATAAGAGCAATACACTTTGGCATCTCAATAGACACATTGGCAAGTTGACTTGAACTGTTGTACTAAAACAAATAAAAATGTAAACACTTTTGGTTGTGGAAAACATTCTGTTGTGGGAGACTGAGCAACAACAGAGACCCAGTTGGCTCTTATTTGATGGTTCTATGTCCTGACAGCAGGAAAATGCTGGACTCTAAACTAATACAGGTAACTAATAGTGAACTGTACCAGGAGGTGCACTGCATAGAAAAAAATAATGGGCTTATGACCCTAGTATTTATTTCCTTAGAAGTCACCTCCCAATTTGATCACTTTTTATTTCCTTTTTCATCATGTGTTGTCAACACGATTCAGTGTGACAATATGAGATTTGTTCATCAGAGATCACCCAACAATTCAAACAATTTCACTTAATGGGGTGATTGTAGATTAATACCCAGTGAGATATGGTGGACAAGCAGACTCCTAACTGTGTGATGGCTCTCTTCAGGATTATGGTGATTTAGATCAGTGTCAGCGACGTCACATGTTGCCTGTGTCATAGAACAGCTCATTGTAGGAAACCCGGCAGTCTTTGTCTCCCCCTGGTGGCGCTTTGGAGAAATACGCAATCATTTATACACAAAGGAGTTGGCTGAATGTGGCGTTTACTAGATTTTTGACAAAAATATGTGCAATAAATACAATACAACAAATATCTAACCAAACAAAGTAAAACTGATCACATTAAAGCTGAAAACATCCCTCCCTTAATTTCTACCTTCAGCACTAAATTAGTTACAGTTATGCATAACCTTATTTTATAGTATAAACCCAACTTTTATAATAATATAAATTACTCCACTGTTGGAATTGCTTAAATCTACACCAATACTACAGAAGGCAATAAATGGTATGTTGTGCATATAGAGAATATGTGGCTTGTGGGCCCAGACCACTAGGGGGCAATGTGGCTCTTTTCGTCACGTCTCCATCTCTCTCTGTCCAAACATTCGTCCCATGAATTCAAATTAGGCCTGCCTTTAAAATCTTGTATAAAGATCTTGGATTAAGTCCATCTCCCATGTTTCACCAAACACCTACTTTTGCAAGTCACAGCAGGATGTTTTCTGAGCTCCTCACTAAACAGTCAAGTGTCAATTTAGTTTTTAAAAGATTTCAAAGTCCATTTTGAACATGTCTCCTTATGTCTTGGCACCAAGATTAGGTCTTAGAGTGTACATCTACTTAAACTGCAAAATTTAATAGTTCCAAGACATAAAATTACTGTTTGTAATTAGTCTGAATGCATTTTTAGCAAAAAATGTATCCTGATAAACTGCAAATACTTATGCTGAGGGCCCTAAAGTGTTATTTATATACAAACTGCAGTTAATATATACATCACCGGATGGTTATTAGATATGCACTAATACATGTATTGTCTTACAACTGTTATTCGCAAGAAATATAATTCATGGTTCGCATATTTGCTCTTTTAATGCATTAGGTGAAAAACCCTGGAAGCCACTGAAACTACAAAACTCACCCTGTGGGGAAGATGAGGTTTGTGCAAAGCAAATAAATCTTTCAACAGGCTTGATACCAACTTGAATGTCAATGTGCTTAATATAAAATTCAGGGAATCACCAACATTTTTAAGGTTCATCCTCAGGGGGGCAAAGATGTGTTTACTAAATTGCTTGACAATTCAAACAACAACTGGTCTATATTAGGAAATGCTAAATATTTAAGACAAGTAAACTCAAGCTTAGATAAGAGTTGAAGATACAGTAGGATTCATCCTCTGATGACAAAGGCACCAGCATGACTAATATATATGATATTTTATTAAAGGTGACTAAATAATCTTTTATTTTTCTTTCACACCCTTGCTCGGTGGGTCCATAAACCTCTGGAACACCAACGACAACCCATGGGAGTCCCGGTTTGCAAGCTTACATAATAACTGCAAAATAGCATTTAAAGCCTGTAGAACTCCTGTCAAACCATATCAGCTCATATAAAAACCTCACTCGTACCTGGCTGAATACACGCTGTGGCTAATGTGAGTACTGATCTAGGTGTCACCGCGAAAGCCTGGGAGCTGCCTGAGATCCAAAACAATTATTCTGAAATGAAAAAAAAAAAAAAAAGAAAGTGGTGGGCGAACTCGCTGTTAACGGCTGATTTACCGCAGACAGTAATTAAGAAAAATCGATTTATTCTTGACGCTGGGGAGGAAAGAATGTGTAGGTTAAAAGTGAAAGATGTGTTAAAACTCTCTAAGTGTGGAGATTTAACGTGAACTGGAGTCAGCCGTAACAAGCCACTGTTCTACAGTCACTACAGCAGGAGTGACCCGACACAAACCGCTGCCTGACAGCTCAATAAAGCTCTGTTTGCACAAGAGCTCTAATAATTACTGATACACACAGCTTGAATGAAGCGCTCTCAGTGTTAAACACACACACATTGTTAGCTCCATAAAGTTTGACGTACAACTTACTTTAATTGGCAGCACACCGCAGGCCCACACAGCCTGCCAGTCTGGTTATCTTTCCAAAGTAGATCTCATTGTAATTTGCATTTTATTCAGTGATTCCTATCATTTCTGGCTTGATTAAACCAATTTTACTTCCCTCACGTTAAGACAATTCTTTAATTGTGGCTTCTGAACTTTCCATCCAAATCCAGGAGTCTTTGGTTGGACGGCTACACTGACAAAACCACTAACATTTGCTCTACTCACATGTAAAATATATAATCGTAGGGCAATCTAACAACAGCAGGTAATGGATTTCACTCTACTGACCAACGGTGTGGCTGACTTCATTAAAAACATTTCATTCATCTTAAAGAAGTTAAGACTCAGGGGCTTGTGCAGGGGCTTGGACGACGGCCTTCAGAATGGTGGATTAGTGAAACTGGATCAATGCATAACTGTAGCTGTAGAGCCACCCACCCACGCTCCTCTCTAAATCATGTTATTACATCAGGACAGGACGGAATGAATAAATTAAACAAAGCAAACACATTCTAGGGGAAGACAAGCAACAGACAGGGGGGTGTGGCCAAATCTATTGTATCTGTCTGTTTGTCTGTCTGCTCTGCCTAAAAACACTTTTTATTAGAGTGTAAAGCACATTCTATAATTATTATGTGCCATAAGTGCGTACCCCACAGAAAAATATTCTAAAATCATAATTAAAATAAATATTTGTGTCCATTTCTACATTTTGCCATAATGTAAACCAAACAATCATTCATGCACAAATTGCATTAACTTAAACTCTTTTTTTTTCTCTTCATTCGTTAAATTTACAGCCTCCAGTCATGTTGATGCTGGTGAGACCAGAAAGAAAGACCTTCCAGCCTGCACCTCCTTGAGTAAACAGAATGCAGAATAAGTTCAGGCTATCCTGACATCATCTTAATGAAAACGTCTGTAGGGAAATAACAAATAGGGCCAGGCTAATGCAGTGACTGCAGGGAGTGTACACAACTTGCAGATAGGCGGAGGCGCGGAGGGAGAAGTGGAGCAGAGCCGAGCCGAGCCGAGCGGGGTCAGCGGAGGCGGCGCAGGAGGCACATTAAGGCGACGACGCGCAGATCAGCACAGATGATGGGCAAGACCGAGCGAAACGCAGGACGCGGAGGAGAAAAGGATGATCTCACGCGTGAAACCACTACACTGAGTTTGCAGCGTCACAAAGAGATGCTGTTACTATGAAAAGCAGCAGGTGGTTGAACATGCATAGCGATAAGAGAAGGCCTGAGCGACGCTGGGTCCCTTAGCAACATACTGATAAAGAGAGAATCTTTGTACTTGTCAGTAACTGCTGGTATTTAGTGGCACTGTTATTTTATTTCTTAAAGTTTATAGCACTGATGTAGCGAACAGCAGGCTTCTATAGTACTGAATATTTTTCTAAACGTAAGGTTGGTAGGCATGTGCTGAGTTTATCACACTGTTCTGTCCCTTTTATTTCCAATATCCACCTTCCAATAACTTTTCTTAAGGATTAAGAACAAAACCCGTCTACTGAAGGATGCGTATCATTTCAGCAGAGGCACGTTCTTTTTCTGTGGCTGGTGTAAAGTGACCTTGGAGCCCTGTGCTTGGTCTGACAGCAGGTTCTCCTTTTACTGTATTGATTCTGTTGACTAAACTCGTGGTTTGGATAATATCAGTTTGCTTTTGTTTCACTTTGAGCTCACTGGAGTCATTTCTCTCTATAGTAGTTTAGCCTTGTAAAAGAGTGTTTATTTGTTAGTTAAATACTTTTTCCACATTCCAGTTGTGCTCCATGTATTTTATCTGTAGCCTTGTTTCCATTAAAACGCAAAACACGTAAATTGGTTGCAAAGATTTCACGAACGTGCATTTTAAGCTTTTATTTGTTGAAATCATCTTAGTGCACCTTCATTTTTGCGCTATTGTCTGTGAATGTAAAATCATTTTGATGTTACAGAATTATTAACGCAGCAATAAGTTGACGTATCTCAACACAAGATGTATTAGATTTAGTTTCTTTTGAATATCATTACAAATAGACGTATCAACCGCCCTCATGTGATTGTTTTACTAGTGATGAATTAGAGATACTGTAAAATCTGTTTGACTATGTAATAAAAGTATTTTTGTAATGAAAGAGCTCCACTATGTGTCTGTGTTGTAAAAGAGGAAATTAAAACCGTCAACACTTTCAAAATAATATAGCACCTTACAATTTTTATGTAACTAAACTACTATATATATCTACAGAACTCGCCAACATTATCTTCCAATCTATTTTTTCAACAATACAGCAGTGAACATGTTTTAATTAACACAATCTCTGAAACTGCACAATCACAGTCATTATTTTAACCACACAAACTACTGTCGTGTAATTGTAGAACCATCCAGTGAAAGGTAATCTATTTAGAAGTCTACTGAGTGTGTTGTGTTGGTTTTAGCACTGTAAAAAGACACACAATCAAGTGCACACAAACCCAATGGACACTTACAATACGCATGGATAAACTGAACTGACGCTACACAGTCACTGACACAGACGCTGTGTGTCTCACAGGTGTCAGTGAATCAGACGGTGTGATGATTTAAAGCGGGGGAAAGTAGTAACTGTGCTGTGGGAAGAGTGACGTAAGAGTAAGACGAGCTCCAAGCAGCTTGATGGTCCTCCGGCTTCTGCACTGTTTTATTAGATAGCGTTTAGTAAATCTGCATTTTTTATTATGTCGGTCAGTTTCAACTTGTGTCGTTGTGCATTGGAAATATAGTACATCTGAAAAAAACAACAACAGCTTGCTGTGATTTAACACCAGCGTCAAGTACAGGTGTTACAAATTTCAAATATGTAAGTGTCTGCTGTTTGTGAAGCGGTAGTTTGTTTACAGTGTGGCAGGACAGTGTATTCCTACAGTCACACTACGCTGTTATACTGATGTTTGAGTGTTTCATCCTTTTAACCCGTGAACAGGCTTGTGTGTGTGTGTGTGTGTGTGTGTGTGTGTGTGTGTGTGTGTGTGAGAGAGCTTGTAGTGCACAGGGATGTGGTGTTTGTTAAGATTCTCCCCCGTTGAAGAATGTTCTGTGTTGAATGATAATGTGGCTTCGCTTTGCTGTAGTTTTCTTCAGTAAAGGTCTCCACTAACCTTGCGCATCTAGTCTTTGCAACATTTGCCCAATTAAAACTTTCTGAAGTGACAGAAAGTCAAGACAACCCTTGACCGCGTGCAGTGATTATTTAAATTGACTTAATAACAAATAGTTTGAATCACAAAGACAGGATCTAGTAATGCAACACTACTGGATACGGTGGTACGACATTTTCAAGAGGGATTTTTGTTTTTTATTATTGTTACACCGTATTCAGCATCTTGTCAAAAGTCAAAATTTACAACATACAGTTGACATTTTTTCCTTTTATGAATGCAGTGCACCACTGTAAGTTCAACTGCATCTGGGTTCAGACTTTCACATGGGCCAAGAATGAAAGAACTGGATCCAAGGATCAATAGTGAATGAAAATACAAAGCTGAAGCTGACAAGGGTAGATTTACTGTCTCCACCTCGATTCAGTGGATTAGTCTTGTAAATATACTGTATTGGACTCTATGTTATCACTAGTAAAGAGGTATGAAGCATTGTTGTTATGGTTACTTACGTTTAATGGTGGGTGAAGTGTTTTCGATAATTGCTCTATGTTTGAAGTGTCCTGTCAGCGTTTCGCGCGCTGCGGTAAATTATAACCAAAACACCTGACTGATAATATCTGCAAACCACTACACGGCGCTTGAACCCTGCGAAAGCTGTTGTACATCCTCCACCAGAGCCGCTTAGCGAAGTGTTGATATAACTGTGAAATAAGTGATGTCAAGCGGAGGAGGACGTTTTTACTGCTTTACGTCCGTGTGCGCGTTGGGTTTTTTTGTGTAGGTGTTCGCAAGCTACAGTAAGTAGCTCTTCAGTCCAAGCAGCATCACGTGTATTGATCAACAGTGTGTGTATGTGTGTGTGTGTGTGTGTGTATGCAGTGCAAGGTAAACATATTTTTCACATGGAATAGTTCCACAGCGCAGAAGTGTAGGAGTAGCTGATTCCAACCCCTGCTTGTAGATGACCCACAGTTAAGAAGCTACAATCCAGCCAGTTATCAGGCACAGTGGGCTCCATCTATTGTGAAGAACAATAAGTGATTGTTGTTTCCACCGTGGTTTAACCTGTGTGATACACCCCCCCCCCACCCCCCATTTTCTTCCAGCATCACTTCCCGAAGTTGATTTATGCAAAGCCACCGTGAAAAAGTCAGCTCAATCCTAACTGGGAAATGTGGAGTTAAAGAGGTGAAGCTGTGTCAAGTCGCAGCAACTCTGAGCCGTGGATGATAGAGAGAGTCTGTAATGAAGAAGAGATAAACACAGAAAGTGAGACGAGGGACTTTACATACTTGCTTTTCAAACGGCGAGGAAGCGAGTACATTTGTTTGTGCCTGGTGTCGGGGCGACTCGATTCAGTTGGATGGACGCCTAATTACATCAAGCTCAGTCCGCTTTGTCGAGTGTGTGTGTATCCAAAAGCACCGAGGCTACATCTGCACGTTCTAGATAGAGATTTATCTAAAGAAATATAAAAAGTAAGCTTGATTCCAATTCCAATGAGCTAATTGGAGGAGAGAGCGTCACACACTGCAGTTTGGACTTTCTGGACACTGTTCTGGGGACTTCTTGTAGTGAATGTTCAGGCCTGAGGGCTCCAGACGGACTCTGTCTTGCACTGCACTGTTTTAAGCTTTTCAGTCAACAGTCTCCGAGCAAACAGAGCGGCGGGAATTTACGGGTGGCTTAGCTACATCCAGACGTAACTCACTTTATAGAGAAATGTCTGTTCTTGCTTTTTTTTTTTTTTTGTGTTTCACAATTACAGCCACATCCAGCGCGGTTTCTCACGCAGCGTGATTTCCTCCCCCCTGTCACCCTGCTCGCTTGTACGGTCGGTTTAGTCCCCTGGCCGAGGAGGCGGAGACGTCTGTAGCAAAATAGTTATGTAACGATATATCCCAAGAGCCTCTGCTGCTTCACGGGCGCTCAGACAGTCGACAGTGTTTGGACAAACCCTCCTGCGACCTACGCTCGTCGCTCGCTACCGAGCTAATCAAACAGCAAGCCGGACTTTGCATCGCTGACTAAAGATGGGCTGGTATTTACTGGTCTGATCAGCTTATGTGGACGTGTTCAACATTTGTCCCTCGTCATTCCTACGAAACAACTGTGTGTGACATGTTCAAGGACCTCAGGATGAATAATTGAATGTTTAGGAAACAGGCACAGTAGAAATTTAAGTGCACAAATACTTGAGTTGTATTAGAGGGATTCATTCAGTTCAATTCAATTTTATTTATATAGCGCCAATTCACAACATCAGTTATCTCAAGGCACTTTACAAGTAAGACCTTACACAACTGAACCCAACAAATCCCACATAGAGCAAGCTTTTAGTTGTAGCCACACATTTTTATTTAAATATACTTTCAATTAGGGTTTGATCAGCATTAAGAATATCTTTGCCTCCGTCTCTTTGCACTTTTCGTATCTCACTCAAATACTGGTGATGAAACAAGAAGGGAATTAATTGTTTTGGCTGCTAAAAAGTCCCCGATGACCATTCGTCTTAGTCTCGGAGCCAAACGGTTACATTTACTTTACACTGAACAAATTACGAATCCACGAACCCTGAACGTGGAAGTTATTGAATCACAGCCCTAATCTTTACAAACATACCAAGTGTGTTGTCCACTGCTGTGATGTCATTCTCACACAGCCCACAGAAGAAGTAATATTCTTGTTCTCTGTGCCACTGCGAAAAGGTTCAGTTCTGTTTAGGAGGCGCTGATCCAAAGGTCTGCTGAGCAAAATGAAAAACCAACATGAGGTGAGTTATGTAACGACGATTCTCCAACTAGCAAACCATCCTCATACATTAAGCTTCTAACCTCACAGTTTATATGAAACATGCTTTGCTGTGTCACCTTGTGTTGTGAGAATAAGTCAGTTTATGATAATGAAGAAAAAAAAATCCAAAGCGCCCCTGAACTGACTCTGACCTGTGAGATAATATATACTGTACTGTATAGTCAAGGTTATACAGCCAACAGATATAAATTCCTTATCTGTGGCTCTGTCCAAACATAAAAAATGACATCCAAACTAATCGCTAGTTATTTACAATAACATCATATACTGTCAGCGACAAAATATCTGTAAAAGAAATTACTGCCGGGTCTGGGAGACAATCAAGGGTCACGGCTTCGTCTCAGAAGGAATTCTCAGATGTTATCTGTGTTTACATTAATTCTTGTAGAGAGTCAACGTCTTAAATCCCATAAAAGACACAGAATCCATACAAGCAGAAGCAGAGAGAGAGAGAATGTGGTTTTTCATCAGCAGGCACTTCAGTCAATTAATGTCTTTGATGTCACATATCATGTTCCTTTTTATGCAAATGCTTCCCTGTTTAAAAACACAATGAGGAGTATTTATCTGACTAGATCTAAATGTGTGCAGTGAATATGCAGAATGGGAAGGATTAAGGAGAAAAATAAATAAATAAAAAAGAAAAGGGGTGTTAAAGTAGGAGATTGAAGAGGGGATAAATTTAAGGGAAATAAGGCAGAATAATCGCTCGCGAAATGAAAAGCTGTGAAATGCTCCACAATTTACTGCTGAAATGATTTCCATTTCTTCTGGATATGCTCCCAGTTAGTCATTGATACCTTGTACACGGCGGATCTACGGGGATAAATTGCCAGAAGCAGATATTTCTCGATATATATTCCATCTATTCTCACTCTCTTTAGAAAGAGTGGAAATTGAAAATGAAGTCAAGATGGCACGGATCACTACGTTCAACATGATCAGCTGAATGAGCTGTGACTCGTATAAAAAGTCTGTTAGCTTGCTCAGTCATTTAAAGGATCTCTGTAGCTAGAAGGTAGAGACGACTAAGCTCCCAGGCCCATCGTACATCATTTTCTCATAATGATGAAGAACAGTGATGTTGTGTTGTTCAGAGATGCTAGTTTTAGGATTAGCTTTGAGAAAGTCAGGCCGTCAACACAGGCTTTGATATATTATATGTCTGTTTTCAACTCTTATTTCTAAACTAGGGGGCGCCAAAGCTCAAAAACACACACAAGGGTTGGATAAAACAGTGTTACATCCAAGCAATGGACACGTGTGGGTCTATGATGAACAAGTTCATCCAACCGTTCAACTAGATAGAGCGTGTTGTGATTTATCGTCTGTCTGCGGCTGTTTTATCCAACCCTTGTGTGGTTTTTGAGCTTAGAGCGCCCCCTGTTTTTCATGTTGACCCCTCGAAGGCTGCGCGAGGGTTAAGCCTATTGTTCGAATCCAGATTTACAGGTTTCAGAACATGAGCTGAGGCAAATGGATGCTTCAAAATATCCTCTCCGAAATCTGTGAGTTTAGTCCGTGCAAAGCCGTGATAATGAAAGCTGCAGGACAGGTGAGATGGATGCACCCCCCCCCCCCGCCGCCACTCGAGAGAGCTGAGAGAGAGAGGCCATGCCAGGGAACACGGAAGCCTGATCTCCTGGGCATGTTACAGTAGCACTCTGAAAATGAAGAGGTGGCAACCTGACAGGTTCAAATCCAATTCCTACAACCTGTACCTCTCCTCCTCTGAGGCTGGTGCGCAAAGCTGCTTCGGTACTTGAAATACTGCATCGGCGGGGACTTCAGAGGAGATTTCTTTCTGGGTCTCCCCTGTACGTGCCCGTGTCCACTGAGTTATTATCAACAGCCACTTGGGCCAATGTTTTTTCCCCCAGCTAGGAGCTCTGAGCTCTCATAAACACGAGCAAGCTGTACGTTATGCTACTACATACCATGAAACATATGGTGCATCAACCATTCGGCACCTTTTGCGTCACTCTGCGGGCTCTTTGGCTGCACCTTTGACTCTCCATCGCCCGACAGCCCTTCTCCTTCTTCCCTCCCCAGTCCCTCACCGAACATTTGGAGTTAAGGTAAATGGACGGGGTTGCACCAAAAGGCTTTTTACAATGCTATAAGTTACAGTGGCCTTAAAACAATAGGCCATTAGCATACACACACACCATTTACTGCCACCCCATCCATCAGCAGGCAGTGCCAACCCCTGGCAGCCATTCATCACACCCGTGCCACTGAGCGAGCCGGCCGCAGGCCTTCCCCGCGCTGCTTATGAAGAGATGTATGAATACAACATGAACACGGTGGGTCTAAGATAAAGACTAATACAGCCCGATCCAAGTGTGACCATGAAGATGAATGTGCGCAGAGAAAACAGCGACAACATGACTGATAGTTTTAATACGAGCAGTGAATAAGCAGCCTGCGTCGTGTTTATTTTCACGAGGAGTGACTGTAATGCGAGCTACTGTAAAGCCACTAAAAGCAGCGCCGCGCCTTCCCCCAAGGTAGAAAGTCTTGGGAGGCTCTTACAGGCTGCTTTAATGCAGATTAAGTTTCTTGCATGGCTGTATGTTTCTGTCAGGGCTCAGTTTAGCAGCTGCTCCAGCTCCTGTCCATTAAGCCACCTCTGGAGAGAGACTCAAAATTAACCTTAATGGACACTTTTTGTCTTTGAATGCTAACTACAGGCTCTTTACTCAGCACCGCAGTGTCTCTCTGCACTGTGTGTTTGGCTTCTCGCTCTCTTTTTTAAATTATTATTTTTTTATTTATCTCGCCATTGAGGAGTTAATGTTGACAGACAGCCTCTGAGCACAGCAACTGCTCTGAGGCGGCTCGTTCGCAACCTTCGCCATCCCTCCGTCCTGCTGAGCGGCTCTCCATAAATGCCAATTAGCAAAAAATTTAAAACCAATTACAGCCACTTTGTGCTCACTAAATCTGATTATTAAAAGCCACGGACTTCTTCCGACGCTGAGCTACAGATAGACCGTCGTGCCAAGCCTCTCCGTTTCCTATCCAAGCCGGTGACTGTGCCACTCCCCCCCCCCGCACCTTCTAATCTGACTATAATGGCATTTGTGTAGGGCAGTGAACAGTGTAGCCACGCTTTTCCAGGTCTCCAGCACCAAACCACACACACCAGACACTTTTATGACTCCTGAGTGTAATATTTCCTTCATTTGCATAATGATGTCCCCTGTTTATTATAAACCTGTGCATCCATCTCACTAAGGCCCATTGAACAAGCAGTGGATTTGTACAAAATTAGAATGCAAATGGAATGTAATGCTATAGCACTACCAGTGATGGGCTAATAAACCACCTGACACCCTCCGCCTCACTTTTCTCAGCAGCTAGAAGCAATATGCACCTCAGTCGCAACACTTTAAGCACCAGACGAGTCATCAATCAAACGCGGATAAAGTTTTCAGCACAGAAGCCACAAACTGTGAACTGTATTCTCGCACTGCTGCTGCTGATGTGACCTGAAGTTGAGGCAGATTCGCTTCAGGGGTAAAAAAAAATAAAATAAAATAAAATAAAAATCCTGTCGTCCAGCATACAACAAAGCTTTTGATAGTTAAATCAATAGATGAATTTATAATAGGGGATGAATAATCCATCAGAGCGTTAAATCTGTCTCTCAAAGGAGCAGCAAAGCCTCTGACCATGCAAGGACATCGTAAAGATCGTAATCTGCCGCTCTGATCGTTTCTAACAGTGGAGATATCATTTATTCCCAGCCTAAATAAGATGCATGTTAGAAACATATCGTTTTGATAACACTTCTTCAAAAGCGCCTGCAAAGTAAGACCACTTTTGATTACATAAAGGAAATGGCATATAGCTGCATGAAATATTAATGCCAACGTTCTATTTTTGTCCCTAGTTGGGTGTGAATATCAGCTTTTTGCCACTCAGGCCACAGCGTGCACCACCAGCCCTGCTCTCTCTCCTCTCACGGCATTTAGATTAGATTACTAGCGAGATAAATCCGACCAGGTCTGTAAGGAAATGCACTGTGACAAATGCTGACTCAGGAGGCCGCAAGCAAATCGAGCCCAAAAAAAATAAAAAAATCAGTTCGAACCCAGCGCTCTCTTTTAATTTTATTTTGCCAGCGCACGCTGAAGCTCGCTTCTTACGGGAATGGAAAAGCAAGCAGCTTGATTGGATAGATGCCGGCACTCTGGTCATTCCACATGTATAAGGCCTAAAGATTTATTTCAACTCACAAACGTCTGCCTTCCCAGAGGGAGGAACACCTCTGCGGAGTTTATAGTTGGAACATATTTCGATTTAACAAACTGGACCTGGACCTGGAAAATTTCCCAAGTGCAATGAAAACAAAACAAAACACAACTTTTCCAAAAAGATGTGTTGAATCGTGTTGCATAATAACGATACGATACAAATAAGAATCATACTTGGTGGAAAATCCTGTCCTGAACAGAGGGGATGACTTTTCATCCATCACCAGGAAAAATGAAAAACCAACTCAGCCTTTCAACGTCTTTTCAAAGATCATCACGTCGCTTCCAGGTACTCTGCTTATTGTACACATACACAGTCCTACTGAGAATAGATCCCCATTATGCAGGAGACGTTTGTCACAGGTTTTTTTTTTTTTGACACTACAAACACATTCATCCAAAAGCTGAGACGGTGAGTGTGTTGGAAACATTTAAGACCAGGTTCATCTGCCTCTATAGACGCAGATACGGCAGGGATGTTGCTGTTAAACTAGATTTATGCTGATTTTGTAAGATGACATTTAGAATATGAGCAAATATACTCGATCAGCGGCGCAGCGTCTTCGGGAAAAGCTGATGGTTTTGTTGAGCAGCAATTAAATCCACCCCTGTTTGTCTTAGTTCAGTTGTATTGCAACAGGCATATTATGACTTTGTCTGCATTTTAACACACAGTCTAGTGCAGAGAGCAGGAACACAGAACACAGATGACCTGCGGAGACTGTAAAGTAACCGTCCGTGTGGATACTGGGCCTGTGCGGCAGAAGCATCTCTATCTCATCTCTAATGTTTTCTGTGATCACATATTTTCAATGTTGATATACCCGATAATGCTGCACAGCTGTTTTCATTAACGCGTCTTTATTCGCATCTTGTCAAAAAACATGGCAACCATGAAATAATTTTTTGGTGTGCTGATGCTCTTCACCAGATGTTGCTTGTGATGCAGTTTTATTTTTTGTGCCAAGTGAGAATGGGGTGAAAAGAAGAAGCTGCTTGCCATTGTTGAGATGTTTTGATTCTTATTAATTTATTTATACCAGCACACACACTCTCACACTTTCATGTCAGTCACAATTGACTGACTGCTGTTAAACTGCCTGGGAGGAGATGCCAACGGACTGTGGTGTCACATACAGCACCACCCGCCCTGAGAGGTGATCATCAGTTTGACGTAGATGATCTTTGTGCTCCCTCGTGGTCTTAAGTCCGAAAATACACCTGCTCTTCAAACGAGGGCTGCTTTCGCTTCAGGATACTGGTTTCTTTTAACCAACCCCTATTACCCTCATGTCACAACTCAACAGATTGTTGTAATGGTGAATGGTAAAGTTTTTAAAAGACGCTAAAACAGTGCAACTATTCAAATGCCACTTTTATAGACAACCCTCGAGGTCTAAAAATGATATTAAAGCACATTTGAAAACAATTAATCAAAGCGCTCACAGCAGCCTCTTCTCCTACACACAAAACATGGCATGTCCAACATGATTCAGTCACAAATAAAAGAATCCCTCAGTGGAACTTAACAGAAAAAAATATATTCTCAGTTTCACACGTTTTATTTTAAACAATTTCTTTGTTAAATTTGATACAAAATGCTTAGATATATTGTCTCCAGATTAAAGAATGTATGAATCAGTTGCTTTTCATGTTTTTTACATTGTCAAAGCTTCACTTTATGAACCACTGCCTTTGAGAAAACAAGCATCCTTATATAAGACACTTTCTTTTCTTCCACCTTGGCCACTTCCATCCTTTTACTAGTAACATCCCAAAATAATAACCACAGTGCAGGGAATTCCTCCTCCATGCTGCAGGGGGCAGTGATTAGACACAGATGCTGTTCGCAGCAGAGCTGTTATTATTCTTCAATGCGCTCCAACTGCAGCGGAGTCAAATCTGGCTCACAGGAAGGTAAGATGAGAGCCCGTGATTGAATCACAATCGCATTAATATCCACCGCAGACTAGTTGTTTTGCTGCAAGTGTTCTCATTCGTTTCTGGGAGACAGCCACACAAAAGCCATTAGTGTGAGAAACACCACTTGCAACATGCGTATGAGCACATCCTCATGACCCATCGATGCAGGATTCCACAAGCGACAGGGGTGAAAGCTATGATCAGCGTGAAGCCGTCACTCTTCCACCTCCTTTGAGTCTTGTGAATTCAATTGCCATCAAAATCGGTGTCATTGAGCTGAAGGTCTCACTAGAGAAGAACTGAGAGAAGCGCTGATTACATCATTTATTGCCGAACAGGAAGGGAGCTGCATGTAAAAGGTGCTTTCTCGGCACGGGAGCAGTTGTAATGCAAACAACTTCAGCAGGTGCGCAGGAACAAAAATGGCCTCATTAGTTTTGTTCTGCTTTGAGTCTCTGATGGAAATGAAATCGCTGCATGCTGCTAGTGACAACTGTGAACTGGTCAAAAAATAAATAAATAAATAAAGCCAAGTCGTGGGAGCAGCTTATTCCCGCTCACGTGCTAACTTCCAGCGGTGAGCGGAGCTGGTTCCATGTCTGCAGCTGATTACATGGGTTTCTGGAAGCTCCCGGCTCCGCGGCCGTCTTTGAGCTCTATGCTGCCAACAACCGCCGCCACTTTTTGATCTACGTGACGCTCTGTGACCCGCCGCCTACAGTACGTTCACAGGCTCTCACCTTAAACCTCGCGTCTCCGTTCTGATGCGAGGAGGAGAATAAAAGAGAGAAGGAATAAAAAACGTTACAGCACAATACAAAAAGCAGGGTAGTGTTTCTATTTCGGGCGATGGGAGTGTGTACCTTTAGCACTGAGCTCCAGAGTAGTGTACCGCTGCCTCCACCAGCAAGTCAACACCACCCACTGAGGTGTAACTTAAGTGCTTGAGGGAGCTCATCCTATCAGTCATCTCACAACCACAGCCCCTGCCATCCCATCATGACACTCTCAGCTCTGCTCCATGCTTGGCTCCCCCATCAATGAAAACTTGGCCATGTAGAAAAGTCTCCTGATAGAGGGGTGACTTGCAGGGTGACTTCTGATTTATTACCCCGTCCTATAAGCGTTGCGTGAGCTGCTGTCAGAATCACTCCACAGACACAAGCTCGCCCCCCCCCCCCCCATCTCTGTGCTCCGTCTCCATCTCTCTTCGCTTCTATGCGATCACATTTCCAGCTTATTCTTTTTAATCCTCCTATTCTCCTTCTACCTTCCCTGTTATTCCTCGCGTCGCACGCTGCCCCCTCCTCCGCCGCTCGATTAGAAAATCTGATCCCACCATCCTACACAATGTCAAGCACACGTCTTCCTCTTGCCAGAAATAAGGCCACGCGTGCACTCAGTGTAACCCCCCTGGTCTGACAGCGCTGTCTGCAGTGCCGCTGTAACTCGCACTTAGCCTTGTAATTATGCAACGGACGGTAATAATTTACAGATTGAGAGTAGAGAGGTGGACAGGGGTCACATTGCTGCGCGCCGTCGCTGTCCTAAGATGAATGCACCACACTGCAAAGATATAAACGTTCCATTCTCCTCACCTCTATCGCTGCTTGTATTTCAGGCAGCACACTTTCCAGCATACAGGTTGTAGAGGCAAGGCTCAGTAAATCTAAGATCCTGCTCTGAAGGATCTTAGATTTTACAAAAAGCCACGGTAGCAGACAGCCACTTTTGCCCCGACAGCGTAATGAATATGATGAACGCCGCAACCACACAGAGCAGCCAGAACATTAAAACCAACCTGGTGGTTTGGATATGGTGATGGTGGCAATGCTAGGTTAGGTGTTGTGCCTGAGCTACTGTATATAGATCAGTCAGAAGCTGAGACGGATTCCATTTTGGATTCAGTATTAAGAGGGCAAAATATGTGATATTTAGGTTCCATGGTTGAAAAACTCAATCTGTGTAAAGTATCTTGCATCTTTCTGGCACAGGCAATAAATATAGGGTCATATATACAAATAGACTAGCTCAGCAGCACATCTGAACATGGCCAACAACCCTAGTTTAAATGTTAAACCCTTTTATTTAGTTTATTTCGTTTGCAGAAGGATAAAATTAAAAATGATTTCCACTGTTTTTTTTTTTTTTTTTCAGCCCATCTGCAGCTGCAGAGCACACGACCTCCCCTGTGAAGAGCAAACACCAGTTTCTCCACGAGACATGAGTGAGGACAGATCGCAGAGCAGTGATACAATATGAGTTTCTGTAGTTTAGGAGTATGATACCGAGTTATGTGGATATTTAAAAGTAAGTTTGCGGAAAAAATACTGTTAAAAATGTCTGTCACATACTTCAGGGAGTCACGTGTACACTGTGATCATTCATGACGTTTTTGGTGGAAACAGGTGGTTAAGGATAGTGGTGAATGTACAGTTTGCAGGGCTCCACAGTGCTGAGTGTGATTGCATTTAGGCACTTTGGTTAGGGTTAGAGACAGGTCATGGTTTTATTAAAAGGTTAATAAAAGCTGTGTATAAAGGGCCCAGGCCACAATCTTCCCTTAACCATAACCATTAAACTTTAATAACACCATAGTCAGTGAAATTGGATCTTTTTTCTAAGAACTTTTTTTTTTTTCATTTTCATTTGCCGTATCAGCAGGTTTGTGTTTGCCGTTAATAGAAGCTAACAATACACAGTAGGCTCACTGAAAGCTGAGTCCAGCGCATTTACAGCAAGTGATCAACAAAATGTCCTGTAATTCGGATTCAGTTTGCTTTATATATATATATATATATATATATATACTGTCACGTTATAGGTTTTGTTTGTACGACCTGTTGCACAAACCTGAAATAAAAGTCGTTGTTACACAGAAGCTGCAGTTGAGCTGCTCTGCACTGAATTATCTGTTACAGTTTGCACAACGAAAATCAATTTAATAAACTATAACAGAGTGGAGTCGATAGGCGAGAGAGAGCAGAGATTTCAAATTTTTGTGCCTATATGGATATTTGTAAATTATAAATATCTAGCAAAGCAAAGCATATGGGAATAAAACAGCCTAAAGCCTAGTATGATTCAGTTGTTGTAAGGGGATGTGTTTAGGGACCCAATTAAACTGTTGTGTTTTTTATGTTGTGGCTGAAAATGCATTAAAAATGCAGTTGTGTTGTAGGACGCGCCAGACACACGGTCTACATTTCGAAGTGATCCACGGCTCCATATCACTCTTTTCCCTCCTCATGTTCTTCTCCTAATGTGAAATCAAATGTCACTGCACAAAGTCGTCCCTCAGCGCGAGCTCCAACGTCACGGCCGACCGAAGAAGAACCGGGTGAGCGGAGAACTCGCACGTTCTGGCCGAGCAGGAGGGTTGATTACAACCTGTGCTGCGAGTTGGCAAATCACAGCTACGGTAATGAATTAAAGCCAGAACAGAGACTATACCGTACGCGACGTCCTCCACATAAACATGACCTTGAACTGGAACCAGAATCATTACATAGATGCTAAACTTTCACGCAGCCAATTAATTGAAGCTGACTGTTGTTAAAAACGTTGTGTTTCCGTTAACAACATGGAAAATGCGTACACAGCTTCTACTAGCGTTAATAATTAACACGTTACAATCAGTTGTAATCTAGTGTCTTCCACAGACTAACACTATGGTGAGTACAACAAATGAGTAATCAAACTAACTACACCACAGGGACTGAGCAGTGTGAAGAGGATAAACAATAGCTGCAATAATACTATTTTGTTGAAAAAAAAGGAAAGAGGCCGTTTATTAAATAAACAGCAATCATCCCATTTGCTCCATATGTCATGAGAACCTGTTTCTCATGACATTTTTTTCTTTTTTCTGGCTTTGATATTGTCTTCGGCCATCAAGGGTGGTTTGACTGTTTGCATGCTATTATTCACACTTTGTATCTATAAGAATAAAAGAGGATCTTTTATTTTTTGGAGGGGGGGCATCTGCAGACACCTGTGCATGTGTCTGCTAGACTACCAGACAGCGACCAGTGAGCCGAGAGCAGTGGATTAACTCAACTTTGGAGAGGAGGGGTAGCTGTCACTGTAGGATTTGTGAAGGGGTATCTCTATTTCACTTGCTAATCTCTGTGTCATGTTAAAAGGGAGGATTTGCTTCCTTCCTGGATCGTTTAAGGACAAAGCAGGACGCGTTCGCTCCTCTGCCAACAGCAGAGGTCAAACTGGAATCCGGCCGTCAGCGTTCAAGGACGCGACTGCGGTATGGCGGACGTTACGCCCTCAACTGGCAGCTTGCTTCCTCCGTCTCGGCAGCAATCGATCACACGTGGATCGATGGCATGCAACGCTCTCAATCGATCGATATTCGCAGCCTCGAGTTCAAGCTCGTCGCTGGGTTTTTTTTTTTTTTCAGTGTAGGCGTTAAGGCGCAAAAACAAAACATTCAGTGCAATGAGGCGCTTTTATGGCTTTCTTCAACGGTTTGCTGTGGCCATAAAAGGCTGCTTCCAAATTGAAAGCGAGACAATGATGCTGTTAGAGCTGCTGAGTGCTGTGAGCCCCTAGTCTGAACATCACAGTTACTTAATACTTCCTTTGAGGCAGGCTAACGACTTCACAGGAGGACAGAGTACCTGTGCGCCATTTATTAACGTCCACCGTCGATTTCAACTTTAATAAAGATCACGAGGGACTGCAATGTTTGCGGTGACATGTTAATGTCACCGCAAACATTGCAAAAGCGTACCACAATAATTCCAACCAATCTATGAACTATACTCATTAGAGTCCCTCCCCATTGTCAGGCAACTAATTTCTCTGAGGCTCAGCAGATGATTTGCCCTTTCCTCTCTAGGAGCACACATACGTATGAGACGGGTGTAATTACAGTCATCAGCATCATTTGTAGTTCATTACCAGGGTGCTAATGCCTCAAAACGTCTGTCACACACAGTTGTGATAGCAGCTATTGTTTGCGGCCCAGTGCTCTCCATCGGGTTCATCATCTGCTTGTTGAACGCCGCAACGAGCTAATCACGGAGCAAATGCCAACTGACCAGGAAACGAAGAGGGAACAACGGACTCCGTTTGTCCGCCGCTCGCCGTTTTAGGGCCCCGCCGGAAGGTCGGCGCGCCGCTTCTGTATCACAAGCTCAGCTCTGCTCACGCGTGTGCTGAAGGGAACTGATGAAGTGTGAGCGGCGGTGCTCTCGGTCGCCCGGGTATGTTGGCGGCTGCCAGGCGCCGCCCAGATGAGTTTGAAAAGCCCCGGCGGTCGCTGTAATCAGTCACAGCTGTCCTCTGGAGCATCTTCACGCTTTGAGGACTCTCCGCTGCTTCTCTCACCACCTCATCAAGGATGTCAAGGGTCTGGGCTGTGTATATCCTCTTACCTTTCTTTTTTTTTTTTTTGGTAAGGAACCCATCCATGGAGGTGTACAGGTGGCGAAGCCTTATCCTTCCCCTGGCAAAGGTTTTTACTCATTTTCTGATTGAGACTTGGAGGTTAGAGGATCACTCAGGTTTTACAAGCGAACCAACGATCCACAGTGTTAGGTCCACTAAAAGCCTCACGAAATACAGCCTCCTAGCCTTAAAGAGTTTTTGGGACTTATGTTCAAGTCATAGATCAGTAGAATATTACTGTAGGAAACAGCTTTTACCCACAGCATGGAGGTGATCCCCAGGGAGACTTAGCCTGATTCTCGTCTGTATCATTGCCAGCAAATGAAACCCCCTCAGAGTCAATGAAGCCGTGTGATTGTCAAAACGCTCCCTGGCGCAACACATGATCCCTCTCCAGCCGTTGCTGCGCCATATGTTGACGCAAAATGGAGGCAACACGCTGCTGGGTTTGTCGTGATTTGAGCTCTAGGGAAGGGGAAGGGAGCGACGTTGGCATCCTGTTGTCACTAACATATGGCTCCTGTGGCTTAGTCTGATGGCTCCTGTTGTTGAGGAGTTTTCATTGTACACTACGGTCGACTCCAAAGGATGTGGTGTTGCTTTGTTTCAAGGCCCAGGAGCTTTTTCAGTGAAAGCGAAAGCGATTAAAAGCCCTAATGATAATTTCCAACGTAATCCCTTCATCTCCACTGTGCTTGAAGTAAGTCTCATGTGATCACTATTGAGATGCGTGTGGTTTTAAACTTCAAACAGACACTATGAATCAAAGGATTAGTAAATAACTTCTGACAGATAGCTCACTGTTTTTTTTTTATAAGGCAGAAATAGGGCATCCAAAGATTCGATGTACAGTAAAACCAACTATGCTTTTCTGACACTAGGAAAGTTGTAGACGAGCTTTTACTCTTACTCTACTCTCTCTGACTTCCGGCATTTGCCACATTTTGCAAAGAGGGGTGTCGCTGGGTAATGCGATCCTAGATGGCCACTCCTATTAATCACGTCCTCTCAAGGAAAAGGGTTCATTAGGGAGCAAATTCTCTTAATGGAGCCTGGAATGGGCCATAGTTTAAGTGGTGCAGAGTCAGGGCAGAGGAGTTAAATCCATCTGCCCGGTGTCAGGTCCGAACGGGAACGGAGCGGCCGCTCTCTTAGGTCATGCTAAATGACGTTATCTACAGGCACAGGGACCACTCACATAAATAAGCCTGGAGGTGGAACCACTGCACACAAGCACTTCATCTCTGTAGGTTATAAAAATGGCACCGTCTCGGTGTACTCTGGTGAGCTGAGAGGATTAGATCAGTAACAAGGAGGAAAAATATTCAACAGAAGAAATATGACAAATTAATCTCATCGCGTAATGCAGGTGTCTTAGTGACAAATGTCGACAGAATACCTGAGCAGGGCAAGTAATTATACCCAAATGAACTTGTCACAGCTTGTAGCGAGACTATCACTCGAGTTAGTATCAGCTTTACAAGACTTGTCCGCTGTAAAATGACGGCTCCCAGCCCAGAGACAAACGACTTCCCAGAGCGGCGCTACACCGGCGAAATGATAATTTGTTGCCCCCGCTGCACCGTGGCTGTCGTGCCACTCGGCGCACGCACCACTTAGAACAACACAAAAGTCAATTTTACGAGGATGCGTGGAAGAAACACCGCACTGCTTAGCTGTAATGGAAAAGCTGAGCAAAGTGCAGTCACGGGCTTTGATGCCGTCTCACGTCGAAAACCTACTTTTGGATAACAGCACTATCGTCACATTTCTTTTCCGCTCAAAGACCACGAGGCATTAAAGGCTGAACAGTTTGTATGTTGTAAGTTCTGCGCGAGAAATCTTTGGTCAGATTTCACACATTTAAGGTGAAATAACTCCTTATTGATCTCAAATCAGAGAAATTGACTTGTTAAGCAGCTCGTGAGAAAAGAGTATTCAAAAAGTAAAACAGGTTATAAATCTACAAAAACAGTAAACATGTATGAATTAGACATATGGATATATACTGTATTAGGTGGAGGTGCAGTCAAATGGTAACATACCTACAGTAACATTTCTTCCTACACTGGGGGGAGTTTGAGTCAGAGCCCGGTGTCTGATGCAGTGGGTCAGAGGTACAGTATTGTCCATGATGGGTGTCAGCTTCACAGCAGCCCTGGACACACTCCACACTGAGCTGCACAGGCCAAAGGTGGAGGAACTAACACAGCGTCAGTGTTATGACACCAGAGTTGATGTGAACCACCAGGTATTGAAAACGATCCACTGTCAATCTCAGTGTCAGAGCCATGGATGTTCACTGGCGAGCGAGTTAGCGACCTCCTCCAAAAGTCGGCCTCCGTCCCCTTCGTCTTACTGGTCTTTAAGCACAGGTGACCGCGTTCACACCCATCATCCCCCGATAAGCAGAACCACAACAGATAAACCTGACTCGTTATATTTCAAATTCATATCAAATGTTATCATTTGCTCATAATCACACAACACAAAGTACTGTGCAAAGTATTTAGCTGTACTGTAAATTATAATACCTTGACTTAATGATGATACTGGAGGAAAAGTGACTTCTTCCAGAGGGTGATATGAATGACTGTAATAAATTAACTGAAGTCCATCGAGCAGCTGCTAAAAGATTTAATTTAAAACCATAAATTCAAACCTCACTCTATGGTAACATTTCTCTTACCCTGAAGTCTTTTACTTGCATCTCTCGACCCTTTGAGAGACTGATACAAGATTTACGCTGACATTTTGAGGTTATGCATATTTAGTGAAAAGACTCGGCATCTAGAGGTTGGCACAAAAGTTACAGATTAAAAAAGACTGGAAAATACTGGATTAATATTTGTGAGTTTTTCAGTAAATGGTTTTAATAATTTAACCACCATACTTGAAAAGAATGTGAAGGCCAAAACATTAGAACCGCCCCTTTTCTAATGCTCTCTCCACTTTGACATACAATGAACTTTGGTGTATTATATAAGAAATGAATCAAACCTGACCTACTGTACCACACTGGCAGAAAATTGGGAAGCGTGTACTTAAAATCAACCAATTAGGTTAAAGAAATCTGGGGCCAATCAGAGTCGTGGCTCACCCGGAGGCCACTCCCCCGGAAGCCCAGAAATATTTGTTCATGCTGTGACTGTGGGTAATTAAAGTATCATTTAGTTTATTCACCTGTAGTGCAATTGTCCTGCGCTACATTATTATTATGTATTTTCCTGCTAATTTGTCCACTGGATAAACTAACAGGAGTTTTTCGCTGCTAGTAACACCGTCAAAATGTTTCCCCTCTGTGTGTTATTTGCCGTTTGCTCAGGTGTGTGATTAGACCGGATGCCAAAGTCTATTCAGCTCAAATCTCTTCTCAGACAACACCGGCAAATATTAATGATGTTTTCCTCGTAGGTGTTCGCGGGGAGTTCAGAGGCCTGTGACAGAATAAACAACGAGCTCTGGAACAAAAGCTGCTTCTTGCTGCACCCAACAGAAAAGCTTCCTTCTGTACTTTCAAAACGCTAAAGGCAGGCTTTTCGGTCCGTCCTTTACTCCGACCATAACCTCATCAGGCTGAATAATTGTTGCACTGTGAAGAGAAGATTACCTGGAGGTGAAAAATGTCCTTCCTCGCCCTGTGCTCTCATTTCAGTTCCTCTCTGTAAAAGACTGTTGCAACTAATGAGACAAGACTAAAACGCTAACTTTTCTTTTTGATTATCTCACACCCAAGAGGCCTCTTTTTTTTTTTTATCACCTATCTAAAGTCGTTTTTACCATTAGAAATAAAAAGTACTTTTAATTACTGCTGGTGAACAAAAATGAATTGACCCAAACCGGCTTCCATTTTTATTTTTGCATGTTTAAATGTATGACTGTCTTGACTATTCATAGTGTTTTGTTTCTGTTATATTCAATATTATAGAACTTTTCCTGCCGAACCACGGCTGTGTTGATTTATTTGCCTTACGTTTTTCAACGATAACTACAGTAACAGGTCAAGTAAAGTAAAAATAATAAATACATAAAACTTGACCTTGGCTCGCCAGTCCTCGTGTTCAACGTATTGATTTCTCGCTATTGATCTGAACTGTTAGACTGCGAGACATTGTGGTGCAAATGTCATATTTTGGTCAGATGATGAAACTATAAGAGTTTGCAAAGAATGACTGAATGATTTTTATTGGCTAGTGCATAAGAATAATGCATCTATAACACGTGTAGCCTTGAAAGTTATGTCAGTCTTATCATCCTCATCTATCATTTGCTTCCTTGAGGCCCTGTAACTACTTAGAGTTTAGAATGTTTTCCACATATTTAGTAAGTTCAATCTGTGACTTCAATAGTTTGTCATAGTCCGCTAGTTGTTTAAATTAGTTCCTCAAGACCTGGACATGCAAACGCATCATATAGAAATATATGGATGAGTAAGCAGAGGTTTTGCTACATATTTAATGTCTATGTATTTATATATTTTCTTACATGTACTTTACATAAATATCAATATACTGTAGAGCTTTAACTGCCGTGTTGTATTTCTGTGTTTTCTAAGTTAAAAGATAAATTTGAGTCTTTGTAAAATCACAGGGGTCTACCTATTTGTGACAACCTTCTCTTTCCCACACACAGCCTGTGGAGAAAAAAAAAAAAATATTCGCCTACTACTTGCTGCCATGGAAACCTTTAACATGTTTTTGGTTGCCCTTGATGCTCCTTGCCTGAGTCCATAACAAAGCAAAATCAGAAGAAGTTGGAAATCAATATGAGCAGCAGGCACGGCCGTACCTCTGTTTGCCAGCTGTGGTTGAAATTCATCTGCGGTTTCCACGTGGCTGTTTGAAAATGCATAGAATGGTGGGGAATTAAGGCAGCGCAGACCCTGTGTGGCTTAGCAAAAAGACCTGAAAGACATGGGACAAAGGGGGAGGGAGAAAAGTGACACGTTGACAATTTTCAAATGCACCTCTCTGCAGTCCATCAGCCCAGGGACAAACTTTGATGAGACTTTACTCTGGGTGAACATGGCGCCCAATTACAATGTCGCTCAAGGAAGATTCCGCCGCACCTTGTTTCGTCGTCTCCAACGCTTTAAAGAGCCGCTCTAATGCATCCATCTCTCTCTTTCACTATCTCTAACCTTGACATGAGAGCGCTCCACATCTCCCCACAAAGCACCTGATTGAATCCCAATGTGAAAGAGTTAGCTAAAGCACAGACTTTGTATCCTGCCCGTGCACTCTTGATTGGATCTCCAGAGGCTTCAAAATGTTTCTCGTCCCGAGGGCTCAATAACTATTCTCTGATTGGTGATCTTAACCCCGGTGACCTTGTGGAGATGGACTGTACCACTGCAGAGAGAGTGGGTGGCCCCGAACTACCCTATATTTTCTCCTTCTTTCTGCACAAAAAAGTCAAAGAAGTCAAGTTAAGTTCTGAGTAGCTGTGGAGATGATTTAAGAGTCGTGCTCAGAGCTTTGAGGTAGCTCTCTAACACACATTTGTTCATTCGACTAAAACCCCCAAACAAAACAACTAAACCTTTACCCGACGACAGCTCGCTAGAGGAGACGCGCCAGGGGAGGAGCGGATTGTTGATGCTGCGATTTGCGCGGATGCATCCGCACAGACTAGAAGCAGCAAAAACAAAAAACACGCTGCAATGTAACTCTTCAGTGGATCAATTAGGCATAATTAAATACAGACTGTGACATGGCAGGCAGGGGAATAAGAGACTAAATGATTAATGAATACAGACATCTGCCTATGGCGACACGACCAACGATGTAACGAGCGAACGCCCTTCTGGATGGGTCGTATATGTTACTAAACACAGGGAGAGAGAGACGGGCTTGAGCAGCAAACAGAGGAAGAGAAAGAATAAAAACATCTGCGGAGTGAAATAACCAGCAGAAGATAAAAACAGCCCTCAGGTGCTGTTTGACCAGGAGCAGTAGAACGCTGTGTTCAGAAAAGCTGCAGTGTTTACTCCTCTGTGGAAAGCGTTTGAGCCTTCGCCTCCACATAATGTATCCCAGTTAAAATGGAGGCCTGCTCAGGTCAAGCTCTGTGCGAAGGAAACACGTACAGACGCGCTTATTTACCAAAGAGAGTGCAAAACACCTGCCGTCAGCAACGCAGGCAGCCGCGCATACGCAGAAGTTAACCATCGGTTCTGTGCGCACTGCAGCGTGCAAAGATCTGTGCATTATTTTAGTGGATTTGCTTTTACAGAGAACATCACTGCAGCTGCTACTGATCATCATTAAGTCCATTTTTGGCAGAATCCGCCAGCTGTTGCTTTGAATAATGAGAAACGAACCTACTGCGTGGCTGTGGTATCCTACTAACAGCCCTAAAGATACTGAATGAACTATCACTTTAAAATAAAATCACAGAAGCAAACATTGATTCTACGTTTATAATAGAACCAGCTCATTTTGGGTAATTCATTGGCAGTAATTTTGACTGCTGCCCTGTAAGTTAAGGTTCCTTTAGGCCGCAACGTGATATCAGGATATCAACAATCATCTTGACTTTGATTTTGCCACCTCTTCCCTTTGAAAGAGAAGTGGCTGATTCGTTGGAATGAAATAATTCTTGCGCTCAATTCTAACCCAGCTCACTCACGTTGCAATCATCAGTGGCAGGCTTTTCAATTTTCATAGCGACTTCTATTGATTTTTTGTGAACTGCTAAGTTACTGTGAATGCTGCTTGTGTGTTTTGTTTCCTCCTGGTGGGGCGTGTTATGCAAATGAAATCCCACTTGGGTTTGCACCAAAATAAGCGTAAAATAATTTAGCAAACCCTGGTTTGATCCACCAGTGTAGAGATCCTTAACCCAAAACCCTTGCTTCGTATTCAAACTAACAAATAAAAATAAATAGAAGCAACTGCAGAAAACAGTTACCAGTTCCATTGTCATACTCCAGCAAATGCACTACAGTGTAAAAACAGCATTTTTTATTATACACATCTTTCTGTTGATGTGCTATTTAGTATTAGACAGTTATAGAATAACAGCCTCAGCCAGAGGCTAATCTGACGTCTGTCAGGATGGGGAGGATACGACTACAGCCTTTGCTCATTTGCACCTCATCAGGAAACACAAGTGATGCCACCATGCGTGAACTGACACGACAGCGCGCACATTTCGATCGTAGCGGGTGACGTCCAACAGCCTAGACGCAGAAGCAGCGGGTATGTGACGTGCAAATACTCAAAGAAGTTCTACATTGCACTTGAGAATGGGGTGAAGTGTGTAATTATGATCATTAATTGGTGATTTAGATGCTTTATGATAATATCCCACCGCTGTGAGGGAGTTGCTGCCGTTTTTAATTATATTTCCTATTACATTACTTGTTATGCTCTACCCCACTCAGCTATGCGTACGGTACATGAAGGCTGGTGTCAGGAGTGGCGGACGTGGACGGGGAGGTGAGTAATGCCTGGATGGAGCGTTTTGCTTGTCTGCAAGAGCCATTGATCACTTTGCACATGAATCTCAAGTATGTGCAGCTAAACACGCCACCGGGCAATGAAAGCTGGCAGCATGAATGATGGTCATTACTCTCACTACCGAAGCTGCAAATGCCTCAAATGCAAGGAAGGAGCCGTATGGTGCGCATCCTTAATGAGCGTTCAGGAGCAGGAATTCATATATTTACTCTTGGTGTGATTAAATTGCGGCGCTGGCGAGGCACCAGACAGAGCGGCTGTTTAGCAATAATGCATTATCCCTATATGTGCGATCTATCTCCCCATTTCAGTGAACACACACAACGCTGCGTTTTTTGTTGTTGTTGTTTTTTTTGTTGTTCTTGGTGTGGAGATGTAAAACACCTTTTCCACATCAGGACTGGATGTTCTAAAACACTCTAGAGGAGGCGAAGGGATTAAACATGAATGTATTTTGCATTGAGGTGATTTTTTTCGCTGCCTGCTGATCTTGTGTGTGCACGCGTGTGTGTGTGTGTGTGTGTGAGAGACGTTAAATTGCTGTTGGAAAGGCAATAAAGCAGAGTATTTTTCTTGGCACGCCAACATCCCATAGAGTGAATCTGACAGACGTGTGAGAAATGGGAGAATAGCTGGCTGCTGGCTGTAAAGATCGGAGCGGCTTCTCCTCCCCGAGATTTAACAGGATGTTAAATTGTTCTCAGCGAATACCACAGCATTTGTCATCACTTATCAAACCAATTACCATCACTGTAGGGAAAAGTTGCACACATCCTGGATGAAAATATAAAGTACACATTTTTGTTTTTGAGAACGTTTGCTCTTGTGTTTTTGAACAAGTTTCGGCCTGAGCAACGTTTCTAGAAGCTTGGACATCATGTCTTAAACGTCTTTATGGTTGTTTGCGTCTGGCTAATTTGAATTTGACAAACAAAGGCATCTGTATATGTATCTGTTTACCTTTAGATGCCATTTCTTTGGATCTCATGACATTATCAAGATGTAAGGGTAGTAATTACATTCACACAAACCTTTTGCTTCAAATATTAATAGTTTAATTATTTTTATGTTATTTTTCAAGCGGAGCTCTAGTATTCTTTCGTCAACATGCCAGTTCAGTTTGACGGCCAAAAAAACTAGTTCGCAGCCAAGAAAGAAAGTTCCAGAGTTGTACCAGCACTGTTTACTGATCTAGAACCAAGAACAGCTTGAACCAGGCTTGTTCTCTAAGTGGACCGGTATTTGTGCTTCCCTCGCATCTCTTGTCTCTCCACATTATAGCTGTGTGGGGGGGATGACCATTACACTTACATGGTGTCTTTTGAGAGAATTATTACAAAAGCTCCAGTGTCAACAGTCGACTTCTACCGTAAGCCTCAGCGCTGTTTGCACACAAAACAACGTCTGACCTTGATCACAGATTGTGTTCCACTGACCTACTCTTTGTCCAGACTTATGGAACAAAAAGAGCCACAACTTCAGTTTGTTTTGACTGTATGAGGAACAACAACTCTGTCTTCTTTGTAAGACAGAAGAAAACATTTGTTGGCACTTGGATTTTAAATACTTTGATATATACACCAGTATTTGGTTGATGAATTTCTTCTCAGCTGAGAACAAATATTTTGCTCTCGCGGTACGGCCCTACTGTCAGCGTGTACCTCTGTGCATGTGTCGGTTTGGATTGGAGTGCTTAATTGGATTTATGACGCACCGCCGAGTGAAACGGCACCGTTTCCACAAGTGACGTCCACTGTCTGCACCGGGTTTGGACCCAGTTTCCTCCCACAGCCCATCTGCACCGCTCATCCTCTCCAAAAGCCATTATAATCCCACCAATCCCTCAGCCTCTCTCCATGACTGCCTACTTTCTGGCAGCCCAGCCTTCCACATTAGGACTTGGAACTGGGCTGGAGGCTTCTTTTTCTCTCTCCCATTACCATCTCTGAGAAAACGGATTCTTTCCTGTCTGTGTGGCTTTTTTCTCGTCACCGCTGCTAAATGCATTAGAGTTCCGGCCGCTGGGGCAGCGGGAGCCAGCTTTGGGGAAGTGGGTGGTAATTCAGTCACAGGCCATACTGGAAGAGACGTTTTTTATATATTGGCCCTTGGGGGCCTCTTTTAGCTTTTGTCCTCACTCATATGCTGTTACAGAAAAATATCCCAAAAAATTACTGGTGATTTTCAGTAAAATCCCACAGATGAGGCTGGTGGGCAGGAATGGAAGCCACGCCGATAAAGGTGCAGAAATATGGCAGGTGCATTTTGGCAGCGTTTGTGCAGGGAAAACAGATGTTCAAACAAATTCACATAGCACTCATTCGTAGCCAGAGGTGGGCAAAGTTACAATAACTGTGTTTATTATAAGCTTAAATTCAAATAAACTTGTCTCTTATTGTGGAGATGTGCCACCAGCACTTCCTTAAAAGTCAGAGTCAGCTTGTAAAGCCTTTTGAACGAGGCTCATGTGTGTAACCACTCATCTTCCTAGTTTCAACGTTACCGTTACTGTCGAAATATCTGATGCTGATGGAATTAACTGGTTGCGTGATGCCCATTAATCGATGCGTGTGACCTACGATTGGATAAAACCAGCCAAGTTGCATTGTAGCCTACGAGTGGTGATTCTTCTTAGGATTCAACGCGGTCCAGTTTTTACTTGTGACTTGAAATAATGCGTTTAAATAATTCACTTTCGCCGAAATGTCCCGTCTCTGATCAACCTTTGTCTCCACCGGCTGCTACAGACTGGTCACCACCTCAGGCTACATTCATTTATTACCCACTCTGACTCTCTCTCCCCTCATTTAGTTTTCCAATCAAAAGATGTTCACAGTGAAGTCAAATCAATCATTCAGAGGCGTCAACCCCATCCATGCACACACACACACGCACACACACACACACACACACACACACCCCCTTAGGCTACGTATAAAACATTCTGCGACACAATATTTGGGTGGGAAAATGAAATGCAGCCAAACTCAGCCACTGTAAAAACAGTAATGGATGAATATCATCATCATCTCTGTCATTGTGTGGCTGTAAAGTACTCTTTGATTGAACTTCTTAGACGCAGCTCCTGTGTTAATCTGTGAAGTGAAGCACACAGGGCTCGCCCTTACTCGTCCCTCTGTGTTACTCTAACAGAATAAGCCAATCAACTTACGTGGCGGTAGTCTAATTGTGTCACCATTGGTCACACTGAGCGTCATTCAAGTGGGAAATAAAATGCTTACTCACATGAAATAGTACAGTTGCAGATCGCACACACCTGTAGACCCCAGAACCATCAGAAGAGAAGCAGGAAGTGTCTGAGAGCCTTGTGTGGACTTTCTACATCTCCATGCCCAGAGTCTGCACAGCAGGTTGCAGGTCTGTTAAGAAGCGTGCAATGAGCCCAGGCAATGTGAAAACAAATCCTCTGACAATTAGTTTGCAGTTAAGACCTTGAGCAGTTTTTGAAGGATTTGCTTTGGCTTTACATTAGACATTAAATATCCCTTTTAACAAGCAAACAAATCAGCTTCCATCACAAACACCGGTTGCCAAACTTATACAAACGTAATTAGGAGCAAAAAAAAAAAAAAAAGCCAGAAATGATGACGCCAGTTCTTTACCAGTTCATTATAGAATGATTCCGAAATGGGCCTGTTACAAAATGGTGGACCGTTGTTAATACAAACCATTGGACAAGAAAGACCAGGAGTAAAAATAATAACTATGTGCACGTGCATTGTCCAAGATTACTGTAGCAGAAAATGAGTAAGAGAAATGATGAGAAACCAAACCAAACGAAAACAAGAAACAGAGACTGTGAAAGAATAAAGGCAAAGAACAAAATAACGAATTTAACAGATCTTTATAAACACAAAGCATCAGTATTAAACTTCACCTGAATGTATATTATAACTGCCTGGAGTCCACTGATGTCAGAGTGAAGTCAAATGAGCAGTTTCTCCATCTTTATTGGTACCAAAAGTCAGTTCCTGAAATGTCTTGCAAGTGTTACTAATGATGTCCAAGAAAGTCAACACATCCTGTATATCATAAGCAACAGCCTAAAACACTCCTAACATCCATCTGAGATCATAACAACAGCGACATTTGCAGCTTTAAAGGACACTTATTCCATTCATAAACAGCTCTGTGAAACAGAACTGTGTACTGTGTTAACGTGTCTCTTGTCTTTCAACAACAACAAGTAGTAGAGTAGTATTCTATACAAGTACAACAAGTATTCTGGAGTAGTGGTATTTATTATAAATGCTAATTTATTTATAACATAATGTATAACATAACAGATGCAGATTTCTTACATTATCGCTTCAGGGACACATGCGTGGGACAAACCTGAGCCAAAGCTAGAACTAGAATCCTCATGAGAAAATTGCAGCTGGACAGATGCATATAGATGATGGCCTTTCAACAGCGAGTCAATATTGTGTTCAAGGACCAGGCTGAGTTGTAAAGCCCGTCGGCAGATGTATTAGGGTTTGAAGGCTTGCGATTAGAATCTTTACACATCACAGCCTTGTACAGATTTGTTTTAGCTCGGTTCTAAAAAAACATTCCATCACTGGGGATGATCAGCTCATGACCTCCGAGTTGTTGTATGTGTTAATGTTTAATGTAAATCATTTTCATCGTCAACAGTTTAGATTAAAGGGAGTTCATTTTCCAAGTTGCATCTGTAGACCGGTGAGGCTGGATCCTGCTCGCCATGAATTTTTATCTTCCAAAAAGTTAAAGTGGAGAGACTATTCCAAAAGTGGTGGGAGACTAAGTACTTAAAGACTAGCCAGCGTGTCTCATTTGCCATTAGGTCCATCTGAATTTGACTGCACTGTGGGCTGAGCAGATCTCTGAGCAACCCTCCATGCGAGAGGAACACAAGGCGTTTTATGTTTCGAGCCGCGCACGAAACCACACGGATACGAGAGGCGTCATGACTATGCATGATGCCGTGAAAAGCCCCGCGTGTGGAAAAGCAGCATTAAAACTTTACTTTCCATTTTGTCAGCCCACAGCAAATGTGAATATCATCGTAACGCTTCCCTCAAGGTTGAGAATTTTAATTTTCTTTCTTATTTTGCATCCGTTTGCAGTGGATTTGAAGGAGCCTGCGTGCAAGAGCGCAGACAGGAAGTGAGGAATGAATTCTATTTCACAGCAAGAGTTTCCTCCTTTCATCCTCTGTTGGATGCTGCTGCTCTTCCCAGGCACCAAGACTTCTTGGAAGCATTTACTTGTGGGAACAAATGTTCACTGCAATAAAGATCAAAGACTCCTTTCATAGGTCCAGCTGCTAAAGACAAAGCGCCCTCTGAGCAGGAGTTCAAAAATAAATGACCCTAAAATAAAGGAAAGGTGTGAGGTGAAAAAGTAAGAGCAAGCAGGTCTAGATAAGAGGCAGACGTGTCATTGAAAATCCTGTGTGGGAAAGTGGTTCTAAATGCAAAGGCAGAAATCTCAGCAGTTAGTGTTTAGGCCTTTATTCTCTTGTTCTACATGAGCTTCTCTGTTAGCAGATCCTGTTTTAAGCCCACACTCACTGTGCCAAAAGTCATATTTGATTATACATATAATGTCAAGATTTACAGATAAATAAAGTAATTAATAAATAAATAAAGTAATTTCTTCATGGCTCAGTTCAGTCAGATGCCTGTCAGATATCTGGTCACATTGCAAAATATAATAACAATGTTAAATGTTCAAATAGTATAGAAGACAGACGTGGCAGATAATGTACACGATGACCTATAACGTACAATAATTACTGAAGCAGGCTAATATTTACCCTTGGATCCATAAAAGCATTATTGGCACAATGACCCCAGATCTGGGGCAGTAAAACTAGTTGTGGTTTGAGAAGACGAAGCGATAATTCCTAGTGCTGACAATGTTTGGAGGAGGAAATCACTCAGCTTATTATTATGATCTCTTTTCACGTCATCTCTCTGTTACTGACCTTAGCCACGCCCATCACTACATCACTTCCTGGTGATGTATCTTTAGCTCCTTGTTTGTGTGTTTTGTTTGTCAGCCCTGTTTGTCTCAGTCTGCGTCCTTACTAGATTCATGTTTTGTATCTGGTTGTTTCTTGCTTACAAGGTAGCACTGCTGAGAAGGGAGGAGCTAGACAAGGTGCATAAAGAGTGTGAGTCAAAATTATTATAATATTTCTTCCTGCTTTGTGACTTTGGAGTTGCACAGGTCTTGGGTTTGACTCAACGCTGATTCTTTGTTCTTTTCTTCAACACTGTCCCTCGTGTTCTGTGCTTGTCTTGTTTTTTTTTTTTTTTGGCTGGACCAAACTAGACAGTGACGGATGTGCAGAGAGCAGACTCGGTGATTGCGGTTTAAAATTGAATCAGCGGCTCCTGAGGTTGATTTAGGCTCCTGAGCTAATACAGAGAATATAATCCTCTGCTGGCCTTGACATTAGATTACCACCTGTGGTCCTGGGAGATACGGATTGCTGCCGATGCATTCCTATCACACGTGAAGGCATTATCGCTTCAACAATAACTACGATTTCAACCTCATGTTTAACTTTAGTTCGCTAGGTTAACTATTTACAAGCTGTTTTGGCTTTTAACTAAGGGCAGTAGCGAAAAATGTCAAAGAATATCTGTGATACTGAAGACATCCTAATAACCTAATGATTCTGAGACTATGTCTGAAGCGTTCCCATCTGTGCAGCATCAAGCGACAGTCAAGAAGATATATCATAAGAACAACATGGAGAACACAGCTGGCTTTTGTGTCTGCATTTGAATATTTAAGTTACAACCCCAATTCCAAAAACAAATCAATTCAATCACAAGCTAATCATTTACAAATCTCATCAACACAGATGTCGAAAACAAGACTTTTTGCCATTCTGTGGAAAATATCATATACATAGTAAATACAGCAAATCTCCAAAAAGTTGGAACAGGGGCAACAAAAGGCTGGGAAAAAAATGACTACAAATCCAATATAAATGCAGCATTTGACAACTAATTAGGTTCATTGGTACAGTAGCCGATCAGTAAAATCTTAAATGTAAACAAAACAAACTGCATCTAAACATTGCAGAAGAATTTTAGAAAGAGAAAGAAAGAGGTCGCTGATCCCACCATCCATAGTTAGTAAATAGTAATATCATCAAAAGATTCAAGGAATCAGAAGGAATCTGAGGCCAAAGGTCAAAACGGGATGGATGGACCATCCTCTCCTCCCCTTTTGGATGTTTGTCTGTTGTCAGTTCTTGTGAGGATGCTACCCAATGGTAAAGATCTGCCTGTCCCATCTATATGGAGCTGAGTTGCTGCCATCAAATTCATAATGAGCTAATATTTTACCTCAGAGGGTAAAATGTCTCATATTCAACAGCTGATTTGTTGTTTTTGTTCCAATGTGTGTCACTACAGTGTCTTTCGGGAAGAGCTGTGCCTCGGTCCTTCTGTGGAATATACTAATATATAGTAACATAATATCTTTGCTTTCTCTTCCCTCTAAATGTCGTGACTCATAAAAGCTTTCACAGTAAAAGTATGAAAGAAAGGTTTTTAGAAAAGTGCTATGAAGAAGATATCACGCCATGCTTTACACTAAATACTGACTTGACTTGATGTACAAATAAAAACTGCCAATCCCCCAGTTTTTAGTGGAGCCATTTATCCTTAGACTAGAGCAGCGTGAGACTCTGCTTCACTGCAATAAAGACAAAAAGCCCTTCTTAAAAGCGGAAACATGTGCTGAATAGTTCCCTTAAGCAACAACTAAAGCACCACCAGTTATACAGTCAACCTTCAGAGGTGCACGTTACCAGACAGATGTGTGAACACACCTTCTGCTCCTTTTTATTTTCAACTATTCTACTACTACGAACCGAAGAGAATGCCAAGGGCGTGCAAGGCTTAAAAAGAAATGAACCCTGGGTTATTAAACATGTTGGTTGAATACGCAATTAGATTTTTGTTCTGTTGCAAATTCAGCGTCTTCAGTAATGATTTACTAAGCAAAACGCTTTTCGCTATACTTGTAGTAAACAAATCTGTTATAATGACCAAGGCTTGAGCAACCTTCGTAAATCATTGATGATTCCATTGATATAGTCCATAAATGATGCCGGAAGTGAATAATGTGTCCAGGTTCACTTTGCTGAAGACTTACCACCTCACCAAATATTGATGACAGCACGCTGGGGCATTTGGTCTAATTAAATAGTGGTGCTGAAAGTTTACAGACTTCTGTAGATGTGGTAGATTTGGATCCCTTTGAGGAACGAAGCACCTTCAAGGAAGCAAGCTAATTTGATTGACCTTTGAGCTTTTGATCGATTGCTGAATAGATTTTGAGTAAATTAACATTCAGCCCGCGTCTTGTGTTTAATGACAAAGGACATGTTTGTGTTTATCCTCCTGCAGTATTGGCTCTATATTAAAGAGCATAATTTAATGACAGTGTAGCTGCGGCCGCACAGTGAGAGTGTTTGTTTGTATTCTACCGCATTAATCAGCGGTAAACTGAAAGGATACAGGGCTGGATGAAAGCTGGTTTCTGTGTTGCTGTCTCAGCCGACATATTCACCTTTAAACTCAATTACTTTATCAAAATGCTTGTTGAGGCTCATCTTACTGTAGCTGCAGCTTCAGTCAGTAACAAACCAGGGGAATCAACATGGCACGATGCAACGGAGGACGTTTACAAGGCTGGATTTCGATATACGGCTAAAAATGTGTCTTCGTGTGATTCGTTCTGTCCAATCGTGTAAAGGTTTAGATCTAACTCAACTCAATTCCACATCACAATCAACGAACTTAAAGAAGTAGCCTACTGACATTTAGTGGGAGATTTCAAACGTACAGTGGATGAAGAACCTTGTTAACATTAGACCTTGTTGACTATCTGCACCAACTACTTCATTCGAATTAACATTTTATACATTTAAAATTATACGTCACATTAACATTCATCATTTTCAAGTATTTTACAGCAATGCAAGGCCACTTTTCCGAGCGTTGTGAAAGTTCCAGATGTTGAGGCTTATTGGGGGGAGGAGACATCCAGTGTCTCCAAGGATTTCCCTCACACATGTTCTCCGCGTGTGCAGTGTGATGTTCATCATTGGAATTACACAGTAATATACTAGGAGTAAATGTGCTTGCAGCATAATATAACACTTTTAGTTTGGTAGGTTAGGGAACATGTGGACTGTCTATCTTTCTCTGTACATGGAGCTCATGGTATATTCAGACTGAATCTCTCAAACTGTTTATAAATCACTGCAGCTTTTCCATCCACTTCATGCCGAATCAGCAGCTCACACCAAACAAGATGACCCAATCTAATGCAGATTATTTTGTATAATATTGTTTATTGGAGACAAAAAATGAAAAGTTATCAGAGCTGTCATTGGCAAGTGAATCTCTGTTCTGTGAGTAGGTTTTACGAAGCTATGCTCAAAAATATAATAACATTATATAAATAAAAACTTAGTGCCTCATCTCACCTCAAGAGTAAACATATAGTAGTACCACTTTTCTGACAGGTTCAACTTACGTAAAATTTGAATCATAAATTATTACCATGTCGTTAGTGCTACTTTGTGTCTTTACTGTTATTTTGTGCCTTCTTGTTACTTTCATATTTTTGTTGTTATAGTACTTTAGTGTACTCTGTGTGGAGTTATTTTTTTATGTCTTTGTTGTTACTTTGTGTCTGTTTGTTGGGTCTCAATGTCTCTTTTTTCTGTATTTTTTGTTTCTTTTTCTTTTTGTCGATGTTTGTGTGTCTTTGTACTTATTATTATTATTATTATGCACATGGCAGAATTGTATCGTTGTGCACTTGTGCTGCCGCTAGCTGCAGTTGGTATAGATATAATAAATGTTTTTCAGTTACATGAAGACAGTCTGGCTGGTGCTCGACTATAATGATTCCTATAGGATAGTAATGGAGACCCATTTTCTTAACTTCAAAAGTGTAACTCTATCTTTTTTTATTTTGTTGCCCTTAGAACACGAGTGAAATGGCAAGATGAGAGGCCTGAGGAGATGTTTGACAGAGACTCAGAGCAGAGCTAATGGCCCATTAAGCGGAAAAGGCTGCTTTTGATGTGAGTGAAAGACAAAAACATGTTGCTGAGAACAGAGGAACATGACAGAGTAAAGAGAGAAGGTGAAAACAATACCACAGAGCGATCGTTTCCTCAGCATCGTCTGCTCACGGATGGCTGTACAAACAGGGTGGTTTGCATCCTTACAGGCCCCTGTGGATGTCAAATCTTAACTGTGTTATAGTGCTGATGCGCTGATGAGCTTTGACTGAGCTCCAACGAGTTCCTTCAGCGTGGACAGTGGATTACTCACAGCATGAGGTAATTATCAGAACTCTGGTAGCACTCGAGGGCGAGTTGTGCCAGACTTCTCTACCTCTGAAGAGCACATACTGAAACAGATGATGCAAGTGTGGGAAGCTGTTTAAATGTCTTTTGCCACATGTGGCAGGTATGAAGCCTATGCATAAGAAATGGGTTGGCACACAGACTAGGGGCAGTGGTTGGTCATGCGTTGCGTGAAAGTGAGACTATCAGGATGCTAATGGCTCGTTAATGCTTCTATTTGTTCTTGTTGGTCCTTTTCCAGTTGAACCATCTTCTGTCAGTGTTATTATCTTTAGCTGCTTTGGCTCAACAGCCTAAAAAAAATTGCTTTCAGAAGAACTAATCAAACGTTTGATGAATAATTGAATTTATCATTCTGGCTCATCACATTTTAAATCTCCTTCATTCTTTTCCTGATTTGATTCGCGCTACCAAAGGCTCGGCTGCTCAGCGTACTGGGTTTATTGAAATGGTAATGCGTTTGGCGTGCAACACCAGAAAGCTTAAAGACTTGAGGACGCGAAGGAACGTTTCTAAGTTTGAAGCTTAAGAGTAGAATTTCAAACGAAGCTTGTAGAGATCTCGAATACGTTTTCTCAAAAATGTTGTCATAAAAACAGATCCTGGTGTAAAAAAAGAAAAAAAAAAAGAAAATTCAGATGTGGGAGGATGTGGGTTGATAAAAGTTGTGCATGCTCTACTGTTTGCAGCTGACTTAAGGGGCAGCAGCAAGTGGCGCCGTGAGTGATTTTCCTACTTCTTACTTACAGACTTCATGAATGTTAATTAAGTTAAATTCACACATTTACTATTAAAATACTACATATTCTAAGTACATCTATTTTTTCATCCAATGCTTTGTTGTGGCACCATAGTGAACTGAACATCTGGACTAGCCTCATGCCCAACATCTGGACCAGCTTCAGTTTCATTAGCAGCTCAATACAAGGACCAAAGAGAAGTTTTGCCATTTTTGTTTGGTGACCTTTACTTTTCCCAAACCATGAATAAAGACACTGTGCCATAAAGTGAGAGCCCATTTCAGAATAATTCTAATTATATCTTAGCTGCTGTTAATGCGTTTGATTCTGACCGGCTGCTTAGGTGTAGAACTGCATCAGCACAAAGATTCTGTGCATGAGAAAATGTCATTTATATAGTTATAGCAGCAAAATGTCAGATTATACTTTATTTATTAGAGCCTGAATAGATTTCATATCGCACATGGAATGAAACCACGCGTGGGATCAAAAAAAATAAAAATAAATCAGACTGGTGTGAGACAAGGAAGATATTTTGGGCACACAAGACGGGAGAAGAGCAAAGGGGCGCATCACGGAGAGGAAAGGGAACGATGACGGATTGAACAGGAGGATATAATGAGGAATGAAATACTGTTCAACAAAATGTCATCTCTCAGACAGTGGTCTGGAGAGCATTGCTGCCATTTCACCGAGATTGTTACTGTAGATGAATTTCACCTACAAAGACGTCGGTTCCTTGGGTGCAGCATTTCCTGGATTTTGCAGCGACGGAGGCAGGCTTTGAATAAATGCTTTGAAAGCGGACAGAGTGCCAGCCAGCCCCAGCGAGGCTGCTCAGGCATCGAGACGAAGGACCAAACGTATCTGTAACATATGTAGGGGTTAGATGGAGGCGGCTTGCTGTGAACATTGTGTGTTTCAATCTGAAATGCAAAGCTCTATAATCTCTCTGTCTGGTAAACTGGATCAGCTTAAACTAACAGATAATTCGCTTTAGCTCAAGGGTTTCGAACTGGGAAAGGTTATCTACCAGTTGGTTAACTAGAATATATCAGCAGCATTTTGTCTGGAGGGATCATATTTGGCAGCCAAGATCTTGGAGAGTAGGACTTTTCAGTGCTGGTTTTTTAAAGGCCAGTGGATATTAGAGGTCTGAGGGAAGGCCAACAAGCTGGCAATTAAAGGTGGCAAAAGAAGTTATGTGTGCTATTTCCTTTGTGACTTTGAAAAAAACAAAACAAAACAAAAAAAAACCTCACCGTAAGTTTGTGCAAACAAAGTGTAGTCGGCAAAAGGTCAGGGAAGGCACACGGCCGACCGCATTTTGAAAGATGAGACGTTCTGTTTTAAAAGTTCGGCGTAGAGGTCAAACAACTCTCTGGTGGTTAGGAGGACGAGATTACAGGCAACAATTACAGCCTGACTCCCGAATGAAACGGGGTCCTCGGAAAACCCAGCAGGGGAGGTGGAGAATATCATCTAAGCGCCAACATCGTCACGTCCCTGTAATATTCTTTCCTCTAACTGTGTGAAGCTCCGTTTAAATACAGGTTTCATCTTTTCACGCCTTACATATAAGTTCCTATTTTTTATTTTTTTTATTCATACACAAATATTCACTCTTGGTAGCATAAACCTGGGCAGTCTTTGTGGGTTAGGGTTAGGGTTGTTTAACTGTTTAAAATGATCACACAGGCTTTGTTAGTGATGCATAGTCCAGTGATCTTTTACAGTTTTAAGGTCAAGCTAAAGTTAAATTACTACTGAATAATACTGGATGCACGTGTCAGTGGGGTGTGAGTGGGACGATAGAAACTCCTGATGTGATGGTAAGCGTTAATTGTGATTATCTTCCACTAATGCTACCTAATTAATTACAGGTATCTGGAGCAGTAAATTGGATGCTGCTGCTGTATCACTGTACTTTCAGCGTGTGATGAACCCGTTATTTTGTCTGTTAGCTGGCAGCGTCTGGCTTAGAAAATGGTGGAATGGATGGATGGAGAATGACTAGATGGACGAGCTGCGAGGTGGGAGTTGTTGACGATGTATGAAAAAGTATAACTACAGTATATGGACAGGAGACAAAATGAGAGAAAATGGATGAATGGGTGGCAGAATAAGGAGACAGGTTCTTTAAACCCTCACTTTCAGCCTAACGCGGGGTGTAAACGAGCAAACTAACAGTTCATTATTTTTAATCGTTCATCTTTTTCGGGGGGTAAATCGTGTTTGCTGAACAATGAAATACTTATTAGCAACCCCAGACAAAGGACTAAGTGATTGACAGGATTGTATTTAAATAAAGTCAGTGGTTAATCATTTGTCTTTGCACGAGGGCACACGCCTGGTGTTTGTTCTCCATCTCTAATTAAACACAACTCCATTCCATTCCACACTGTAAAAACCGAGGCGCGTTTAACTCCAAATAAACTAGGGCCGAGCATTTTCGAGGAAATGAAGGGCTGCCACAGACAATATACTGAGAAAGCGTCATCCAGACATGATAATGATCGCGCTGATTATAGCATGACTCAGCGTGCGCTGCCCTTTAACTGCAAGCTGGCCAATAAAAACATTGTTTTCTTATTATCGAGCAAAATGGTACATTGCATTACAACCGGGAAGGGCCTGCTTTTACAGGTGTCACACAGGAGTTTCATTAATTATATTGTGTTTCTACCTAACATAGATATTTCTGCTGCCGTTTCCACCTTTCTCCCAACAAACCACACATGAAGATAATAGATCACTGATTTCTGTTAATGCTATTAATAAAACTTTCCCAACTCCTCTAGCAATTCCATCCCAATCCCATAGATTTATTCACTTTGTATTGATTTTTTATAATATACTGAACAAGCAAAACTATTTTATGATTGTTTTCAATACATAAGGAGTCTTTAGCCAAATCTCAAATGCTCTGTCGATAAACAAGCTCCTTTGTTGTTTGGCTGTATTCTACTTAATGGCTGCAGACATATATCAGACTATTGCGTAAAAGAACTAGGTAGAATATAATACACACACACACACACACACACACAGTAGATGTCTATTCAGTTTGGAGATTACAATCATTCTCATACTCATTCACCGGTTTTCAAAAGCTAAACAGAAAAAAGTTGTTTTATAACTTTACTTTAAAAATTAAGCTGATAAAATGTTTGGTAATTTATGGTGAATTTGCTTTAGTTACATCATCACTGGAACATTTGTCTCAGAAGCAGCAAGTAGTAATAATAAAAAAATGGAACATAATGAATGCTCAAATCAAATACTGCTAATCAACAGCCAGCTAACTATTATGACTACTGATGACCCTGATCTCAGACCATTAGAGCAGCTTTTCACTTACTGAAGACAGAACGATTTACAAACAAGCAGCAGCTGAAGGCAGCTACCGCAAAGACGCGTCTAAGCTGCAACCTGACATGAACCGAAGCACAATTACAAAAACCTTTGTGCTTCAAAACGTTTGGCGCTGCCAGTAAAAAGAAGCATGGACTTTAGATGAAACCAGTGCTGAATAAACACGTCTTGTTTTCCTTCAGCCTTCCAGATGACACCTTAGCCAGGCGGCGTCTCTGAAGATAAGGAGTGACAGAAGGACTGATTGAATCAGCTGATTGTGTTGCCAAGCATGGAGTCAGCGCGTGTTCATCATTCACAGCGATATCGTCACCTTTTCATCCCCAGACGAACTTGGAGTGAGTCATTTCACCCCGCCCACCCCCCCGGGCTCTGGTTTTTAAATACAACCATTTGAGGAAATTCACGAGGCGGAAAAGCTAAAGCTCGCATACTGTGCTCAACAGGTTCAAAACATCATTGCTTTGTTACACTTAATGCACATATCTATAATATCTATGCCTCTCCACGTCCTACTCTGATCAAGCTCCTTCTTTTATGATGTGCACACTGTAATACTGTCAATACCGCAGGTCAGCTCCGTTAGAAATAAACACGCTTAGAGTCTTACATCACACGCCCTTGGAGACTCACAGATCTTTAAATAGATCCGCATCGGGCACCAAATTTGACCACGTAATATGATAAAATGTTGTCCTAGGGGGCAATATGGGAAATTGTGTTTCCTAATGATTCCGTTTTAAATTGTACAGCCTACGCTCTATATGAGAGAACATTATTACAAGGGTTTGAAGTAATGAGAACCGATGAACTGAATTCCAATAGCCTTTGTAAATCCGCCTAAATGAGATCTTCTAGTGACAGTGTCTGACTTTTCCCCACACGTTTTTGTGTTTTTTGTTACACTTGACAGGTCCAACATACATTTTCTTCAAAACCAATTTAAAAGCCAATATAGTGATGTTTGCCAAAGCCGAGATGAGTCTGACCCACCACCCAACCAATGCTGGGAGGAGGATCGTGAAGCAGAGGTTCTCACATTTGCCTCCTGTGATGATTGATGCTCCGCCAAATCAAACCAGAGAGGGAGTCTGTTCAGATTCACCTGGATTATCTGACGTATCGACACACAGACCAAAGACCTGCGCTTTCAAATTAATCTCTCCATTATTGTTCACCTTGGAATTTCTACAGTGTCAATTGTCTAATATGGCCTTTTCTCGTGACCCACTGCTTCCACATCCAAAGCCTTCAATGTGTCTCTTTATTCCACTTGACACCTAAAATACCCACAATGCAATATGACTAATGACATTTACTGCATGTCCGTCAAATTCAAATCACACATTTACCCAAAGGGGCTTCACAGCGTGCATAACGTCAGAGCGGACTGAAGGTGCAGTTTTAAGAAACTGTATATTTATATGAGCCACTGATTTAAGTTTAAGTCTCCAGTAATGTACAAGTAGAGGGAAATATTCCAGTACTTTACTAGATGGGCTGCTTGGTGTCTGCTAAAAGGAACAGGGAATTACACACAGGCCAGACATATTATTTGAAATTATTATGTGCTTTTACACAAATTTTTATTATGCAAGTGGCACGGCCACATTACAGTATGGATTTTTTTCTGACCACAACACTTATTGTTTATTTTTTCTTCTCATTATGTTGCCCACAACTCATATTGACGAGTGTGGGAATGTGTAACAACAGCCTTGACTTCCTGTTGATCAGCAGAAACGGCGAACGGCTGGAGCCTTCAAATGAGCGATTGCGTGCTCAAGCACACAGCTAACGACAGGGTACGAGCGCCAATGAGAGCGCAATATATGAGAACGGCAGCGGCTAATGGGCCAAAACAAAATCAGTTGAGCCATTTCAGATGCAAACAGAAGGAAAACAGAGGGAGCTTGAACAGTTGATGGAGACCACAAACAGTCCAATTCCTACAATAACTGCATCCAGGAACACTGGCATTGCAACAATTTGCCACAACATTAGTTCCATTATAATAGAGCGGAGGTAATAGCATCGATAATTAGATTGTTTAGATGTATTAAAGTAGTGGCTAGAGGCTACATTTCTTTACGAAGAAATTATTTTATGGGAAGAGAGAAAGAAACCGCAGCCAAGCGGTTGCGACTCTTAGGTCTTCTTTATACTGTAGAAGAGACGGATAGCGATCTATTAACACTTGTAGGTGAGCCAAAGTGGCTTTAAATGATGGCAGCATTAGTTTCACACTCAATAACCATATAAAACAAATCCATAGGACTGTGAATAAAATCTGGCAAAGTTAAACAGGTTTCACTAAAGTTGCCCTGGAGTGTAAACCAAAAATACTAAAACTGCAGGTACAGTAATATATTCGCATTCCCAGCATGTACTGCTTCTTAGGCCCGAGCCTTTAAACTTTGCACTTGCAGCAGTTTAAGAAACACCATGAGTTGACATTTTATAAATTAGTATCCAAGGATTTATTGAAGACAACTTGTTTTTTGGGGGGGGGTTTATTTTGTGCTGCGCTGTTTTATGTTTTTGATGATTACCTCTGTTCCAGCAGGACCAACGCTGACGTGTTCAGCCGGCGCTTCCTTTTTCCCGATCCGGCCCGAGCGCAGAGACTTTCGAGGCGTTCGGAGGACTGGATTAACTGAGAGGCAAACGGGCTGCGATGGAACACGATGAGCTAATGACAGGATGCAGCGACCGTCGGCTGGCAGCTCCCGTGGGGCCTGACTGTTTATAAAGGCATCCTTCAGCGGTAAATGTCTGGATAGGTAGATAGCTTGGCTAGTAAAAACGCTGTTTGTATCTTGACAAAGAAGTCTGGTGTTTGTTCTGAAATACTTACGTTAAGCCTTGAATAAATGCATTACCCTGAGGAGAGGTACTGTAAACTCCACCATAGAAATACGGCATAATGCACAGACACGGCCAGTAGGTTCAGTCCCTGTTGATTCAAATTTAAAGTGATTTAAGTGACTTTGAGCATTTTGGTGCTAAACGCTCTGGTTTGGGCATCAAAGAGACGTGATCATGGGATTACGGTCCCTATAAAACAGAAAAGCCTTTAGAGTAGAGCCGTTACGAGGGGTCGTCATAAACCGAAAGATCGACGCCTCCCACACTCAAAGGCAAATCCTTGTGTGCAGATCCAGCGTGTACTCGAATCCAAGTCCGGTTTAGTGCCAGCTGCTGTTATTGCTGTTAAGGTAACAAGTAGGATAAACTGTTCATCAGTCCAGTGTTGCATCTAATCGGAGTTTATTGCGGGGAGTAAATTAACTGACTGTACAGTACATTTATTTACAGCCAGTGTGACTATGCTGCCATTTCGTATATAGATTCCCTCCCTGCGGCCCTTAAATGTTTTATCACCTCTTAAAGAAACTGCACATACAGTGTCTTGCTATTCGCCGTCTGTATTTACTGTATCATGAAGTGTAAATAAAACTGTGCTCGAATAGCAAGACAAAGGCATCTGGCGCATACAGCCTCCATATTTAAACACAGAGTGTGTGAGTGCTGCGTTTTGCCTGGTAAACTGGATGGCTGGATATTAGTGAGCTATTTCATATTTTGGGTTGTTTATTATCTTTGTGCGTTTTAGTGATGTCGGCTTCAGAATCCCTGCCACCCCTTAAGTGCTAAACTGAGTATTCTGTGGTTTTCAATTTTCAGTAAATTGATCTCAGCTTCACGGACTGAAACTGTTGCACACAACTGCAAATACAGACATAGCACGTAAAAGCATCAGGACATTTTACTGCTGGATGCCACAATAAAACAATCATGAAAGTCGTGTTTCTACCACGAGATGTCACAAGCTTTTTCCATCTCCAGTTCACAGCAGCATACAGTGTAAGAGATTTCAGCTCCCATGAACTGTGACATACTATGTCTGGCGCTGTCTGGTGGATATATATAATGTCGTAAAGAGCCATTTGGATAAAGGTTGGGCCTAAAGAATATGGCTTAGTGCCAGAACAGATGGAAACCAATTGAATCTACAAACACAAGGCACAACTAAAAACTCCTCTAAACAAAACTGTACCTGAAAGCTCTGGAAGATAAAAGCAGCAAAAATCGAATCTGAAAAAATAAACATAACTTGAACTTGACTTGTAACATCATGAAGACAACTGTTAAACATGGCTTCAGCTCCTCAAAACATGGTTTCAACTCCTCAAAACATGGTTTCAACGCTTTAAAACATGGTTTCAACGCTTTAAAACATGGCTTCAACTCTTTAAAACATGGTTTCAACTCCTCAAAAGATGGTTTCAACGCTTTAAAACATGGTTTCATCTCCTCAAAACATGGTTTCAACGCTTTAAAACATGGTTTCAACTCTTTAAAACATGGTTTCAACTCCTCAAAAGATGGTTTCAACGCTTTAAAACATGGTTTCAACGCTTTAAAACATGGTTTCAACTCCTCAAAACATGGTTTCAACGCTTTAACACATGGTTTCAACGCTTTAAAACATGGCTTCAACTCTTTAAAACATGGTTTCAACTCCTCAAAAGATGGTTTCAACGCTTTAAAACATGGTTTCAACTCCTCAAAAGATGGTTTCAACGCTTTAAAACATGGTTTCAACTCCTCAAAACATGGTTTCAACGCTTTAAAACATGGTTTCAACGCTTTAAAACATGGCTTCAACTCTTTAAAACATGGTTTCAACGCTTTAAAACATGGCTTCAACTCTTTAAAACATGGTTTCAACTCCTCAAAAGATGGTTTCAACTCTTTAAAACATGGTTTCAACTCCTCAAAACATGGTTTCAACGCTTTAAAACATGGTTTCAACGCTTTAAAACATGGCTTCAACTCTTTAAAACATGGTTTCAACTCCTCAAAAGATGGTTTCAACGCTTTAAAACATGGTTTCAACTCTTTAAAACATGGCTTCAACGCTTTAAAACATGGCTTCAGCGCTTTAAAACATGGCTTCAACTCTTTAAAACATGGTTTCAACTCCTCAAAAGATGGTTTCAGCGCTTTAAAACATGGCTTCAACTCTTTAAAACATGGTTTCAACTCCTCAAAAGATGGTTTCAACGCTTTAAAACATGGCTTCAACTCTTTAAAACATGGTTTCAACTCCTCAAAAGATGGTTTCAACGCTTTAAAACATGGTTTCAACGCTTTAAAACATGGCTTCAACTCTTTAAAACATGGTTTCAACTCCTCAAAAGATGGTTTCAACGCTTTAAAACATGGTTTCAACTCTTTAAAACATGGCTTCAACGCTTTAAAACATGGCTTCAGCGCTTTAAAACATGGCATTAGAACAGAAAAAGGAAAACAGCACCACTGTTCAATACTAAAACTGGAAACTGGAAAGATTCCAACCTGATGATGAGGGAGATCCATGGATGGAAAATGTGGAATGGAGATTACTTGAGGTCCAGAACATGAGTGGCACATAATCCTGAATGAAATCAGAAACTCAGGTTTGATTGTGGACGAGGTGGAGTATACAATAACCTATGGGTAAGGGCACAGGCTACCATAGTTGGATTATGGGAAAAACAAGGAAGTGGGAGTGGCTGAAGGTGAGGGGCGTGGCTAGAGTAAACGAGAGGGAGCAGGGCAGACCAGACAAACATGACAAGAAGAAAAGTGAAGAAGAAACCAGCTATGAGTTTGATTCTAAGAATCCTTGAACTTCTACTTTCTGAGAAACATACAAGCATATACAGCACTATAGAAAACAGCTTGTTCACTTCTAATATTTGATCATATAGTACTTTTAGCAGTATAAGCACATGTCCAGGAACTGGAGAGGAATGTTTTATCACATATGCTTGAAAGTGCTGAGCAGCGTGGTGACATCATTGGACCAGACAAGCAGGACTAATGCCTCCTCGTACCACTTCACGTAGAAGCACTTCCATTATGAAAATACAGAATATGGAGCTTCATTTGAGTACGTCTGCCTGTCCATATTTATATGAAAGGGTGAAGCAAGTGCCCACTTCAAACCAGCCTTGAAAGTTTTCAGCGAGGATTCCACATTTTCTCTATTGTCTTTTTAATGTCCCTATTCAAAACTAACTCCTATACGAATCCTTCAGGTTTTTCACTTAGACTATGTTCTTAATTATACACAGGTAAAACACCTTTGCTATGATCAAGGAGATTGATGTTTTGATGGGTTCAGGTATGCAAAAACTCTCCAATAGAAAAAGTCAACAACAGGGCATTCATGTAATTCTCTAAGGGAACTGTGGCTTCAAAAGAAAGGACATGTTAACAGTGGTTGCCTGAAATGGTTATTGATTTTATGCTCATGTGAAATAAGTACAGACTCTTTTAATAATTTCAATGCGCAACCCCTTAGATTCAATCTGGTCACCAGGCAAAACAATCAATACTTTTTGATTTCAATCAGCTCGTGGCTGTGTAACGCCTGCTGTCATTTCCAACATTGTTCACTCTCCTAAACTCATAAAGATTAAAAATAAATAAATCCCGGCACTGCATTCTACGCTTTTACCTTTTTCCTCTACTTCCCGTTGTTCGTGTGGGTATCTTTGCCCTGTACTTCTATGCTTAAGAGGGACTAACGTCTCCATGGGTAGAGAGATAAACTCCCCTGCAGGCGGTTAAGACTATGATTAGAGCCAGAATTAATTGGATATTACTGAACATAAAAATCCATTATTGATTTAATGTAATAATAATGAGTCAAATTGAAATGGAAACAAGGTGTCTGGCAGAGGAATCATTTCCCACACTGGTGTTCTTTACTCGCTCTGACGTCTGTACAATGTTTAACCCTGTAAAGCCTGAAACATGAAAGAATTGTTAGAAAATTCAAATTTTTTGATGTTTATTGAACTATTTAAGAAAATCAGCAAAAAAAATATTTCCATATCATTTTGTTTTTGAGATTTTTTTTGTATCACATATGATACATTGGGCGATTTTTTGCTCATGACAGTGTTAACTTTAGATACAAAAAAACATTTTACCCATAACATTTAGAGTAGAACATTTCAGAACATTTTTCTGTTGTGTTTTTTTTTATTTATTTAACTTTTTGCACACTTTTTTATTTCTTTTGATGGTAGGCAGAAAAACAGTTCCTGTCCTTGTTTAGGCAAATGTGGACCTCAAAAAGGAACATCACAGAAAGACTCATCAACCTGATCGCAGTGGAACTTGGTTGCTTATCAACCAGCTTTTCGAAGAAAAAGCATGAAGACATTCGAGTCTTACCACAAAGTCTGTCTTTTAAACTAAAAGCGTGAGTCCACCAGTGGAATATCGATTCTGGCAGCTCTACACACGACCACCAGGCGTTTGGTGGGCTTGTTATGCACATTGAATGTTATTAGTGAATAATGTATTGATTTTTTAAGCACGTTTTTATTTTATTTGTACTTAAGATTTTATATTGTATTGCCTTTTCTTGTCGTGTATCACAACATGTCCATGTATAACTAATGATAGCTTTGTATCTGCTCAAATATTTTAGTTTGCATTAATGTGACCTTCGTTTCTTCTTCTGAACCGATTACTGTTCAGCCATCATGTTGAGCTGTTGAGTTTATACTTGACTTCTTTAAATTATTCTCACTTTTGTATTTTTATTCTTAATTTTCCTCATATGAGATGGGGGAAAAAAGTCTCCTCTTTTATTTGTCCTCTAAGCCATTGAATAAACAAATACATCCCTACTAGCATGTTGGGTCCAAGAGGGGGCAACACACAAAACGCTGGGGCCACGTGACACCAAAGTCAAGTTGGGGCCAAACCTGTGAACCCCTCGACTGCCAACAGCAACACATCCTGCCTGAAATGGAGCAGAGTTGTTTGCTGGATCTCTGTTACTGTCTGCCAGACTCATAACCCAATTTCCACATCAGTAATAATATACTTGTTGTGGGAAAAAAAAAAAGTGTTACCATGGTTCCTGAGGTATTTGTGCAGACATGTCTCCGGTTTTGTTTGACACAGAACCCGAAGCACCTCTTGTGCTCGTCCTCCACACAAACGTGTGAGAGATGGCCCTAACGCCCTGGCGGCAGGTGGAGACGGATGGACAGCCCCTGACGTGACGGACCAGCCAGGTAACTTCTACAGCCGCAGCCATCTGATAGATGTTAGCTACTGCAACTGCGACTGCTTTGACAGAAGACCTCGAGCAGAAGAGGTGCGGGGTCCCCTACCTGCCTCATCCGACTCCAGCCGAGGAAGGGCCCTCAATTATTGGAGTGATAAATGGCCTCCATCAAGCAAAGGAGACCTGGCTCCCTGCACTGGTACCTCAGCCGCTTGTCAATTATGATAAATAATCTGTTATGACCCCTCTCCCTACGCAGTCCCACCTCACCTGCCGCCACAAACAATCCCTCTTCGTCTTTCCAGACTCAATATGGTCTGCTTGTCAGTCGCTAAATCAAATTAGTTCTGAATAACTGATTGTGTGTCCAGATCCATCGCTCCGATAGCTGCAACCATGCTCCTAATCTCCCCTGCTGTTGCCTCGGCTAAAAAAGGGGGGAGGGGGATATTTAAATCGATGAGGGCTCGTATTGGTTCTGACAGGCTTGGCTTTTGTTAGGTGGGGCAAGATGACAACTCCTTATTGACTGCAGGGTGTTCGGGGATATACTGAAATAGGGTTTCTGTTCTGGAGCTGTGTGCTTCCTCCCCGCTGGGAGAGACCCAGAAAGAAAACCAAGCAACAGACCCAGAAACTACATAAGCGAGTGGTGGAGATTTTGAACATTTGCTGCCTCATAAAAAAAAAAAAAGAGAGAAGAAACTTAAATTATATATAATTAAAGTGAGTCTTATCAGTGCTAACAGTTAGGGACTCTCTTGCACCGTCTGCTTGAGTCTGCCACCCCTCTCCACCTCCGTGTCCTCTCTCTGATGTACATTTTGTAACTCCTTCAGATGCCATGCTGCATCCCAGGAGCTCTCCATTCCCAGCACCCCCCCCCCCCCACTGCCTCATTAATGAACTGTAAATACTCTTTGCTATGCAGCAAAACCGAGCCGACGACACAGAGAGGCAAGAGGACGGAAAGATGCACGTGTCAGGAGAGATGTTTGTGTTTAATTTACAACAGAAGAGAGAGATCAGAACCATAAATATCTTTGTCCTCAGCGTCAGTGTCGACATATCCGGTGCGCGGTGCCCTGCCCAAGCGCATTCACGTGGTATTAGCTTTCTTCTGTCGCCTTGTCCCGCCACATCCAGACTGCAAATCCAATTAATCGAACACAAAACTTGTGCCTGCATATCTGTGACAGCGTGTCGTGTTCACAATGTGCCCACAGTCTGAAGCTTGACGTCTCCGCAGCTAAGTCAAAGCCTGCCAAGTCACTGTCAGGTCTTCAAAAGTGAAAAAATAATCAAATAAAATAAAGCAAAGAAAGGCATAGGATATTAGAGCCATACACTATTGTTTTAAAAGATCACCCTGAGGCAAACTATCACAATCTCCTCCTTAAACACGTTCTTTTTGTGCTAATGAATAAGCAGCATGGGAAAATGCATATTAACCTTGTTTGACGTCTTACTGAAAATAACTTAACCTTTACGTCTGTTCTGAAGGAGGACTCTGCAAGATTTGATTTCAGGCAGTGGCAATGTTTCGCAAGGAAGAAACGAGACGGGCGCGCGCTTCTCCAAAGATCCTTTTATCTTCTATCCAGCCGAGGTCTCTTCCTTGTTATAATGACGTTCAGTGTTTCTTTGAACCGCTGCTGGGTGAGCATCTTCTCATTTGAAGACGGGATGTATAAAATTCACGTGATGGCAATTTTCATTACTGGTTTATTATCCACGTTTCTTCCTAATTGATCTGTTTTGGTCTATGAAATCATATTTGTCTGACTGGTTTAGCTGTAATTGTTGAGTTAAGCCAATATGAGAAGAACAACTACCAAAGGACTTTTATTTTTTGTTTAGTAGGATCCACATTAGTTATTAAGCATCTTTTCAGTCCAGGCCTGTGTCATTAGTTTGTTCTTTTGCGTCACATAAACCACAATTCATCCATCCTAGAACACCAATTCTAGTTATATTTAACCCAACCCCAAGCATTTATTCATCTATTCTGCTAAGAATCAGACCCCGATGATGTAAAATGATACCCTGGCAAAGATTAAAAGGATAAACAGCACCTCATGGTTCTCTTTTATCTTTATTATTCCCACTCATTACAACAATAAAAAACAAGTCGAAGTACCTACTGTACCGTGATTCAGTAGCTTGTGCATCCACCTTTGGCATTAAACTTGAATTAATCGTTCCCTGTGTTTCTGCATCTTGTCTTTCTTTAAACTCCTACAAAACAACCCTCCTCCTCTGGGGGCTTCAGCTGAGTTTCAAGCTTTTTCTAGCTACCTTCCTAAAAAGTTCCCATCCCTTTATCGGCTCTAAGGACATTCTCCCTGAGGCTTTGTCACTTGTCTTTCATCCAGGGTTTGTGTCTATGAAGTTCACTCTCATTCAGAAAGTGACCTATGCTGTGCAAGCTTAAGAGGAGAATGAATGCTGGACTCAAGTGGGCCTAAATAAAAAGTGTAAAGACTGGACTAAGATTAGAAATGGGCCATGGCCTCCTGCCCAGACCAGCTCACGGCTGTTGGCCGCCAGGCACCAACCATTCTCATCACTCCCCTGTACTACCATGCCGCTGAATAATGTCCTTTACATAGAACCAAAACTTTACAGGCTCTAATTTATTTCCCTAGAGTTGACACACAGTCAGCAGTTGACTTGGACGATCAATGAAAACAAAATCAGCTCATGTACCTCATATAGATAACTCTGGGCTGGTTGTTCTATTATTTAGTAGTTGAAAGAATAGAAATGAATGGAAGACTTTATTAGTGCAATATATAGCCAGGCTAATTTCCACCTGTTAGCTTTACTTTCCTTTCATTAAACGTCTGCACTGCAGCACCATCGTTTTTGTTTGTTTGTTTTTTGCATCTATTAAACTCAGAGCTTGTTCTGTTGTTCATATTTATAGTTATGAATGAGTAGCTCAGGCCTCTCACAGTATTAGAAACCGTTGGTTTCTGCACAGATAATCATCCTGGAGGCTTTTGAACCCATGGGGGATTTAAAGTGCTCCAACTCTCCGTCACAAAACGATACCTTTGTATAAACATGAACATTTCTCAAAAAGCCTAGAGACCTAAAAGAACTTATTCCCCTTAGCAACTACCTGGGTTTTCTTCACTTTTTGCTGGCAGTAGCCAGCAACAACAAGGAACCACGCTGTAAAATATTTTCACATCTAATCGGCTGAACAAGAGCCATAGCCCTGAGCCAATCTGTCCATTAACTGTACATTTGTTGAGCGTAACCTTTTCAGCTCGTAAAATTAAATGAGCTTGAAGTGTCCGTCGCCAAATGAAAATGAATCGAGACACATTGTCAGAAGGTAATGTTACTGTACTTCGAACTACTGTACTTCGTCTTCACGCCGATGGTCTGTGCGAGATCCTGCAGCATTAACCGACTGATAGATTGATCCAAATGAGCTGAAACATTCCACCTCCACCGGGTTTTTAATGGACTGCGACAGAAGAGACATAGTGGTATTAGTTTGCATTAATGGTCATTTTAATTGCTGCCTGGCGAGGCGTTATAATATTGCTTAATGATGCTGTGGCGCTAGTCTGCGCTGCAGTTGATGTCTTTTATAGGTTTACTACTGCTGCAGTTAGATGGGTTTTTTTTTTCTTGTCATGCGTTTTCATTCTCACCGCTGTGGAAACACGTGTTGGCGACAGACTCTTTCTTCACACGACATTAAAACATATTGGAGGAAAATGGTTATTGAATCTAGCTTCGGTAAGTTCAGGTGGGTAGACTTCTGGGTTTTACTGGGGCAGTTCAAGTCGTTTCCACAGAGATTTTTTTACAGTTTAGGTGGAAAACAATTTGCTTCAGACTTCGTTACTGTGAACCCCCGATCTGCGACTGCAGCGCCTGCTGCAGTTTGCTAACATTGTGCAGTGGGATTGTAAAGTGAAGCGGAGACATAGAGGCTATGAAGATGTGTGTGAATCTGAAATATGGTACAAGCTGTAAGAGAAGACTGTGGGGAAATCCTCAATGAGAAGAAGATTCAATGTGCTCTCAGCCGCCCTAAGAGATTGTCACCGCAGCTTTAAACTGCATGCTGGGAGAAATAGGAGCGAAGGGAGGAGTGAGCCACCAAGGTTCTTGTTCATGTTCTATAAAGCAGAACATGTCGGGCTGGCTGTGTTGCTTTTCAAGTGCAAATCAAGAAAAGACTCACACACTAACAGAATTATTGCAAATACTAAACTTTGTGACATGAATCAAGTCTCGATTCAGCTTTTGTGTACAAGAAAACTCCACAGTTCACCTTTGCGGCCCGAAGCAGTAATACCATGATCAGTGGTAAGAATAAAGAAAGGAAGATGGAGAACATCCAGCCTTCACTCTGGGTTAGTGGGGGTTGAGGAGAAAAATTCTGCCCTGAAAAAAAACCTAAAAACTCTTAAATCCCTTCGGACCAACGGAGGATTTTCTGTTAAACTAAACATAGAGTCGTGCAGCGGTGAAGCGACTTTACTGAACAAATGCCAGAGATACGAAGCAATCATACTTCAGTTTGACAAAGCTCTTCAGATGTACTGTAGTCGTATGAAAAAGAAAGGCACTAAGATTAATTGTCAGAGGCCCTGAGTGACAGGTTATACGGGTACTCACAGCGGTCAAGTGATGCAGCCTCCATGTTTAATGCTCATAAAGACATCAGCTCAAATTGTGGGAATGAACCAACTGTGGAGAGACACAAACGACAGGGACTGATCTCATTCTCTCTGTGTTTTTCTTCTTGCTTTTTTTTTTTACCTGTCTCAAAAGGCAGACGCGTGTAAAGCAGCTCGACACAACGCTGGAAGTTAATGGGGTGGTTTCTATTACAGGGCTGTCTGACCTGAGTTATGCCTCCACAAAGCTTGACACGTGACGTGTCCAACGATCTGGATTATCAGTTGTTCTTTTCCTTCTCCAGTTAATCTTGGTTTGTTCAGTCCAAAAAAAAAAAAAGGTTCCAGAAATGGTCAGTGTTTTCCACTAGTAGGTGCATTTGTAAAGCATCTCTTGACTTTGGTGGTGACGTACCCGGCTTTTCTTGTAGTTCACTGATTTCGGGTGATCGGCAGAAAACTTGCTTTTCTGCCCAAATAGTATGTGGAGCTTTATAAATTAACATTTGCTCATGTTATGGGTATAAAACGACTTGAATTCCTATAGATTTTATTTAGCAGACATGTTCTCAAATGTCTCTTCTCCAACCAATTTACATTCACAGATTTTGTCAACTTCACTTCTGATATTGCGTAAACTTTAATCTTTGAATTCAGGATTCAAACATTCAGCATGTTTTATTTTAATTTCACTTGATGTGACACTACTAATCGTTGAACTCACCTTTAATGTCTTTATTATCGCAAGGTCCACCATCACTGTGTTCTTCGTACTGTAGCTCTATTGGCGCATTCATGGGCAATTTAAGCCACATCTAAGGCTCACGCTAAAAAAATAAAAAAATAAAAAATCAATCTCTGAAAGCTACTGCACAGCAGGTAACAACACAGCCGCAATCACGTCTGTGGAAGAATTTTATCAGCTTCAAAGTTTCCCACTGCCACTTTGACACAATTCCACTAAATTACACCAGAAATTATTTAATGGCAAAGACTTTTAACGGCAGAGAAAGGAAATAGGGCATTGATTGAATGCTGAATATGAAGCATTGGATTATTGAGCTAATAGAAGCGAGAGCACATCTAAAGGACGTGCTTAGGCTATAATGATCATGATGCGATCCTACTGTAAGTGAGGTTTTGGACGATGATGGGGTCATGAGATTCCACAGCGTTGCACTAATATGGCTCAGCGGTCAGGTTCCAGATTTACTGTCATCTGTTTCCAGACGTTCCACTAATATGTGGACGTTATGTAAGTAAATAAAATAAAATAAAAACTGTGTGCATTGATTTGTGAATAATTTAGAGTCAACATTCAACTAGACAAGACAATATTATGATTGCATTGATTTGTGTTAAGTCTTCAACTTTACTTTATTCCAACATTATTGAATGCACATCTGTTAAAGGACAGTATTTATTTGTCCCTTGTGACTTTGTTGGATTGTGTGTAACTTTTGAAGTTGGGTCTAAACCCCCAGCTTTTGGTGAACGGTGGTCACAGGCCAGCCATCATGCTCCACAGGCCTTTGTCTGAATCCAGCATTTAGACATAGTCTGAACTCCTCGGTGGCGACTCCGCCCCCTGTAATGATATCTCCGTGTCTTAGATCTGTTTTCATTACAGAACATAGTCTGGATTTCCTGCTGATGACAAAAGAGCAATTATACCATGCGAGGCGCGTTCTTTCGTGCGTCTTCCGGTCACTTGGCTTGAAATTATCAAAGCACCTTGGAAGAAAGATTTCATCTCCTTAAAGTGCCTTCGCTTCATTAAATTGGAAATAGAGAACAAGAGGTTTCTCATACAGATCACATCAAAAATAATGAGCTCTTTAAATTGCCTATCACAAACTTCAGCTATCTGAGTTATTTGCTCAGCGGCAGTTCACTGTAGTTCTAACAGACAAACTGAAAGACTCATTAATCGTCTTGGGATGCAGCAGTGAGGAGAAGCCGAGAGGATGTGTCCTCACTTACTGTACGTGTTGTAACCTCAAATGTTCTGGAGCTTCCTCTCAGAACGTGCAGCGTGAAGGTGCTCACTTCTCGTTGGCTTTCTTCAGACTTCTTAGTTTCTGTTTATACCCTTGTGTGTGTTTTTCATAACACTCACAGTATGATGGAGAGCAGAAAGTTCAACCAAGCTCCACAAGTTACCAAAACATGGTTTAGCAGTAAATAGTGTTAAATTTTACTATGCAGACCTGAAAGGCTGAAAGCAGTGTCATGGCAGGTACAGTTCAGTTCCACCTTAAGTTCCCTGAACACCACATTTCAGTGACTGACAGCAGATTAGTCTGAACCGCTAGGTGTTTATTCTCAGAGGGCACAAACAGCTACAGTAAAGAGGAAACACGGTCCAGGTGAAAAGCAGTTGGACAATTACACTTTTTTTTTTTATCCGACTATTCAGTCTGAAACAGCAAATCATAAGTCATGTAGAAGGGAAGATATTTCAACAGATAAATATGAGTGAATCGAGGTAAATTATATATTTGATATTCATCCTGTGGTTTCCAGTGATGTAATAAATGTGACATCAGATCAGCAGAAATGTTTTCTCCTGATCTTTACACCTTATTGGCAAATGAGAATGTTCAGGCGGCTCAGAGAAGAATGCTGTCCAGACTCCTCTAAGTCCCTCCCACTGCCAATCACCCAGTGACCAGTAAACTGTAAACGCAGGAAGCTGACAAACGTTCATTATAATTACACCCTTGTGGACGCGTGTGGACTATGTTACTCCAAAAACGGCAACAAATCGTCTGCAATGCTGCAGGTTTCTTGTCGATTACATCACTCGACGTATTTTACAGCAGACACTTTACCCTCTGTCTTTACGAGTCTTCCAGGGCCTGCAGCGTCCTCACAGCGCGATGTTGTCACCAGCAGCAACCGGTAACGCGTATGCAGCCCAGTGTCTCCAGTCTCACTCTACTGCTGGCAAAACTGAGTGACCAAATATTTTCCAAGCTCATTGCGGAGTCACGACCAGAACGATCGGTGGAGCAGCCACCAAGAAATAATCACATGCTACAGTACAGAAACCAATAATACACAAATGTTTTGGATGATGTGTGGTTTCATTTATGTTTCAGATGTTTGATCAGTGGAACAGTAAAACATTTCAGTACATAAGATGTTTAACTGTTTAAGGTTCAATTCTTATATGGAAAAAAACAAAAACAAGAATACACGTCTAACTGCAAGAATGACGAGCCTGCAGTACAGATGTTTAATGAATTAACTGAATATTAGGCGAGGAAGTAAAGGGATTAACAGATTAATTAAGTTCCCTGCTCTCCTTATATGTCACTATTTTCTCTTTTCAAACATTTCATTTAAGTTCATTTGTTCCTGGGATCAGCGTGAAATTATTCACATCTGTAAACGTTGAATAACTGCATCCAGCAGAATTAATTCTCTTTGACTATGTCTCAGAATTACAGACTTATTAAACGTCTTCCTCAAAACACATTTTCTCCTATTTTAACGGAACTTAAAAGTTATGCATTCAGATACTTCGAATCACGGATGGAAATTAACTCTGCCTGGAATTTAATTCAAGATGAAGTTATTTCTGGCTTTGTGTGGTGTTAATGGAGACTATTGTTGTTGTTCAACTTTATTTCTTTAACCGTTGTTGTTTTTATGTTCATGCCACCATGGAAACAAGATTACTGCGCAGTAAAGCTGTTAACAAAAGACATTTTCAAGCTAGAAGCTCATCTCAGCTAATGTAAAGAAGAAACGCTTGTTTACACGTCTTCTGATGAAATAAATATTTATGTGGTTGGAGGCATTTTCCGTCTTGTTTTCCATGTGACTGACAACCTGTGAGAAGCTTAGTGCGTCAGGCCTCGTCACATTAACACGTCTGAGTTGAGTTTCTCTCAGCTTTACAAAATCAATAACAACTGCCTTCTGCATTTTTAACATTAACACTGCTCCTGTTAATGTACAACAGTTCTTGTACCATAGACCTGCCAGCTACCTGCTCTGTGTTATTGCTGCCAGGCTCTTGCCTGGAATGTCTGACTTTTCATCTTGACAAGAAAACAGGATGTTCTGTGTCTGTGCGAAGCTGCTCGAACTCAGAGAACGACCGTGTCTACATCCAAAAGTTTGGATTCTAAAGTTTTTGTTATTTCTCTGCATAAGCTGCGAAAAGGGCTGGATGGATTTTTATCGTTCTTCATCGGTCACTGGTCATGGCTGTTATCTGGTGTATTGCATATCGCCTTGTTTTTTTTTCCTAGTGAGGTAAACTCAACTTCAGTGAAGTGACTTCAACTTCCTGTGGCAGAAAAAACTGCAGCAAAACAAAAGTTGTGACTTTTCCTCAGGAAGCCGATTCAACTGTGCACACAACTGAACACCTGAACACTAGTAGCGATCACAGCCTTAGCCACAGACCAGGTGCTGTTGATATAAGTGGACATGTCGATGACCTCTAGTGGCTGTAATGACATCAAACGCCGTTTAATTTTGGATTTTCAAATTTGCACATATAATACATAGCATTCAATGTACAACACGTACATCAACGGCACCACCAACAACAATAACAACAAATAGCAGCAAGAACAACAGCAACCATTATCTTTACTACCATTATGTAATACATATAAAGACATCACCATCACCATTATTGCTATTACTACCATTAGCAGCATCTTCCCGCATCAGATCATTAGTCAGTACAGACCACGATCTTTGAGTGCTACCCATTTTTATTTTTTGCCTAACTGTAAACACAACCAAGTCTTTCTAGTTCATAAACCATCTTATGACAGAGAAGCTCAACCCAAAAGCCTGACTGATAATCTGGCTTGATGGTAACACACAGTACAGCCAGTGAATCGTGCGGTTTAGCGGACCTCACATACAATAGATTAAAAATGTGAAATGGGTTGAACTGCACCCAGAGAATAATCCAGTATAACCTCATCACTGATGCATAGTGGCAACAAGACTATTAGAGGTCTGATGTACTGTATCACAACACATTCAAAGCACATTATACTCAAATGCCTTTATTTCACATAGTTGTTCCGTCCAGTCTCTTCCTGGGTTTGTTCTAGTCTCTTGCTATACGTGTAGTGTGCCTCACATGAAACTAGACAAACCAAACTAAAACTAAACTGATTTTTATTTGAATACCGTCTACCTGCAGACTTGCCTACATCACAGGCTGAGGATAATTCATTTGCAAACAGTTCAAAATACAAACTCCTCCTGCATCTCTTCCTTTTGGAATCTCACGTACGGTGGCTTTGCAAATCCCATTTGGGGACAGTCAGAGCGCAGCCAGAAAGTACCCAGACGCTTTGTGACGGTGTCAGTTCCTTCAGCAGAGCTTCTGCCGTTATCAGGATTCCAACACAAAGCTTTGGGACGTGCGCCTGCGTTCACCTGCTTCCGTGTGGACGCTGGCGGCAGGATTAAATTCTGGATGGATGTTGATTCATGCACAGATCAAACGCAGACACGCGTGTGTCACGAAACCCGGCATCTTCTCCTCGCAGAGCACTTTTCATGTGGTGGTTCAAGTCCATGAACGACAAAAGGAAAATTCCACAATCTGAGTTCATGCCAGTTATCTCATATACCATTTATTTAAGTGTCACGATCAGAGCCGGCTGCTATAATACTATTAGTCCGCCTTGAGTTTATCTTGAAATAAATTCAAAGCAGCATTACAAGTTGTCTGCTTGATAATTACTCACTGAGGTCTCGACTATGAAAACGTCTTTTTATTTGTCTTAATTCACGCGACACCGCGGTTCACTTTGTCAGGACGAGGTTTAGGAGGCATCAATGCTTCGCTGGAGTAATGAAAAAGAAGAATTGGAGAAATGAAAAAGTTGCTACAAGCTTCTTTGTTTGTTTTTGGCAAGGCTGCCTCATTAATCTGCTATTTCACCTTGATCGTGCCTTTTTGAAAATCATGGAAATCAGTCATCACAACTGCGCGATGATGCACATCTCTGAAGGACATAGTCAGGGACCGACAGACCTACAGAACCGTTATTTTGTATGCTGTTTGTTTTTTCCCCCCTCAGTCTCTTCTGTCACATTACGGAAGGAAAAGGAAAGAAAACAAAGATGTTTACACATGTTTACACTAGGTAGGGGAAACAAAGAGATGAACCAGTAGAAAGCAGAGGTTGCTGGTTGAGACGCTTAAACAAAGATACAGTTAACAGAACGAAATGCAGAACGTAAGGTGACAATCCAACAGGGTGCTGGGCAAAACTGAGGGCTTAAATACAAGAGAGACACAAGTGAAAACAATCAATAATCAAGCTTGAGCAACCGGAAAAGACCTTTCAAAATAAAAAAAACCCACCCAGAAATCAAGCTGCAAACATTACAGTGTACTCATCTAAAGTTGTTGTCGGTCTCCTTAAGCCTTGATGGTGATTGATACACAGTGTGTGTCCTTATTTTACATTTGATACCTTATTCCAAAATGCTGCCTTCCTCCTGTTGTTTTAATATCTAGTATTCCACAGGCTCTCTTTCCACTTTTTCAACCAGGGAAGCGTCAAAAATTGGGGCTGGAAAATTCACTTAGATAGAAACGGCTGCATCGCCAGGCTGAAATAACACCCCCACATTTGGGTGTTAGATATGTTAAACACATCCTCCTCCTCCTCCCGTCGTATCAGCTATGAGACACTGTTGGGTGAAGGCGGTTTAATAAGCTGACACCCCATGTACAGTAGCAGTCAGGGTGCTCTACACAAGAAACAGGTCTTTTTTTTTTTTTTTAAATATATATTACACTTCTGACAACAACACGAGAGAACTTACAGTAAATCTCCTTCAAAGAGATATTTAATTTCAACTCAATTTGCTATGCAAGTCAGATCATTTAAAAAGCATAAACCTCTTAGAAAAGTTAAACCCTAGTGTCTGAGAATAGATAAAACATCATGAAGAGCATTTGCTGTAAGCATATAGACTAAATATAAAACAGACTGACAAAAAACTCACTGTTATCTCACTGTCATTTTCTTTGCTGCTTTGTCGTTGTACATTTTCATCAATAAATCCTTTGTAAGTCATCAACTTTGATCACCATCAGGTGTATAAATCTTTCTGTCAGCCGTTATATGACTTGCTTGTCTTGCTGCGCTTCAATTACGCTCCCACACACGGAGCCAAGGCGACTGACATTACAGGAAACCGATTCTATGTAATGCAATCAGAAAAAGCTAAGACCTATTAAGATAAGGCATAGATGAAAGATAATATAAAACTTAAATGATCCCCGTCGGGAAATTAGCTCAGATACCAGGACACGTTTTGCAGGGATAGAAGATTGAAATGCATGAGCTACAGCATTATGAAATGAGTGAAGCGATGGCTTTTACAGCACCAGGAGTGGAATTCACAAAAACAGTGACGTGGGAAAGACACAAAGTCACATATAGATACATTATACTACACAATGTGCATGTTGCTTAGCTTCCATTGAAAAAAATGACAGTATTCTTAATTAATTTGATATTTAAATAACCCAAAAATCACCTTTGCGTGAAAGTTTCCTTTAATGGATACATTTATTTACAGTCATTACACTGCTGTTGCCTTTGTAAGAGTTTAATTGAAACTGAATATAATTACGTATAAAGGCAATAATATTCATTAATATCGTAACAGTTGTGATTATTTAGCCAGTTACTTTTTTTCTTATTTGTAGCCATATCATAAATCGTACCACAGATAAAAAAAATACTGTGACACAAAAATGATTTTAAAGCAAACTATTCCCTGCCTACAGTAAATAGACGCTTTCTCTGTGAAATACAATCCCGACCTTGTATTGTACCAACAGCTGAGTTGTAGGGAACTGACCACACACACACACACTATTTCATTACTTTATTACTAAGGAGCAGATGAAAAACCTAGAGGTGCTATATTACATTGCTACTAAATTCATATGCCTACTATGGAAATATGGTTAATGAATAAACATGGTTACTGGCCAGATGTAAAGATAAAGAGACTGGGTTTTGAGTTTCTCTTTCATACAGTAAATGTGCTCAAATATTGATATATTTCACTCATTAGCAGTATAATTTGTCAACAGTACATAAAGCTTTGCTTGTGGTGTTTATCCATCTACCTGCCAGAAGCTTGGGCTGTACAGATGTTCAAACCCAGCCCACATTCCCGTAACCGGAGCTGAGAGGCAGCCAAACTCGCTCGGTACATTTTATCTGGGGGCTATATCGCAGCTTTGCTCCTATATACTGTAGTTATTCTCGTATTATAGATAATACGAGCATAACACTTGAGACTCGCTTGCTTATCTTGATCCCGTCATGCTCAGGCAGCATCATTCTGATTAATCTCTCCTGACTGCTAATTAATTAAGAAAATAGCTTTTCTTTCATCGGCTAAACGAGTGAAGGTAGTAGTTAGTCTCCGTGGACAAAAATATGAAAACTGACAACAGCGTCTCTATTTCAAGGTTATTCGTCTCGTTTATCACGATCAGGTGGCGTTTTCTACTGACTCACGACACAGAAATCAAATGAGAGCGACTCCAACTTCAGAATGAGACTAGACGTCTGAATTGAGGGCACCCACTCGTTCCCTCTGTCTCTCCGCCGGCTCTTGCTGTTAATTTAGTCAGGAAATTGTTTTGTGTTTGTTTATGAACCATGCAGTCCCAGGTGAGATTAATCCAGAAGGAGGCACGAAACAAAAGAAGGTCGTTTTGCCTGCAGTGATGACTGTTGTTACAGGGCTGCGGTTGTAGTAGAATATTTTCCAATTCCTCTTCAGACAACTCAGACCAGGCATACTAATCAATCTGCGTCACGGCGCAGGAGGACCGACCGGCTTGTGATAATACAAATTAGTCTTCACCTTTAAAGATCGTCCAGTGCTAAAGGTCCTAACACCATCGCAGCCTTTTTTATTATACGGATGATAATCCCTCATCAGCCTGGAGATCTGCAGAGGGGCTTATTTTCCTGTAATGCAGACGAATGAAAAGGTGATCACTGCACCTAATCTTCCTGAGACTTCCTCCTGCTCTGCTTGTCTGTCAGTTATGTTCTGATTCATCAGGTTGACCTTTCAGCCGTGGGACTGGAGGGGGAGGTTGCGAGGGGGGTGGGGATTATTCTTGACCCTTACATCCTCTGCATAAATCCAAACTTTCTCAGCTGTTGAACGGAACATAATTTACACTGCACTGCTCTATGTAGGTGTAAAAATTACAGTAGACAGACGGGGTGTCCGTCTCCCTCTCTCTGTCTCAAGCTTTTCAGCGAGTATCTCTCTCCACACTCCCCGGATAATAATAATAATAATACAGCTACATTTATACCAACACAACAATGGTTCAATTTTAATTTAGCCTCCACTTGACTCGACACACTTTTGAATAAATGAGCGATTTCTTTCCGATACAACGAAATAAATCACGATCGGCTTGCAAGCCTGAATTCTTTTTCCACTTTGTCTGGTAACAGCAAACCACAGCGCTTGTTTGCCAGGGTTGAAGTTGGTGTGCGACAGGCGACTTCAGTAGGTGGACGTCGTTGAAGGAGAAATACAACTTCACACAGACACAAGATGAAGTAATGATAATGTTGCTTGCAAAATTGATCCTGGATGTTGTTTAGGGTAAATCATCTAAGATCTTAACCAGTTAATTAAAAAAAAAATGTCCTCAATACTTTTTTTTTCACCATCATATTTTATGTGTGTGGTTTATAAAGATACACAAAAGAAATGTCATTGTCACTTTTATCGCTGTCTTGTATCAGTTAATCTTAGCATAGGACACATCCTTAAACAACACAACTCATTCTCAGGATGCAGGCACCCTGCTGAGTTTCTCTGAGCAACCATATAGACTAAGATATAAAACCGTTTATTAGGTTGGTATGTTTCCTTTCAAAGACTTTACAGAACATTAAATCATCTATTAGAGGGAACACATTCTCCATTGAGGACAGAAGATGTCTGCTGGCCTGAGCATGTTCCCATTGTGAGATGATGAAACGAGGCGACTAAAGGTGAGCCAGTAATCCTTGAACAGGTCCTGAAGTAGGATATATACAGTTAACAAAACCCGTCTATGAACGAGTTACTTAATAAATGAAAGACGAACCCTGCTACTGCTGCCCTAAGCCTTTGAACAGCCAGAAGCATTCTGAAGGACACAATCCACCATGTCTTCACCTAAAGGACCCGAACCATAAAAAAACAGAGGCAACACTTAACTACAACAACGTTAAATGCTGAATACAGTACCTACAGTCACCAAACCAAAATCTGTTGAGTGGCCAATTTTTGTGTATATTTAGTGAACAAAATGTCTCATTAAATGTTTACATTTTAAATATAGAAGACGTTACATTCATCACAAATGAAAACAGAGGAATTGTGCTTCATTCCACATCCTTTCTAATGTCACTCAGTGTTTCACTCCAACCCTGTTAGCGCGCGTCTTAGCCAGCTTCACAACACATACAACATGTGGATTAGACGTAATCTGACAACCCACATAAATGCTGCTTTTAAATGATCTTTTTGGACTTTCTCTGTATTTTGGTCCAAATACTCACTTGGTCTCAAGGATGATCTGATTAGATGTTGATGGTCAAAGGTCAAACTTACTATTATCTTAACAGCTGTTCTGGTCTCAGCAAAAGAATAGAATCTGGAGGTTGACTTTGACTCATGGATGAACCGATTACATTGCTGTGTATTGTCACGCATCTAGATTTGTGAAGGACACACACATTTGCAAGCAGTAATTTTTTTTTACGTAATTAGCAAGTTTGATACTTATTTCTAATATGAATATAGCTCAATGACAACTGTAACTCATCTAGGCTGAGGTAGTAGGTCATTGTAAGGATCCTCAGCTAAGCACCACACAGAATGGACTGTCTCCGTACTCGTGTGTGTTCTGTGTCCTTGCGTCCTATCTACCTCTTCTTCTTGTTTCCCTGTGCTACACTGGCCGTGCACGTGTCTCTTTTTTTAAAGGAGGTTGTGTAAATTCAATCAAATCTGCTTCACCGTCTTCTCAGGTTTGCTACTCTATCAACGTCCGATGCTGTTATTGATTTAACCTCAAACTGTGCCATTACTTAACTGCTAACATATACAGCGTTCCAGACGTTTGAATTAAAAGAAGTGCGGTAGGTCTTTGCCAGCATGAAACAAAGGAGAAGAATCAAACAAATATAATTGCTGGATTCTTTTCCATTTAGAGATTACAAACATTTTGAGACACGCTTAGACAAAGGGCAACTTTGTAAACAGCACTGAGCATCATAATAAAACAGAATAATCTCCATCTCCACCAACTCGCGCATAAATACCTGGATCGTTGGCTGCTAAATGCTCCATCTAACTTTATTTGCGTGGTATTTAGTGTTGCGTGAATTTTATAGTTATGATGACTATGTATTTAAAAATGAGGAGCTGATGAGAGAGACACAACAAGGCAATTCGCTGATACAGTAGGCCTGCTCCTCTCTTAGTATGAGCATTACCGCTTATTGTTGACTTAAAAAATTCAATTCCATCATACAAAGCTAAAAAATATTTAAAATTGCAGTTCTGTGCGCAATCTGTAAATGTCTGTCCCGTATTCATCAACGTTCTGTCTCCATGCTGCAGGTCAGAACACACAGCAGCGGAGGGTCCGGCTTTTAAAGTGGATGCCAAACAAAAAAAAACGTCGGGAGAAAGATAAAGATCAACTTTCTCGCAACATGCCGCCGATCGAATCCATCATCAGCTTTGTTTAGCCACGTGTGCCCCCCCCTATCATCAACAGGCTGTGTGTCTGTTTTGTCGGGGTGCAGCGTTTGTGCCGGTCACGGCAGCAGCCCCATCAGTGCACGCTGTGCACCCCACACACCGAGCCGGCGCAATCCCGTTCACTTCTAGGTGCTCATCTCAAATTCAGTACATGTATTTTCCCCTGGCTCTACATATGAGTGCTTTGCAAAACAGGGTTTCCTCTGCAAAGTTCTCCTCATTCACAATGCAGAAACAATTGTGCAGGATTGGGTGGAAGAAAAAAAAAAAAAAAAAGGACCGTCTGGGCTCATGCAGCTAAAATGCAAAGCACACCTGCACCAGAAGCCAAGAAAACATGTCTCAGGGCCATCACACCAAATACAGAAACAAAAAAAAACGCCGTGAAATAAGTTTTGGTGTTGGATTTAGACAAACTTTTGTTTTTTGAGCTGTCGTCCACCCATCGTAGGATTGATGGTTCGATTCCTGGCTTCCCCAGTCATGTGCCAAAGGGCCCTTGGGCAAGACACTGAACCCTAATTGACACTGGTGTGGATGTGTTTGTGTGCATGAATGGGTGAATGAGACACAGTGTCAAAGCACATCGAGTACCAATAGGTAGAAAAGCTCTGAAACAAGTTCAGACACTTTAAATACTTATGTAAATTTTAAAAAGTGTAAAAAGTGAATCAGGAAAGACCTACTGTCGATTAAAAAAAAAAATAGACCAGCTCAACAGAGCTTTGGTTCACTTATCTATTTAATAAGCAACGCAGAAGCACAATTGATGTTTGAAACAAAAACACAACTGACTGGTCACAACGCATTATCTACTGTGTCGTTGTTGTTTGTATTCTGCGAATGGGCCATTATCAGATATCAGAGTCATGATCCATCTACAACTACTGATAAACTACAAACTACACGAAAGAAAAGCAGACCAGAGGAATCTTCTTCTAGTCTCTTAGTCAATTCAAGTACGGGTCGAGCCTTTTTGCTTTCTTCAGCAAGGTTTGCAAAGCATCATACACAGATCAATACTCCTGAACCCTTCTGACGTCATTTGAATTTGAAAAACTACAGTTTCGCAGCCAAAACTGAACCTGATCATATTATTAAAACTGTCAGCTGCAGCATAGTTCACCTCTAAAAGTATGTTAGACTTGATGGCATGTGACGTTCAGAGACGCTTCCTGAGCGTGACATTCTTGTCGTGATTAATTGTCTTGGAACAAAATCAATATTGCCCCAAAGCGGTGGAAAAGAAATATGAGGCAAGAGAGAGATGCAAGAATCTGTCTTTAATTCTGTGACCTTCAAATCAATGTATTGCTCACGCCCTGTGACAGGAATCAATTTATATAGATGAGAGTTGACGAGGATGGAGGTTTGTGTCTCAAAGGGGAAAAAGAAAAATCTTCCAAATCGTTACCTGGAAGCTGTGTTTGCTCAACACTGTGATTTCGCTCATTGGAAATGGATCCTTCTCTTACAAACACAAGTGGATCTCTGCAACATTTCATAGCATTTACTTTACGCAAAATGTGGTAAAATCTGCCGTAAAACTCAAGCCTCTGCATGTTTTCTCTCTCTTTCCTTGCTGAAAGTCGACGTAACTTCTCAGGCATAGTTGGAACGACGATTTCAGGAGGCTCCGCGTTAATGACGCCGTTAACAACAAACACACCTTCGGCGAACAGAACACGCTGATGTGCGACAATACGATTCATTTCCATACTAAAGCCCTTCAGCGAAACATAACAGTTCAGCAGGTGCTTGACAGGTGGTTTGATGAACCACCTGGTACTCACTTGCTGGTGCAGCTGACATGTTCGAGCCAATGTGTGCTGACGTATACAGTGACCAGACACAAGATGAAAGCCAGCTACTGTATGGACTGTAGGGCCCTTCATGTACCTGCCATCAAGGCCTCAGCAGTTTGTTTTATATTTTGTGAGGTGAGGCTGTTCTAGATGAGATTTAAATAATCTCCCTTCACCTTTATTTTGTGATTTTTACTTGATTGTGGTCTGTATTCATTTGTCTCGGACATTTGTGCTGCAGCAACTTATCTGTGGGGTTGGATCAGCTTCCTTTGTCTTTTTGATTTAGATATCGCTGACGCTGCTTTGGAGCTAATTTGAAGTTAGTACATCATTGATTTGCTGCTATGGAAGCTTAAAGTACAATGTACAATTGATAACCTGGAACTTCTCCTAAGGTCAAGAAACGTGTCCGTTTTCTAAGTCATAATTATGATTATGGCCGAATTTTAGAGGAAAAAACAGTAAAGATGCTGCATATTTAAGAATATTTTTGCATGGGTCTTCTTTTTAAAATGGGTCAGCTGGAAAGTCAGATGGAGATTTTCAGCCAACACATAGTATGAATTAATCAACTGGTTATCAATAGTTAATAAAATCTGCTATTTCTGTGAGCAAAGTTAAAAATCCTTGACTAAAAATGAGACGCTGTGGGACCCATCTGTGTCAGTTGGCGAAATAAAAAGTGTGTTATTGAGTTTAGACACTTTCTCTAATATTAATATACTGGTAATAGGATACGAGAAGAAACTATAAACTCAAATGCATTCAAAGGCCAAGTGCACATCAATTTTACATTCATTAAGTACTACTGAAAGTTAATGAAATGATCACAGAAACGTCATATCCTTCAAGTAGAAAAACATTCAAACATTGTTATTAAAGATCAGAATAATGAATAAATAATAAAATGAAACTTATAACTTACAGTTATGTGCATTTATACTGGATAAAGATCATTGTCTGTTCATAGCGTTCATTTCAACTGGATCATATATCATAATCAGAAATACTGTGTAATTAAAAAGAGGTGCCGCATGGTTTTCTGTGGCTTTTGATGCATATTTGCTCCTTGAGAAAAGCTCATTAGAATCCTGGTTACAACATGTGTAAACATGACAAATACATTTGCATTTTCCAAGAGAAATCTACAGCAAATGAGAAAGTTGGGTTTTATGTTTACGATGTTTGCAAATTAAGGCTCAGAAAGCTGATTATGCTGGGGGGGAAAAAATGGTAGTGATCAGTGACGTTGGGTTGTATAATTAATGCGAAGTAGCTGAATTGGTGACGCAGCAAGGATGTATGGATTTACCGTTCAGTGCACCCAGCGCTTACAATGATGAATGACTGAGCGGGTTCTATGAAACTCAACTCAAGAAGGGGGGGCGAGCATGCGACAACTTTCTCTCCTCAGGATATTCCAGCGATCAACAGAGGCTTTTATCTTTCTTTTTCCCCAACAGCAGCTGGCTTTCCTCAGCAATTGATTATGGAAAAAAAAAAAAAAAGAAAACTAAAAAAAAACAAAACAAAACGGTTTGCCTCGTCTGTGAATCACTGTGTGGCTCATCACCCACATTTTACCGCCTCTGAATAGGAGTGTAGAAAGTCAATTTATTTCCCCAAGATTGCAATTTCTCTTGTTTATAGTATGAAAATGAGTTTGTGACGAGATGAAAAGGAATCACAGTCTAATTTGTCGGGAACTTGCTTGAATGTGATAATGAGATTCTGTTGTACATCAGTAATTTTAATATATCTCTGGTGACAATGATGGAAAAAGTCAGTCCAATAAATACCGGCTTTGATATCATCGCATTGCATCACACAGTCCCAGACGTCTTGGTTCCTCCTTGGCTCAGAGTTGAACTACGAGATCAATACGTAACGAGAACCTTCTGGCACAGCTGAACATTTATGTAAGCAAGAGCGAATTAGTCAATATTCAAGGATGGAACAGATGGTTTATAATTGGGAAGGCAACACTATTTTTGTATTTTAAATTACATATACAGCACAATTACAGAAAGCAGTAGAGATTAATGTGATTTTTCTTAGTTTGATTAGGGAAAGCATCACTACAAAATGTAAATTTAATTGTTTGTCTGTCTATCCAAGGAAGGAATCGTTGTCAGATCTGAAATTGTTGAAGTTAATGCTGTTTAATACTGAAACATAAACATGCTGGAATTTCCAGAGGTATATGTTGCACAAAAACACAGTGGACAGGAAATATACCCAAGTTGATTTTCTCTAAAATAATAATAATAAAAAACTCTAAATGGCATCAGAAATGTTATTTATGAAATAACCACAGAGAAAAACCTGCCTGTACGCGTTCGATTAATATGAACAGAAGCCACAGGAGGCTGGGATGAAAAACAACACTAAGTGTACTAATGTCATCTGAAGCAAATCCTTTTATGAGTGTTAGCAGCCTGAGTGTGCAAGTTTCCAGATTACCCAGATTTGTGAGTCAATACAACCAGTAATTACTTCACTATTTCATCGCCTTTGTTGCCAAGACGTGTTCATGCCTTTAATAAATATGTATCAAGGTGTCGTGTAGACAGAGAAGAGAATCTGTTGAATACACAAATGTGCGTTTACGTTGAATGAATATGAATATATTTTGTCTTGGTAATCTTTTCACTTTGTTGTGAAAAAAGGTTGTTTAGGTTACAGCCTAAATGATGGAGACTTGTATTTGAAGTTTTTAGAAACTCAAAGGTATCACACTTGACACATCTGGTAAAGAAACTAAACACGGAGACTGGAGACAGTGGGTGGTCAAGGCGGTTCATCACTAGGAAGGGGGGCGGAGGAGGAAGTGGGTGTGGCCAAGATGGCGAGAGGTTACCAGGAAATGGAACCGATAAAACAAAACCACAGATAAGATGTGTCCATTTATTAACAGAACATCCAAATCATTTCTGTGATCAAGTTCAAGGACCAGTGGGCGACCATCTGCTTCTGCTCGACACACGATGAGCTTTGTCTATTCATTCTCACTTAGCTTTACAGTGACACGACCCCATATCACTTGCTTTGTGTGGAAAGCAGCAGACGATGATGAAGATGAAGATGAGATTTGACACTGGCTCCTGTTTATCACAAAGATGTTGCCGCTAATATAAGACTGTGAGGTCTGCAACATCTCTGCAGCTACAGCATTTACTCTTTTGCGCTTATTGTTACTCAAGTGTTATTATATTATATGTTATTATTGTTACTCTGTGTTGTACTGGGATCTATTAGAAGCAAGATTTTGCTTCTCTGATTGTTAACAGCAGTACTTGATGAGCAATGTATCACTTTAACATATGAATTAATGCAATGAAGACATTATTCTCAAGAAATCAATATAAAGTGCAACAGGCATAATTTTCTAGGCAACATGTATAATTAATACATGTAACACACGCTCTCTGAATAATGCATGTGTCTGTCTATTTCAGCTATTGCTTCGTGAGCACCAAGGAAGGTTAGAAGCAAAGAGCAGGATTTTAAACACTTTGGAGAATGAAACTGATCGTTCAGCAGGAATCACTGCATCACTGCCGAGGTGACCATTGCCGACCTGGCGTCCATCAGGCACGGGGTGGGGGGGGCTGTTGCAAGGGCTCTTCATCGTGGCGGACCACAAGGTCACTGTCCAAGAAAACTTCCCACGCATCACAGCCAGACTTTAAGATTTTGCCTCTGAACTTTTTGAGATGTTATTTCTATCCTTACTGTCTGCTGAGACCCAAACTTGAGCTGTCTGGGCACATACATGCCGCTTTCAATCCTTTTAAGGATCTGGCGGGAGTTCAAGGTTTGTGTCCATGCTCATAATCACAATTTGGATGAGCTGGAGACGTTTGCCATGGGAGATCAAGCTAAAATTCCTCATGAGACATGTGCCTGCATAGTCAGGAACTACAGCACTGTACCGTAAAAAGATGAAAACTATGAATTTTTATCACCAGAGTGACAGTGTATCGATTCGGATCCCATTGTCAGAGAAGGTTATAGAAACAAGTGTGGAAATATTTTGTCTAATATTCGCTTACCCTCTACTCTGCAAAGAAAAAAAAAAAGAGTGGAATAGTCCCATGCTCATATAGAAACGACTTATGAAACTGACATGAGGAACAGTTATCAATCATTTGTTGATCCTGCTTTTAAAGCCCAGGTTTTCAATCCCACATCATCACTTGCTCGTCTTTCCAGGAACATGTAGAAACTGCATTGATTCTAGATTCACATTGCAGATGCAAACAGATGTAGCAGTATTATTTTATATAGTCCATGGGGATGTGAATGACTTTTAACAACTGCTTTAATTGCAGTTTACCAGCTGCAGTCTCAGTTGAGTTCAGCCTCTTTGGGAAGACATCAATTGATCAAAGCAATAACTTTGTTTTGACCAATGTCTAGCAAATGAGATATGAGATAAGTAAACTAGCCCACACTCATCTGATCCCCATTTTCAACTATCCTATCTCAAGCTACTTCAGTTGTTTCAAAAACAGGACACAAAGAACAAAAGGCTTTTCTTTTCATATTCATAGCACTGAGGGGTAAAGGATACTTCAGAGGAATGAGCTGGAATTGAAAATTTAGAAAACAAAAAAAGCAAATCAAATGTGTGCACCTGAGGACACTCAAATAGTTTCCTCACCTTCCATTTACACTTTAACAAACAACATAAAATAACATGATTGATTGTTTCATGACACGGTAGCAAACCCTAAAGCTACTGGCAAAGCATTGTGGGAGTCACAGCAATATAACACTTTGACTATATATAGCCACTAAAGTCCATTCAAGATTAAGTCAACAGTTTTTTTATATTGTCCATTATATATTATATAGCAATTATACATTCAAAGCTAATTTAATAATAATTAAAACATACCTCAATAAGCTGTTAATATTCTAAAAGTAAAGTGAAGATCACCCTTAGGTAGAGAGCATCACAAAGGGAAGAAAGGCATTCGTTTATATGGAACTGGGAAAATGTATGATTTTAGATGTCATATCTTTTATTGGCTGGTTCTTGGTAAATGATTATACAGTAAAATGAACAATGGAGGAATCTGTTTTAGGGTTAAAAGTAAAGTTATTGGCTGAGTAATAGGATTATTTAAAGGCGCCTGCGGTAGAAAAACACAACAGTCTAACAAGAGAGTTAGACAAAGCTCGGCTGTAATCACATTAGACCACCGTCAGAATAATAATATCACTGTGTCAGGTTTGGATGAAGGTCTGACTTATTATTTTTGACAAATAATAGGTGATAGTGAAACGGCCAAACATCATCATCTTCCACAGCTTCAAATGATCCTATCCTACTACTTTGACTGCTTATTAATCACACACATGCAGCTGTTCTGGCTCAGCAAGAACAGCTTGGTGGAACCTGGGTGTGTGACCCAGGTCGAGACCCACGTGTGACCCAAAGCTAAGTTTGCGGCGCATTTCTTTACATTATCTCTCAAAAGGTCAAAGCGCTCTTTCGTCACGGTGACATGCACTTTAACAAGGTTCCCTGTGCCTGAGGCAGCACAACAGCCCCACAGCACCGAGCTCTCACCGCCGTGTTGCACAAAGCCCATGTTGTTTTCATCCGAATAAAGACTTTTCTAAACGTATCCGCTCGTGAGCAAATGGTGCCGCTCTGTAACAACTGGAGCTTCTAGAAACCATGTAAATCTACAGTCTCCCTTTCTCAAAGCTATATGTCTAATATTTAGATTTTTCAGTTGTGTTTTATTTCTCCACTGATAAAACTGAAGACGCCATTGGTGTCGCCATTGTCATCGCGTACAGTGCGGGCATCTCGTGCCAACAATCGTAACCATGGTAACATCATAGACTCATTCCAAGCATCGTGCTTCCTTACTTTTGGTAGTATTTACACTTTTCATAGCTGCCAAGACTCTTTTCCACAGAGCACTGTAACATAGTAGCTTGTCTCATTATCCTCTTCTCTCCCTGTCATTAATGCAGTGACGTTGAATTACTTATCTATAAGCTCTTTTCAATAGCATTTGTTGCCCAAGGTTAACTTTAATTACTGTCCAATGATTTTTAGTAAGTCTTGACTCTTCATGCAGGTGAACAGTGATGTGTGTGCAGCTCCGTGTTTGTCAGAAATCCCTGCACCAGGTATCCCACTGTTCCTATCAAAAAGCACATTTCCTGTGTTCTTGTCTTGACAATGTAGTGAAGGCACACATAACAATGAGGCACAGATGGAGACCTCACAATACTAGATGTTTTTCCTGGAGCTGATATAAAGGGAGATTGCTAACCTGCTGTCTCTCTAAAACAAGCTTGTTTCTTTCACCTTCTTAAAAAAAAAAAGAAAAAGAAAAATAGGGCTCAGGAAGGCAAAGCAGCTTTAAGTACCTACTCTGTGAATGAAGATTCTTTTCTTAGAATGCCAGGAATTTAAAAAAAGACTTGAACCGCATTGGGGCTGTAGACGTACAGTTCCTACATGGTTGCGTATTGTTTGAATTTTATTGAATTCGATTCTGCTCATCAGTGCCAGTTCTGTATATTAATTCCTTGTTTCAATTTATAAAATGTAAGTTTTAATTAATCTGGTTAATCATGGGTTTTTTTTTTACAACCTTTTTTGCCTGATGTTCCCTAAGTTCAAGGTCCCCAACCACCAAAACTAAGACTAAGCCTGAGTCAAAATTCTCCCATCTTGTGCACAACCACGTGTCTTCGCCTTTAAAAGAGTTTGAGCGGTTGAACATTGAAAAGAAACATGCTATTCAAATGAAGATGCTTCCCAAAATTTCTTGTCTCACAATCTTGTGTCAATAGTGAAAAATTCAGCAAGAAGAGAAAGACGGGAATTCGTTTGACAATGGCATTTTCGATAAGACTGTGGGTAACGTACATGGAAGCTCACAAATTAGCTCATATCATATGACAGATGTGTGAAGAACAGGTGGTATCTACCGGATTAAAGCTGTGCAGGAACGCGGAGCAGAAACTTGATATTTTCTTCGTAGTTCTTTTATTTCAGAGAGAAGCGAGATGGAGAAAAATGATACGCAGCAAATGAGCTTTGGGTGCACCTCTTCGTAGCATATAGATATAGGTTGGTGAAGTGCCTCTTCTACCTCAGCTGAAATTATGCTGCACTTATAGAGCTGTGGTGAGAGCACATAGTAAAAAAAAAAAAAAAAAAAAGAGGGGTCGTGACTGAAACGCAGCAAGCTTTTACCTCAACCATGGATAAACATCTTCATTTCTTTCAAACATTAAATTAAACAGCTCTAAGTAGCCACCCTCCATCTGCCTCTCATCTGAATTAAATACAAAATATGACATACAGTACAATATATTAACCTTGTAACTCAATATAATGCAATAGTTGTTACACACCTCTTAGCTCACGTACAAAGCAATGCGTTCCCAAATTGTGTTTTATAACCAACTTGAAAAACAGTTCAGGTCAGTATCTGCAAATGAATACGCACAAACCTGTTGCATGGATCCAGGTATCTGTTATATGGACACCGCAAACACCACATCGCCATCTAAATTCTGAGTGACAGCTGCGGCTGTATTTCAATTACAGGACCACAGTTTTTTTCCAAAAAAATTTAATTGTTTTGGACGAAACTAAAAAGCTTATTTCCACCATGTAAGTCTCCAGAGAAAAGAGAAATCTGGCAGGTCAGGTCAAGAACATAATTACAAAAAAAAAAAAAACAATAAATGAACTAACCCAAAAAGAACAAAATTAAAAATGTCCAACAACATTTCCGCCTTATGACTCTTATAAATACTTAATACTAGGTCGTTTTCCCAGGGAACTGCTGCAGTTTACAAAAATGTCCCATTTAAATGTCTTTTCTTTAAGGTTTAATTCTTGTTGCATCATGGTGACCATTTAAATTAAACTGACCAGGTGCCAGGTGTGTTCTTTATCATTTTCTGCCACGTCGCTGCACGTGCACGGAGGAACGGAACCTGTCCTGTCTCCTAAAACACAAATCTCCTCTACTCTCCGTTGTCCTTTTTCTTACATCGCTCCACGCGTCTGTAGAAGGAGGAACCCCACAGAAACATGGGTTCTGATAACAGCATCCAGAAATTCTAACAAAGAAGTTGATTTCGAATCCTGTATGTGGACACACAAGTGCAGGGCCTGAATGCAACTGAATAAAGGCATATAATTAGAGCTCTGGGTGTAATTAAGATCAAAATGCATGTTGTTTTTTTTTCCTTGAACTTGCCTGGACCTGCTCTGTAGTAAATCCAGCCTGCCCTCACTGATTAAAGGTCCTCAAATGACAGTGGAGGTGATTTGGATTGGAGGTAGCCCTTCTGCAAAGCCCAATCTACATCCTGCTAGAGCAAACGAATAGATGTTAAATCAGGAGCTCTCCTACAATGTCCACTCATTGCACATATTGTGCAGACCTCTTGAAACACAAAACAGGGGACACATGCACGTGTTCCCAGAGTTTGAAGGGAGATGGATGTCACGCCAGTAACCACCAAGCCAAGGAACTGACCTTCTGATTTTTTACTCACTCTGCACACGGATGACTGATTGTATTGAACAAATTTTGATATGCTACTACTCTAGTTTCACTAGTAGCTCTACTACTAGGATCTAACTTTAGTGATCATGTGACCATTTTTTATTAGTCCAGTCTTTTCCCAAAGCAAAGATTCAGAATTCTCCCCCCATGTCGTCGTAGACTAGGGACAACAAGTCACAAACATCGACTCAAAAACTGGATATGTGCTATTGGTGCTCACTCGCGTCGTAGAGCTGACCCAACTGATTCCAGATAGATTCGACGGCGCACAGGTACCGTGTTCAAAGAAACAGGGCTCAGTTGCTGGATGTTCGAACCCCACACCAAAGCCTTTAACGTCGGGGCAACACACAGGAAGGCTTTGTGGCTTACTTTTAAAGGATAAGATAATCCTTTATTGATCCCACGTCGGGGAAATTCAATTATTACAGCAGCTGCAGATAATAGACAGTGCAAAAAAGGCAGAAATGTACAGAAGAGTGCAACATTTACTATATTTACAAATACAAATGGACCGGTGCCGGGAAAAACAACCTGCACAGTATTGTATGTCCTGTCGGCAGATACAGGGCTACAGCAGCTGATAATCACCTTTATTGTGTCAAAATAACCTTTTGAAAACTACAAGGCTTCATTTATTTGTTTTTACTTGTTTTTTTTTTCCAATTTTATGTTCTGAAGTAATAAATAAGGGCAACAGGCACAACATAGTTACAAGCCTGCAGGCTAGAACATATACAAGACATTATGCTGGAGAAAATTATATTGCATGACCTCTAGAAGTGTTCCTCCTACTGCCTGAAAATACTCCAACATGTAATGAGGTTCATTATCTGAAAAGAAATACATAATCACTACAGAAGCTGATGAGAGACAGCGGCATTACAGGCGTTATAAAACGAGGATAATATCGACACATTTGCGGGATGTGAGATGGCACATAGAACACCAAAGAGTCTCGCCACCTCTCTGAGACAAAGCTCCACAATCCCACTTGGCCGAGCCCCCCCAGACAACAGCAAAGCAGCCACACACACGCGCGCGCTCTTATATCTACCACGTCTTCTTCTGAAGCAGCCGAAAGTTAACTGTTTTCCTCAGTCACAGCGTCAGTGTCGTTTCTGTTCTAATGCCATCTCTCACGCACAAGACTTTATCTTATTTCAAACGGTCTACACCACTGATGTCTAATATGAGTCCCCCTCTTTACTGTTGGTTTTTGAAAGACTTGTTGTTGTTTTCGAGGCAGACTGCTGCTGCCGCATGGGATCACGCATGCATAATCTAATATGATTATTTATTCTTCATAGGTTTTGTACTGTAGTCCTTTATAAAAAACATGTTTATTTATACACCTTATCAACAATGACTTGAATAATCAAATGCTGGTCAAATGCTCGCTTTTAGTCGAAAACTGAATATACAACATACGTAAAATAATATAAGAAATTAAATTTAAAAGCTGACTGTAAAACGTATTTTCCACAATTAAATCATCTTAATCATCATTAAGTCATTAACTTAACACTTAACAGGTGACAAAGATGCACAAATTTGGCTATTTTCTAGGGTTTTTTTCTGACAAAAGTTTGTCTAATGCTACAACCTGCTTCAGTGAAATGGATTTTATCATATTGCTGAAGACAAAAAAGACAGAAATGAAAGTGGGGCTACAAACTTTTGCACATGACTCTGTGCAGCAGAATCTATAACTATCTACTGTAGCTGTCAGAGCCACAGCTACACAGTAAATGATAAATAATAGGGATGAATGTGTCTTAGCCTCCTAATTTAGCGTCTCACTTGCTAAGATCCCCAAGCTTAGAACAAATCTTACAATCAGCCAAAAATAACAGAAAGGATGCTGCAGAAAATCATATTTCAGGAGGAATTAAAACTAACTGGAAGCGATGGATACAAGCAGAACCTCCAGGAAGCTCTTCTGAAGGCATAAAAGTAAATACCAAGACAAGCTGATTCCCATGACAGCACTAAATCTTTACGATTAATAGTTGATCATTACTGCAAATGTGTTTTCCCATTGCTAGACATATCAGTTTAGTCTGCTTATATGTAAGAGCAGCTTTGATGTATCAGCTTACTAATGTCATTCCTTCAGATTGGCATTAAACATCCTTTATTGCTTCTGTTTTTTTGGAATCAGCTACATACAGTATAACTCATCCAATGATCCTCTTAAATATGATACAAAGCTATAAAGATAAGCGTTTATTTACATTCATCTTGTGCAAATATTAAAATGATACTCAAACAAGTATGGGTTTGTATTTTAGTTCTTCAAATTAAACGAGTGAGCTTTTAAAAGCCCTTTGTTTCCACAGCAGTCAATACTTACAAGTACAAAAACTGCATTTTGTTGCTTTCTATCACTCTAAACTTGTTTTTCTTTATTGGCTCAGATCAACCTTTTTGAAAAGTGGGACATTTTAAAGTTAAACCGCGGGGCTGATTAAAATAAAAGAACGTGTTCATGCATAACCTTTACATTTACCATAAGGGAAACGCATACGCAATGAACATTTAGTGCTACACTTGACATTCTCCATTAAATCACACATATATATATATATATCCTTAATTGACTAATAATACAAACGAAGAAATCAGGGAAGGTTAGTGAACGGCACTGAGGTCAGCAGCCACACTGGCCTATAAATGAACTGAACTCTTGTCTTTCTCATTTGCTCTGACAGTGCAAATGAGGATTCTCTCACCTCAGGAGCCACTTGTGTTGGTCAGAATCACAAAGACGCAAAACTTTCTTCTTCAGCATTCACTGTTTTTGAAGATTTCGGATGCATGACCTGCACTGAATCCCCATTCATTTCTTCTCCTTCATGATTAGTTTAGTAAGGAAGATAAAGGTTCCTGCCTTAAAGGCTTTTACCTAAATTCACGTCATTAGTTACAGCATAAAAAAAAAAGTCGCATTTATTGTACACCGACATCTTTATGAACGGCCTCAGAGAAAAGCCGTTCCAAAAATAATGAAAGCAAATAAATAATGAGGAGCAAAAAAAAACAGTTCCACTGAATGTTGCAGTCTGAGCGAGTCGGCTTTGTGTTGACTGTGATAATTCACAGAAGACCCGGACAACAAACTGTTCCTGTCGTCCCTGAGAGGCTGTAACAAAGCCTGGATGACAAGCGGAGTCAAGCAGGAGGATGCTGTTGAATGCTAAACGGCCAAGCCAACGCAAGCTGACGGCTCGTGAGTGATCTCAGCCGACTGCAAACCCAAATCCGGCAAGATCTCAGGTGTTTTATCTGCATCTGGAGACACTGAGGCTCATCTGACTGTAGGCTGTCCAGAAAGCAACAAAATGTTTTAAAGCAAGCCTATTGCATTTTACATAAGGATCTCATACAAGGCCACCTGTATCAATCTGGTTTCACACACACAAAGATATTAGATGGTGACGAATGCTCGGATGCTTTCAAGCAGCACTTAGATGAAAGATATGCAGAGAGCACCAACATCAGAGAGATATGTTCCACGTAGGTTTTTTCTTTTTTCATTCGCAAAAGCATCTTTAAAATATCATGCTGTCATGTTTATAGAAAACATAGAAGAATGTTTCTTTACTCCGAACCTTTCGTACCATTTAGGAGGACCAGGTGAAGCCAAAAGTAATTTCAGCTCGTGCATGTATGTGGCTGAAAACATTATTACAGTATTATGTTTTGGGCAGGCAGCTTATTAAAGGCAGAATTTAAAGTGGGTGCATACTTGAAATGAAAAAGCAAACCCTTCAGAATAGTCCAATAACTAACTCAGGAAAAGCTTTGATGAATTCATTTTGGTTTGTGGGTTTGGCCTGCGGTTGAGGTAGGTATCGCTTTTCCGGTTTAAGTCGGTTCTCTCTTTAGGCCTCTTCATTTCAAAATGAAAGCAAATAGCAAACTATCTATCTATCAATCGCATTTGCTGGAGTTTGACAGCTGCTTCGGTAGTACTGATAATCTATTCCGAGTTAAAGGAATCTGTTTTTTAGCGATGTTCATCACGCTGGCTGCCACTAATTCCAAACCAACAGGGCTTTTAGAATCATATCACTACAGTACATTGTTAATAAATGACAGCCCTGCTTGGCTTGACGTGTCTCCAATGGAGAGACACCAAACACGGGCAGACGTGCTGACTGGATCATCTCTCAAACAAGTATTTGTCCAGCTGACATATTGAACGCCTGCAAATGAAGCAGTATTGATGTCAACTCCCCTGTTCCTTCACGAGCATCGAAGAGACCATCAATGGGATTGATTCACATGAAAAACATTCAGAGCAGGAAATTACAGGGTCAGACATCCAAGGGTATTACACTGGTGTGTTTTTTTTTTTCCTATGATGTAGTCAGCTCCTCACACACTTTTGTGTCTGTCGTCATTTGTTTCATGGCTGTAATAACAATGACGCATAGCTACTGGTTACTGCATACGTATTTTTTTCTTAGCAATGCTTAAGGGAAACCTTCAAAAGTAAAATAAAACTAAAGGAAGCCAGAGCTTCAAGCACTAACTGTGTGGAAAAAGTTGAAATCTTGTAAACAGCATTTGCACTACTTTTTAATTAATCACCAGAGCACTGAGCGCTGATTATTCTTTTCTGATTGTGCCAGTGAAGTTCAATATTTTCTTGCAATCAGACTTCAGTTCTCTGCCTCCTGATGAATGAGGTTAATATGTACGCATGTTAATTCAAAACAAATAATATGTATTTTATAGTGATTGTTTTAACAATCACAACAAAATTAAAGATTTCAAACGCATGAAAGCTTCAATCCCAACCTGAATATGGACAGGAAACATGAATGAATATATTATTGCAGAACTGTATAATTTACCATTTAATTAGAAATGTTGAAAAGATTTTCCTTTTTTTTTTTTTTGCTCTTTGAAATGCTTCAATCCAGTACAACACGCTGTGGTGGAGGGGCTTGCTTTCCTTAAGATCACAATGTTGCTATTTTGCAAAAGTTCATCAGTAAAAAATTCCAGCGTATTCAAGCGATATCTGTATTACATAGAAGAGGCAGAGCTGGGGGACTGTTCCAGTGCGCGGCTAAGAGCAAGAGGCGTAATCACACATCAAATGAGTGATTTTTAGTCTCCTAAGGGAAAGTATGAGCCACATCATCATTATTGACATCATCCCCTGCTAGTCAGCTGCATGGTCTAATGTTTGAAGTTTTAGTCAAGAAAAACATTAATTCCACTTGTAAAAGTATTTTCTTGGATTTTACAAGGACAAAATAAAAGACGAGTATGTCAATTTGCCTCATACTGTCTCATGACAGTACTCATACTAATAGGTATGCTTAAAGTTTTGATTTCTTTATTACTGTATTTTATTTTTTTTTTTGGAGGTGTGTTACGTTGGGTAAAATATACCCATTAGTGACATATTACTAAATGTGCGTTTTTGTTCAAAGTCAGTGGGCGAGTTTTGCCCTGAAGAGGTCACCAGTCAGAGGGGCCACCCATACTGTGTGCTGCAGTCAGACGACCATTCACACTCACATTAATTTAGGGTCGCCAGTTACAGACATTCAACAAATACTAAAAGAAATATTCAAATGCAAACAGAAACAAACTGGAGCAATAATTGTAGGGTGCTGGGAAGAATGCAGAACGTACAGTGCGACAGTATGTGGTAAGAAATGGTGAGTTGGAAACATGAGGCCATGCTGATAACAGACGAAGAAAAGCTTTGGGTTGATTTGGTTGTACAAACATCTGATGAATAGAAGTAAACTAAGTGTTACCCCACTGAGGGGGCAGAACCAAGACTTTGAATTTTATCTCAAGGGGCTTTGAAACAACATTGTCCTTAACCATTCAGGAATTCTAGCCCCATATATCCCAGTTTTTTGCCTCATAAATAATGGAACAAATGGCTCACAAGCCGTCGCGTGGCCAGAGGTGGTCTTTAAGTTCATTACTCCACAACTAACCAAGCAGACAGAAAGGCCAGAGGCGATTTTGAGTCTTAAATTCGCATTTGGTAGCTGTTCACTTTAAGGTGCAAAACGCTGGAAAGGCCAAATGAGCAAACACCTAAATAGGCCTGACCAGTACCTGGGGGAATAGACCAAGTTTAGTCAGATTTTAGACATTTAATGAAACAATAATTCCATACATACAAGTATTAGATTTAAGTTCATTATTTTTCTCCAACCTTTCAGATTGGGTTTCAATGGGTGTGACCTTATGCTTACTCAAGTCTAACTGACTGCCCTCCTGCTTCTGGCGTAATAATTCTTTGCTTGGAACAAGTATATTTTCAGTTAATTAAACATACTGTTGAGGTAATAGTACTAACTAATATACTATATACAGTATTTGCAACATTTCCTCCTGGTTATTTTGCAGTTAATGATTAATCATTTTCTGTTCTATCATTCTGAAGAACAGAGGTGAGCTTCTAATTTTCCACATTTTACATTATTGTCCAGATGAAGAGTCTCACCTCTCACAAACATACATCCATGCCAAACAGTAGCAATATTTGCTGTATATTTGTTTTATTTTGTTGAGGCCTGGGGTTCTCTGAGGACAGTCAACCAGCAGCTGAACCTCTCAGATAAGCTCCCAGCCAGAGAGAAAGAGACGAATACAAAAAAAAAAAAAAAAAAAAACGAGTGAAATACAGAGCAGGCCAACAGAGCTGTGTGATTGAGTGGGGCTCCATTTCACAGTAAAAAGCAGACGGAAGAGAGAGGAGGTCACAGTCAACAGCTTGGCAATGGGAGAGTGGTGGGGTGGGGATAAAAGCCACATCATCCTGTTGGGATATGTTTGGTGGTAGCATTTATGTGGGGGGGTGGGGGGTACGCGAGCATGTCAGTGACTGCACCCTTTAGTGTCGCACTGCGGGGAAGTTTGGTTGGTCTCCGGTGGGAACAACAAGCGCTGAATGCTGAGATGCATTCCCTGACATTCGGCCCATCTCTTTCTGCGAACCACTGTGAAAGTCTGTGTTGTACAGCGGTCAGTGGTGCTTCCAGCATGGTTCACAAAGGTCCCACTTCTCTTCGGTAGTATATTATTACATGTTGGTAACATATATGAATCATGAAAGCATAGGACCAAGCAAAATGTCAGGGAAATCAATGTGTCCATTTACTGTAGGAAGCAGACGTAATTCACTTGCTTTGGTGCAAATGGAAGTAAACATAGGTGAGGCAGAAGCAAAACAAACTTTCTCTTTCCTGTGCTTTTGTAGCTAGTAGCATGAAGCAGTGGGTGCCTCCCAGGTAGACGAGCTACTCAGCGGTCCAGGATAGATTATTATCGGCAAGGTTCGCCGTCACAAGCATTAAGGAGTAACCAGGAGACCAACGTAGTCCAGTAGAACTGTACAGGGTGGCGCAAGGAAAGAAAACCAGAAGAAACCAGCAAAAGGAGTGGCATCAGTACCAGTAGGAACAAAGTGAGAGCACTACACACCAGCCTCCTGCAGGGTACCAGTGTGCATGTTACCGACCCCCCCTGGCACCGTGCGTCTTCACAGATGAGCTGAAAAATTCATGTGACAAGTGTAAGAGAGTCTGGAGACGCTGCAGTGAACACGATGGTGCCTGTAACATTAAAGATGACAGGTTTTGGTGGTGGGTTAGTGATGGTATGGTGAAGCATGTAATTGAAAGCATCCTGACCAACAGCATCCCAACTTTTAGCTGTGACGTGAAATATAATTTTTAATGAAATATCTGCTGCTAGACAAGACATCACGGAAGCTAGTAGAATGTAATGTTCAAAGCCAAAGCAGTGTTTTGTGCAGAGTTTTCTAAATGCATACTCAAATGAAAATGGTTGTAAATCCTAAATGGTAAATGTTGAGCTTGATGTCACTGGAAGGAAAACTCTGTTCTAGTTATCCTGAAACAGAGACAAAAGCTGCAGGAGATGTGTTTAAAGTCTAGAAATGTCCTTATGCCACATGATTTGTGACAGTCATACTTATGCATTTTTATTTTATTTTTTTTTTAGAATGATTGTGCTTCTCAGTGGAGCTGATTTTTAAAGTATTCAGTACAACTTTTAAAGAGGCTCAAACATGTCATTCAGTGCAGCTGTGGTTTTGACTGACACATTAAACTTTCTTTTTTTTTTCAGAACGTCTACAGCACAGAAAATTCAGCCAATTAAAGGAAATTATTGTGAATGCACTCAAATTGTAAGAATACAGAAAATTATCCACTGTATCTTTTGAATTATGTCACTATTTTCCCACATTTTCCACAAGTCACTCACAGTTTTATTTCATTATCTTTAATTTATTTATGTTTGACGTTTTTTTTTTTTGGACATTTCTTTGATAAGTGGTTAAATGAATTAGCACTTTTCTCATTTCAACAGCAGCTCAACTTATTTGTTTTTCTGACACTCCCCCGTGTAATGTGTTAGAAAGCTTAACAACACATACAGTATGTATGACAAAAATGACATCACACATTGTAGTATTGAGGAAAGATATCATGTCAGCGTGTCAGGGCAGTTTACATTCTCATCAACCCTGAATGCTGTCGCAGATCGATACATTATTCCTCTTAAAAGATAAAACAACTGGCTGAGAGTCAAACCAGCCGTGAGACTGCAAACATGTCAACTGAAACGTGACAAAAACCTTTGCTGCTCCATTACGCAATCTCAGCAAAACCAATAGAAAGCAAAATGTGAATAGTTTACAGGGACACGACCTGTATAAATTATTTAGAACGACTATTGTGTACAAATGAACAGATGGGATCTAATGTGTGTTTAAATGCGTACTTACCCGAGGCAGAAGCTGCTTAGTCTGCTTTTCAGTGAGACAAAGTGCTCCAGCGTTTTCTAGTTCGTTCTTGGCTTCGAAGGGGAAGTTTGGGAATTGTTGGTGCACAGAAGGATTATGAATATGCTGCAAAGCAAACACATTTCTCAGGACTTGCTGTGGTGAATTGAAAGCAAACGAAGAGCTTTTTGTGCATCCTGAAATACAGTATGCTCTCACCTGCTTGTGTTTTACACCTCTATGCTAACTGTTTATTTATTGTGTCACATTGAATTAGGAAAAAGGGGCCTTACGTCAAATCTTCAGAGGTATGTGACAATAAGACTCCTGCGTTATTTGGGGGATTTTTTCTGGTGTGTTGTTATTTTTGTCCAGGAAAACGTTGCTATTGTAAATATGTAGTGAATTTTGACACAAGCATTAACCTCTTTATCCTCAATTAAACACTCGCTTATCTCCTTGTCTCAAAGTTCAGTATTGCAAAAAAAAAACAAAAAACTAGTAGCTGAAAACAGTAGCTGCTTCCTGAACAAACTGTATCTCTAACTATGAATTGGTTTTGCATCTAACAGAAAATACAATCATCAGCAGATAAAATATAGAGACATGGATATTACTTTACTAGGCAAATCAGCAACAGCGTCTAACGCAAACAATGGAAACTTTAATTACCTGTTATCAGATGTTAATTACACTGAGATATTGTTCTAAAATCACTCTGCAGTCAAGGAAACCTTCACAAAAGCAAACCAGGCTTGTGGAAGCTTGCAGTGACACAGTAATACATTGAAAAATGTACATTATTACATAATTAAGTAAGTAATACTAAAAATCAACAATCGTTTTGTCTAAGTACTAAAATGAAAATGCTTAGATGAGACTGGTTCTTTCTGTCCCTGGTGCTATATATGCCATGATTCCACCAGTAAGATAAGATGATTTTATGATCTTCCTGTCACATCTCTGATTATTATAATATATACACACATATTGCAAACATTTATGCAACGTTTTGAGTCAGCAGCCATATTGTGTAACGTCCCTTCTTAGCAGTTGCCATGGCTCAACCTTCAGACAACTTCGTCTGGATGACTGAGAATCTCCACAGACATCCCTTCCTAGTTGTTACAATTACACTGTAGGTGTATTAATACCCTTTTGAAACATGCCCAATAATTAAACACTAACTGGAGCGGATGCTAATGTCTCAAATGAAAACATTCTTTGCTCTTTACTGAACCTCAGACGTTGTGCTGTACAGACACTCAGTGTAAGACTCGTTGGGAAATACTTAATATGTCTAGTACACTGGTACTGTATCTTTATATCAGTCCACCTTGTACACATAAGCAAATTATGACACAGGATTTATGCAGTGGTACAACATTATGTCAGTTATTGTTCTTATTATTACTACAATTAAGGCCGAACTCTAACTCAGACTCTACCCCAATAATCAATAATCCTGCCTGTTTTGTGAAATCACTATTAAAACTATGAACACAGACACTTTTCAGACTATGGAACATCAGCACATTTATTGTTCAAGACATTGCTATTTTTTCTGTTTTCTGTAAAGACAGTGTCTGACCAAACAGCAGATAAAATATTAATTATGCTGGTGCGTGCTATTTGATCAGTTCGTCAGTTTTATTTCCCCTCTTTCCACTTTCTGTGATTCCGTCTAGAACTGAATGCTACAGAGTTTCCCTTTTGTCCCCTGTACAGGAGAATAATGAATATTTATGAAGGTCATATCTGAGCTGTGGTCACAGAGCGTGTAAGCATGAAATACAAATATGCCTACTATATACAGAATCTGTACAACAAAGTAAGTAATGAATATTAACTATGCTTGGTATTGAGGTCAGTGAATCAGAAGAATGGCAAACATCACTGAGCAATAACACTCACTTGATTCAGTTGGAGCCGGAGTCTCCTCCTGGCCCCGTCACCTTCGCTAGCCACATTCTCTCTATGCAGCCATCATCCTCTACAAAGCTTACATTCACTCTTCTCAGCGGTTATTTAATGCAGGGTGGCAGCGGCAGCATCCTATATAATTAACATTCCAGGATATAAAAAAGTGGAAAGATCATTTGCTAGAGAGCTATTAAGTTTCCTGTCTGAAAATTAAGTTCAACTTTTGACCCATGAAGCCTCAGGGGCAGATTCCCTCTTGCGCTAAATCCCAGCGCGTCAATTAAGGGAGGAGACATCCATCAAACGCAGTCTTTCCAAGCTACAGCTACTGCACCAGCAAACGTTAATGAAAACATGCAATTATGAACATCAAGACAGATTGCAGTATAAGTCTATAAATATGCTACGGAAGTGAAGTGTACAAGCCCTGTATAGAACGTTTACAGTCTTTATTTGTGCTGGTAATGCTCAGCGTGATAAAATTAATTCATGAAAATGCCCCAGGAAAAAGCCAAGTGGAAAATTGATATATTTCCTATGGTTGTCAAGTAATGTGGGGTTGCACTGGTATCATCTTTGCTTCATATCAGAGACATCTCAGAGTGTGTGTGCGCCTGTGTGTGTCAAGCGCGCATGTGGAAAATTATTTTCAAACTCCTACTGACATTGTGCAGTGGCCATAAAAAAAAAAAAAAAGCTCAGGGAAAATAGATTTTCTGTTTTTACGTTGTGCATATTTATTCTCTGTTCTTGGCAGAGTGTGATCTTTCTTTAATCTGTGGCATTTAGGAGCTTGGTCTGCCCACGGAAAATCACACATTTAAACTCCATGGGAGTCTCGGGCAGTTAAAAGAGCTACACAAACGTTAGCGAGAGAGGGTACTCGATTGCCAAAAACCAGAGAGACACTGTGTCTGAATAAGCGACAAAGAAATGACTTTGCTCGGGCATTTTATGAGCTCGGTTTTATACTCGCCTATTGTTTTAGCGTTTGCACCCATTGTTTTACAATGACACGCATTGTTTGTTTCATGAAAACGTTCAGTACACGTGAGACAGACTGGACAAGCCTGTATGCATCAGATACTGCAAAACAAACAAACAAATACTTTACATTAAAAAAAAACAACAACCAGCAAAGCAGATTAGGTGACAGGTTGCTCTGCATCTGCTGTTACACCTATAAAATAACCTGCCTGCAAAACCCTGTAAACGCCGCGCCTCTCCTCGCCGTCTTCAAAGGTGTCATGCAGGACACCTTCAATAAGGTTAATAAACAATAATTGGCTCTCGTCTCTCTGTTTACCCAGACGTCGCATCAGGCCAGCTGGAAAAGTCACCTGGAATTCAAATGTGCTCCAAGGAGGTTTAAGCTTCACTAGAGAGACAAAAGGCACAATTACTGAAGTCTGTGAGCAGTCACACACTGGTGTCGTTATTGCTGGTGTCATTAAATGGGTAAGTGGGCGTTTTGGTGACTTAATATCAGTGGAACTGATTTTTTTTATATGGTGTGTAAATCCTGATATTCAGCTCAGCCAATAAATGACTTACAGTACACATACAGAAGCATCATGGATTCAGCCAGTGAAGACCGTAAGTTCTACTGCTATTGAGGCAGATGAGACAACTGACATCTCCTCCCACGTCTGGTTCTTGTGCTACGTTACACTGACATCCACAACAATGTCCAGGAGCATATTTTCAAGTTTATTCCCATTCAGAATTCATCCCTTGACACATATTTGACAGCACTTTTAGAGAGAGTAAGGACTATCCGTCCTGAAGGACAAGCGACCAGAGTTATCGCTCAGGCCTATGATAGGGACGCTGTGGTGAGAGCAGCAACAGCAGGGGAGTCTACAGCCGAGCCTCGTCATGCAGCAGACACCATACAGTGTCAAGAAAAAGCAACCACAAATGTCCTGTAAATGTATTTTATTTATAATGGTGTGCCTAACAACAGGGAAAGAATAAAAAGGAAGCGGATGTCAGAGGCCATGTGTCATGATCCCATCTGGCCCTGTTCTGTTGTCCTCGCCCTCAGTTACAGCAGCAACAACATTTTCTTTTCATATTCCTATGTTTTTCTAATTTGTCTGGGTTTTAATGCAATTAAATCACACTCGTGTTAAATGTTATGTAAGTGTTTAATAAAACAAGACAACGAAAGGCTTTTACAGCACAATCTGTAATTATTACATTGAAAGGTGTCAGTGACAACTTGTCCAGAAGGACACAATGAAAACAGTAAGAAACAACTGGAATGTTTTCTCCCAAGCACATTAGCATATAAGCTACAGGACTCTCATGCATTGCACCCTTGTAACCAGGTCTTCGTCATGTGAGAAGGTGGTGCGGGCTGAATCTCTACAGCTGGAGTTGCTGACCAACTACTTTATTTTTCATTGTCTGCTCTCATCTCTCTTCAACTTTCCAATCAGACCAACTGAACTGATCCTTAGCCTGGTTCTGCTGGAATGAAGTCTCCTATTAAAGGGACTTTTTCGCCTCTACTGCTCAGTTGCTAATGTCGGGTTCTCTATCATATCGAGATACACGTGAGGAATATGCAACTGGAGTCAATCAGAGATGCTCAGTTATGAACGCTAACCAGGGCGTTTATCTCTTTATAAACCTTTAAGGTTGTAACTGTAAGATGGTTATTTTGTAAGATGGCCCAACATAAAACAAATGGAAACGTATGACTCGTTATGTGTAATCAGGGTCCAAGAAACTCTAAACCTGCATTGATGGTTCAGAGTCAACATTAGTGTTTACCCACAACGCACTTTGAGTGTTGAGTCATCATGACTTTCAAACACAGCTGGGTTGCACAACAAGTCATCAGTATGTCGGCAACACTCTTCATCAGTATTTTCCACTAGTGCCTGATAGTAGTGTTGGATCATAGTTGATGGGAGATCATCAAGGCTTTTAAGAATTTATTGATGTCAGCTGCACTGCAGGCATTCAACACGTTACTTAAGGGCAGAGCATCCCAGAATTGCCTTTTAAATCAAATCTGTGAGGCATACCACAAAATCACTGGACATGCATGCATGCAAGCGCTTAATTTGTTAGACCAGCCCGACAAGGGTATCTTGTGCGTTGTTTATATGTGCTACGGTACATTTGCCCGAATCACAGATTGATTAGAAAAACATGCAGTGAATAAATGTGAGAAAGAGCTGTGTACTAATCGTGTGCGGAGAATGAGATTTTAAATGGCATGCATATATAAACCCTAGTGATTTAAAGCTGATTGGAACTGTCTCTGCTGTGATAAATGATGTTGGATAATGAATTGATCTCAGTCCTGGGATCAAACTAAGTGCAGAGCTGGGTATAAGCAACAGTTGGGCCCCAGCACACTCATTGTAATCCCATACCGCCTGTTCATCCATCTGATGAAGTGTAAGGTGATTGGTTGCCGTGTGCGCTGCTGTCCCATCCGTCATGTGGTCAGGTCTTGAGGCTGCAATACGTAAGTGAGCTGAATGTGTCTCCGGGGCGTGTTGATGTGAGACGAGGTAGAAAGTGGGCGTACCCAGCACAGCGAGAGCCCCCCTTTAACTCCCTGGCATCACTGTAGGCACATGGTGGATGGTCTTTCTGCTTTTTTTCCTTTATCACAAAAGGTAAAAGACACAAAAAAAAAGCACACGCAAAATGAAATGCCCAGCAGGTTATTATTATAAACTTAGATCCGAATGATGAAAAATTTTATTTTTGTTCAGCCATGACAAATATTGGAATGTTTGCCATCAACACATCCCCATTTATGATTGTGTACCCACAGTGACCCTTGTGATCTGGCGTCAGCAGCCTCTTCAGGTCCGTCATATTCAACCGGTCAGTAAGATATAAACAGCTTTAAAGACCTCTACCCATCCATCTAAAATGCAACTTCAATGCAGATATACCATTCTACTGCCCCAAGCAACATCTCTCATCGTCTCCCATTTTGGAAACCGCTTTCCTAAAAAACAAATTACTATCAATAAATGACTTTTATGTTTTTTACATGTACAGCACTTGATGACCTTTTACTACTGCTACGCTTCTGAGATGCTCTCAATGGAATACGAATGCAGAGTGTGATGGAATCGGAATTGCAGGGTGACGTGTAGACAAAGTACTTGGCATTGTGTGATGATAGTAGATCATCACCAACGTGAGAGTCGCTCACTCACATTTCGAACCGCTTCAGCCTTGTATACCCGGCAGGAAACTTTTCTAACTGGATCTACCTGACTAACATTTGAAAATACGCATATAAATAAGCATATAAATAAGCATTACGAAGGTGTTAGTTTCTTTGCACATCTATATCAAATAACCTTTTCCGTTTATTGAGTGTAGTATAATTAGAAACATTAATGCTAAACACTCAATCATCTCAAAGTCCGATATATGTCCTGTTCTACACGTGCCGGGAAAAAAATGCCAGTTAAGATGATGATAAATACTGAGTTCAGCCACCTTTTCGTTTATCACATCATGACAGGCTACACATTAGGAAAGATTTCCCTCAGCTGCATTTCACATCAGACTCATTACCTGCTTTAGAGCAAGTCATACAAGGAAAGGCTCTTGCAAATGCTTATGTGAGTGCATAGCTGAAAGCTAAAAATGTACTTCACCACTCAGTGCCTGAAATAATTACCCCTTGCCAAATCTCTTTTCTCCTGTGAATGATTTCATCATTTAGAGCTTCCTTTTAATTCACAAGCTCAGTTAAAAAGGCAATGGTGCACTTTTTCTGAGAATACACAGAAACTTTTAGCATAGACCTCTCTTACAGTCGGGTGTTTTTTAAGCTATAAACTGGCACTTAAAGCCAGGCGTTGACCCTTTTCCAAGCATGAATAAAAAGTGCCATATCGCTTGATAGCTGAATAACTACCATCAACTTTTAATTAAAGAGATGTGGGTAACTATGATGTATATTTTAGAGCTAATTAGCACAGCAACTCTGGGGAGAGAAGTGATTAGATGAGTAAAGACTCCCCATGGATGCTGCAGATGAGTGCGCACGCACACTCACACACATACGCACACACACAACCCCACGCACACACACCCCCCCCACGCACACACACACGCATTCTAAGGGCATCTGCAGAACTGAACTGAACTTCCAGCCTTGCGTCACTTAAGGCCTTTTCATTTTACAGTTAACGTAGAGTCAAAGCTCTACGTTAAATCATTTTATCCATAACTTGAGTCAATTATTCATTGTTAGAGAAGGAAAACATACGTACACACTGTTGCTAATCACAGAGCTGCTATGGATTACAATGGTACTGTGCCTTTATATCAGTTCTTGTACAGTAGCTTCTAAAAATGAAGTAATTGCGCCGTGAACAAAAGAGCAAACAGGGGCCTAAAATTAATAAAATATTTTAATAACTTTCCACTGCCATTGCACACCGTGGTTCACGGGAGCTGCTCCATAAAATATTAATAAAAACAGAATTTCTATTTGTTGTGGATGTCCTTAATAAAAGAAAAACACTGTGTGAGAACATTACGTGTTCAAATAGAGGTAATATAGTTTCCAGAGTTGCTTGTGGTGGTAAATGACATTTTTAAACAAGTGCACATTATTCTGTGCACCTGAAATTGTACACAAGGTGTGTAGCACAGCAACAGCACTGTTAATAAGTGGCAGAACAAAGAACAGCTTAGAGCAGTCTTCTTTTTAGCCAGTCTCATCAGGCAAACACTTCCATTCTCTCTGGGGAATCTTCAAACTGGCCTTTATGTTCTTCTGTCTTATTGAGTCACACTCTACAGTACAGTGCATTACTTTAGTTGCTGTGCTTTTATTTAACCTGTGGACAACCTCTGCGAGTCCCCTTTTCCCTGAGCACTGCTCTGACTGTTTGTATCTGAGGATGACCTCCTGGTGAGGTGCCCCACTTTCAAGTTAAAAGCCTCTACGACGCTCTTGCAAGGGAGCAGCTTATGATGTCGGCTGTATTCAGTAATATTACAACAAAGTCATCAAATCTTAACATCTCACACGGGGGCAGTTCTACATGTCTGGAGCTATATGTAATAGCATAGGCCAAGATGAAAAGATCCTGTACAGTCTTAAAAATGTCTGTGTACCCACTGCTTATAGTATTTTTCAGATACAGTGCATGTCTTCAGACGTAAGGTGAGCACGAGGAAAAGCAGCATTTCACGACATTCCACGCGTCTGACTTCAATAAAGACCATGTGAGTACTTCTTAAACTAAAGCCTGCTGCCATCCCAGGTTAATAATGTTATAATATTCTATGTTTATCTAAAACAATAAAATGTTTCCATTTTCATCATTTTTCCAAGGATTTTCTAGGCATTTCTGCATTTTTCTCACAACAGTACCAGTCCTTCAAAATAAGGGCCACGCAAGTTCGCCACACTACACTTGACATCTAGCGTGAAGGATTTATCTGGTCCCTAAACAGTCTTTGTTAAAGGCTCTGGTGGTCAGGATGCTCTCAGTGGTGTCTGTGTTCATTGAGAGTAATACATTTTGGGTAAAAGCCTCGTATTACAGGTCCACTATTAGCTGTTAACATAACACACATTTCACGCCTTTACTTACGCACTACGGGGGAGGATAATAATTGTATATATTTAGAAAAAAATTTCTGAATCATTCTGATCACAATTTCTGGTTATGTTGGGCCAGCAGAGAAGGCGTTGCAGGCCCTGACCGGTTTCAATTAATTAATTAATGACACGGAAAAAGCACACTGTGCATTGTTAAAGCTACAGCTTAAAGTCTGTTTGCTACTCATCTGTTCCAATATCTTTTGTTTTTCTGGATCCTCCATCTGAGTTTTGTAACAGTCTTGTATAATCAGGCGCCAGAATTGGTCCAGCAAACACTAGTGGCACTTATGGGGAGCTTGAAACCCACACTGCTGTCATCAGTGACCACCAGTGGCAGCTGGCAGATCTCACCTCTCATGTTCAACACCTCGGTCGCGTCCTCCACTCCACCACAAAGCCGTGGCTCCCACCACCGGAACCTGCTGCCTTCTTTTTGTAAATGTATTTTCTGTTGTCAAGCTTTTTAGGTCCTCGTACTGTAGCTTACCACTCCACTACTCTCAAGGCAGCTGTCTGTTAACTTCCCAGAGGCATTAAGAAAAGCTTGAGGACACAGAACTGACCAAAGAAGCTTCTTAACAGTGGCCCCTTTTTTTATTAAACTAGAAATGGGAAAGCTGACTACATATTAATGACACAGAATATTGGAAAGTCAACGTGTGGAGGTTATTTTGTCTATTCAAAAGGAACAATAATTTATGGGACAGAAACCTAAAAAAAAAAAATCTACTTTTAGATACAAACCTTCAGTGCACCACAGAGCTGCACATTAACAAGGAGATGAATTAGATGGTTGTTTGTTTTGATCGCTATTAACACACATATATTTAGTATCACGTTTTTATTTTTTATTTTATTATGCATTTTGAGCTGTGGTTTCCTGTTATATTCATGTCTTTATTTATTTATTTTAATTTAAGGCTATTTTATTAATTTGTTTCCAAATATTTTAAACCTGGATAGAAAATATTGCATGGATAACAACTTCTCATAATAGAGTAGTATTATCGTCTGACTAAATATTATTTGTATGAATAAATCTTATTAATACTACCTAATAATATGTTCACACGTGACTTCATTAACATAATCAAGCGTTGTTTTGTCGTGTACTGTGTGGCATGACATGAAGTCAATGTGACATGCGTGGAAAACATTTGCCGAGAATAATTGTTGAGAATAATCAATAAAAGGATGTTTTCTCAGTGTATAATAGTACACAGGCTTCCTGTTTGGCACTGAACAAACGTTTGTACATTTGCGTGGCTGTAGGACTAAAATGAGCATACTGTCACGCCAACCTCTAGCAACACAGCTAAAGATGGGCCTATGCAAATGAATTCTATCAGAGACAAAGTGTGATAAATGTGCTGTCAATAGAGATAGTGCGGTGCCACATCACAGTCCCATCACAGGCCAACAGAGCCAAAATAAATCTCAGAGGCCCTCACAGGCAGCATCACACATCATCAAGAGAGCACAGAAAATGCTGCTGTGCTGCAGCTCTGTGATAAACTGTATAATTTCCTGCTTATACCTGATTTTATACTAGATCTTTTTGTTATCTTGTATGTTTTAGCCCATACTCCTGTGAATTGAGTAAGATTTAAATACCCGCTCAATCTATACAGACCATGACTCTTCTGCTAGAATAGGTCTAGTTTCAAAACCCCCACTTGTGTCTTCTTCAAATCAGTTTTGTCATGGAGAGGTGTTAATAAAAGATTAATACCTAATATGCTGCCCTTTTTCTAAGAAAGTAAGTAAGAGTTTGACTAGACGTCATAGTATCTTCCAAATGTAGAAATACAAGCTTGTGGTTAAGATATAAACATATTTCTCAGTTGTGCATTGGTATCCAGAAGCTGGACGGACCCTCAATGGCTTCCCTCTCATTCCCGTCAGTCTGCAAATATTTCAGTGCTACAAGATTACTTATAGAATGAATTATAGGAAGACGGGACTATATGAAAGAAATTTGTACATGACGCCTATAAAACAGGCGACAATAAAAACACTGACTGAAGCAGTTAGAACACTTGGACAAGGTCAGATAGAGAAAAGGTGAGAAGCCTATTTGAATAAAGGCATAATGTTTATTTTAAAAGAAGAAGTGAAAAGACCTGGTAATATGGATAAACATTAAATGGAGAAAAAAAAAATTAATTTGAAGACTGCCTGCTCAGAGTACCCAGGGAAAATATGTATATCAGCAAATGGTTGTAAATATTCCCCTTTAAGTTCACAAATGAAGAAAGAAAAGTATCATTAAGATTTTCTATGTATGACTTTTGGTAAAAATGTGGCACAGCAGTGGTGTACTGTTTAATAACGTACAAAATAAAGCCGAATAGCTATTTTTATGAGCACATGTATTCGCATATGTCATCCTTAGGAATATATGTATAATCCTTAACATTTTCGGTGGGAATCTAGTAGTAGTTTATAATCTTATTCTGTAAAATACTCTTAAAACTTTTTCAAGTGGTCTTTGCATCTTAAAGACATTTGGAATCAAATGCCTTGCCCTTTAAATTCTGTAATTTACTGTACAACCACAATGTGACAATGCTTAACAACCAGGTTTTATTTGAGCAACTGAGCAAGCATACGTGCGAACGGCTGTGAGTCGAGCTGATTTTCACAACTGGATGGTTTTGTAGGGTTTTTCAGGTCAGAAGCTACAACCTGAAAAAGCAAAAGCCTATACATGTACAGTATTTAGAGTCTGATTTCATCATTATTTTAATCTTATCGCAGTTGGAATTATGTAAATCTTGTCATATTACTGTCTTTCTCATCTTGACAATTCAACATATGCTTATGCAAACACGAAGTTACTACTGTAGCTCAAAACGTTTCTATTAATATCTTAGTGCGATCTAATTCGTTACATTAAATGGTTTTGAGGTTCTGCAGGGGACATTGTCACCAAAACTACAATATGAAGAGGAGGTACAGTACTATGACAGTACCAAAATGAGAAAGGCTATACAGTGTCCAATGCAGAGACGTTTCAATCAAAACAAATAACTAATAACAAACAGCACTTTCACGGGTAGCTTTTCACAGCAGTTTTGAGTCTCAAATTTCCCCCTTGATTATTCCAGAAGTTATGAAATAAATTCCTTGCTTACAATGCCAAATTACTGTCAGTGATCTGGCGCAGAGGCTGAATTGCTTGGTTATTTTCCTTATGGTGCGCAAGTAATGGAGTGATGGTTAGGGCAAAACAGTAGTAACAAAAACACTTGAAGACTGTTTTAAGAAGTGCATCTGTTTTAAATGGACAAGTCTGTAGTTTTCACGTAATGCATCTGTATAGTATGTCAGAAGTTTAGACATGGGACAAGCATTATTAACATTAACAATGCATAGGAAAGCATAGCCAGTCTTACTAAGGAAATATGACTGTACTGAATTGTTGACGACATCCTAGTTTGTTCGGAAGACTTTGTCTGGTGTATAGTTTTGCACTGGTTGTAGTGGTAAAATCAGGAAATTGAAACAACCCTGCCAGGAGACACTGGGCTGCAGGATCAGACTCAGGTTTTGTGGGGAAGCATTCCATTTCTTCAACATCTCTTATTACTACAGTTATCTTTATACTAAAGCTACCTCCAGAGGCCTTCGTGTCCCAAAAATACGGAAAATAACACACAGCAAGCTAAATATGAATCAACGGTGCAGTTAAAATCACAAGGGAAGCGTTCTATGTTTCGGATGTTATTTGCACCAACCAAGCCAGGAAAAGAAATTTAGAAAAAAGCCATGTCACCTCCATACATGCCCATTTAAAATAGTGTACATAAAGTTACGCTAAAGACACAAAATGCAGGTTTGAAAAACTGAAAAAGTCACGTAAGTAACTTTGTCATTTTCTCAGGTGTGCACCCTTACACACATAAAGACCTACGTAGTCAGATTTAGCTTTTCTGTGGTCAAATCCATTCACATTGAGCTTACGCACTAAAAGGAGTGTTGATTGAAGCTCGTGAAATACATGCTGATAGGCTCCAGGGAGTCTCTTCAGAACAACACAAGACACCCTCAGCAGAATGAAACGATAAGGGACAGATGAGTGGGTAGGAGCTGGGGGTGGTAGAAAATGATTCACCATGGCCTAATTCACTCCTTGGTCACTCTCAGTCCTAACATTTCAGAGCAATTTTACACCCGCCCTTGATATGCTGGCACTCAGCCTTGGCTTCACTCTTGGGAATCAAAAAGGCAAAGGCGCCTCTCTCAGTGCACACGCTGCAGCACAGCACAGCATTTCCACAGAGATGCCTCGCCATCACTGCAGGCGTCGACAAACATGTGCCCAGCAGAATCAGTACAACAGATGAGTCTGAAATCGTGCCGTGAGGCCAGCTTTCATCTACTAAGTCAAACTCAGTCTTGCCAAATGACTATCGGCCGCTCTAGCTGAGAGTCAGTGCTTTGATAAAGTGTTGCAGGGCTGAGGGATGTCTGCAGATATGGGTTCTGTAATCTGATAAATATTAAAGGTAGGGGGTTCAGCTCGGTTCACTGCCCAGAGCTGATGGCTGGTAGAGAAGCAGGTATGTTTGGGTTAGATATGCCCCAGATCATTCCACCTGGATAGAGAAAGAAAAATAATCTAAGAGAAGTCCATGACAGAAGCCTACTTAATACTGCAAACTTCTGCTTCAACACTGGTTTCCACAGAAACAGGTACAGCATTTATGTACCGTGGTTCTCAGCTTATCGATCAGTTCGTCTGGTACGAGCGTTGCTTTTTCACACTCTACCGCACCATATCAAAACACAATGAGATGAATCACTTGTGGTTCTTAGAGGAAAATTCTGAAAAACGCACTTAACTCCTCCATCATTTCACTGTGACCAAATTACCAAATGCAGTTTGACAGAATGAGGCTGAAGACTTGCCTATAGCACGACGGAGAGATGTCAAAAGGCTATAGAAAGAAATTCTCATTTGACAGTCTCAAGAGCCAGGCTTGTGTTCTCCTTGACTCCCTTTCACGTTACTACCACAGTAAAGCGAGGTCACACGACAGGTGCGCTGCTCAATTTCTCTAATTAGTAGAAAAAAGCTAGTTGGCTGAGAAAACTGCAGCTCTGCACAGACCCATTAGTTTTACAAGCAAGAAGGGTTTGGTGTGCAAAGCCACATGTCTAGTGGAAAACAGTAGCTTAAAAGTAAAATAGAGTAAAATGGATAAATACCTGTCTTAATACTTGATACTTTTTTCGTGCAATAACCCAAGAAAAATCATCTGAATATAGGGGATCTTAGTATATGGTAAATACAATCTCCGTTGAACATTTTTTAAGACTTCTACAAAGACTCCCATCACTCCTTTCTTAGGATTTAAGTGGGAAGTTATATAATAATCATCAGCTCTTAATTAACTGATTGGCATCAGGTGTGCAAACATCAATAAAAGACAATTGCGTCTCGTAGGGCTGACCAATAAATCGCATTTCCATCGTCACTGCGACGTTATCATGAGCAGCAAACACATTGGAGAGGACCATATGTTTGAGTGCGGGATCAGTGCAGTTTCCTACATCTTTCCCCTTAGTCTTAGTCGTTTTAACGAATTGGATGCACTTTCTGTAATGTATTGTAATTTTGTAATTGCGTAACAGTGATTTGGTAGCTGCTCGCCCATGTTGACTAGGAATGAAATATCAGTGGATACAGTTTATGTCTGTCTAGATCACAGGCTGTTTTAAAGAATAATTTTCATCCTTTACATCGCATCAAAAACGATGACACCTAGTGAAGTCCAAGACTCCCAGCCTATAAAGCAGAATGTTAAAACTATGTGCAATATAATTCAACATTTACATATAAAAAGAAAATGCAATTATGAAGATGGTGCCTTTTTAAATTTATGTACACAGTACATCTGTTACTGTTGACAATGCTGCATGTTCTATAATAATGCTGAAAATTATGCGAGATGTGCATATGCAACTGAAACACGTAGTAAGAGGCTTATGATAAATGTGCAGTTTGTGTTGTTTTAATGTGATGATTACTTTTATGTTGCAGTGCAGCAAAAGAAGGAACGTGAACTGACTTTGAGTCCTATGCAATTTTGGCAGCAAGCTTCAAGTTAATTGTATTAGTTGCAATAATTTTAGGTGATTTCACTTTCACTTTTATTCATTGTCATAATTACACCGGTGAAGCGTACTGCAGCCTATTACAGTGTGGGAATGAAAACCAAAACAAAACGATAGACGTACTCAAAAGGAAACGACTTTGTGAGGTCTGGTTGACAAAGGGCCTGAAAGAACATGTCAGCAATTGAAATTAAGACATCAAACATGGTACGTGACAAAAAAAAATCTGACCAAAAAGGGCTTTACTTGACTGATTCTTTGACTTGTTTATTGTTGAAGCAGCACAATAAGTCCAAAAAAATGAAAATACTAGACGTTTGTCTGTCTAATTTCTGTTTACTGCAAACAGCCTGGGGGCCTTCAGTACAACTCCAGCTACACAAAACAGAAACTAATTGGAGTTGCAGAGAGCAGGTCTGTAGTATATGACTAGAAAAAGGTGTACAGCGTGATTAGTAGTGCAGAGACTCGCCCTAGCACATCAGTGTGAGTCTGATAAGAGCTGGAGTTTCTCACAGATTTATTATTTGTGAATCAGGAATGAGTATGTTAAGGTAAGCAGAAGGCAACTTTTTACTTCAGGTCATGATAATGCATCTGCACCAAGCACAAAACAGGGTCCATGCAGCTTCAAATGCAGCTGAGGGGATCCAAATAATGATGACTGATTTCTAGCAGAAACCTGTAGTGAAAAAATAATAAATAAATAACAAAGCACTAGGCCATTATTCATCTATCAGCGTGTTGCTGTTCCACCAGCTCTCTTTTATTGTGCTCTCCCAGCTTATGCTTGAGAGCTGTATGCTCAGCGAGATCTGTGATCATCAGACAGACATGCGTGGTTTAACTCGGCTGACGTGTGCACATCGAGTTCTACTGGAAATGACTTCTAGTGAAAAATTAAAATAGTGATAATGAGCTTCCTCTCAAATCTACCCAATTACTAAATGCAAAAGTAACCTTAAACCACACGGTTAGATCGATCCCCCAGACCTCTGTCAGTGCATCATGAAGGCACTTTCATTAGTGGTGTTGACCTGAAGCATCAACCAGGCAAATTGAAGAACTCTGTTGTGAGGAGTTAGGAAACATTTCTGAGAGCACTGGCTAAGCTACGTCACCAATGGCATCCCAGGATCAACTCACGTTCAGCATTCGAGGTGAAGATACGCAAATTCCTGATGAGAACCCCTTAAACTCAACCTCTCTGTGAAAACAGGTTATTGACCAAACTGCGATTGTTCCCTAATTTGAATTAAGCAGGTTTAGTTTTTGTTTGTGTCATAAGGTGGAACTAATACTTACTTATCTCACAGTAACTAACAGTAACAGTGTCTGGTTCTAGCTTTAACAGCTAGAAAGCATTTTGATATTTGTCCTGTTCTAAACTAATGTATTATAGTTGCATAAAACAGGTTGAGTAACCTTCTTACGCTTCATACAGATGGACAGCTGCAGTGGGAACCATGTTGAGGGGAAGTATAACAATGGTTTCTGTACATTCAGGCTTTTGTTTCTTTCCTCCTTCCTTTTATCTCCACGCTAACCCAAGTCCACAGTTTCAAAGTGAGGCCTACAGCAGTAAGAAGCTGTGTGCTTTCATAGAGCTGACATAAAAGTAAAAGAAACCATTGATCATAGCCCTGTGTGTTCACAGAGCCTCACTATTATTCACTGCCATTCCCTCAGGTGCATCTCATGGGTACTGCAATTTCTCTGAAATTGTGCATGACAAGACACACACAAAGTCCTAAATGTAGATTATAGTAAAAATGTCTCTGTGCTCGATGTGGATTTGGAGGCTTAATCTGAAAAGAAACATTTGTCCCGAGGGTTAAGTATGCAAGTACAAAACGTTAGTACTTTTCAAAGTGATTGGCTATTGATTTTCCATCTGTGTAGTACATTGGTCAGTGGATTGTGGCCAGAAGAAACAGGAAACAACTACAGTGCTTTGCCATTTCTAGATTTGCAATTAGGACCCAATCAACTTTTGTTAGTGAAACGTGTATCATGCTCAGATGTGACATCCCTCCAATACATTATCATGAAGCAACATATTCAATACTTGAGTTTCTCGCACTCTTATTTTGTACTGTCCAACCCTACTACATACGCTGACACTGCTGCATGGTGCTATAGTGGCTGCTGCACAGCTACAAACATACTGAGGCAGGGTAAGACTGGAGTCCAATGTGCTTAATGAATAGTAATGCGCTATTAGTATTCACTGTGTGCAGACAAACTGGGTTCTTTGCAGAATCTTCCCTTTCCAACTGAATGACACAGTGAAATCAAAAGAGCACCAGAGGCACAGAGGCCTTTCATCTGCCACCAAGCAAAACTAAGCGGGAAAAAAAAAGGGCAGAGAGTTAGAGGAAGTGACTCACTGTAGATTGTCTCCTTTTGCTTTGTGTGCCATTCAAAAACATTCAGACTTCTGGTTGGTTGTCTAGCTAGGGTCGTCCTCGGCTTTCTGCTCACATAAAGGATGGGTGAAAAGCAAAGGTGGAACATATCAATCTGAATTTAGATTTATTTTGAATTTTCAGTAATATACTTTTAATATACTTTTCATAGTTTAGACGTTTTAGTCATGTGTGTCTTAAAACTTTAACACACACTGTATATATACAGTACTGTGCAAACGTTTTAGGCAGGTGGGCTTTTGTTCATTAACTTCATTTTGTACATTTATGAAAATAAATGTGTAACACTTCCATTTTTGAAAGCATCCTTTATTTTTCATACCTGCCTAAAACTTTTGCACAGTACTGTATATAGAAACTAACCCTCATGCGGCCTTCGAGGTGTCAAAATAACCCCACTGTAAACTATGGGGCGCTCAAAGCTCAAAAACACACACAAGGGTTGGATGAAACAGCCTTCGTGGGTGTTACATCCAAGCAATGAACACATCTGGGTCTTCTGATGAACAAGTTCATAAAGCGTGTTGTGATTTATCGCCTGTCTGCGGCTGTTTTATCCAACCCATGTGTGGTTTTTGAGCTTTGAGTGCCTCCTGTTTCCATTTTCACCCCTCAAAGGCTGCACAAGGGTTAAGTGTGTTAGCAAAGTTTGCAAACAAAGCAAACAACCATCTTCTAATGTCAAGTGGCTTCCCTAAATTCAACAAGAGAAGCAGTTTTAAAGACTGCTGTTGTCTCAAAACGTTTCAACCCGTCTCAACAGTTCACCTTATAAGAGTAACCGCTTGCAAATCTCAGCATCTCAGCAAAAAGCTGCTCTACTACAGTACGTACTGAAGAGGCTTGACCTAAAGTGGCTGAAGTATTTTCTGGAGTGTCAAGTTGTGATGCACAGCAGCCCTTAGCCAGCATTATTCAAATGAAGCATTCATGACCTTTAAATCTTTTCATGTACCTGTTTGGTGAAGCGTGGCTCACTATAAACTGAGACACACCCACCTTCTGTAATTCACACCTCCTGAAGCTCATTAGCATCCGATGTTGCCATTACAGGCCTTCTCTGCGGGAAATAATTATGTATATTGTGAGTGATTCATAATAGAAATAATAGGCCTAGATATTATGTCAACAAGCTATGCAGCTAAATCAAAAAGAGAGCACTTATTTATTTTTACTTACTTATAATTGTTGTATTTGTGCTGTGTTTGCATGCTTCTATACGCAGGGTCACCCAAGGTTGTTACCTACCTGCTGTATTTTTATAGTCATATGATATAAAACGTGATAATTGACAAGGATACCTATAAACACATTTAGCTAGAGGAGAACACAAAATCGATAACATTAACACTTACTTACAAAAGTTCCAACAGGTCCAACTGCCACCAAGAACGTACAGTACTGTGTCACGCTCATCTTGTCCAACACAGCAGCTCTGAAAACTGAAAGACACACACAGCACTGGTCAATACATTAGCAGCAATATTTAGATTTTTACAGGAATGTGGTTTTGATTTGACAGATATGTTTTAACTGTACATTATACGCCAGGATTTGAAAGCTATACAAACCTTATCGTCACTGCAGGGACTCACCATTTACAGAACCTGGATCCTCATCTTCCATCCAGCTCCAGATGCGAAGCAGCCGAACCTCGCCCTAAACCGGCTTTAGCGTCATTAGCTTACAGTAGCTCATGCTAATGCTAACTGCACCATTAGCTCAATAACTTTTTCTTGGCACACCATACGTTTCTCCTACTAATATAGTCATACGCACATTGCCAAGTTGACTTCAATCATAAATTCAATGCACTACATTCAAAGGCTAACCACTTAAACATAGTAAAACAGAATGAACCTATGACCTTCTTACTGCCTGAATACAGCCGTAAGCTAATACCATTAGCATCCGTTGTGTCGTAGCTTAATACTAAAGAATATAAATATACCTAGATCCACCTTTCAACATACGTAGATCCATAGTTTTCATTTTTCAAACAAATCTGAACTAGACATGTCAACATTTTCTTTCAACAGTTAAAAAATGCTTTATGTTATGTTTTGTTATTTACGGAGCCCCGGGAGGGACATGGGAGGAAAAAAAATTGGATGGGGAAAAAAAAGACGAACTATCGCGGGATCTCGCAAACCTATTGCGGGATCTCGCAAAACTATTGCAAGATCCCGTGATAGTTCATCTTTTTGTTTTCCCCATCCAATTTTTTTTCCTCCCATGTCCCTTCCGGGGCTCCGTAGTTATTTAAGCGAAACAAAAAAAATAAATAAACTTGAGCTTGTAGAGTGCTTAAATTTTATTCTTGAGTAAGAAACTATTCTTTAATGGAGTGGTTATTTTTCTACTTGCACCTTTATTGAAGATACTGTAATAAGGATCAAACCCTTGGACATTAACTTTAATTTTGTATATTTTACCTATATATCCATGCTTCTAGAATTCAATGTAGAGAATGTCTACATTTTTAAAAATCCATAAATCTGTATTAGTAAAATAATAACTTCATTTGTCGTTTGATCACAAATCGCTCACTGCCCTTGTTTCCTTCATGTCTGTGCACTTCCTATTGTCCAGAAAAAAATACTATTATAAAACAGCTGGATCCCCATAAACCCACTTCTCTTACATTTTTCAAATGGTAGAAATTCCTAGCATTAAAAATCAGAAATCATCGCCTTCGTTGTGAGGTCACCACAGTTATCTGGCTGCTGACAACCCCCCACCCCCCACACCCCCGTTTCCCTAGAAGCTTATTGTCACACAGAGAGGCGGAAGATGGAGATGCAAGCCCCGCGAACTGCCAGCCATTTGAAGAAAGCAGGGTCATTATTGACTCGCCCTCAGCCATCACCTTGCATCTTCCCTCCTACGTCAACAGATGATGCCGTGGGTGGCAGAACATCTCATCAAGTCGGTTGCAGCGCAGCCACAGGCTAGCCCGACTGATGCACTGCCTTCTTACCAAATGACATATTTGCCATTAACCGTCGCCTTCATGGATGTTCCATCATCCGGGCCTGACATAATCGATGATGACTGCCGTACTGAATGAGATATTTTCTTTTCAAAAAAAAAAAAAAGGACAATAAGAAGAAGAAACACTAGCTTTAATCTTCATCAGCCAATACTGCCTTGAAATATGTTTTGCAGTATATTCGATTTGACCGTGTAAAGAGATATGAGAAGCTTCCGGGTCCACACACCCGCAAAGAGCAATCTAATTTAATGCAATGTAAAGTCGTGTCAGAGATAAGATGAATCTGCATGGAGATAAAGTGAGCTCAAATTGAATCTGCCATCAGCCGGGAAAGACACACACACAAATATGTCTCTATTCTCCAGCCGGGCTGCAGCCCACCGTGCCGAGCTCGCATCAGAATGAGGAGGATATTAATTGATTCATGTGGCTCTACCCTCTGTAAGCCCGGAGCCCGAGAGATGAATGTTTGTGTTTGTGTGGACTTGTGATGCCGTCGTGCCACGGCCATCCTCGACTGCGGCTGCTTCCAGGCCCTCTGAAAACAATCTACCAACAGATTAGAGCAGTTTAAATGGTGTGGACTTACACGACAGGGATGAGAAAGAGGCTAGTCCCGCCGAGCCTGCTGGACTCATCCACAGACTGACAGACTGTAATCCATTGCCAGCAGATCTGCTGTGGAACTCAGCCCGGCGTTGTTTATCGTTGGCTTATGGTCTGCTCCATCAGCTCAGCGTGTCTGCTCTTTTATGTGGATTTTAATAACTTATAAGAGGGAATTTAAACAGTCGGAAGGCGTTGGCCGAGTCTGTTGTGATTGCTCTCTTAGCAGGAGGATGCGACAATGAAAAATGAAACAAAAGAGCAAATTGTAAACTATTCATGTGTGGAGTCGTGCGAGCGCTGAATGCAGGTAGCGTGGGAACAAAAAAAAAAAAACGCCACCACTTTTACAATTACCGAGCTTTATCATCTGCTTTCTGCAGTAATTAGATACCTGTGTGTCTCCGCTGGTTGCTCGGTATGAGACGTGTGTGCGTGTGATTGATGAAATGATCAAGATAAGCCTTCCCAGACACCCAATCGCGTAGAAACGTCACACTTCCGGCTCTTGAACGCCAGCCTTTGAGTCTGAAACAATGGCTCCTACTGTAATTACAGACGCAGACAGTGCAACAATGAGACTCACGTCGTTCTCCAGAGCGCTCAGATCATCCACATAAAGAAAAGACGCAGCGGCGGAGAGAAATCTGAAAACCTGTGTTTTCTTTCCAGCATGTGAGGGGGGGGAGAACTTGTTTTCAGGTCTGCGTAATCGGGCGTGAACAGATGTTTCGATGAGAGCTTTGCCTTGTCCTTTTGTTTGCTTTATACAATAGCAGTTCTGTTTTTCACCCAGCACACATTATGCAGCTTTTCATCATCTTTTAAAGGCAGTAGAGGGAGATCTATAAATACAAAGACAGCGTAATTGAGCATAGAGACAACACTGTCAGCCAAACAATACAGCCCAGCATGACCTTTGACCTTTTTCAAACCGTTCAACTGTTTCTGGAGTTCATTTGTCTTGCTGCCTACTCGCTGTCCTCCGCATGCGTTGGAAAATCATCAGTTAGTGTCGTGTCCCTCATTTAAAAAGTGCACAGGCAGCAGAGGGGAGTACAGTGTATTGATAAGAGAGGAGGGCAGAGGAGGGTCAAACTAAGAATTGCTACAGCTTATCAGCCGCTCATAAAGCACACTAACTAGATGTGACATGTCTTGTAAAGCGCCACATGCAGATTAAGTGTGTCGAGCCCTCGATCAATGGATCATCAAGACTCTCCAGTTAAAGAGGTGGCTGAATACTAGAGGCTGTGTTTGGTAGTAATGATAAAGAAAAGTCAATTAAAGTTGCTAATTAAATGATAAGCGTAAATTAAAACACAGGTCAAGAGGATTGAACTGTGGAATATCTGTGGTTTTTCTTTGGGGAGGGGGGCACCAGGAACCAAACTAAAAAGGGAAGACGGATCAAGTTTGGGACAGAATTGTTACATTGGACTTGAAAACTTAAGCCTTGATTCTGACCCTTGTGTGTATAAGCAACGTCTATGGGTTTTATTTGCAGCCTTGACTAAAATGTGCTCTTAGATCATAACAATTATGACCAGAAAAATGTGCGAAACAGGCAAAAAAAAAGGATATGACTTGACTGTGACAGCAGTTATAGTGTCCGATCAAGAACAAATAAAAAGTTGATCATAACTGGCATAAAATAATCTGATGTGAAGGTCAGATTTGGGGCCACTCTCTCATTTTTCATTATAATAATTTATATATATATGAATGGCTGCCACATAAACAAATGAATATTTTATTTGAGCAATATATTATTAAATAGCTGCTCTCTGTAGGCTTGTGGATAGATTATGATATTGGATAAAGACTTCCAGAGTCTTGGGTTCTGTCTCTTTGTGGCCTTTGTGTGTCTTGTTTTGGTTCTTTAGTACATCTGTTTGTTTTTTTTTGTTTGTATATTATATTTCTTTGTTTGTACCTGACACAAGAAGGTGGTCTAAAAGATTCCAGCAGGGTCTGACTCTCCATCCCACATGTGTTAAAAAAAAAGTGCCAGGGTGGTTAAGCAACAACATATTTTATTTCTTTTCCTGTTTTTATACACGATTTAGAAAATAAAACACATTGAATAAATACAAATGTAGAAAGCAACAGGTTTTTCGCCGTATTCTCACAGAAACGCGCATTGGTTATTCTTACAGAGCTCTCTTAGGACTAGCGGAAGGATTCGCGTAGCAAGAATCCACCCTGAAGCAGACTTGGGCCGCACACTGCAATGAAACACTTAAGACTGGCATGCAGATGCTGACGTGGTCCCCATTTACAGACACAGAGAATGAATTGGCACATTGATAAAGACGTTCAGAACATCTAGAAACACCCGGGAGGGGAGGAAAACACATCTATATACAAAGAATAAATAAAGAGAAATTAGGTCCGAGACATCTCCACTGTACAGATACTGTATGTCCATCACATGTGATGAAACCGCTTTCCTTTTAAACTTCATTCGTCAGCCTCACGCAGGATAAAGTTCAAATATTGTACAGTACGTCATGACGGGGGGAGGGGGGGTTCACCGACAGCAGAATGCACCAATTACAGACACACACAAAATATCAACCAGTAGTTGGCATCAACTGTAGTTCCCTTTCGGTTTGAGTGTTCATAGTAAGGCAGGATGCAGAAGAGCTCTTTAGAATCCCATCGCTGAGGTGTAAAACAGGGGTCGCATAGAAAATGAACTCCACTGCTCTTAGTGTCCTCTGGTTTGGCGGATGAAAACTGGCACACAGTAGTACAGGTTGGGTCAGAGTGCCAAGGGAAAGCAAAAAATTAAATAAAAACAAAAAAAAAAAGGGTGTCAGTAGTATGTTACAAGTTGTCCAGTGCACTCTCTCATTCATCATCAGCAGTCAGTCATTATGGCAACAACGCTCCGTCGAGGCATGGCGAAAGGAGACAACCAGAGCTGTATACACGGACTAAAGAGCCAGGAGCAGATATCCAGGATCCAGACCTTCTCCTTGAGGAGTGATTAGAAAAGAGGGATCTGTGCTATCTGACTTCCAGGCATTCCACGTACTCCAAGGCCAGTTCGTAGCAGAACCGATACTGCTCCTAGAAACACAGTCGAGGTTTAGTCTTCAAAAAACGAGCAAAATGCATATTTTGCACATTTTCAGAAGCCTCACCATTGTCTCCACCATGTTTGGCTTTGAGTTGCGCAGCGTTTTGGCAGCGAAGAACACGTCGACCACGCTGTGGTGACGAATCATTTCCAGAATCATGGTGCAGGCACAGAAGGTACCGCTGCGGCCACCGCCATTCCTGCACCGGAGAGAACAAACCACAGACGCGCCGAGAGACGCAAACACACAACAAAACAGGAAGTCATGAGTGACCTGATAAAGAGGTGGCGGAGAAGAGACAGACGGCCTCTCGGAGGAGGAACTACAGAGTGAAATGTCACAGTTTGATTGAGCATAGATCAAGCATGCTGTCAGAAAAAGGCCAGCTGGCAGACTTTCACGATGAATATCTGAGTAAAGTTCTCATTAAAATACTGGAGCGGGGACCTAATCAGATGTGAGATGTCTAACACACAGCCTGACCTCCAGAGATCAAAAGGCCCTGACATGGAGATGGGGCTGACGCAAGATGCAAATAATTCATTTTTCCTTTGTAATGCAGACTTTCTGAGATTTAACTGAATTTAATGATTCCATAAGAAATGTCACAAAACTGTGACAATGTCAGCTTACACATAAGAGTGGTGAAGTTTTCGTTTCGCATGCAATGGAAAATCCAAATTCTGGCATCTGAGAACATGGTCTAGTCTTTATTTGAAAGCTTATAATGTTTTTCCATTTAGACGTAAAAGACGTAAATGAGCGGCTGTTGAATTCATAATGCTTTTTAAAGGTCATGGTCAAATGTGAATGTAAATATCAGGGTGAGGCTTAAAAAGGCTTTCAGAGTGCCAGCGGGGATGGTGAATGCTAAGCGGACTCACAGGCAGTGGACGATGGTGCGTCCCTCTCCACACTCCCTCTGCCAGTTGTGAACCTGGGCCAAAAGGCTGAGGAAGGCTTTCTTGGAGTCGGGCACGTCGCGGTACGGGGACCAGCGCAGGAACTGGAAGTGACGCACCACAAGCTGGCCTTCCTGCAGCTGAAGAGTGCGGAGACGGTAGAAAAAGTCAACACAGTTCGTTTTGTGTGTTTTATTCCAACACATCCCATTACATATGCATTAAACCTACCGCACATGCTTCACGCGTCAGAAAACTCATTCAAACATCATTCTGGTCATAAGGCAGAATAACGTTCAACTGTAGAGCTGCGGTTCTTAAAATTTAATGGACTCTTGAAGGCACCGAGTGCAACAGTGTGCTGCACCTCTGCGCACGTGGACGTGAGATGTTATCAAAATGACTGTAAACATAAACCGCTGTGGCATAAAAACCGGTGGCTTCAGCGCTGCAGCTGTATCAAGGGGCGACCTACCGCATTTGAGCACGAATGCAAAGCAGTAACAGATTTTTCGAAAAGGCAGACACCTGGGAGTAGTGGTGATATGTCACACGAGATGGCATCACGCTTAAAAGTTCTACTTTTCACCCTTTAAGCCAACTTTTTCTGCAGACTTTTTATTCCTGCTTCTCTGAGTTGGCCTTGTCCTCGTGTTCTAATGGTGCTGAAATCCAGCAGTGCAATTAAAGGTCCCCTATTATGCAAAAAATCCACTTTTCATACATTTACAGTATATGACTTTAGGGAATAGTACGGTAGAAGTATAAAGGCTCAAGTACGCTATTATAGATACAAGAAAAGATTTCGCTGAAAAAAATTCAAAGAGAAGTAAAGAAAAAGAAATTTGAAAACTTGTTTGTATCTTTAAAACTATCAATGCTAGAGAGTTAAAATGTGGCATGTGTTGATAATTTTGACTATATTACACCATGAATTCTTTTATGTTTTTTCGATACGATAGGAGACATTTAAATAAAACAGCTATTTATTATTATATACACTGGCTGAGTGACCATCTAGATAAATCTTGGAATGTCTACTTGGAATAGGAAAATTACTAATATATAAGGGAATAAATAATTATAAGCATTTAGAAATAAATAAATTAAAGTATGAATACATAAATATATGAAATAAAAATAAATAAATGCATACATGTAGAAATATATACTTATATATATATATATATATATATATATATAATTTTTTTTTCTAATTAAAAAATAATAGTTATTTTTATCTAAATTGCATTTTTTTCTTGCATTTACTTATTCCTTTATTTCTGTCTGTATGGTAATTAGGTAGGTGGCCCAACCATGATTAGTTACTGGAAGCTGATTTAATGGGTGCTTCTTTCTCACTGAATGAGTTACTGGGCATGTAGGCGCCTTTCATCTGTCCCCAGAAAGATCAAGGCCCACTTCAGGAAGGACACACTTAACGACCCTGTGATGGTGGCAGAAGGATTTCCAGTACAGTAAGTGAGACTTCCACATCCACCGTGCTTTGTCCACCTAATGACCAGCCAACTGTCCTCAGACTGACAAAGCTACTTGGATGAGTGGTGAAACGATTCAAAAAAGTCTTGGATGGCATGACTCAAGTTCCAGAGAACCTCACTTGCAGGACTGAGCATCTTCACAGACATATTGCAGAAACCCAGAAGTTGGTTTGGGAATATGAAAGGACATCAAGGAAAATGGCAGACGACAGGAACCCCTTGGAATTCTACCCTAGATGTAGACAAGAGGGCCCAACTTCAGTAAGTCTATGTCTGTCTGTGCAGACAACATCATTTCAAAGGCAGGAGAACTGCTGCTTAATGAGAGGATAAAACGGGTCTACTTGATTCTAAAGATCTTGGAACAGAGATTAGATCGCCTCCACAAAAAACTAGGTGGAACCTAAGCCATACAATCAAAGAATCTGTCTGGAAAACCACTGAAGCAGTGAGAGAGTTTCTCATTCGTTCTGTTATTCTTTGGGTTTATTGGTTTTCTATATCTGTTTAAATCTGAAATAAAATAAGATGTTGGGACAGCATGGCTCTGGCGGAAAGGAGCTCGGAAGAGGAACTGGGACAGCTGGAATAACTAATTGAAACGTCCGCAAAGTACTTCACAGTAAAATGTTGCTCGACAAAATAATGAATCCAGACAAAACGGAATGAAACCGTTGGCTGTAGACATCTGTACTTCATTTGCTAATGGTCTCAAATCATTTGCAACAGGCTGTAAAAATGCTCCCAGTCATCAGGAAACAATGTTGGCTACGTGGCTAAGCACAAAGTAACTCGGTACGACAGAAGTGCAAGAGCCCATCGGCCCTTGCAACCACTCACAAATTAAACTGGGCTTAGGACCAACTACCTAATTACTCGACAGACATGGAAATAAATGAATAATGTAGAACTCTATAAAAGAATAAATAGTTAAAAGAAGAAAGTTGGACAGAATTATTTGCTATATAAAAATTAAGAATTTTTTTAAATATTTATTTATTTCTGCATAGACTTCTTTGCTTGCATTTAGGATTTCAGGCCCCATTTATGTCTAGATTGATATATTTTTCATTTAATTGAAAATGAAGTCATTTTTCGTCCTTCATAGAAAGGTTCTCGGCAGGATTATAGGATAAATCGTGGAACTTGATGTTTACCAGCTCAGCTTTCAAGGATCATAGTATGAATTGATGTTAAGTTCAATTTGGACACGTACTAACTAAGATATGTGATAATTATGTGAAATACATGTGAATGTACTGTACTTAGACTCGGCATTGATGTGGATGCTGTTTCCACCACACAATCAGCTGGAGTACCTTTTTGGGAAAGAGGCTATCGGTGTCACGGTCTGTGGTGTCTGTCTGTTCTCGATCCTGCAGAGAGGCCACGTGGGACAGTTTCTGACTTTGTATGGGAGGTATTTGAGAGACTGGGTGAGGGAGGAAGGGGGACGGGGAACTGACTAGGGAGGCGTTCGCCACAATAAGGGTGAGGCAGGGGTGACGGGGAGCTTTCGCAGGTCCAATGCGACCTGCCTTAAGGACGCGTTTGGAAAGATCTACTGTAGTTGAGGATCTACTGAGGTCAAAGGGCAGGAGCTAGTGTTGCAGGACTAAAGGAGGTGAAGCTGGGCTACATGGATGTACGCACAGACAGCAAATCCACAAACACATTCACAAACGTCATAGTGAAATAACCATATTGATGTGATGATAGTAGAGTTATTGCACTGCTAATCATATCAAATACTAGAATAAAACATTGTACTGGCCCCTGATTTACCACATCTATACCTCATCGCCATCAGCTGTACCTCGGGTCTTTGCCTTTTTATTTTGTGGCGGTTCCACCTACCCGGGTGATGTTCTGAACGCGAAAGAGCCGAATGATAACGTCGTCATCTGCCGTCCTGGACAGAAGCTCCACCGTCATGGGTCCGAACTGCTGCAGCCCTGGTTCGGGCCAATACTGCAGACAAGGCTGAGAGGAGAAAAAAAAAAAACAAAGCAAAAGACACAGCGGTAAGAGGTTATTAGCCCACAGTCGCTTGAGGTAGGACAAATCATTTTGATGGTAAAGCCCAGTAACAAGACACCTGAGTATTGACAGCAGAGTCAATTAGTCTAAATGACAATGACGATCTACAAATAGCAACTGTAAATTAAACGAGCAAACAAACTAAACAAATACCAATCCTTCATATAAGCTGTGGTCACCCAGCTTGAATTATTCATGAGGCAAAATCATTACCATTAGTGCGTTACAAATTAATAAAGTGGGAGACCTTGGCCGTGCCTCAGAGAGATAAAACAGGAAGTTAGCCGAGAGGTTGGTGCCTGCAAAAGCCAAGGTCTCCCATCATTGCCTCTTCAAAGATGCGGCCCAAGCAGCCAGTGGGACTGATTAAAAAAAAACAAACCACTCTGTTGACAAGCTGATGTGCTCCGTGGTGACTTGGGGGCTGAGGGGACCCCCGGAGTAGGAAGTGATAATGGCATTTCACAATGACAAAAGGGTTCTAACAGGTGACATTGGGCAGAAGGGGAGATAAATATTTATACACAGACAGGAGACAGACAGCGCTAACTCAGGAGGGCAAACTCTGCGCGTGTGTTGGAGGGGTGACCCGTTAATCCTGCTGTCAGCGAGAGACGAGAAAGAACCAGAGGCGAGCGACAGAGGAAGAAGAACAGTTTCGCAGCTGACGGGCACGGCGGGAAACGTGGAGAAGGAATCCGACGTGACACGGTGACGGAGCGGCGGAGCGAAGGAGGCAAAAGGCAGGCAAAGGAAATGGGTGAACGCTTAGGATGCGTTGATGTCACAGCGCCCCGCGTTAATTGAACGGAGCACGAGCTACAGTGGAGGCCATACCTGATGACCTCACGTCTCGTCTGGAAGGAGAAAGACGACGTGGGCGACGTGCTGTAGATATTGTTTCAGCATCAAAACACAGGATTATTCTCACCAGTTTCGAGTTTCAAACAACCTAAAGATCGGCAAGAGGGTAAAAAACACATCCACGATAAGCTGACGCCATAACGATTGCTGTTACAGCAACTCGACATCTCCAGCCACTAGAAATAAAGTCAACGTCTCAAAACATTTTTTTGTGCAACGCTCAATATTGATTTGTTACCTGTTTTACTTTTTGACACGTCTGTCTGTCAGTCGTGACACAAATGGCAACCGGCTACAGACGCACTGCCGGCGAGAGGCATGCTGTGATAAGACCTTCGATCGTCAGCGGGTCTTAAAAGCGCCTGTCAACCGACGGGACGTGAAGTAGCAAGTGGGTGATTCATGTCATATGATGCCATTTTACAGCTGTGGGGTCAGCTGTGGAAAACCCTTACATAGAAGTTTGAGGTCATTTCTTACATCAGCTAAAAATGTTTTAATAAGGATTATTTTCCTAGCTAGACAGCTTGTTCAAGCTGGCATAAAAGTGTTTTCGGTCTACATCTGCGGCTGTGAGACCATCCGGACTCACGCTGCATTTTGCTTGGTTTCTGCTCTTTACACGGACAGGACCTAAGTGAGAGGATGATCACGCTGGTCTTCAACATGCAAGCTTTCAAATCAGCCCTGACACTCTACATTCATCTTTTCGATAAGTGTAGAGCTTGAAACAAAGCACAGCATTGCAGGAGACTTATTCTGGGTTCTTGTTACATCACACTGTGTATATTATTAGAGTGTATGTGGATGCTAATCCAAGCTGATCTGCAGTGCAGACGCTCTCTCACAGAGGCCTTTGCTGTTAACATGGATAAACTACAAATGACAGGTTGATAAGTCAAAAGTAAAGCTAATTACATAAAATGACTTAAACGCCTTAATGTTTTTATTCCCCCTCTCCCTGTTCTTACCCAGGCAGAGTTGGACTGGTTGAGCTGGTTGAGCATCACCACCGAGGTGCAGCCATAGTCGTAAATGAGCCTCCAGAAGTCAGTAGTGGTGCCGGGCAGCGGGTGTGGCGTCACCACGAAGGCAGCAGGCCGGAGGAAGCTGTCGGCAAGCGCGGCGTTGATGTAGTTGCTACTTTCTCCCTCCGTGGTGACCAGGAAGGCCAGGGAGCGGTCCGGCGGCAGGACGTCCATGCTGCGGTTCTTCTCGCGGTTCCTGGGCATCAGAGAGATGCTGCACTCCTCCACGTCCAGGTGAGGAGTCACAGAGTTCAGAGTCTGAGAGGGGAGGAGGGGAAGGAGGGGAAGGAGAGGGGTGACGGAGACGAGAGCAAGCCGAGGAGATAATTAGAAAAGGGTGGCGTGTGCGTTTGAGAAAGTGGCCACATTTTAGATGAGGAGATAAAATTAAAGAGGGCGATAAGAAGAGACGGACGCAGCGGAACAGAAACAGGATCAAGGAGAGATGGACAGAGGGAATGAAAACGTTTTCAGCCGAGGAAGCCTGTCAATACTTGACAAGCACAACTAGCTCCAATCAGAGCTGGGAAACTTCAAAACACATTTATTATCAGTAAAACCCCCACAAGGCTTAATGGATAAAAACGCATTTAGTGCAATCTCATACATTATGAATAAGCATATTACCAAGCAATGGAAATTCAAATGAACTGATTATCAAACTCGCTTCATATGGTGAATGACTCCCCTTTGGTTCAGACTAAACGAAGAGAACCTTCCAGCCCATAACTGGAATATTGCATCTGGGCTGAGAGTTGCAATTACGACAGGGATTGGACGACTCAAACGAGCAGCACTGAGGGAAGGTACAGTAATTGTCAAGATAAAGGATGAAGGGGGGAGAGTTTTTAATTACTTCGGACAAAGGTTGCGATGTTTAACGTCATTGTGACTGGCATTAACACCGCGTACCACTAAAGATCACAGTTGCAGTCGAAAACATTTCTACAACAGAAAAAAAAAAGAAATTCTGTTTATAAAAGCAGCTTCATCCTCCGTGGCTCTCACATCATCATTTCTAACAATCAGAGGACCAAATAAACACAGTGAGAAGAGTCTATAGACTGGGCTGAATAAAAAAAGTCAAGCAGCTGCAAAGTTTGTGCAGAATAACATAAGGTAAGTGAAGCAGAATGTGATCTGCCTTTAAAGAATGGGCGGTCGTAGCGTGATGATTCTTTGATTTTCAACTGCTACTTCACTGATGATTGAGGCTGTAATTCTAGTTATTGTTTGGCTTTTGATGATCTATGAAAACTGAAGATTTGTATTGTACATTGCTTGTATTGGATTGTGTTTCCCTTGCCTCCAAAACTAAAATGCAGCCAAACAACAAATCAAAAGACAGAATTGAGCAAAAAAAAACATAAAATAAAATCCACTAGAAGAACAAAGTCCAGTTGCCATGACTCAGCTTGCAGACAACATCACCTGGATGACTGAGAATCTTCCCCAGCAGCCGTCACTACAGTTTAAGTGACGACTGATATGATGCTTACGGTGACGGTGCACATGCAAGATAGAGCAGAGATCAGAGAACCGATCAAATACTGAGTTTCAACGTGGCTTCTCGTGACTGTGCTTGAGATACTTCCGCATGGTTGTGAGAACGTTTCCCGTGCGCACAAGAAAAAAAAAAAGAAAAAATTGGGCTTTGTATAACCTACTTGTGTGACTATAATACAGCTAATAATATAATAATAAGTTACCTTTTGGCACTCAGGTTACAAGCTAATAGAAAACTGCAGGTTGATGTTGAAATAAACTGTCACTTGTGTTCATAAGTAAAATTAGCAGTGATACAAACACACACACACACACACAGTCTGTTTTACCTGAAACTCCTCTCGAAGCTGTGACGTGTTGCTCTGAGAGTCAACCTTCAGCATCTCCTTATAGGTGAGACCAAACTCGCTGACGGGGATGGCGGTCTCCCCGCACAGACAGGCCTCCAGGATGGCGTCATGGATGAACACATACTGCTCCTACGAGACCGAAAGGAAGGAGGTTCACAAATTCCCAAACATCACACAAAACCGCAGCACTCAGGAGCGTCATAACTGTTAATTGCCCAGTCGCGGAGAACAGTGCTGAATTTAACTCCTGCGGTTTAATGTTGACTGATAGCTCTAACTGTCACACAGTCTTCAGACGATTGTCTGAAAGTCGGGTAAAAAGTGCGGAAAACGCTCGCATCAGAGGAATCGAGCGCTGCCCACACGCAAAATCCGAAGAACGGCACGAGCTGTGCAATTAATGAGAAAACTAGCAAATTTGTTTTGACAGTCAACCAAACAAAAGATCAAAGAGGCGAGGCAACATTCAAAATGATGGCCATAAAACTCTCCCTTTTCCAATTTATTCTTTTTTTTATGTGCTTTCTTGTCAATGCAGAAACATGCAATCACTTGGTAGATGAGCTCTCGCTGGAAGGTGAAAGATGGAATGAAGAGAGATAAACTCTTTTGTTTTACTGTAGCTTTCGTTAATAACAGCACATTTATTAATTATTTCCTGGCTTACGAAAAGTTTGTTTACTTTACCAATTAGTGTCTTTATCTTGTTTGTGTGAAGACGCGTAAGCAAACTTTAAATACAGTATCTTCAAATTGTGTTTATTTGCACAATGTCCATCAGCTCTAATAACAATTCCTCATAAAAATGACTTCTCACTATTAGTACGAGTAATTATTATGCTCAAATGACTTCTCCTCATGTTAACGTTCAACTTTTAACCCATTTTCTTCGTGGGTTTTATAAAACTCGTACTTCCTACAGAATTTAGTATTTCATCACTATGCTGCGTCCTGCTTTACATACCGCACATAAGATCTGCTCGTCCTCAATACGACGCATTGTTCTTAACATTTTAAACAAAAACTGTTCAAAATTAGCTCCACATGGACTGACTACTCGTTTCATAAATAATTCAATAGGGAGCTAAAGAACACCGAGACGGGAGGAGCAGTTTAATGATCACCTTTAGCTTTAAAACTTTAAAGCTGGACTTATCAATTATTTATATTGACAATAAATGAAATAACTAAAAGAACTGTAGAACTCACTGAAAACGATCATCAACGCTACTCCTCCATGCAGCTCAGTGGCTTTTTTATCCTGCATGGTTGCCTTTCAGACTTTTATATAACAATAATAATAATAATAATGATAAATCTGCGTCTATTACTCGTCACCTACAGTATAATCCTGCCTATATTTGTAGGTGAAAGAATCTAATTCTGATGGAAATATGAATGACAGAGCTCAAACATACTGCGAAGATCCAACCTAGCCTCTCTAACCGCCGCCCTCCCGCCCACTCACTTCAGTCTGGATCATATTGATGCGTCGGGAGCAAAGGGTCTTGACACAGTTGTAGATGTCCACCACTCCTTCGCACTCAGCCATATCCAGCATGACATCCAGCACAATGTAGCAGCCGGTCCTTCCTGCCCCCATACTGCAGCAGAGGAGAGACGGAGCGGGTTGACAAGCCTGAATACGGGCCCCAGCAGGGAGGCTTTAGTAATCATCAAGATAAGCTAACAAAGTCAAGTACGATACGAGGCTTTGTTCTAGAAAGTGAGAATGGGAACAGTGACGAGTATGTTTCAGCAGTATTCACCGTTTTTCACTAACTTTTCTTAACAAAGGAAAGAAAAGCAAGCAGTGCAGAAGCCCCTTAAACGTGTACTGGACATCACAATCATCAAACAGCTTCAAATGGACACAAGGGAGGAAATCAGCAGCTGTTTACACATGTTCCCGCCTGCTCTTATACTTGACGGGCGACATGCAGCATCAGGTGACCCAGCGGCATGAGGGATGCGATGGAATCAGGAAAGCTAGAGCACACATAGAATCCACTGAGAAAATCTAAACTACGCCCTATCAGCAACAAAAAAGTTGTATTTTCGTAATTACTTCTACCACTTCTATTTTATGCGGTCAATTTTACCTTTTTACTCAATCCTTTTGCACTATACCCACTTTAGTGCTGGTCTGTTTGATCTGGTTTAATTGGCTTGTTTGTGTTTACTAGATGGCAAAGACCATCTGAAAAGAAGGTCTCAGCCCGGAACAACCGATGGTGCTGTGGGGTCTGTGGGTTAAATGTGTGAAGTGGTCAGGAAGTGTTGATCTAGTCGGCCTGTGTCGACCTACAAGCTGACCTGACTTGGTCTGGTTGTTCAGACCACACCTGGGTTTGACTCAAACAAGGGATTTTTCTTCTTGCTGTTTGTTCCTGTTGCTGTGGTTTCTGATGGAGGTGCATTAAAGAACTTATTTCACTCTACTGTGTCTGTCTTTTCCACATTGGAGCTTTAGCATCTGTGTCCAACAGTTGGAGCAGGTTACCTACGCCTTTATTCAAGTTTAATAAAGAAAATGTGTGAACTACAACAACATGCTGGGCTTTCTTGCTGTATTTTTGTTTTTAATTGCCATTGTGTTCACCACCTACTCATTTACAGCACCAAGACGCTGCTGGTTATTTTAGGGTGTGAATTAGCGTTAAACAGGGTAAATTAAGTTGATTAGAATATTTCAAACATCATAGAAAAATGATATTATTTAAAAAAAAAAACTATAACTGAGGCTGAAATGAGTTTCTTTATCTGTTGGATGTGTAGTCGCATAGTGATGATTCACTGTACCTGCAGTGGACCACCACGGGTCCAGCGTCAGGAGGCGTAGAGGCCTTAACGCGACGCAGGAACGCCAGCAGGCCGGTGGCGTGGTAGGGCACGCCGTGCTCGGGCCAGGACGTGAAGTGGAACTGACAAACCTCGTGTTTGGCAGGGTAGCCTCTCTAGAAGGAAAGAAGCAGGTCGGTGGGTACCAACGTACAGTAGGAGAGCTGGGGAGGCAGGGCAGCGTGAGAGTCCTCACCCTCTCCATGGCGAAGGTGCGCACGGTGTACTCCGCCAGCGTCTCCGTCTTCAGTAGCGTGATCTTAATGTCACCATAGAGCTCCGTGTCATCGGGCCAGTACTTGCAGCACTTCATCTGGGGCGGAGAAGAGACGGCTAAAGTTCAGACGGGTTCGCACACGCATGCATACACAGCTCTTTTATTTCAACAAGCGTCCAGACCGTTTAACACTGAGATTTCAACAAGCGGACGGATTGCAGCGCTTCGATCCTGTTGTGACCTTTGCTAAGTCTTTTGACTTCATAAGGTTGCTCACTGAACAGCTGGTGATACCAAGATAAAACATGTTGTAATCACTTAAAACTGATATTTCCAGTCTACTGTCTACTATGAGAGTTGTGTTGTGTTGGCTGCATGCTGTTAATATCCACATATTCCTTTTAAAAACACTAGGTACTTATGAATAAAGACTTTACAATGGCAGCCTGCGGGGGACAACTATGGCGCTGTCATGGGAAAGAGCTGACTACTAAAGGACACTCTTAATTATCAAGGCCATTTACCCCGAGTGCCTGTTGATGTGTGACTCTGACTCACATTGGTTGTTCTTCACGTCTGTTACCTAAGTTAAGATTTTTCTTGCTTATTGGGCGTTTTTGAAACGCAAACAGCTGAGAACGACAAAGTTAAGTTAAACTAAACTATTTACACATTAGTAAAATCTGCAGCTCCTGAGACTTTGGCTTTACTTGTAATCATAATGATGAAATATGGTGATTAAACTAAACTTAATGCCCCAAAGTAATTCAATTTTAACTTTGGAATTATTAGCATTTTATAGCTCGGTAGGAATCAGTAGCTCGTTGTATTTGCGTGATGACTGAATAGTTAATAGAACAAAGGCCACAGTGTTCTGTAGTACAGCACATCAAAGCTGTGACCTTGGAGCATAGCCACCAAAGCTAAAGGTGATAAGTCACGATCAGACAGCAGCGACCGTTTCCTCCCACGACACACATCACGGCAGCTTCTCTAATACAGCGTGAATGATAAAAGGCGCCGCACAAACCCCGCCCCCTTCCATCCGTCTTTTGGCAAGGCGGGCCCGGAGAGAGAGGTCACCAGACAAAAAGGGACGAGAAACCTACCCTGCCCACTTCCACCAGCTTGTTGATCATGACAATACTGAAGCAGTTCTCCTGCCAAACCATCCTCCAGAAATCGTAGATCATCTCCTGTTTGGGGCCTGTGGAGGAGGAGATAAGCAGCAGAAATAGAGCAAAAAGAAAAAAAAAAAGTGAGAACAGGTGGAGGAGGAGAAAAAGAGGAGGAGGAGGAGAGAGAGAGGGGGGGGGGGATTAAATCATAAGTCACAGCATCTAGCAGCACTAACAAACAATGCAGAGGTGCTGTATAATCCACGCCAGAGAATAAAGCAACAGCGTGTCATTGGTGAACTATTGCCCGTTCTCTGTTCTCCTAATACTACAGAGGACTGTCATTTCAATACACCCACAAATCCTCCGCCATTGTGCAAACAGCCTCCTGTATTACCTTTCCCAGGCACCGCTGGCTGACACAAATCAAAGGCCTCTGGAGGCGATGACACTTTCATTGATTTCATTACTCTATGGCGCTGATAATATCACCAGGCCCTCCTTCACGCCGCCTCCTCTGCCAAACACACCGCACCCTCTGAAGTACATAAGACATCTATTCATTTCTGCCCGTGCGCTTTGTTTGACGGCAGCATTACCTTGTCTCCTTTAACTAACTTGGACGGCTTTATTAAGACTTAACATTATCTTCCATTAGTACAGAGCAGTTCACCGTTAAGTGTTTATGTCGTAGTTTGGATTTAATAAGTGATGTAGTTGTTGCATAGTTGACTGGCAAACACCTGGTGTGAGGCTCATCCTATAAGGGCAGCTGATAAAGTTAGCATACGTTTACAGGAAGGCCAGAATGAGGAGCGCTGTGGTGAGAACAAATGCATCGAGCATCTCAGGGTCTCACCTTTAAAATGACGAGGTACAAGTAGACACCGGTGCTCGTTTGCGCCTCCTTAAACTATTCTATTTCCTCCTCAGCACAAGGTTACACGCAGCCTCCTCCTCTGTTAGCCACCCCTGCGTATTAGTGAGTTGAGATCATATTTTGCAGCAGAGTCAGGAGCCAATTGTGCCTCCAGAGGGATGCGTTCATCGAGGGATGAATGGAGGCACGGACGATGTGTGAGCGGGGGGGGGGTGGGGGAGCTGGGTGAATCTGTATGCGTGACGCAACATGTTGGTGCTTTGGACTCTTGGTCTTTCAGAGCGAGCGCGGCGTTTCTCGCGGCATCTGTCCCTCCCCTTCACCCACCTCCTCGCCGCTCCCTCATCACTGGATATAATAGACAGTTATCCCAGAGCACCTGCTGCCTGCTGCAGATGCGCAGCTGCCGTAAGACTCGTCTAAGATACTGCAAATGAACCGTAACCTGCCGCGCAGCAGCTGACGGCCCGTGGCCTTGCATCTGAATATACACGCTTTATTCTCCGGCGTAGTGACGATGTCTTCAGTTTGTCGTTTATATGGTGTGTGTTTGTTTGTGCAAGTCAACGTATACTGTACCAGAAGATTTACCCTCTATTTGTTAACGATGGATAGAATTTTAAACAGAATAAAAACAGGAAGTCATTTATAGTCTGTCCTATAATTAAATTATTTTATCATAAAAGTCAAATTAAATTAACTTGATGAAGCTGTTTCTTTCTTTTTATGTGCATCGTTGCAGTAACACCAGTATGAGTTAGAAACAGAGCAACGTAGCTGCTGCTGCTCTGCTAATGTTCACACAGGTTTAGTTTATTTTAGTGGTCCATCATTACGTGTACGTTGGAAAAAAGATGCAAACAGAGACCAGTAGCTGTGAGCATAACGTTCTCGTGCTGTTCAGGTGAAATGCACAGCGAGTAAGAAATCTCAGTCATCGAGAACGTTAAGTGTAAATGTAAGCATCGAGCAGGGGAAAAAGATTCATGTACGAATTCCCATTCATAAATTAAAAAAAACCCTGATACATCAAATATATATATATATATATATTACTGTCTTCAACTTTGTAATGTACCTTTGACTGTATGTCATATTTCACCAAATCCTTTTCGCTAAATCATGTGCTGTTGCACGATCTCCCCCCCTACCTGCACCCCGTGTCTGCAGAAAGACTTTGTGAGCAAAAATGTGAGCGAGAGACAGAGAAATGTTCCGAGGTTACTTTCATGAAACGGCAGAACTGAGACCAAAGTGAAAGATGGGTAGAAATCATAGGGGATCATGGAATAAAAAAACATATTCACTGAATAAATAGGATCACAGCTTGGAGAGAATAAAGCGAATGTCTTGCTCGCTCTCTCCTTTGTGTGTGTGTGTGTCTGTCTCTCTCTCATATGCGTGTGTGTGTGTGTGTGTGTGTGTGTGTGTGTGTGTGTGTGTGTGTGTGTGTGTGTGTGTGTTTGTCTCTCTTGGGAAACGCAGGCTACATAGTGTATCAAACCGACATCAGAGAGATGATGCGCCACACATGCAGATGGCAGGGGTGGAGAGACACAAAAGCAGAACTTCACAAAGAGCAGCAGTCACTAGTGTTACAGTGCAGACTGACTGACAGGTACAGTTGGAAGTTACGAGAAGGTTTCTCACAGGCGAAGCCACGTGAGGCGTCGCGGCGGAAATCCAGACGTGAACATGATGCAACACGGACCCCTTGTTGTTTAGAGGTTAATAATTCAGTGAATTATTGTCAGGACGCCACACACGCAAGTATTAGCAGTCAAACACGCTGCCACACTCACCTTGAGTGGCGATGAAGTGGTTTGATCGCTGGTAGCCCTGTGCGACAGAGAGAGTAAGAAAGATGGCGGAGAAGAGAAGGAGAAAGATGGCAGGGAGTTAATAATTACACAATGAAGCGAATCTCAGGGAATAACTCTCATTTTACCCTCCCATCCGTTTCCCTTTGCCCATTTTAAGCTTCAAGTCATCTCTTATTCATCTAAGAGGAGGTTTGATGTCAGCTCTCTGCTAAGTTTCTGCTCTGCCTTTGACGGAAGATGTTTCAGCGGCCGCGGTGGAAACGAACACGCGCCGCGCTATCGTCTGACGGCGCCGAGCTTAAAACACATTAGCATGTTTGACAGACTAAAGTCTCTGGACTCTTTAGGCCCCCGCGCTTGAATTAAAATGCAGGCAAAATGGCATTAGTTCAACTTTTTTTCCCCCCCTGTCTGTCTTGGAGCCAGGTCATTACATGCGGAGTGAGGGAGCCGCATTTCAAAGGGAGCCCGGCGCGCTGTGCTTTGCATGCAGCCGGCGCCGCTGATCAAAGGTAGATTGACAAGTGAGGGATCTTCAGCTCTGGGAGTAATTCTACCTGAGTGACACTGACTGATCTGGCTGTCTCCTCTCCGCTCGGCACTAGGGCAGTTATGATACAGTATGCGCAGCCTGGAAGGCTATTAGTGGCAACCTGGCCCTCCACTAAACAAACTGTGTGCTGAATGCAAAGCGGCCAAGCGTGATAGAATCCCACAATTAGTTTGGCCGCCTCAACACTTAGAAGTAAAGCGATATGGTAAACATTTGAACACTACACATAGAAAACAATACTGAACTGTCGTCTCACCCCCCCCCAAAATAAACCACACACACATGCACAACAAAGCCAGGCAGCCGCTTAAGTTACATTCTGTAACTGTCATGCCACAGAGGGAAGTTGAGGTGGATGGCCATCCATATGAAAGAGTACAGCAAGCCTTGTACCCATAAGCCTCCCATAAGCCTCTGTTGCATCCTGGGTTTCCCTGAGCTGGCCAGCTTCCTGTCTGTCGTCGTAGCAACCGCATATTCCAACGGCATACAGGCAAAGAAAGTCAGGCAATATGAATTCACAATGGATTTGAGGGGGGTATGGGGGTGGGGGGGTGGGGGGGAATACATGCAGATAAACTTTACCTATAGAGATCTTACAGTTCTGCACAACGTACTGACGTAGGGGACGCACACTGTCTCTGTGAGAGGCCTGACTTTGGCGTATGCAAAGAAACGAGTTCATATTCATCATGCATCTCCGAATCACTTTTAGAGATTCTAGTGAAACTGAAAAAGTGATCGAAATCTAACCACCAACCGACAAGAAAAGGTAAAATAAGAAATGTGACATCTGGGCTTGTGCTTAAGGGTAAAAAAGGATATTCAACAAAATCTGACAACAAAAAATTTTTTATTCCTAATTATCACCGTTGCATTTGCATCTTGTCAAAAAAAATATCTAAAAATAATTTTCTGTGGATCAAGTTGTGCAGAGCAATTACTCAAAATCCCAGAAAAGGCTGCTGCAAAAATAATTTCATTGTTCTTTGTAAAGCATTTTGTTATTTTAACATTTACTTTAACTATTTTGACACTTTTTTTTTTAACTTTTAAATATCTTTCTTAACTTTCCTAACTTCTTTCTGCTCAGGGTTGTGCTGTAGCTGAAAATATATAAATATATACGTTATTTAATGTAATGTGAGGTTTTGGCCACAATAAACAGACAACACACACTGTAGATAAGCTGATTTTCTACTCTATGACAACTATGATGAGTTTTCCAACATTATTTGCAAAAGCAAATTCTGAGACCAAAAAGAGGTGATATTAATGTCACTCCACCATCAGTGGAGTAAGGCTCATAGTAGAAATTAAATCCATGCAGAGGACATGAGAGAACTAACTCAAATTTTCCATCATTCAGTGCCCATTAACAGATATAGGAGCTGAGTTGGGCCATTTCATTTTAAAGCCTGTTTCTACAGGAGGATTTTTAAAAATGACCTGAAATCGTGGAAGAACTGTGAGGTCGTCATTTGTGCAGGTCAGGTCTAAATACTATGTAGCAAGGAGCAGCCCCAAAGTGGCCTAATCCTGTGGCTTTTGTCTGAATGATGTGACTAAGTGACGACTCCTCTTTGAGATGCTTGATAAATATGGTTCCACCTTCTGTAGACTTATTCAAATTGGATTGATCGCACATACTGTGTATTGTACAGTTTTCCCAGTTCCCTGTCATAAAATATCTTCACAATTCCTGCCCAGTCATGTGTCTATGCTACATGTAGCCTCATCGTTTCTTCACTGCATCACTGCTGTACCCGTCCTTTATTGACAACCGAGCAAAGAACCTCATGTGAGTATGAAACAAGGAGAGACACAGCTGTAGACATTTCAGAAAAAAAAAAGAAAAAAAGTGATGGCTAAAGGCAGAGAAGCGGCTCAGAGTGGAAAAGGGAAGAACGAACTGCTGTTGGGAGGAAGCCATGGAGGGCTTGCAGGGCAGCATGAAAAAAGGAGAAGCGATGGAAAGGAGAAGAGAAGCAAGGTACTTACTTCCCTGTTTATCCGAATCTAAGAGATGCCAAAGAGGTTGGAGGGGGGAGGGAGACGAGAGACAGAGAGGCAGAAGACGGAAAGTAGAAGAAGAAACAAGAGCGAGTTATTCTGATTAGGTTCAGGAAAAGTGGGCAGTGAAATGGTTAGAGAGCAGCTCGCCCTGAGGAACCTGTGGAAAGAATAATATTCAAATGCCCAAATGCCATGATAGTCATTTTAAATGTCAATTGCTCAAGGTGAACGACGTCCTTAAGGTGGGCTGCAGCAGTTAACCTGCACACTATGCTGTGGAATTATGACCATGTCGAAAGGCTTCCAAACGCCCAATTATGTCCACAACGCTAACAGTCAAAGCCAGCGTGGGAAACGGCGACACTTTACGTAGAACGAGATTAAGGGTCGAAGCTACAATAGCCGATTATGAGCCGTACCCACCTTTTCATTAGCCAGAGCCAGAAGAGTTGCCAAGACTTGACCGTGACCTTTACCTCCAATGCATCATTTACAGTATAAAGCACGGATGTCTGGCCGCTCAGGAGGGTATTCACGTCAAAACGAAGCTATTTTACTCAATCCTTTAATAATCATGTTAGGAAATCAAATGAGTCCATCTGCGTTTGAGAAACTACGTTTCAAATAACCTGATCTCTCCGTCTGGCTGAAACTAGTAATTCTGTTTCCGGGGGCACGTTAAGGCAAATAAACTGGGTCAGGTTACACACAAAGACAGACAAATATGTATACAGTACGCTGAGCGTTAAGCTAAAGCCGACTTCGGCCAGCATTGAAAGAAATTAAGCTTTTTGGATTTGCCTGCTCAGCCATGGCAGCCAGTACTTCCCACTCTTATTCCCGTTTTATCTTTCTCCCAAGCAAATTACTGCTGCTTCCAACCAGAGTCTAACGGGCATTACTTCCTGAGCACCAGAGCAGGGAAACCTCTACCTGGCAGTGAGCGTTTAGAGGAGCAAATGCGAAATCCTCCTCGGCTCAGTGGAGGAAGCGCCGTTCGGCGTCAGCGAGAGACGGCGATGCGAAGACAGCTGAACAATATCACTCAAAAAAATGTCACGTCTTGCCTAAGAAAACGACGGCATGCAAACCCGCGTATGAGCGAGAGGAAAGGTCACTTTCAGTTTAACCTTTAGAGAGAGTGCTGTTCCATTTATTGCAACCTGGCATGACATGCAGGCAATGCTGGAGACGGCGGTTAATGACAAAGGTCCTTGGAGCGTCCGTCCTAATGGAGCCCTCACAGAGAACCAAAAGGGAATAAAGTGGCCACGCGCAGCTCTGTGATCTTTGGCGTTCCACTTTAACCGACGCCACCCACATACGCTGAGTCAGGCGTTCGCTCCTATTCGCCTTACATTTCCTTTTGTTCAGCAAACAATCGCCGAAACAAAGGGGCACAATTCAGCACTCAGAGGCCCGCGAAGAGCTCGCGTTAAACCCTGAGATGAGTACTTCAGAAGGCTGCGTCAAAAAACGGAGAGAGGCATTTCAGAGTCCCCTTCAAGCGACCCTCCCATTATGAGCGAGCAGCAGAGCTCACGGTGCTGAAGAAAGAGGGACTGTCCTTTAGATAAGGTCGGTGCATCTAATGCAAAGCTGCCAAGATAGGATCTGGCAGGAGCGTGAACCCCGCTGCTGGGACTGGAGAGTCTCCCTCAGAGATTCGCTCGAGCCGAACTGTAGGTGAGATCAAAATATCTAAAAGCAGATTAAAGCCACACCTACTGTGTGAGTCAGTTACAAGTTTCCTTACGAAAGCCTCTGGATGAGTCACGAGGCCCGGTGTTCCAAGATGAATGAACAATTACCGCGTAAAATAGCACCCGATGCCATGTGCAAGGATTCTTCAAGATACGTTGTGGGCGTGGCTACATAATGACCTCACACAACCTCATACATCTAAAAGAAAGGCCAATTAGTATAATGATGAGAACAAACTGGACTCACGTCTATGTAGTTGGCATTGACATAATCAGAACTTGGGTCCGCGAGCAGCGAGTGAAGTTTGACTCGATGACGATCATCTGAAAAAAAATAAAAGAAACACGTCAGTCACTGCATTCGTACTTTATGTTTTAGTTTTTCTGTGAAACAATAGACATCAGAGTGTTTGTGCGAGTGAAATACGGTTTAAGGCTGCAAAATATCAATGGCGGCGTCGAAAGAAGGTTATTACAAGCGAACGGCAGAAAATAATGGCTGTGATGCCGTTGACCAATTGAATCGACGGAATAAGAGAGAGTCAACAACATATCTGACAACACACACACACACATTCAAATACACACCAAAAAAATCATTAAACCTTAACAGCACACTGCTTCCTAAAACAGGTGAGTTTGGAGTAAAACTAATACTTGGTTGGCTTTTTCTGACACAAAGCTGTGTGGTAATCTGCGGTGTAAGTATACGGAGCTATTAATATTTAGCTGTGTGAGCTGCGTTCAGTAAAACAGAGACAAGGACAGAGTGAAGCAGTACCAGCAGCATGTCTTTGTTATAATTTGCTAATTAACCCATTAGGCGGATGTACTCACGGCTAAGCAAACTATCGTGCCTTCCTTTGGTCTTGTCTTTCTTCTTGGTGACGTCCCAGCCATCGAAGAAACTCTGTGAAGTCAAGTTCAGAAGTGACATTTCAAAATAAGGTGTTGAACGAACACAAGCGACGCGTCGTCTATAGGAACGACTTTGCTAACGGGCTCCTCGGTGTCACCCTGAGGTTGACTTTACTATTACAGCATCTTGCCAAGTCATCGGCAAGACATCTGCCAACAACGCGGCAGGGAGAGACTGAGGCTGAGGTGACACGCGGCACTGAGGGATGACTGCGGCCTCGAGGAGACGCCGTTCTCATTCTGCGCGCGGCGTGAGGCCCGCTGCTCCGAGGAACCGCCGCTCCATAACACCTCTGTGTTAAGCTGCTAAATTTGTGACAGCTGTTTATGATGCCCATCTAGCAAATGTGCTGCTGCAGCGGGTTGCGCGCTTGAATCTAAATCAATACTAAAAGCAAAGAAAGTAAAGGAGAAGGGGGGAAAAAAGAAATACAAGTCTGATCAAGTCCTGCTGACCTTCACGTAGATTTACTTTATGTACTACTGAACACTTTACACCCAAACAACGTAGATTTTCAGTAACGGTTTAATGTCTTTAGATTTGCCAAAAAGAGAGAAACCACTGACTGGTTGTTCATCATAACAATCACTGCACGAGAAGAGAAATGGACTATTACTACTTGAAGTTGTTTTTTTTTAAATCAAACATACCCATAATTAGAAGTAGATATACACCATCTGATAAGCAAGAGCGGTGTGACAACAGTAAACAAATACAGGCAGATGGTGCAACGTCTACAACAAGCATACCTGCAGTGCATCTTCTGCTTTCCCCTTTTCTCAATGACAAATCCAGACTATTGACACCTGCTGGCTATTTCCTCATCCCACTTTGGAGCCCAGATGAGGACATTCTGAGGCAAAGCAAACATCTGCTCTAGTAGCTATCTAGTTTTTTTTAAAGGCTTGGGCTGAATTAGCCCTTACAATGGCAAAGACGTTATTCCAGTTGTGCTCCTGCCGCTTTAGGAGTGCGAGCTCCTGAATAAAGTCATCACCGACAGAAGCAGAACATTCCAAGCTCCAAAGCTCCACTGTGCTGTACATCATCCTATATCACTTTGCACTGAGAGGAGCTGCTGGAGGAAGCACGATGACCTAGCGCATGTCATGAAGGGTGTCGCACCTTCTGTCACCGCGTGTTTATTCACCGACTCCGGTTCCAGATGTTCCCTTCCGAGTACAACACAGACAGCACTGGCCTGTCACCACAATGAGGACCCGGACTGCTCCGAGAAAAACCTACGATGCACCGCGATGCCTGATCAATGGCAGCGGCACGACCCTGTGGGAAATAAGGGTTATGAAGCCTGACAGCAGCGTACCCACTGATCCCCTTCATCTTGTTTATTTCTCCAGGCGATGGGGAGCCAGACTGAGGAGTGAAAAGGCGACCCATATATTGATTTTGTAGGAGGGAAATTTGTTGGCCCCTCGGGGGATAGATTAATGAATCGAAAAAGTGCATCTGGCTTCCTGCAGGTAGAGGTGCAAAAAAACCCAATTTTTTTTACAGTGGTTGATGTGAAAAAAATCCTATTTAAGTAAAAAAAAAAAAATGAAAGCATTAACTTTAGAAAGCATAATTAATCCACACAATACCGGAAAGTTCAGTGTATCTGCTTCATCTCTGTAATGCAGATGAAGTAAAACAGCCTTTTTGCTTCCTCATGAATCTTAAATGCACCATTAAAACAGAGTATTTGTGTGTAGTAACAGACAAAATACCCACAATTCCACCACTGAATGATTTTTTTTTTTCAGGTGAGGGTCATGCAGGCATTTGAGAGCATCCTCTAAAAAAAACAAGACTTTTGAACCCCCCGGAGCTGTCAGGTGTACTAATGTAACTTAACGTAACGTAAGCTTTTTATGTATTTCCTGCAAAAGTAGAACTGCAAGAATTTTAATTATATATTATATAAATACAACTATTTCTTAGCTCGAGTACTTAAAACTATTCTCAAGTACAACAGTTGATTTAATGCACTTCATTTTCTACCACCTCTGATTTTCCAGAGCTCATTTCAGCACTACTCAGATGTGACGAGGGTCTTTATTAGTTAAAGGAGGTGTGGAAACATTCCTCCAGCAGGCAACGGCCACAAAGCTGGATGCACATCCTTTAGATGGAACTCGACACTGGCACGAACGATTCAAGAACATCTACCTTTCTCCATCTTCTTCCCTTCTTACCTCGTACTCCTGCTTGAATCCGTATCCCTCAGCCGTCTTCATCTGGTTGATGTGCTGGAGAAGGTCAGCCACCCTCACCGCGGGGTGCAGCTGACCGGTGTGATAGGGCGAGCTCTTCCTCCGGCAGTGGCGATGCGGAGAGCCTCCCAGCAAGCTGCTGGACTCGTTGACGGAGCTGCGCTGTTCGTCTGGGAACACAAGCACATACAGTTCAAGCCATTCCTCCATTAATGCAAACTCAGCTGTTGGGGGGGGGGGTTGTCAGCGTTTGACAGTGCAGAATATTCAAATAGACGAGAGCTCTCTGTTGAGACCACCTTACAGTCTGGCAGGACAGATTGGACACATGCTTAGAAGTAAACATGGCTGAAGGTCAGAAGGGGGAGAGCTTCATCACTCCAGACACTTTCTTAGGAGTAGCCATATGCTCCTTGCTGTCTTACTTCGAGCGTTGCAGCCATGGGTGTCCATGAACGAGTGGGCCATCCTCTCATCCTGCTGCAGAGTGCTCTGCTCCGTCATGCTGCAGTCTAAAGAGCTCAGCTTCCGATTCTTCTCCTGCCTGTAGGACATGGCTGCCTTGTTTATGGCCACCTTTTTCCTACTGCAGAGTTTGCAGACAGAGAGAGAGAGAGAGAGGCAGGATAAAGACACAGAGAGGGGACAGAGGGTGATTATAGACGGAGGACAGGCAGGAAAAGGGAAAGAATGAGAGAAAGACAGGCACAGAGATAAGGAGGAATGGAAAGCAGGGCGGCTGAGATGAGTAATCCGGCTGAGGGAGAAATATAAGGGCTACAAGATTGAAATTGGACAAGCAGGAAGAAAGATTTGGTGATAGCAAGAGAGGGGTGGAGGAGGCAATGGAATTGTGGTGGGACAATAGAGAAGGAAAAGAAAGTGGGGGAGGAGGGGCCTACACTGGGTGAAGACAGCAATCTTTATTTCCACTCTAGTAATCTTGGGGCTACGAAGGGCAAGCAAAGGAGAGATGGCATGAGGGTGTCATGGTGGAAGATGGAGAAAGGGGTAACTTACGGGTAGTAAGGGTAAGAATAGAAGTCCCTCCTGCTTAGCATGAAGGAGGAGGAAAGGAGAGAGACAGAGAGTGAGGAGAAGAAGAAGAAGGAAAAAAAAAACAGAGGTGACTATGGTTTATCAAGATGGGCATCGGAAAGATAAATGAAGATGTTCCTCGTAAGCCATGGGAAATGAAGAAAGGACTTGTTGCACAAAACACAGCTTAGGAGCAACGTTTTCATTTTCAAGCTGTGTCATATACTGTATGTGTTTATTATTATTGACATTTTGGAAACAAAAAGTCAAAAGAAAGAACCCATTTTACACATTCCAGGTGTTAGCGAGCGTTGTCGCATATGGGAAAAGATACAGCCAGAGGGAGCCGTGCGCAATTTGGTAATTGGTCTCAAGAGACGTCATCAGTTTGAAGGAGAAGAAAAAAAAAAAAACTTGCTGGCATCTGGTGTTAGAAGGAAGTGAGAATACCAGAAGAGGCCAAACACTTATTTTGAGTTAAACAGCGCAGTGCGAGCATCACTTACAGCTTCTGTGACACCTCTTCGATATTAGTTGTTGCTACAGTCAACAAGCAGAGGGGATTTGTTTTGTGCTTGTCATTCGCATACAGTACAGACACGTTAGGATGCTGCCGTGATTGAAACGTTAACTTTGACCTTTTTTTTTTAGGGAATGTTTCACAAAAACAGCAGCAGAGCTAATTTAGGCAGAAAAACGTCTGAACATACCTGTTATTACACAAATAAAATTAGGAAATCCAGAACTTTCCGTGGCCATTTTTGTTCCGTTTATGTTCTTCTGCTCTGTTTTAGATAAGAACATTTGCCATCGCAGTTCAAGTAAAGTTTTGAGTATGTATTTAATACTTCAAGTTGAATAAATTATTTAAAGTGGCAGCTCTACTTGTAGTGGAGTAGCTCGTACACTAAGGAACCACTTTGCGCTTCTACTTGAGTACTGATTGTATTTCTAATTTCAGTACCGCTTGGGTATAATCATGAGGGCATTTTGCTAAATACTAGGCAAAAAACACAGTTTGCTCTCCTCCGGTTACTTAAATCCATTCCCAAGTTAGTTCACAGTTGAATTTCCCTGCACATTAAAGCCTTTCCCTCATTTTCGAGTCTTTCTTGGTGCCTGCATTGCAGCCACTGTGTACCGAATCCCGCTGTGCAGTGGAAGCCAGATTTTCCTAATGATTACATAAACAAATCGCATTAATACGACGCCGCGTTGTAAAAAGTGGAGCGACAGTATCTTGTGGCTAAATATAAACACGGCTGTTCCTCTTTGCACCCGTGTGGCTGTCTAGCTCCTTTTTGTGCCTGTGAGATTGGCCCACTGAATCTTATCAGTCACTGCCTTCTCCCAGACATCGCCATTCTGTCTCCCAATTTCTCTGTGAGAGAAATTCCTTGGGGTGGAGGAGCTCCTGTCTCCAAAGAAAAAAAAAAAAAAGAGAAGAAGAAGCAAAAACAACCTTCCTAACCAATTACTAGTCCATCCACTGGCACCTCACAGCTGCTCGCCTCATGTAATTGAGTGGGCAATGGAATAACATGCCCCTTGATGAAATATTTCATACTCAGATGAGTGTTCCACCATCGCGGAAAGGGAGGAAGAACACACTGTGGGTGCGATCGGCGACTGAGGTAATTTGCAGGTGGAAAGCGGCCAACGATTTTCCCGTGCGCGCAGGCTGCGTTTGAATGTGCTCAGCCAACACGCAGACCTTGAAATTAAAAGATGAGATGAAACACAAAAGCTTGGCTGAGGGAGCAGCGGGAGAGTTTAGGATTAATGCTCTACCATTCTGCTAACTCTGGTTGTAATTCACTCACATTGCCCTAATGCTTTCCTCAATAGACCCTAGCTGCCAAGTGCAATGGAGATAAATTTACTCCTTTGGATCGGCTACACAGGAACAATCATTTCAGCCTGTAAACGTGAAAAGGTGTAACCCAGCTCAGCTCCAGACTTCACTCACTCACCCCTTCTTGACGATGATGACAATGGCCCCGAGGAGCAGGATGAGAACCACGAGGCCGCCCGCACAGGCCCCGAGTATCAGGCCCATGTCCTCCGTGTGCTGGGACACCTCCAGAGCTCGCTTCGAGTCCTTACAGGCAGCTGCACACAGCGTGCAAGAGAAATTACTGTCGCATTCATATTAGCATGAATATACACAAACAAAACCGCTGCTGGTCTAGATCCTGTAGGTTTAACGCTAATGAGAGCAATCGGCTGGATTCTTTGATGGGTTTATTGCAGAAAACAATAAGGAGGAAGTTTTATCTGGATGTTTTCGTTGGGTCTGACCGATAACTGCACCAGATTTACCACAAAGTGAATTCATTTTACATGGTGAGGCTCGAGCCACTGTTGTGACTGCAGGATGTAAGTAAGGCTGTTGATGCCAAGTGATGACGCACAAAACAAACAAAAAAATGTTCTAACCTAAAAGTTGAATAATGATTATTTTTTTCCTGTTTACCATGAAAAGATTTGCATTTTTCCCTTTTCTCCTGTATAAACTGCAATGCATTTTTACTTTCATGTGAACAACCTTTGAGGGAAATATTTAATGCGTGAATTCACACTTTGCGCCCGCAGCTGACATTATTTGCCTATAAGTGTTGCATCGGAAACAGCTTGAACTATTTCAGTGAACTCATATAAGCAAACGCGAGGGAAAGCGAACGCGTTCAGCTCGGGAAATACGAGGGTCTGGTTATCTTACCAAACTTAAACACATTCTCAATTATGCAGCCATTTTCCCTCCCACCCATATGTCACGGTCCCAGTTCATTTCCATCTGCGCTGCCATCTCCACTAGCCAAGGGCATGAATTCTCCCTCTATATGACTCATCTGCACGTCCTGTAGTCATTATCCAAATGTGAAAAACTACTATTGCTCAGTACATATCGATGAAGTGAAGAAGTATTATTACGCTTTTGACAGCAAGACTTTCATTAATCAACACTGACGAATAAACAAATAGACTGGAGACTTAAATAAACGCAGGCTGAATTATTTAAGGGGCTCAGAATAGTCTCTTCAAGTTTGGCTGCATCTCGGTAAAGCAAAGCAAAGATGCTTCATGAGGGAGCCACTGCTTTGTCTGCGACAAAGACCCAAAAAAAAGAGGCTTTATAGCGCGACAGAATGCTGAGTTTGGCTTGATAAGCTGTGGATTGTTGGTGACTATAGTTCCTGGCAGACGCAGCCTGACAGACTTGCCGTAATCACACAAATCACGGCGGGTGAGTCATTTTGCTTTTAGGGCCATATTTAGAAATTGGCGATCATGGAGATTTTGCCTTGTGCCAAAGGAGAAAAAAAAAAAGCAGCAGCGGTCAATGAGGGAAATCCACATGGATCAGAAAGGAGGGTGCGAAGACAGTGGGATGCATATTTCATCATAATTTGTCATTTCCTGGCTGACTAGCCTCAGATTAAACAATGAGAATGGCTGGAATTACCCCAGCACTGGTTCACTTAGGCAAATGCAGAGCACGACTGCACAGCAACCGTCACATCACACTCAGATGTCTTCTGCTGGAGGTCTAGGCTTTGACAGAGACAGACTCGTCCCTATAAGGACCTGGTAGAAATTCATTTCTTATATTACTTATTTTTAACTGGTTTAAGCATCTAATGTTTTTATTTTCTTCCACTGAATGAGCTGATGATGATGATGATGATGAAGAAGATGATTCATAATACACATGTGCTCATGTTTCTTTAGAGCCAGATCACAGTCTTATTTCATCTGTGGGGCAGAAAAGAAAAGTGCCTGGGAAAAAAGAAAACAGTGGTGCATCTCTGCTTGGCCAGGTGCTCTGGTGAACACAGCTGGCAGGGCTTGTGTGTGTGGGAAGCTGGAGGGAGGAAATGAAAAGCAGCCAGGAACGGTCTTAACGGGACCCCTGTGTCACCACTGAAGGAACATCAGCGCGTCCTCTGGGCTCGTCCGCCACAAAGCTTGGCTCCTATAAATATGCCTGCAACCCACATCCCCCCTCTTACGGTGCATGACAGGCTGGCAGACAATAGTAAGTCAGAATTCTTTGAAGTCATCGCACTTTGGATTTGAAAGAAAAAAAAAAGTTCAGGGGAAGGAATCCAATTAATCTGCCACCTTTCTCAAGAGCACTACAAACTTTAGACATAATTCAGTAGGGAGGAAAGGGAGAACAACTCCATTTCACCTTCTGTCGGCCGCACTCTCCTCTATTGTTTGAACTGAGAGCATTCTATCTGAGTTTGTCTCTCTAGCAAACACTCCTGGTAGCTTCCTCTCTCAGGGAGGAGGGAGGGGGGGGCTAGAGGAAAAGCTTGCTGCGTTCAGGTTTTCAAAGCTATCTGAGCCCAAAAGGGGTTTGCCGAAATGTCAGTGTCAGTGATTCAAGAGGAACAGTGAGAACACAAATTCGTGTTTGCTCTCACCTTTCCTCTGGTGTCTCTGTCGAAGGGAGATTGGCACAGGGGCTTCCTCCCCTGCAGCACCCGAAATAACACTAAGTCCATGTCAAATCCACTAAGTAGCAGCCTTATCCAGGATAACTGTCGAAAGTCTCTGACATGCACCCCTCTACCTCACAGCGGAACCCACTGGAACCACAAAAATCCATAGTGGTTATGATTATTGTTACTTATTCATTCTAAGAGGAGAGAAGAAAGAACGTGGCTCCCTTTCCCACCACGGTGCTATTACAGTAGTGTTTTAAGAATTCATGAGAGCACGCCTACAGCTACAACAGCAGCATTTATTGTTGCTGCTGCTCTGAAAAATATAACAGAAATAATTACAATTACAACAGAGATGAATGGATTTATTAGGAGAGACTGGCATCGTGCTCGCACAACAGCAGCCGGGACACTGGTCGGCCTCATTCAAGGATAACTTACTAACTTACGGGCTAACCTACAATTTGCATGACAAAAGGATCCAGTGTCCTTATCGCCAAACAAGAAGAAGAAGCATTTTAGTTTACAGTATGTATGAGACCTAGTTTTCCCAGTAGCTGCCTGTAGTTCAAAGAACAAATAATCCAGTCACAATTACAGTGTATTGATAAAACAGAACAACTTCAGCTGCAGATAAATTCCGATATGAGCCTTATTTAAAGCTTACGTATTATGTGGACCCTCCTTTTTAGTTTTATTTTGTTTGGTTTGAAAAAGCTCAAACTACTGATACTGTACATTTAAGGCAACATCTAACTTTGACACACCTTGAGATGGTTTTTCCGTCCGGTTTATTTACAGAATATTGCATCAATTAAGGAAAAGGTCACGCGACTTGTCAGATGTAAGGTTTAAAACCACCGAGAAGAGAGCTTTATAAAAATTTATAAAAATAAATCTCACTTAAGCAGCACAAGGAGACTGGAGAGGGGGAGAAAAACGTGGCGAGTTGTCATGAAACTAAAATGTTTTATGCTGTAAACCAGGGGAGCCCAATACGTCGATCGCGATCTACCAGTCGATGGCAAAGGTAGTGTGGGTGGATCGCATAGCATTTCAAAAAAGTAGACGTCAGCCTATCATCTATCCTCACTATGAAATTTGTCACTTGATTGACATACAGGGCAGCCAGAAAGAGATAATGGGCGCGGCAAGAAAGACGCCTGTTCAATTCGTGCCAGATCTCGACATGGCGACTTAGACTGAGAACCGTCTGTCAGAGTTTGACAAACGCTTTCAAGACGTTGTTTTACTGGAGCCAGTCGTTACATTCATGTGCTACCTTGATGATGCTGCGGTTGATTCAATATGGGTTAATGCAATAATGCAAGATACATCAACATATATTGTACAAATAAAGAATACTTAATATATTTATAAATAAATATGTTTTGCATTTTTGTAGTAGGTAGATCATTTTGACATGGTCATTTTATAAGTAGCTCACACGCTGAAAAACTGTGGGCACCTCTGCTGTAAACCATCGAATCTAGGAGCCCAAACACAATCAAGCATCCAGGATTTGTGACATTTGTGATGTTCAGGGTTTTACCAATTCATAATTAATTTGATAATAACAGTACAAAGGGGGGAAAGAGCGAAACTGTTACCTTTGCGAGCGATCCGAATGCAGTTTATTCTGGTCTCCTGTGGGTGAAAGAAAAGTCAAAGTTCATTTAGTCATCGCGACAGATCAGCTTTCAGTGAGTTTGTGATAACCACAAGTTTGATGTGTGCAAGTAATAAATGAAACTTCCAAGCAGACGGCACCTCAGAGTGAGAGAGAGCCCTGCTACCCTTCACCATGTGAGGTGCCTGCACCTGAGAACACTGATCGGCTCAGACTTGCCCCCAAAACAGTCACCTCTATCTTGTAGACAGAGGGGCATGTTACCAAATTAACATTTAAGGAAGTTAAATCAGCCTTTATGGGCAATTATGCTAATCTGTGCTCTGAGATTGGAGTCGAAACCCTTTCACCTACAACAGTTGCCAAATTACCTTTTTTAATTGGAAATCTGTTTCAAGTGGATTCTCATCTGTTCCGGTGACAGATAAGTCATATTTACTCCCACTCAGGGGTTATTACAGGGGCAGCAGGTAGTATGTCGTGTGCCGTCATGTCCTCTGTCAAGGTTGACTTTTAGCCCTTTGGGACGGAGATGCCAGTGTTTGTCAAAGTAGCAATTCATTGCCACTGACCCTCCAAGCTCACTAAGAACAGGGATTTACAGTGGACCTGACGAATCCCCGTCCGTGTGGCGGATTTCGATAACATTGTATCAAATGCGTAAGGCTGCTTATCAAAAATGAAGCCTGCTTAATCGCTTGCACAATCCTTTAAGATTAAGGTTTCAGCATTTTTTCGAGTAAATACAAGTCAACAAATAAAACCAACAAAACAAAATAGATTTAGTTGCTATGTTGCTGTCCGATAGCCAGAAAAACTGTATGAATGAACGTTACTGCTAATTAAAGTTCATAAGCTGAAAATTGAAAAGCGGACATATTCATACGCCTCATAGAAATGTACAGCTTAATGGCAACGTATGTCTTCTTGTTTAAGCAAATCAGCTTTTAATTTCATTCCCACATACAGCAATAACAGTATTATTATCTTAAAATTGTTATAACAAACATTTAAAACTTTGTTTACATATTCATGTGAAATGAAGCTACTTCTTTTCCTTCGCAGTGATGTTTATGGTCACCAGATAAATAAAAGTCTAATATCTACTCTGTTTCAGCTCTGTTTTGGTCTCCACCACCTCCTCATATCTCTTTGTAGCTTGAAATTGCCCTGTTCTTTAACAAAAAAACTTCTTTAAAAGCTAAACCACGGCTCTGATTTGGCAAAAAGTAGATTACTAGTCCATCACACAGACTGAAACCATTCCCTGACTGCGTGACGGTGGGAAGAGAGAACCCATTTGGGGTGAGATGTGAGTCCTGGAATTCAAACTGAGGTGTGTCTTGCTGTGAGGCAACAGTACTAACCACTACACCATCATGCTGCCTATATGCAAAAATAATTAGATGAGACACAGCTGAACCGTTTCATTAAAGAAAAGTCACCACTCTCAAACTGTTTAGTGTAAATAGTGACCTCTAATTAGCTTTTGGTGTTTTAGAAAGGGACCTAAATATTACCCACAGCTGACATTTGTGACACCGTGACATTTGTCTTGTTGTGAAAGTGCTGATTGGCTAAAAAGAATGACCTTTGCCCTGATACGTATAAATGTCCTTTAACTTTAATTAGTACAGATAAAAGATTTCAAAGTAAGTAAACATGTGTACAGCAGCTTAGTGAATTCTGAAAAAACAAACAAACACTAACTAACCCACATAGTCATATCTCCATCCTGAGTAATGAAATATTGCTGAAACAGAACACTTGCTTTTTTCCTCTTGTTTCTGCTTCTATCCAGGAGGCTTCTTCAACTTCTGACTGGCCATGCTGAGATAGCAAAGAGCCACGTGACTCTTGTGAGTATTGCCGAGCTTGTGGAGAGAAGAAACGCTTCCAAGAATGTGTGTTTGTTTCCTTCTCGCGCGTTTGTGAAGACGCTGACAGCACCAATCATGCATCTTTCAAGCCCCACTGAAGGCATATCTGCCAAAGCAATTACTGATTCAATTCAGCGGCAGCTCATGGGCCACGGAAAGCCTAGTACATCTAATTTATCCAGAGTGATTGTCAAAATAATTAGGTTTTTTTTTCTTGTTCTCTGAGCAGCGCATTTCTCCCGAAACACCAACATAGTTTAGAAAATGTTTGCAGGACAATAAAGAAAATCATCAATATTCCGCTGGTTTCTGTCGGAAGACTGCTGTGAAAACATTCACTGTTATTATTTTAGTCAAAAGGGAAAAATTTGCAGCTGTGCGCAAAGTATGTCAGTCCTCACCCAGACCCAAGGCTGATACAACCCTCTTGGCAGTGGAGGCCCTTCAAGGACCTGGAGCCCCTCTTCAGATCTACTTATGACTAGGATGATTTCATTTTTCCCCATCCTTAAAGCCCTTTAATGATTAAACATGACAACTAGACAAGTAAACACCTACTAAAACTTAAAAGATCTCTTTTTCACATAAACTTACTCCTCTGAAGTTGCTGGTGGCCTGGAAGTAGATGAGGTAGTTCTTGGTGGGGTCTAACGGACTGTTCCAGTAGCCGTTGTAGGTGTGGTTGTCGCCCACGGTGAAGGGAGTGGCCTCGGGCAGGCTGCTGGGAGTCAGCTCTGCTGTGTAGTAATGTGGGGCCCCTTTGGCCTGAGCCTCGCTGTAGGAGTTCGGCGTTGGGAAACAGTCAACCGAACCCAGCTCCCTCCTCCTCACCTGGCGAGAACCGTCCTCCTCCACCACCACCACCTGGTAGGCGCTAGAGGCGAAGACGCATGGCAATCAAACTATTGACACTACCGGAATGACCGGAATGAATTATTTATTTATTTTGTTTACGATAGTCATATTAAGTTCAAAAACATGATCACATGTGATATGATAAAAGGTTTCTCCTCAGGCTCTTTGTCAGCAAGTAAAACGTGTTCCCCCATGATCTAAAAAAGTAAGCAATCTCCATGACAACTGCACTACTATTGGGGTCACGTAGAAATGCTCTTGTATTTATGACAACACTTCAATGGTGCTAACATAACTGGCAGAAGTGCTTTATAACAACCAAGCAACCAAATGAATAAACGCAATGTGTCATTGAAACACGGTGTTAATGTTTGGACTCGTGTTTGCTGACGATGGGCCTCTGTGTGTTTCAGTACATGTGTGTAGACACTGCGTAAAACAGCTGAATTTGCTTTCTTAACAAAAGCAGAACCTGTACTCTAGGTCTGATAGGTCAAAGCTGATAGGTGACGGATGCCTAACGAGCCAGTTTGGGTAATACACTGAGTGAGTCTTTTGCTTCCAAATAAATGTGGATCATTTGTTTACAACCTGTCTAATTGTCTGACTGCTTGCGTTCCTTATTCCATTCCAATCTTTTTCACACTGCCTCCAACAGCAGCGAACACACTCTTGTAATTAATGTCTGCAATGACAGATTTACAACTAAGAGCGAAGAAAACCCAGTCTGCCTTTAAGATAGTGCCTGTTGTTTTTTTTTTTTCCGAGAGCAAAAAACAAATTTGTTCTGTGTGCTTTACTGTACGAGCAAGTATAACAATGAATTTTTGAGAGGGGGAGGTTGAAGGGGATAAAAACACATCATCCCAAGTGGAACAGTGCTTTAAAATTGAGAATAATTACAATTATAACACAATGTCCATACTTTTAAATTGTTTTGTCAAGGGGTTTAACTACTATGATGTGACAGTTGGACCTGCTTCCCCACCAGGGGGAGCCATTTGGACTTTTGAGTTTGTTCCTTGTCTGTTCCCCTACTGGTTTCCCTTGTCCACACCTGTTTGTAATCATTGTTAGTCTGTCTTTATATACCCCTGTCTGTTAGTCTCTCGTTGCTGGTGTGTCATCCCTGATTGCTTGTCTCGTCGTTCTCCCTCGTCCCCGACCTCTAGCTCTGTTCTCGTCAAGTAAGTTAGTCAGTTCGTTTTGTAGCCTTTGTCTTGTTCCTGCGTTTGCAGTGTTTTGATTTCAGTAAATGGTAACTTGGTTTGTTTTGTCCCGCTTGCGGTGATTTTGTTTTCTAGTCAGTCAGTGAGGTTTATTAGTGTTAATTTTGTAGAGTCCCGCCTTGCGGTGAATTTTGGTTTGTAGCAGTTTCGTAAGTTAGATCGTAGTGTGATTTGTTCCATTATCGTTTTGAGTTGCTCTTTGTTTGTTTCCCAAATTATAGTGTTGTCCAGCTCGGCTGTGAATCTCTGTTCGCTAATTAATTTAATAAAATATTGTGTAGCGGAAGATCTGCCTCTTTGGGTTCAATTGCACTTGGGTCCTACACCACCACGTACTTGGTTTGTCTCATATGATGCACAATACAGTACTGTACAGTATGTTTCTGTTTTGTTTTACATTTATCGATTTCAACTGTGCAACACATCATTATGTGAAACATTTCATATAAGCCTGTACAAAACTTTAAGAACAAGTTTCTCTGGTTCTTCATCTATTTTATTTAAATTGGTATCTCCTAAGCCACAAGCCGACAGAACTATTTTCCGGTGATCTCCAGAGCCCCTTTTTGATGGCTGCTATAAATACGACAGCGTCGAGAGCGGTGAGCGAATGGTGGTGTAGGAGTGGAGCAGCTATTAGCTGTACCTGACGGGAGCCCCCCTCCCCAGCGCAGGGCGCAGCAGCACGGTGATGGTGCTCTCCGACTCGCTCAGAGGAGAGGGGACGTCTTCGTAGTCGAACACCGGGGCTGAGGAAAAGAATCGGAGCAGGGAAGCCACATAGACGTTTTAGGTCAGAGTGAAAACTGCAGTAACTGAAATAGAAAACCAGCATAATTTTTAGTTTTACTAGAGAGGATGAAATATGTTTGTAGCTGCACTTGCTTGAATATTTGAACAATTTTCCACCACTAGATGAATAGATCTTAATTCATTACCCACACATCCCCAGTGTACTGTAGTATGTGGAGGCCTCCCACACAGTCCCATTGACTGATGGTGACTACAAACGGCAGCCAGCTACAGAGAAAACAACAGGCCCTTATAATATAATTAGGGAAGATCGACAAAGCAGCAAAAGCTCGAGGGACAGTAAGGTCGAGCGTTCATACCTCTGTGTTCTACTGGGAGTAAACTGACTGGAGTGGACGTGGAAAAACGGACATGCAAATGTTTCTGCTTTGTAGGGCAGGGTATTAAAAAACGGAAACTTTGTTTAGTTCACAAAGGCTGAGGTCGCGTTGGAATGCAGCATGAATTACGAAATCGGCAATAGCGCCGCTTCATGTGAGAGGTTGGCTTCCTGTTGGGCTTCTCTGGCAGGCAACCAGCACAGTGTAGGTTGAACCACACATCTTGACAGCGGTAGGCCCACGTGCATGTTTACCACCTGCTGAACTAGCTGAAACGAGGAGGGATGAAATGTATACATGTATATAAGAGAAGCTGGCAGAACGTCTGTTATTCTTGTCTAAACAAAACTCTCATTTTTAGGGGAGTAAAAGTGTGGCATGTGTGTCTTTTCTTTACGGACGTTTAGATTAGCTTGTCTTTAAAACACCAAACTAATGAAAAAACTAACAATTATTGTTGAGATATTCTGTAGTCAAAACTGTGTTGGTTCATGGTTCAGAGAATGATGTTGCCTTGTTCGGTCTTAACACGGTTGTGTGAGTCCTTCACGTGACCATTTTGATGACACAAAATTACTTCCTCCCTTCAGGCACCATCCAGAGGCATATTATTAAGGGAGAAAGTGACGTCTGCTGACCTTTCTAAAAAGCAGCAGTTGCCACCTGTGTTTTAAATGGAAAGACCTCACAATAGCAGCTGACGTTTCATCAAAGTAAACACAATTAGTGAAACTGCCTGCCGTTTGACAAAGAGTGCGCTTTTCGGATTATTCTCACGATCCGCACCTTTTCCCTCAGATTTCTGAGATGCTGTGCTGCCTTTGAATTGCAAACACGAATCCAGTTTGTAGGGCTGAACAAAGCTGTTTTCATCCGAGCCATTCAAGCTGAACGTTTTTGCAGGTCACTATAATTCAGGGCTGCGTCAAATGAAAGCAGAGCCCGTCTAAAAGCTGCTTTTTGTAGTTTTTTAGACACGCTTTGTTTGACTGAAGCAACATGACGACCGTTTGTATCTAAAAATGAATCTGTAATTAAATCAAAAGCTCTTGGAAAAACACAATTAAAAGTCATTACTTGAAGCTGATCACATATAATCTCATATTTCAAAAGTTTGAGACATCAATAGAAGCTATTTGTTGTGAATAAAGAAGCCTGGTCACTCTAAAGGTGAAAGTTAGGAAAGTTCTGCAAGTGTCCTCTGACAAAGTACCGATCACACCCCACTCTCGTCTAAAGCAATCAAAAGATTCGATTAAATGCTAATCAACACCTTCAGTCTTCACTGAAGATTCTCTCCAGCGTCCTTTTTCCGTGTCACCCAAAAGCTGGATTGTCACAAAGCAAGGCCTCACCTGAGATGTTGGTGGTGATCTCGGTGAGGGCCGTCTGGCCAAACCCCTTGGCGGTTCGGGCGCGGACTGACACCAGGTAAGTTGTCCCGGGATGCAGGCCAGAGAACATGTGGTAGGTCTCGTTCCTCAGCTTGGACACGGTACGGCGAGGACCTGGCACGTTAATTCCAGGGTCGGACGACTCGATGCTCTGGTAGCTGATCTGCGAACCGGGAAAGTATAAGGTTTTCACTCTAAAACACTGTCACTGGAGCTCATGGACCAAACCAATGCACCAATTAAACAAAGTTGGCACCCTTACAGAGTTTGATGAGCTGGGGGCAACAGAAGTTACATTAATAGTGAGAATTCAACCTCTGGGGAATATGAATAGAGGGAATATATTGTTAAAATATGACATTCGAGACAATAGACTGAGATGCTTAGAGCCAAACTGCTAGCACAGCAATTAGAATCAACTATGACCCGTTACTAGATTCAGTATTTATTAAAATGAGCAAACCATCACGTTTAGATTTTTAGTATCATCTAATATATACAACTCTTACAGTCTACTACATACAGTATCAGAGTCTGTATCTGGCTTCACACTGTGGCTCATTACTCACAAGCTGAAGGACTGAATCCAGATGACGCTCTATTTAAAGGCTCCCTCATGAGAAACACCTCTCAATACACAGATAAATTTAGACGTCGTCTCTCCGCGCAGACCTAATAAATCTCACGCTGCGATTGGCCACTGATCATCACACTTGGAGTCGGGTGTCACACTCTGCACTCTCATACTGGAGCACAGTTGGCCTGATTTTACAGTTTTCTGGATTAGTAAGAGCAGAGAAAAAAAGACCAGCATGTAGATTTTTTGTTTTGTTTGGCTTTTTTTTAACCATCTGAAGAATTAAGTATTGACATTGATCATAAAATTCACCGTTGTTCTGTTTCAGAGTAACAAGATGCAAGGTGACTGGTTTTGCCTTTTCACTTCTTTCATTCACTACAAACCCGTAATGTAAACACGGCTGCTATTATTAACCCCTTTGACCTGATGTTAGATACACTGAAAGTGATGCTGACAGAAGTACAAACACTTTTTTTTTTTGGTTTATTTTCCAAATGGACATATTTGACTAGAGCTTTGCCAAGTGAGGCAGGATCCATTCTGTTCAAGTTGTTGTGATGGTAACATTAAAACGTTGGTGAACATCCAAAAAGGGCAGAAGGACACTAATTACTAATATTATAGGCCGTAAAGTGTCGAACGGAGTATGAAACCGTTAATGCAAATTTCTCCGCCTATACAGTATAAAAGCCCAGAATAGACCAAACAGTTCCTGATGTTCACCATTAAAAAATGTAGTCACTGCTGATTTTGTCAGAATGGAACACGAGGATGTGAACTCAGGACCGAGTCAAAAGATGTTTCATCTTTCTCTGATCTCTCTCTGATGTTTGATCCCGGTTATCGAACGAACAGTTGCGAGAGGAAAGATTTAGCAGAGTGCTGAGTTCAGTTTGAGACCGAGCTGTCCATTACACACACACACACACCATGTCAACAAGATGTTGTTGCTATGTTGGAAAATGGGTGACTGGTCGACAGTCACGGATCCTAACAAGAGGCCATGCTTGTCACAGAGTATCCAGTATATGTGCGTATGAGAATGGTTTACTGGATTTGTGTCCAGGGTCAGGACGTGATAAATATTGGCTTTGTTAGGTTGTTTTAAGAGATCATTAAGCATTTTTCATGCACACATCCTGTAATTTCTCATGGTTGTCGGGTCGAGGTCATGTAAAAACCCCATTCTGTTCACCCAGAGGAGAAAAAGGAAAAAATGCAGACACGGGTTACTTATGCCTGGTTTCTCCCTTTGGCTTGTAAAACTAGTTTCCCCTACCGATCAGGCAGCCAGAGTGGGTCCACGCTACAAAGGTCTGTGGTTGATACAGGTCCATCAATAATTAATTAGAAACATTTAAAGTCGGCCTCTTGTGGAGGCCTCGCTTAGGCAAATAAGTAATTAGAATGGTGCCCCCCCCATGTAATTACAGCTCCAAGTCTGGGCCTCGGCTTCATTACCATGTGAACATGTACAGTAAATCCCATGAACTGTGAAAAGTGGGTTCTTCCCACTGACTCAGGCGTGCGTGTGCTGCTAGCATTTGGGCTAAAAAATAGAAAGACAAGCCTGGGGGAAACTGAAGACGGGCAATATAGTCTTTAAATCCGATTTTCCTTGTTTTGATTCATTACGCTAAAGGAAGATGTAGAAAATAGATACCGGCAAGGGAGAAATAGCATCCCACACCTGGAAAGGATTAGGAAATGATGCCGTATGTAGGCTGTACTGTTGTGGGCTGGTGATCGTTTGCGCGACTGCGTGAAGCATCCTACCTCATATTGTGTAATCAGGCCGTTGGGCTCCACAGGCTCCTCCCATTTGAGGAAGATCATGTCGTCGAGCGGGGTGAAGGTCAGGGACTCTGGAGCAATGCCGCCAGGAACTACGGGCAGGAGAGAAAAACAACCTTCTCTGAAACAAAGGACTTTTCTTGGGTCTTGAGTTAATGGACTCTTTTGCAGGCATGCCAGGGGGTAAAAACACCTTTGACAGAGGGAAAAGGCACAGGGCCAGAGGGGTGGAGGACAAAAATCAGCGAACAGAAGGAAAGACATGAAAAGAAACTGTGGCACCAGCCCTGGGGATGAATTGAGATGCTGGCTTCTAGTGTCTGATAACAGAGCACCATGTCTTGGAGGATGGCAGTCAATTTTTCTTCTTTAGCACCTCGCTGACAGAGAAACAGACAAGTAATTCAACCTGTGAACTGCCTGAGTACCTCTCTGCATTTTTCCTTTTTAGCTTAATGAGATGCATTTTCTTAAAGAAGCCAAACTATTTTTCAGCACATCGAGTGCTGGACAGTTCCGAGAATGACTAATCGTCCGTGAGAGTGAAATGTTGAAGGGAAACGTGATCTCTCACACAGTAAGGGACTGAAGTTTACAGTCGTGGATAAAGGGAGACTAGCTTCACCTTGAAGTGATTTGATCAATGTTCCTTATACTGTACATACATTATATTTACAATTATAAGAACAGCTGTATTTATTTTAGAATTCCAGGTTAAGATGCCATTTTTCTATTTAGCTGGAGTGTTAATGTACATTTTAAGCTCTGACAGCTCCACAGATCTAACTGACTCCTAATGTTCACTATTATAGGAAGCTAATATTAAAACTTTGCTTCAAAAAATCCCTGAGAGTAAGCAAAGCGCTACACTGGTGTTGGCGCAATAGGAAACAGACGGGAGGAGCTGTCAGAGGGCTGTAGCTCGATTACTGTAGTTGTGAGGGTGACGGCAGCTCTGTGTGCGACAGGAGGACCGGGGGACTGTCAGGTTGTCAAACTAACATTCAGTGGCTCAAAAGCAAAAGTTTCTATTGGTGCTGACATTCAAAGTCTCAAGTAAAGTGCACAAAAGAACGATCGCAAGCTTTATTTTTTCCGTTTTTTTTTCCTTTGGGTCACGTGTTTTAACTTGTCACTTGCCACCCATGAAATCACAACACCACGCCACGTTCTTATTGTTTATTCGCTTTATGTAAATATATTTCCTCCTGCCTACGAGACAGCAATGTGTAGGTGTAGGTAATTAAGCTCACTGTCTGCCGTTCTTTCCCCCGTATTTCTCCGACTGCTTGGTGAAAGCTGCTGTAAAATTGAATGTAAAACTATGAAAAAGCAGTTTTCACAGATACTAACATTCATTTAAAGCTGCAATTCCGAAGTACTTCCAATTTTGACGTTGCCTCTGCGCTGGGTCAAGAATATCTCCAAGCAGCGTTCGATTACACTGAAAAGTCTCGCTTATTCTACATAACAATGCACATTTGACCTTCTGTGCTTCCACTCTCCCGGAATTTGCATCAGAATGTGTCTAATCCGCTGATGTACACAGGAAAATATTAATAAAAAAAGATAAGCAAAATCGTTTTTACCCTTTTACCAGCAGCCACGGCCTGAGGTGATTAATGTTCCACTGGTCTCCATTTAAAAGGCTGATCTTCCATTTATGGAATTATCTAGTTATGCTGATCCAGCTTATTTTGTGAGTCAATATTTGTGTTTTCTAGATGGTACTGGATGACTAAAGGCACGGACTTGTGTAAGTAGTGCATAATAATGATATGAGCATGCTCATTCATTTAAGATGTTTTGGAGCCTCGGTTTAATAAATATGATAGAAAACATCCTTTTTCTGTCAGAGGGAGAGACTGCTGCTGTGTGTACGCCGTAGTTCGCTGGCTAAAAAGTTAACCACCCACTCACTGTCTTCTTCCGTTTGGAAGGTGACCTCTCTGCTCTCCTTCTTGCCTTCGGGGTTGGCCAGCGCCAGCCGGACGTGGACGGAGTGGAAGGGCGGCAGGTCTCGCAGCGTGAAGTGGGAGGTGTTGCGTTCCACAGAGAGGCACTCCCTGACGGTGGCGTTGTTGCCTCCGCTGCCCCCTGTCGGCATGGAGTAGCGGTAACACAGCGACAAGGAGTAGGTGTGACAGCGGGTGAGGTTGTAGCCGAGCGGTTCCCACTGAAGGGCCAGTTGCCGTGGCTGGATCTCTGCAGCCGTCAGACCCCGCAAGGCACGCATGGGCTCTGAGAAAGACACAAAGTAAGTCTATAGTGACAAGTAAAAGTATTAACGCTATTTTAAAATAAAATAATCAGTCCTGTAATCAGGAAGAGCTACAGTATTGCACGTACATAGTTTAAGAAATGAATCATCAATTATCAACATACACTTCAAAAGAAAAGTGCTTAAGGGCTGTTACGTAAGAGGTTATCAGCAGGTCAACACGATTCAGATTCATTGTCAGGAGCAGTGAAGGTGAGAAGAGACTTGTTGACCCGTGTGATGGAGACGAGCTACAGACTGTAGGTGATATTGTGCCGTGCCTGGATTTCTGTAAGTGTTCACTTCAACCTTCCCCTCTGGTTATGAGCTCTGATTGAAAGAATGAGTTCACAGATCCAAGTAAACACAGCTCTGCTAGTGTAGTTGTAACGACACCGCACCCTTGGAAACACGGCTTCTTGACACCGGTAGCCAGTGTGGCCGCCAGCTGATCCAGTCCAGCCTGAGACTGTCTGGGGATCCTCCGCCTTTAAGATGTGAGACGGGGGACACGTGCTGTTATGTTATTTAGAAATCGACGAGGAAAAGCTTCACAGCTGTAGCTGACTCACACTTTGAGTGGGAATCTGGGCGGCGAAACAACCTAAAACAATAGATTTTAGAAGACAATGCTGTATAAAACATTCCCTTCTGCCTCCGCGTAGGGTTAAGGTTGTGCACAGCGCCGGCGGAGAACCGCGTGCAAACGACTGAAGCTTAATTACCGTCGTCATGTGAGAACACCGTGGTTGCAAACTGTCCGTGTCACTCGTGAGGCGACACAGACGAGACAGAATGTGTCTGATTCGTGGGTTTCACAGATGATGCTACACCAATAAAAGCTAAAATGCTCCCAGTGACTAGTGTCAATTATTCATGAAGTGAAAATGTTTTTTTCCCCCAAAAGTTCTATCATACGAATCATGTCAAACATGTTTTTTTATTTCAAATTTCTAACATCATCATCTCCATATAGCAGTTTAATCCAGCTGAAACCAGGCCTGTCACCGGAGCCTCGCCGCCTCAGCGTTGAGCTCCAGACACCATTACTCATCATTACAGCAGCACCACAGCAGGCTCCATCCTGTCCTCTACACCCGCCGGTCCTCAGCTAGTCCTGCCCCAAACTGACATTCAGCTTGATTAGCCTAATCAGAGGGATTAGCCAGAGGCAGAGGAGGAGGAGGAGGAGGAGGGATAGGGAGGCCGGACAGAGATGAGCGAGGAAAGAGGAAAAGATGAATGAGGGAGAGTCCCTACGGGTTTGCACATTTCATCTCATCTTTAACAGCTGCTTCAGTGAGCTGCCACTGAGGCCTGTCCCTCCCGCCAGGAGCAATGTTGGAATTATGATGGACTATCAGCACACCCCCTCATATTTACCACTCAAATCGCATGTGGTTTTGACTGCTGACACTTCCAGCAGACAGCAAAATAAAGACATTTAACATTCAATATTTAAATGATGCCGACGGTCTGTAGCTACGCGGTAATTTCATTTCGTACCTACAAACTTTTGCAATGTCGCATCTAATGGTTTTCCAAAAGTGGAGGCAGTGGAGGTACGCGTCACGAGAAGAACTGTGTACTGTGCACTCCAGTAGTTGTTGACATGCTTATTGCTATTTAGAGAGGCTGAAATCTCTCCCATCATGCATCTATTATGGACGTGCAAATAGCCCTTGATAATGACACAAACACCAACTGTAGCGACGGTGCGACAGCAAAACTGGTTTGATTTCTAGTCGCCGCGGATTGAAGAGAATATCTCACAGCACCGGCCGGTAATTCCGTCTTATTATATAATGCGACTCCAGTCGGCTTTCACCGTAATAACAACGCGGTACTGTAAAGGAAATGATGCCTGGGGAAGTGCTGACATGCCCGGAATGAAGGCTGATGGAGCAAAACCACAGGTTGTAAACGAGCCAACGCTGGAGCAAACCAACCTTGTTACAACTAACAGTGAATACACCAGATTTATAATGATTGTATTATTAATCTAAAGGGTTTACTTTTATCAATCTGGATGAAAATAATCATGAAATCTATCAGTGATTGGCGTCTGACATGAGGTAAATAGTTACATTAAGTGACCGATGTTCCAATGATTACAATAAAACTTCTACCACGTATGTCCTTAAGTAAAACCATAAGGCAAACATGTAAAATGCTCTGCACTGGACGAAATGTCCAAGAAAACAGCGTCTTCCCCTCAAATAAACGGCTCTCTGTGACACATTACGAAGGCAAATTCATCCGGAGCTTTGTGTCACTGGGCTGCTGCCGTCTGCTGCTTTCTCCCCTCGGGACAAAGTTTCAGAGCTGAGCAACGGGAGTTGACAGGAGGTGGGCGAGTGGAAGACACTGACGAGAGCGGATCAGAGAGCGTGGCAGGTGACAGGGGCGTCACGCCGTCTACTTGACAGAGCGGCGGGGCGCCTTTTTTCCAGCCAGATGAGCGGCTAAAACGCAGATGAGAGATGCTGAGAAGATCACATTGTCCGCCGGTGTCACATCCCTTCAGAGAACCGGACCACACATGCTCCAGGACTAAACTCTCCTCTGTCGCTAAGTTCTCAGCAGTCATTAACCCACGAGGCTATTCTTTGTTTGTTTGACTGCCCATAAGCGTTATCTTAAATGTAAAGTCCTGTGGATGAAAGCATAACTCAATTCCTCGTGTAAATATGTATCTTTATCAGGGATGAGACAGGATAAATAGAAAGCATCAGACACGCTGCAGCGACAACAAACGCGCCGTTCGCTCTCGGTGGCTGCAGGCAAACTACACGTCGTTAAGCGATGCGTCAAAACAGTCTGACGCAGCTCACAGCTGCAGCTCAAAACTCAAGTGAACCTCGAAGGATCAGAGCAGGAGCAGACTCTGAAAACAGCGTTTTCTTTATCTGTGAAGTGCAGGAGTAACCAGATGGTCTCTGATCTGACGCTTCAAGTCTTCCGTCACAACTTTAATTACACTTTCTATTTAGGGCTGAGGCACATCTTCTGACATTTGCTTGTAAGTCACATTCATATATCATTCGTGATGTATTGAAAAGATGCAGCTGGTCATCGGGGAGAGAAAGAATGACTGAAATAATCAATCAGCTGTTGATAAATGATGATTTTGAACTTTTGAATTGTTAAACTCCTTAACCAGCGTCTACGCTCTTTACTGACAGTGTTATGCTTCTCTCATATGTTGTTGTTTTCAGGAAAGTCTAATAATTCAAAAACTCACCCACAAATGCCACAAGCTAAATTTAATTTATTTTGTCATTCTTTTCGCTTTTGGGATTTAAAGTGCTGTCACTAGATTTCCCAAACATTGCCATGACTCAGTGACTGTTGGGCCTTTAGCAATAAAATATATTGTGTTGATAAATCAGAAAGATATAAGTAACCAGATTGAAGATGTAGGTTTTTAAAGCTTACAAACATATGTCAGCTTCATTAGAATAGTTTGTTGTATATGTGTCACACACATTGTTTGATTAACCGGATTTCATTTGTATATTTATTAATCGTTGCTGCTACACAAACTATAGCAGTGGAGGAGTCACCGCGTTCAGCACGAACGTGATGAGCTGCAGCCACTGATTGATAAACCGTAGGTGTCAAGGGCCACATGAATTAAACTCCATGAAAGTTTTCATTACTGTGAAAATAAACCACCGTGACCTAAATGAATGAATATTAAAGACACACTAAGATGATGAGTGTTTCCTTTCTAACGCTATTAGAATCAACATCTGCAGAGCTATAACACAATGCATGCTGGGAAGGCTTCGAGCTAATGAGTTGAGTGAAATCAAAGCTAAATCATGTGCTTTGTTGATCATTAATTCATTAAAAATGTTATTACATGATTTCACAAAATTGGAAAATGCCAAAATATTGTCAAAGCTGTTCATTCTCACAATTGAAAAAAAACATCCAGTGCTTCTACTCACCCGCACACTTCGTCCTGCTGATGAGGGGGGGTCCAGGTGCTCCAGTGCCGCCCTCCCCGGGCCGGGTGAGCAGGACGCTGATGTGGTACTCCGTGTCTGGCTCCAGGTGCCACACTTTATAGGTCAGTGAGCCCACGCCGTGAGTCTCCGTCCACGTGGACTGGCTGGCTCTGTACTGTATTTCCCGCCGAATGACCGGCCCGTCCCCCACGATGGAGTTAGTGTTGAGCTGGATGATCAGATAAGTGGGGCCTGCCCGCAAGAGCTGGGGGGGGGCTATCGGCGTCGGGGGAACTATAAAGAGCGTTATTATAGGCTGTGTCAATATAAACTGCATTTAAATATTAATAAAAATAATTAGTTTTTGTGCATGAGGTAACAATAACATTGATAAAATAGTGTCTTTGGAAATGTTGACGAACAACAGTCGTATCACCATTTCCAGCAGAAAAATGTGAGCCAAGGAGAAGTCAAGGATTTCCATCGCACAGCTTCCCTTTTTTGGTTCGACACTATAGTTTCAATAACATTATTTCTGCTCTGCTAGAGCACAGAGTCATTAAAACCTCCATGTCTACGCGACAAAAGACTGAAAGAATGAGATTCTTGAATACCGCAAATGCTGAATTTTCACTCTAATGATGCAGAATAAGAGGTTATTTGCATGAATAATTGCATAACTAATAGTGTAAAAAAGAGCCTTGATAAATAACTTGACTTGTATCAGCAAAGCGACAGCAAACAAATGCATGTGTTGGTATCTACAGTGCTGTGCAAAAGTTTTAGGCAGGTGTGAGAAAATGCTGTAAACAAAGAATGCTTTCAAAAATGGAAGTGTTATAATTTTTATAAATGAACAAAAGGCAGTGAATGAACAACAGAGGAATCTAAATCACATCAATATTTGCTGTGACCACCCTTTGCCTTCAAAACAGCAGCAGTTCTTCTAGGTTCACTTGCTCGCAGTTGTTGAAGGAACTCGGCTGGTAGGTTGCTCCTAACATCTTGGAGAACTAACCACAGATCTTCTGTGGATGTAGGGTTTCTCACATCCTTCTGTCTCTTCATAATCCCAGACACACATGATGATGTTGAGATCAGGGCTCTGTGGGGGCCATGACATCACTTCCAGTACTGACTAAGTACTAGTAACACCAGCTATTGATTTGATTTAGATTTTTCTTTTGTTCGCTCACTTTGCGTTTTGTAAATTGACAAAAATAAACAATATTTTTATTTTATATTTCTGAAAGCATTCTTTGTTTACAGCACCTGCCTAAAACTTTTGCACAGTACTGTGTGTGCATGAGATTGTGATTAATAAAGCTGATCAAGCCTTCACAGCACTTTAAACAGCAGTAAGGTAGAAAAAGTTTTTTACTGTATGGAGCCCATTAACAATTATGGTTTTTATTTACTGCATACAGCTAAAGTTAAAGCATTTTCATGTCATTTCAGACCCAAACAGACATATAAGATTTATTTTTGTGAGCCTAACAGGACAGTAACTCATTCTGGTGTGAAAACCAGTGTAAACAAAGTATTTTAATGTTGTCTTAAATTAAATAATGTTTCTTCTTCATTTCTTCTTGATTTGCTCCTATTTTCTGACATGTAAAAGAATTCGTTCACGCGAGTGTTCAATGGCCTAAGTGAAACGTTTAGGAACTTAACAGAGAAATAGATTTAGATTTAGTAAAATGAGTTAAATATAAATCTATATATATAAAAGATTTCTCAACTCTTAAACGAGTCACTGTCTAACATTGTCATATTGTAGAGACATTGATCATAAAGATCATAAAATAAACATGACCCAGCAAACCACTGTTAATTAAGTTGGATTCTTGGACCAGTCAGGACATAATGAAATTCTCAGTTCATCGTTGAAAGTGGTGAAGATAAACCAGGCTCAAATAAACCAAGCTCACCTCTGACGACGAGCTCGCCAAAGTTGGACACCGCCGCTCCTCTGGGGGACAGGGTGATGCAGCGGTAGAGGTCCTGCTCCCCGCGCTGCGCCTCCACCTGGAACGTCGCCATCAGCCGCTTGTGGCTCAAGCGTGACAGCATGGGCATATCCAGCACCACGCCGTTCCTCCGCTGCCAGTGAAAGACAGTTCGCACAGACAACCGATCAGCCGTGAACTCACCGACCCAGCCATGTTCACTTACAGTCTATTCAGGTGATTAAAAATGGACAGCGGACTGAGAAGCTGACAGGAAGACAGAGAAGGGTTGGAATTATCCGCATGGGAGGCTGAGATAATAAATACATGATAAATGTCAGTGGGAACAATACTTTTTGCTTCTGAAGCCTGGTGACACAGGCCTCCCGGGTTGTTATTTCCAGCACAGGGGACTCGAGCTGACATCTTCTCATCTCTTGCCATGCTAATGTGTTAGCGCCCCCGGGCGCAGCGGCAATTGGCTTCAGCCAGCGGAACAGGAAATCAGAGGCCAGCGCTCACGACGAGCCGTTCCAGGTGCGAGCTGCAATATACGCAGCTCGGCGCACGCAAGAGAATAAGTCGATTATTATGTAAGCTGTCGCCTGCTCGAGCTTTTCACGGGCAAGTCGCTTTGACAGCCACATGTTTGATTTGGTTTATGAGGATAGAGGGAAAATGCTGTACTGGTAGAAAATATGAAATTACATGTACCGTTGCCTAAGGCTACGGTACATGTTCATTTCAACTTCAGCGTTGGTATCAATAGAGTCTCTTCTGTTACAAAACCTCCAAGGAGTGGTTTCAATTTGTTTCCTACTTTTTTTTCTGTGACTTAAAGCATTAATTTTTACTTTAATTTCTACTACTCACGTGTTAACTGCGAGTTTACGGAAGAACTAATTCAGGTGCGGACCCTGAGCAAACTGACGTCAAAGATCCGAACAGCATATGAAGCAGGCGGCCTGCGAAGCGGGGGCCGTAGGACAGCCAACAAAAGTGTGATGTTAATTAACCGAGAAACACGGCGCTAACAATTTGTTTGCGCTGCGAATCAGAAGGAAGAGCGGAGAGGAGCAGCTCCCGCACTGGTCCAAAGACGACCTCCGCAGCGCCAGGGAGATCAAAGGCAACACAGCAATTAGCAGACTCCATGTTGATGATCAAACAGGCCCTGAACAACAAATTGTGGAACAGAAGGCATTAATGGTTTGTGATATATCTCTATTTTCTGCTGCTACTGTTTTTGTGTGTGTGTGTGTGTTTTTATTTCCTAATGAGAAAAGGAGGGAGGAGTGTCTTGACTTGCAGAGAAGTCCACCACAGCCTACTGTCAACTTATAATAGACAATTGTGGTATTGTTTACTTGTTTTGTAGTTTTTTATATGTGGGTGTATAAGCATAGCTCTGGCAACAAAATTTGCAAATTCACAAACTGATAAAACTACATCTTTCACATGCCGATGATCTTCAAAGCCTTCAATTCAGAGATGGGGGGGGTGGCAGGGTGTGTGTGTGTGTGTGTGTCTGCGCGTGTGTGTTTGGGGTAAAATCGGGCGGAAACACAAGGGATGGATCACCAAATATATGAAGATCTCATTTGCAAAAGCGCCTTCTCCCTGCTGCCACCATTTCAAAAGCACTTAGATGTGCAGGCTTCAAGGCCAGAGGAAGAGTGGAGGCATTCAGGGATGGATTTCTGAAAACTAATTTTAGCTCATTTCAACCTAGGAAAATTGAAAGCATTTTCACTTGGTGCACGAGAAACATGACTATAGGGGTTTTAGTAGACTAAATGCCGCTACAACTGAACAGCCACGAAAGCCGAGGCACAAACTTAACAATCCTCCCAACGACTCATTTAACCGCAACAACGCAACCATTAAAAAGAGAAATTCACATAACTACTGCAACATTTTACAAGTGTTTTGTTATGGAGGTGTATCATAGCTCTCATTCCATTTCCTGTACCAAATACTATAAGGTTAAAAAAGTAATTATCTGTTTTTATAAGAGAAAAAAAAACTTTCTGGAGTCAAAACTGAATGTGGAGTTTTGAGGAGTTTAAGGAAGAGTTTACCGTACAACAGGTTTAGTTCTGTGTGAGGCTCAGGGCAGATCTTCAAGTTCTGAAAGTTTGACTCTGACTTAAGTTTGTAGTAGCAGCATTAAGCACAACTGTTTTAGGCTTGAGCCGTAGTCTAAAAAGCTGCAGTGCACCGAATGGACATAAACTACCATAAGTGGTGAGTCTTTATAATAACTGTTCTTCTTCTTCGCCGCTATTCGACTGAATTCTCTTAACCTGGTGGTGTCGTGACCGTTTAAGCAAAAGCGTAAAAAGAAAAAAAAACGTCTCTCACCTCGAGGAGGAAGGGCTCGGCCTCAGACACTTTGCCCGTGGCGACACACTGGAATGAGGCGTTCTGACCGGCGTTCACCTCCACGTCACCGAGCCGAGAGAAGTGAGGCACCTTGTCTGTAGAAGGGAATCGCAAGACATACGGACAATTAAAGCGCTTAATATTAAACATGCGCATGCGACTTGTTGTACACCAGTGGTTTGTTTCTCTCTCCAAGATATTCTAAACGGATGGTTATGCACAGTGTTTGTGTGTCCCCGATTATTTTCCCTGGAACAGTCACATACATAGATGAACTACTCTCCGCTCATCCTTAAAGAATGAGTTTTCACTTGTCTGTAGATCATAAAGCTATATTCGATATTTGCATGTCCAAATAAGGCATGCATATAGTAAAACAAACGTTTGTGGACTTAACATCTACCATAGTTACAGGTACAGGTACTAGCCCTCACACTCCAAACGTACAGGATCCATGGTGTCGCCACAGTTTAAGGCGTCAACTTCTTGGTTTTGATATTGTTAAAAGTCAGCTTTACCTTTGAGTAAGGGGAGGCTGCGTTAAACTACTTATTATTATTTATACTAATAAATTACCATTTATTAGTTTTCATAATCAGGCTAATCTTTGGCTGATCCTAAACATACATGTGATTTTGATGCTTGCTTTGTCTTCTTCGTTGCCATTTTGAAACCAGAAAACATACATATATTGTACATATCATACAGTAAGTACATTACTAATTCATTATGCTTTAGTGTAATCTGATATTATACAAATATCCGAATTTAAAGTGTCTCAAACAGCTCTTATTCACAGCAGAGATTTGACTTGTCATATAGTAGTAGGGAAAGAAGAGGTGTTACTAAAAACATTAACGACAGAGACTTTTTTTTTCTTGCCAGGTATCCCAGTAATCCATGATAATGTGACAGTGAACAGATTTTACACCCATGCAGTGCCAAATCAATCATCACTGAAAATTCCCTTTGAAATAAAGTTAAGCTGAAGGAAAAGGACAACCTTGAAGAGAGAATGTCTTGTTCGTCGATCGATCAATCAATCAATTGCTACTAAGTTCTTCAGTTACTATTGTAGCTACTGCCGTACCAGTACTAATGCAAATATATGGAATTACGCCACCTACAGTAGACACTGGACAATTTAGATGGGATATTCACAATATAGCAATGTTACTTACTGTAAATCGCCAAAAACACAAAGTTACCACATATAGAAACCCTGAACTTGCAGAGGAAATATTTCTCCCACCATAAATAATAACATGATAGCATATAATGACAAAATAATGACTTTCATCCTATACTGTAAGATGGACCACATGTCTGGATGTTCTGCTGTGATGTACAAAAGAGACGGTATGTTTATCATCTATTAGACGAGAATCCAATTCCAACACATCCTTTCATACCTGTGTTTCATAGTAACCAACAGCAACATGTACTGTAGCTGAGGATGGAACCTTGGAAATTGAATCCCACATAATAACTATTGCTCATCTTTCTTGCACACCCCTTCAACTGATTTCCCCAGGTGCAGGCTGTATCTTTAATATATTTAATTTGATTTACATAAATACCCTGTGTCTGTATTAAAAATGTGCAAAAGCAATGCAAATATGTGCTGCACATATCCATATAAAAGATCCAATATTTTCATGTCTTAAAATTTTTAGATACTGCATTTTTGTATTGATAGTCACAGTTGCTACATTTTTCTGCCTTTTGTCTTTGTCAGTAGACTCTTATCGTACCTTAAATAGTTGCATCGCATATTAAAAGTAATGATATCTGAAGGGGCTTTGAAAACATGAACACTAGTACACGTCTTGTATTGTGGTGCCAGTCACGCTTGTTTGTCGGGAGGAAACTTCCAGTCAACTATTAAAGGCGTGCGTTCACAGTCCCAATTATAGAGAAAGTCATTGAGGATGAGACAACTGCATTAATAGCTTCGGAGAAAATTTAATTTAAATTCTAAAAGCCCGGTAGTGAGGACGTGTGGCCTGTCTAGCCTTAATTAATGCCACTAAACGCACAGGCAGAAAGACAGACGCAAGGTTAGTTCAGTCTCAAATGCATCCTGACTGTGAGAGATGTTGGTTCTTTAAATTAGAAATGCTGCCTCTTATTTCTGATGCAGGAGAAATTGGTCCGGACTGAAACACATGTTCGGAATAATGACGCCCGCTCTGCAATGGAAACGTCAAATAAGTGGGGATATAAACTTAATAGCAGTTGCTTCAGAGTTGGATCTTTGCTCGGTAGACACATCATGTTTACTCATGTCATTTACCATTTTTACAGGCTCTCATTACTGTTTACAGAATAATATGCAATTGAGCATATGCGATACTTAGTCATTTCTGTACGTGGAAGGATGTGTTTATGTATAAGTTCATTTGAATGGGAAACTCAAATTCTTGGGTAAAATAAAAAGATAAGAAAAGTGGTAAAAGAAGTTTCTTTCACTTTCTGTTTCCCAGGGAGAATTCAATGATTTATAGTGTGGGACCTTTTTCGGTAGAGCCACAAAAGAATATCTGAATTTCATGAGCTCATAAATCCTCTACATTATCATTCATTAACATTTCCCCACATTCATGGAGCTAGAAAAAAACATAGCTGTTCTTACAGAAGGACAATGTAGCTCCAGGCAGTGATGTTTGACAGAATGACTGCATTTCTAAACAACAATAGCAATTTAATAGTTTCTAGGCAAACGCTGCAAAGTAACTCACACTCCTCTCCAAAAGTATTGGAACGGTGAGGCCAAGTTCTTTATTTCTCCTGTGCACTGAAAACATTTGGGTTTGACATCTCTTTTAAATTGGTCGACATCTTTCTGTTTCTTACTGGTGATAAAGATAAATAAGTGCGTCCCAGAAGAAGAAGCCTTGCAAGCCCAAACCATGACATTACAATAGCTCCATTGTCATTTATATTTCATCCCTCCATAAAACTTGAGTAATTCCATCCAGGCCTAATGAGTGACTTGAATCTTCTTCAGTAAATCGCGATCCCTCGACTCCTGCCTTCTGGAGGTTGTTGCTGATGTCACTAACAGTTGTGGTGAGATCTTGCTTTACAGCTCACAATGTTTCTGTCATCTGTTGTTTTCCTTACCACCCATTTCACATTTGTTACTTAGTACACCCAAAGGTTTCTTTCATTCTTTAAGACATTGCACATGCTTGTACTGGCTATGACCAATATTTGCGCAAAGGTTGTGATTGAGGGATATTTTACACCCAAGAGCAGGTCTGGTGTCCATGTTGGTTCAACATCTTAACTATAGTCGCAGTCTGAACAGGCAAAAATCTAATCTGAAACCGAGCATAGACTTTTAGTGCTATTTATTATCTGAATAATAATAATAGCAACGTACAGTCACGTTGCAATACTTTCATATGCAATAAGTGGGTTTAAACAATCTTCCAAGGTGATCCAGGTTTAAATAAAAGCTTCTCTATTTTGACCGCTTTCGATAACAACAAACCCCTACACTCCTCTAATTATACACACAACCTAATATTTTACCGTCAGCTGCCATTTTCAATTGAGCCTTATTGTTCTGTAAACCAGCGCAGGTCTGTGGAGCACTTCAAGGACCTCTACTTCCAGGCAGACCAAACTGATTTAAGCGAGCTTTTGTCTACATCTTCCAGTAGAGCTAATCATTTTTTGGAAAGAGTGCACCAATTAAAGAAAGGGGTCTGTTATGACGGGCACAAGAAAAAAAAAAACAGACTGCAGGGCTTATAATGGTAAACGCGGGAGAACAGAACGCATTGTACAGTAATATTACCAGAACTCAAAGGGCTGCAACCTCCTGGTATCCTAACAATGACAAAGAAGGCCCAGAAAGGATCAAAGTACAACCACTAGCTGTCCTTTTACCGTCCGTAACGTCACATTAGCTGTAAAAGCACCTGGCTCGGGGCATAGAGATCAGAAGAAAAAGGTCAGCCACTCTGGCAGGACAAAAGAGAAACCTCCTACTGCGTAATTGTGGCTGCGACGCTCGGACAGGTATGGGGTATGCACATCTTGAGCTTCCTCCTTGTCAGCAGGATTGCCTTATAGTCTGCCATTGTTCAGCTGGACACTTTCCCCCCCCGAACCCGGTAAAGGTTAGTACTGTAGATAAGGCTGCAGGGTACTTACAGCAGGGATAATTGAGCAGCACGATGTCATCCAAGGCGATGTAGCCCTGACGCTCCTCTGAAACTGTCGCTTCAAAGACGACCTGTGAAGACAATGGACAAATTGAATTACAACAGACCAATACTTTTTGAGCGTCGAGACGACTGATAGAACAAACAATCAACAAATTCATCCTATAAAGTCACAGTAAAATTCCTTCTACTGTTATTAGGTTGGATGTTGAGATAAAACAGAATGTAATGGCTTTCAAAACTTTTTTGACTCATATTCACATGAAAACACCACAAAGATGGTCAACAAGCGTTTTTAGAGCACACCCCAACTTTCGCTGCCCCTGTCCCAGCACTTTTGAAAAATGTTGCGGGCATCTGTGCTTAAAAAACCTTTTAGACTTACAGTGCTTGACAGTTTCTCGTCCCTTCTCGACTGCCCCCTTTATCAATCCACCGGGTAGCTGTTGGAGTTCCTTAAATACAGCCTAAACATTCACTAACTCATCTAAATGAGACGGGAGCATGCCGAGCCTTAAAGTAAATCGGGAGGCCTCCCAGAGTGCAACAGAGTCATTCCCCGTTTCCGAGTAGTAATTACAGTCAGCCGAGCCACGAATCACTCCTCTACAAGCAACTCTTTACTTTTTGCTGCAGTGTGACCAACTCTGAACTTGAATATTGAGTGCACAGCCAGTAAGAGGAGAGCGTTAACTGAATTCAAGACTAGACGTGTGTGTGGCACTTGGTTTTTCACCCACCCATACTACCTAGCTATTATTCCCCAGCCTAGTGGAAGTCAGACTGTGACCATGCACTCCGATGGGTAATAAATTGCCGTGTTGACAATACATCAGCCTTTAAGTGCCTCGGGCCAATCAATATCGCAAAAGGCCTTGGCAGAAGGATACAGACCAAAGCTTTCTTTCCCCTAATTTATTTTTATTTTTCAACCCTATGTCGGACCATTAGAGACGTCTGACCGATTAACTCTTCAATTCATCACGCCTCAACGCACCCACCACCATCGATTCACTCAGCTCTGTGCTCTGGAGCCATCATTAAGCTCCTCCATAACTGCCCCTGACTTATAGAAAGTATGTTTGAGTACGACTGTGCTAGACGCCGAGGAGTAACCTCAGCATCTAATAGCTCAGCACATGTAAATACCAGCTACTATACAAATTGTTATACTAGGATCTACCTGCAGTTTGTACCTGCAATCTGGGTGATTGCAAATGAGACTGTTTGCTTAGTGTAAGGAGAGTAGGCTGAGTGGAAAATGCTACAGCAAACATGAAAGCTTGGCCAGAGCCAAGGGCCTTTATGACAAACGTGCAATGAGGGGTTGAACTGATTTTCAGCTTCAGCTTTTCACATGATCCTAGAATGTGTGGGATTAAACCTTGTTGTTATTGTTATTTATATGTAATATGTTTTCTTGTGTTGCACTGGGAGGAGCACTGAAGGTGACCACAGAAAAGTGGATCAGAGGAGTAAAGTAATGGGAAAAGCACCTTGCGTAAGAGGAAATGATAAAAAGTAGAAAGTGGAAGCTTAAGTCATACTGATATTGTTTGTCGTGACAGTGCCCGATAGCATCTTTAATATTTGATAGCAAAGTTGTACCCCTTTCCAATAGTCACACAAGGCATTGGGAAATCTACTTCTGCAAACAATATGTGAGATGGATTCATCCAACTGAGAATACCCAGTTAAAGGTGATGCCATCTCGCAGGATCGAAAGCTGTGTCGCTGTCATGGCCAACGGGAAACACAAGAAGCCCACACCACAAAGAAACCTCTAGTCAAGCAAAGCAACAGTAGGTAGTTACGGAGGTGGAAACAGGTGGTCAATCACATTCAAAGTAGAACGTATGCCAGCTTTTTTGCACAGCAGCGGCGTATTATGCTCGTGAAGCATAATGCTACAGAATTAATAGTGTAGAGTCGCAAAATCCATATTGCATCCCAGGAGACCTCACAGTGAATACATAAACTGCGTGGTAGCAGGAAAAAGAATTGAATTAAAAAACAAGGCTTGCGCAGTAATTAATATTTTTAGCATTTGGTTTTCATTAAGTTATTACTGTGTGTGTGTGTGTGTGTGTGTGTGTGTGCACCAGTGAGTGATCTTTGTTAGGCAGATACCATAAATCTCCATGAACACTTTAACTAATTTGACAGAGAACGTGTTGGACCTTATTTTACCTGTGTTCTGTTAATTGATCTTTGCAGCTAGAATGAGAGCCACGCTATTGATCCACATCAACAGAAAGACACTGGAATGCACGGCGTGCAATTGCACCTGCGATTTTCTGCCTGCAGGCTGAAGGAACACAGCATAGTACAATATACAATAGCTTCCCTGCAGCGTCCCTGCTGGAGGACCGGGAACGTGCATAACCACGCGTGTGCCGGTGTTGACCAGACAAACCAAATAACATTAAAATAAAAGCGTGGCAAAATAAATTGAGCTGAATTCGTCAGAGCCACAAGGCACAAAGCATGAAATACAGTAAGACAAAAATACATCCAATGTGTTGTCTAATACACCAACTCAAATATATTCATTCTGCTTTTTCAAGGTTATAATTTTTCAGTTTTTATATAATGAAGCTGTAATTATTGATGATGGTTGTGATGATTCTATGTTTGTTACTGAGGTCACATTTGGTGTCACTCTACTGAAATTAACAATGGTCACTACAGGTGTGTAAGTGCAAAATGTTCAGCTCAAAAGGTTCAAAGGAGAAAAGACTGTCACCAACTCTTTTTGCATCTACTGTACTGACACAATGTTGGTGAAAAATGTACTATTCAGCAAACTGTGATGAATAACAGCAGGTGTCAGTGTATGCTGATGATGCTTTGTTATGTGTTGATGATGAAGATCTCTGCTGTCCTAAATGTGCAGATACAAATGGTTGGATTTAATACAGTAATTATCAACAATATGGAAAGGGAACATTTCTCTGGCAATTACCAGCCTGCCAAATCAAAGGACAGAATTTTCTGAACTGATAACAGACATGAGGCAAATGGAAAGCGACTGAGGAAATCTCAAGGTTATCCAAAGGAAACCAATAATATCTGATAAGAAATTAGTGTTACCTTATCAAGATCTTTGACTTTACTGACTTGGTTTGATATGATGGAGCAATTACATTTGTGAGCCAAGGTAAGAAAAAAAGAAAAAGAAACACATATCACACAGAATGAAATCAAGTAAATTTAGATTTCTGCACAATAGAGAGAGGCCAGAAGAAGACGACATGCTCTTAGTCATTTTATAAATGGCTTTTTTACAATAAATTGTGGGAAATAAATCATGTACAGAACCTAATGTAATAATGTAAACAAAGAGTCTATAATATGTAGAACTAGTGTTTGTAATTTAATACATAAAGTGGTCATTGGAGCTCACTTATGAAGTTCTAGCCTAAAATTCAATCAACAATATTATAATGAGGTTAACTGCAAAAAATAAAATAATATTAAAATGTAATCATCAGTCATTTATCTTTATATTCTACGTCCTATGCTGCTTAGTGGCTGAAATCATGCTGTGAACTGACGTTGGAGCAAAATCAAGACCACATTTTCTTGCAATCTGTCCCCCAAAAAAATCAAATATTCTAAAAACATATCTGGACAAATCATGGGCATTTCCAGGCCACATTTATATTAATATTAGTCTAACCTGCCAGATAGCATAAAAGCAAGTGACGCATATCTTCTGAAAATATTTACTGCAGCGGAAAAAAAAAAGGCCATCACCCGTAAATGGTTACACACTGATGCACCTCTGCTACATTCTTTGAAGAAATCATCAAAGAGATTCAAGAGATGGAAAAACAAACCTATTCTTATACACTATTCTTAGCAGGATGGACACAGTGAAACGGCCAAACAAACACTCCTTCTCCTGCATAATATCCAAATCAAGCTTTGCAATCCGAATCCATTTTTGCACCTGGCATTTACTGTATGTTCCGCTTCTGTGCTAGTTTGACTATATATATAAATATATATAAATAAACACCTACCCATTAACTACGCTTGGTGGAGAAGACATTGTTCCTATTTTAACACAATGTGCTATCAAAAATTGAACATCTTGTTTTCCCAGATACTGGCACAATATTTTAATATCTCATAGCCATCAAAGCTGAAAAAACAAAAGACCAACAACACCTCTGATCGCAGTCCAACATATCTCGGTAGCCGTCTGTTGTTCCTGGGGGGGTGTTGATGCTTGCTGATTACTAGATTTTTTTTTTTTTTTTTTTTTATTACTAAATTCTTAACAATCCCCGTCTCTAGCAGCTGCACCCCCACACTTTCCTCCTCCTCCCGGCCCTCTGAAGTAGGAGCTGCCCCCTCAGCAGACCGCTGGGAGTGATCTGTTGGCAGGCAGTGCTGGACAGTGATCTTTATCACTGGGACTGGATGGATAAGCTGAGCCCTCTGGGGCCTGCACTGAGCTTTGAGTCATGTCGGTGGGAGATGGTAAAGAGAGGGAGAGGGGTCCCGAGGTGCCAGGTACTCTACAAAGAGGTAGCAAGCCTCACTCCGAGCTCAGTACTGTCCATCTTCATACAGCGCACAGACATAGTTTGTTGCTGCGGGCTTATTTTCAAACCTCTTCAGTCATCTGCACAGCTTCACCTGCTTCATTACCTGCTGCCGATCAACCTGGTTTATTGGACAAATAAAACAATCTGTCCTGTGTTTAAATGCCTGGCAGGGGGAACGGCATCGTCTCATCATCCAGACAACGTAGACCTACCTCACCAGAGCAGTGGATTACACTGCATATGCTCGCCTGTCCAACCTCAGCTCAGAGCTGTAGCGGACCCCTCCCTCCTCTCCGCACCTGCATCCACCAGCTCTTCCTCCTGCAACTTCTAACATCCATACAAAAGGGAAGAAAATCATTACTTTAAATCAGTTTGGCTGTTTGTGAGAGTCGCCGAGGACAGGAGAGATGAGCACGGCGAAGCGCTGGCTGTCCTCATTGATCTGCGCAGCCCTCTAATCTCATTAACCGGCTCTTGATTTATTGAGACGGGGCCCAGAGTGCACAGAGGTTACGGAAGAGAGCCCCCCCACCCCCCGTGCGCGCCGGCTCCCCAGGACTAGAGGTCGCACGGAATCGAGGTCAAGTGACTGTGACTGTTCAGCGCTCCCACAATTCTTTCCACCAGCCGTTGCTTTCTCATTAATGCTGGCGGGGGTAGAGGGCTGTGGAGGTGGCGGGCTCGGTGGGAAGACAGAGAGCGTTTGGGGAGAAATTATGGGCTGTAATGAGGTGAGGCAGGACTGCATCCAGTCATCAGAATCTTACAAGCTACACAAGAGCACTAATAATGCAGCACCGACAATACAGGCATCAAACTGAGCTATTGATTACACTGCAGCACGCAGGTAAATTGCCCAATAAATAAAGATACTACGCAAACGCACACCCACTGCAATTATACACCTATTGAGCCACTGTGATATATGACACTGCTGCTATTTGCTAATTCTTGGATGTGCTTTGAATGATTATCAAGCGTGGGAGAAAATGACAAAGCCGTAACACAAAGTGAATAGGACATCGGATATTTAGGGGACATTTAAGAGTAATCACGCACCGATGTTGGAAATAGAAGTTCGAACTTTTAATCAGGGCCTCCTCGTGGAAAATACATATATCTTAGAGACACGACTCCCCCCGGTTTCTAGCAAAGACACTCGGGAGACACCTTTGATGAGATCTGATTGGAAAGCTCCCTCCGGGGCCACGGAAGACTTTTGTTTTTACAGGCTAAGTACTGCGTTTGTCCCCGTAGAGCAAACAGATCTACATGGGTAAAATCTGTTGTGTAGCCCTTTAACTAAATGTGCCCACAGCTCTGTCAGATGCGTACATGTTTATTTTTATCACTTACATAAAAGAATAACAACGCTGTGAGACGAAGCGGAGTTAGAGCTGCGAACACTGCTCTTCCTCCATGTTAAAAAATGAATGTGAACTAACTGGAGCATTTGACTGTTTTTAGAGCATCCGATTTTTGGATTGCTGACAAAAAAAAAATAGGCTGGATTTGTGTCTGGGCTCCTCACTATTTGCCTGGATCCAGTTTACAAATCTACAAACTGTTTATGGATGAAATCAGAGAGATGGCACTCGCCCCAGTCGTGATACAAAGTAGGAATAAAATAAAACATTGTGTATGAAACGCAAAGCCTTCATCTAACAAATAAAAGATTAATTACAGTCATTTGTGATTTACTGTACGTGTTATTGTGGAAATTGTGAAAGCCGGTCAGTCTGTGGGGTGTGGTGGCGGAGGTGCTGCACCATGGAAACACAAATGACACACATGTTGCTCCTGAATGTCTCACATGCAGGTCACTAGAGTCCTTGTACACATAGTGATGGAGTTAGTCAGTCATAGGTCTTCATGGCCTTTAAACCAAGCGTAAATTCACATCTCCACCAATTTTGATGGTGTAAATATTTAGCATCTTGTTTGTAATTACTGCACCTGGTATTCACTGGGCCAGAAAGTGCTGACGGCGAGCTCCACTTGGTGCCACTGGCGGCCCTGGGAGCCGGAGATGTTCCACACAGCGCTGCCCTTGGAGCCCCCGTTGACCCTGATGTAGACCTGCAGGTCCCCGGGGCTGTGGCCGTCGCGGCTGTACAGGAAGTAGCTGAACTGGATGCAGTGGGTGTCGTTCTCGCTGAGCGGGAGCAGCAGCAGCTGTGCCCTCTGGCCTCCGAAATGCTGCGAGGAATTGACCATCATGAAGGAGCCTGGAGGAGGAGGAGACGGAAGAGGACGCGTCAGAGATGCACTTCACTCGAGCAGCCACTTCAGTTCTGCTCATTGTGCAGTTAGTTCACAGAGAGAAGAAAACAACATGGCCTCATCTGAATAGTAAAGACATTATCGACACCTGCAGTACATACACTTTCACAAACAGCAGCCATGTCCAATGCCAGACAAGCTGACTGACCTGAAATGCAAAAACTAACAATATCCAGTGAACGTCAGCCCAGGATGGATATGTCATGTTAGTTTGCAGCCACTGAGGAACTGTCTCTTTATTTTTAAACCCCGAAAACGAGCCTGAGAGCCAGAGCTGACAGGCTCAAGGTTGTTACTCGGAATATCTGTGCAGAACGCTCTGGCTATTTGTCTGTATTTGGCCCGTCTGTGCTTCTCCCTGCTTCCCACTTTCGCAGGGCTTCTATCAGGTTCGCAAGCGCTGCCTCAGATCTTGGGTGTTCAAAGGCGCAGCACTGGGTGTCAGATTGGGATTTCATTTTGGACTGAGGTTCACAGAGTCACTGCTGGCGCTCTCATCCTGGCAGCGCAGCACAGATCTCCTGGCCACAAGAGGAGCGTCTCAGTGGAGAGTGGGGAAATGAAAGGGGCGAGTTTTGCCTTTGACTGTGGCCTTCGCAGCAGTTTAAGTGGGAAAACAACTGTGTCACCTTGTTTGTTGGTTTGTTGCCACAATTCAACAATAAATAAACACCAAAAAGAAACATTAGAATTAGCGTGAACGTTCTCTGGCGGTTCTAATGGACACTCTGGAGGTGGTGTGAGTGCTGCAGTCTGAGATGATGACAATTATAATTAATCGTTTTATAAACCAGATCCATCTTTTCATAGGTTACCGAACCGTGTAAGGTATGAATCACACTGCACCAAATTAATGCTTCATGATCCCTATGCCAGTCCACACGTGATTGTTAGAAATGTGATTTATCTGTTCTTCGCAGTTTTTCAGGTTTTCTGCGTTTGTCCTGACTTGCACCTCCTGCAGCCTTTGGGATCACGTAGTTTCCATCTGAACTTCTTATCTCCCTATCATCATCATCACCACCACATCAACCTGTCCACGCTGCCCGCAGGAGGGCGTGCATACACTAATAAATAACGCTCTCATCCGGCACGGCGCCGTGGATTACTGCCGCTGGAGATTGCCAGGGTGGACGAGCGCAGGCGTCGGAATCGCGGATAGTGTAGTAGCGTAGGTACTGTAGTCAAGCGAGCTCGCAATCACAGCCCTGCCTCCTGCCATTAATCTCACTGACACAGTTATTAGGCCATAATGGCAACCGAGGGAATGCTTAAACCAGAGAGATGGTTGCAATACTCAAACACGGACATGTAGAACTCATAGCGCGCACACACACACACACACACACACACACACACAGATCTTACAGTATGTCCGAAAGCAGACCAGGAGATCTGCTGACCTTTCCTGCAGTGACAGGGGTCATCTTCTTTCAGCATCACTTCTTCTCTATTATTTATTCTTGCCTTTATTCCCTATTTTCCTTTTCTGCTCCTGATCCTCCATTTCCAGCAGCGTTCGACAAAAATAAAAAATATTTTAAACAAGCATAAACAGCTTAATTCATTTCTATAAAAACAATTCTGTTTGTGGTACGGACATGAGCCAAGTATCAAAGAAAGCTAGTGAAGGTCTTTTGGTTGATGTGTGTTTCATCAAGCATAAGAAACAGCCCAGGAAGTAATTGTTGTTATTTGACATTTTACAGCATATTGCACTTATAACAAACCGCAGCTGATCTTTTTACTACTCTCTGAAAAAAAAACGAACGTCCTCTGAATGCAGCTCTTTATTTAGGCAAAAGCAAATGTGAAAAAGAAGTCAATGACAGCTTAGTATGTGTTATCAAGTAATGTTCGGCGTCTCACCCAGCAGAAACATTTTGCTATTTGAAGGCAGCTCACCAGAAGCGGGGTGGTTTGCCATCCTGCTCAGAATTACACATGGACTGTTTAGCCCCCAGGTTTGCAGAAAGACCGGAGAGGAAGAGGTCAAAAGGCAGGTCAGATGCGACACAATCTGGATATAAAGAGATTTTAAATGCATGTCACAAAGCCTCCTGACCGCAATCCGTTCCATCCCTCGGCTCCATCGTCTCTGCTCCTAAAGTCGCGGATCAGACGTCAAACTGCCAGAAACGTCCTGTGATAACAAGGAGCCGCTGTCCTTTGAGATTTCACAGTAAACTTGGACAACGCTGCTATTTTTCCTCTCCCTCACCTGCTCGCAAGGACGAGCCGGGCAGGCTGTGGCTTAGCCACTCGCCCACCCACGAACCTCCTCCTGCCCCACCACCACCGCCGCCGCCGCCGCTTTGATGTGCAAGTTCTCAGGGGAGCTCTGTGGCTAAATTGCTTTTTTCTTAGCTATGAGAACTGGACCCCCCTCGTTGTTGGAGGGCAAGACTCCTTGTGACAGCCCTCCACTGGGAACGGCTGGGGAGGTGGGACAGACAAACACACGTTTTCAAATATATTAAAATACGTCCGAGCACAAAGTGTTGAAAACTCCAGTCGACGTCGGTCCACTTGAACCCACCTAGTGGTTAAATGAGTCAGCATCATTTCTCTAGTAAGACCAATGTAAGTCCAAAGATTTTGACAGTTACAGTTCACAAATATTAAGTCTTTTTTTCTTAAAAATTGTCTGTTGTGTTGCTCCAAACATTTGCTTTTGATTGCGCCAAACTAAAGGTTCATTGTCTGACAGGAAAAATAGAATGAAGGTTGATATTCTCAACAGCAAGTCCTTCACTACATTGAAGTGAAAAATAAAAGGTACTTAAAATAAATTTTAGAGGGTGGTCTTCACAGACACCTACTGAAGGTGAGTTCAATATCAATATTCAAAAAGAAAAGCTAGTTTGTTTTTCTCCAACAAGCAGCCGACCGTGTTTTCAACACAATGTTCACCCGGAACGATGCCTTCTGGTGCTTACAAATGTTGCAGTGATTTTCCTGATACACAAACACTAAAGCGAAATAAAGAAAAGCAAATGCGTCGGCCAATTCTGGAAACTGCATTTGATTGACAGCTTCACAGATTTTCTTTTATTATTATTTATTTCTTGTAACTGGCTGTTGAGCTAAAAATTGATTACTGCAGCTTTAAGTTATCAAACGGCAACATTTATTGTGTTCCGTTCTTTAACAGAGCATCAAATGTAAGTGTAAGGTTAGAAGACAGAGCTTTATGGAGTAGGTCAACATGATTGATGCAGTAATTGAAAACTTCATCAAATGTATGATATCATCCAAGATACTACCAGCTCTGATAACCTTACTTAACATCCTTGAGGACACACACTTGCACGGGGGAAACATACTGTACACACACACACCCACACACACACACACACGCCGGTTGGTGTAAGAAAAAACACACCCAATGCAGAGAAATTCTCCATAAATCCATTAAAGCTGATAAGGCTCCATCTATTTCTCCCATGACCCTGCCAAGGGCGAGGGAACATGCATTAAGAGATTAGGGGACAGCCTCGGCTCCCTGAATTCATATCAGAATGAGGGGTGGGAACCTGAGTCATAGGTCTGCCTGCTTTTATCACACTTACACTAAGAAAAAATTGGAGAAGAGGCAGTTGGGAAGAGGAGGAGAAAGGGCGGGGGTCTGCAGCAGAAAGAGAGAGAGTGAGAGAGAGATCGCGTGGGCTTTTATCTTTATGTTTGTCTGCATCATTTATGTTAGCTCTGCTGCCATCAGTAACACTTTGTAAAACTCAGGCGGCCTCATTCTACACGGCGACATCATCCTTTCCTTGGAAACGGCCCGAGCAGGAGTTTTTAATCAGAACTTTACCACCACCAACAGTGTGATGTTGGTCCAGATTGTATGATGCCGTAGCTGGGAGTGAGCTGGACTGTTTTGTTCGACCCTCCTCCTCCTCCAGGGCGTCTGGAGAAGGTCATCCGCGATTTTCAATTTGGACTCTGAATTTGTTCTTTCAGATCTTCATTTGCTTTCTGTCTTTGATTCGCTTTTTTTTTTCTGATATTGCAACCCTGAGCCGCGGTGACCTCAGATGATATCGCTCGTACAAGACAAGTGAAGTGCGGCGAGCGTAGATGATTGGGAAGGTACAGACTGGGCGCTGTGTTTGTATCTCCGGCTGTGGTGTGTGTGTGTGTGTGTGTGTGTGTGTGTGTGTGTGTGTGATCTGCTTGGCTGGCAGGAACACTGGGGCTGGGGCTTGTTTACTGGAGCCAAAAGGCAATGCAGATTTTGCCATTTACAAAGTGAGACACAGCGCTTACACGGTGCAAATGGGAAATCTGCAAACCAACAGCAGCTGGTCATGAATGCGACACTGACAGCACCTAAACGCCCCGCAAACAATACAAGCCCGACTGCGGTCGATGGCTGGAGATAATGAATTCCCCAGGTGAGACTCAGAGCCCGGCGGACGACCTGGAGACCACCGACAACAACAGAGTCATTATTGTGTTTCTACACAGCCCCTTCCAAGATTAGCATCACAGGCTGACGGCCATGTGCCAACGCCGCGCTCTTTCATTCTCCATGCAAATGCTACATCACATGAGCTGCGGCAGAAAGACCTGAGCTACTGCTGTTGGTGTTGCTGCAGGATTGCACACCTACACGTTACTCCTGTTCTGGAGAGGAGGCGACACTTTCCCTGACCCCGAACAACTCATGTCAAGGGCGCACTTCATTCAAACACGCACACAGAAATAACAACGGCTTGAACTTCCAAGTTACCGGATCACTACAGTATTTACTGTATTTTTAATGCCCACCAAAGTGCTTAGCTGGCTATGAAAAAAATAAATCATAGACAATATTATACGGTTTTTTTAAATCCTCTATTTTCAAAGCAATTACACCTGCAGCTTCAACTGAAAAGTGTACAGAAAAGACGAAACACAAAAGGCTGTGATCAAAGTTTTGTTCGTTTTATACTTGCTAGTTTCTACCATTGTTCCCCAAACACAAGAATCACATTGTTTCAGCAAGAAGTAGGAGGCAGCAGATGAATCCGATTGGCTGCCTGCGGCCGATGACCTCGGGAAAATGTTGCGGCCAGCTTTTCTTATTGGCTTTCTTTTTGACCACCCACACTGCAGCGCAGCCTCCCTACAGGTGATGTTTAGTCGTATAAGATGTGCTTGTTGCTCGCAGCCTGGGTCCAGGCTTCCCAAAAACTAAATCTAATACAGATTCTGAAAAAAAAAAGAAAAGCATGCACTAGTGATGAGTGTGAGTCCAGGCTGGCTGACAGAGACATGAGTGGATGGAAGTGGACTTGGGATGAGGGGGAATCTTCTCAACAGCTGAAATCAATAGTGCATTAGCAACCGCCCAGTGACACTGTGTGGGCTGACTATTCTCCCTCATACCACTACCAGCCTCCCGCCCCTCTGCTGCATCCTCATACCACCCATCCTCAGCGTCTTCATCTATCTTCTGTGATCTACTGTTTGTTTCATCTTGGCATCCCGGAGGCCTTTTGGGGAGTTAGTGCTCTCTCTGGTCTTCTTGCCTTCCTTCCTTCCTCCCTCTCTCTCTGTCTCTCCCTCTCGCTCTCTGCCCTATTTCTTCCAGGTTTTTCTGGTCATTTAGTAAACAGAGCATTTCATTTCCCTGCTCCTTCCTTTTGCTCTGCGGGGGGGGATCTGGGCTCAGACAGGGACATCCTGTACTAGCAGGTACTGTACAGCAGAAGCCACCTCTCCCCCTGAGGCCGTTCCTCTTGTGAAGGGAATTACCGCATGTACAGTACAGTATAGGGACATTTAGCAGTTTATTGTACAGTACGTTGCCCTAGACAAGATGAGCTGTGCTAAAGAACACACCGTAAAGTCCTATATACCAAACTCTGCTCAACAGTGAACAAAACGTGCTGGGTTTCAAACAATTCATCACATAAAGGTAGATATTCTGAACTCTTGTCGTTTAGTTATACTTTAATCCAAATTATTTTCAAATTGCAACAAATACACAAAATTATCTTCATCATCTTTGTCATTCCAATATATTTGGTGCAGTATTTCATCATACAGTATCTGTTGCCAAGACAACAGCTAAAAAGGTTAATGACAACATTTACGAAACACAGGCCAAGAGTCTCTGGTTACACGCTGTCCATTAATGTGCAAATAAGGTGAACATTAATCTGAGTTTATGTGCTTCTTTTATTTTGTTACCTTGAAGTGACACTTAGCTTAAATGTATAATTGATGCAACTGAGTCTATGAAGAAATAAGCAGCTTTCTCAGCCAACATTCCTTTCCTGACGACTCCTAATGAGGGTGCCTCAGTGCCGAAAATAGAAATGACTTGACCAGACACAGTGGAGAACGCTCCACCAGTCTGGACCCTGATATCTGTTAGATGAAGTGGTACAGGTGAGAGAACGGAAGAGGAGACTTGCAACATCCTGTAAGTGTAAGTTACTTGAGGAAAAAGTACTCGGGTAAAGCAATTTGAAGTAAGAGGAGGAAGCGACCGGTCGATAAAAGTGGACGTCTGTGCTGCTTGGTAAAGACAAACAAAGCTTTTAATTCCCTAAACCCATCTCCTCTCAAGATAACTCTGCTTCTTGGCTGTATTTGCCCTTCGCTGATAGAAGCCATGAGAGGTAGGTGGGAAGTTTGAGAGCAAAACCAGATTTTCATCACTTGGTGCAGTGCAGAGCTGCAGCATCTGTGTGGAAGAGAAATAGAGGAGGTCGAGAGGGGGGTGTCTAGAATCTGTCAGGCTGGATCAAGGCCCACTGCAGGTCCCACTTCCACCTACACCCCTGACCCGACTCCACACACACAGGGTAGCTGCGATAAGCCTGTATCTGTTACAGGCCTACTGTATGCCAGTAGCAGATACGAGCAGCATCTGGAGGAGGGGGAGACCATCTGGTCCAGGCCACTTTCAGGCTGCAAAAAGCAGCCCTTCTCTCCTCCACCTGGCCACAGAGCTCTGACCCTCCGACCCTCAGGAGAACATGCGCAGGCAGGGTCATAGCGGGCCAGGAAAGCGCTGAAACGTGTAACGTGCAACTACAGCTGCAGTAACAGTAACTGTTCGGCCTGATACGAGGATGTGAAGCGAGCAGGAAATGTATTCAGTGAAAAGACTAGATCAGCATGAATATAGAAATCCAGTTCAATCCAGAACATTATGAACAGGTTGAATAAAGATTAAATATTTTGATTAGGTTTTATTATATATGTACAGTATATGATTGCTTCACAGTTTCAGGGTTATATTACACATTTTATTAGAATTATTGATTTAATCCTTTAGGAGTCCTAAGCTTTTCTTTCACAACATTTGACCCACTTGAAAGTCATCTTTAGGATTCAAACTTTTTTAAATAACGCTTACTAGATGGGGCTGGGGGCTTCAGTCGGGCAGTAGGGGGCACACCGATACTGGCTCGCAACTTTCACTGAAGCTTTTCAAATAACAATGAACTCACACGTGACCCTAATCTCGAGCCCAAACACGCGGCACCCTGTCAGAAAGAAAGGGCAGGGTGTTTTAAAATTTAAATACGTCAATGAAAGGGAAACCGTTAACTGACTGTGGCCTTTCAAATCCCCCTTTTGGGACTCACGCAGACGCAGACTAACGGTTTAAAGCACCACACGCGGCGCCGTGACTGGGAGTTATTCAAAATCACCCACGCTTCGTACAATTGGCTGCGAGGGCAAACAAAACCAGCCAATAGGCCGGCCGTGGGATTCAAACGGGCCAAACAAAAAGCAGGCACTACTTCGAATTCATTTGCTTTCAGACACACACACACACACAAACACGCTCGTTCAAAAGTCATTGCTCTGCCAGACACAACTGAAAGGCATTTGTAATCCTTGGGATCTCAATTCATATCCTGCATGACTGCAAGTTTGATGGTACAGCTTCCAGCAAAAAAAAAAAAAAAAAGCCTTGGAAATTGAAATCAATAGTAATAAATCAGCATAATAAGCATCTCGGTTGAAGATGGAGGGAGAACGCACGCTGTTCTCAAATCTATCATTTGACATTTATGAGCGGAACTCTTAATCCTCGGATCCGCCAACGGTGAGAGCAGAGGCGTCCGACTGACTACAAATCACGGCAGGGAGCGCAGACAAATGTCCATAAAGGGACTGTGGAAGCTGACCCTGCACTCACAGTAGCCTCAGGTCTGTAATTACAAGCAAACGCACAGATGAGAAATCCTGATGAAAGCCCACAGGGAAACGTCCGCACAAAGTTTGGGCAATTACATTCATTATTTTTCCCCTGCAAAGGAAGACATCAGAGCATGTTCAGAGTAAGGTCACGCGCTGGATTGTGACGACTGACTAGAGCTAAAAAGTACCTTTTGACCATAATACACGATCAGCTGCATAAAAAAAAAAGCAGTGAAAGCATCCCACGATCAGCTTTATTACAAAACACCAGAGCTTGGTTTAGGAGGACAGAGGTAGAACAGAGAAACGACAGAGACACGGGTTTTCCTTGTCTTATTCCCTTTGCCGGGAAAACAATAGCAGTGGTAGCGGCGGTGACTGTTATAGTGGCGACAAGGCAGCAAGTGGCTGGAATTGAGGGGACATGTGTGTATATGTGTGTGTGTGTGTGTGTGGGGGGGTGTGTGTGTGTGTGTGTCTCAGAGAGTTTGGCTTTGTTTGCCGGCTGTTGCCCTCAAATGGGGGGAGTGACGAGGGAGGCGGCAGGGAGACAACAAAGAGTCCCAACAGAGTGGAAAAGAGGTAGCCTGTGACACACTAAATCTTCCGCACACACACACACACACACACATATATATATATATATACACACAAGTATTTTACAAACTCTCATGACAGCACCAGAGCGGAGCCCTAAGAGAAGGAGGGGAGCAAACTGGAACTGGGTCAAAAATCCAATTAATCCATGACAGGAGGGGAGAGAGGGGTTTGGAAGACACAAGAGATGATGCAGGAAAACCACAAGCGACGGGAAACAATACATTACCGCCCCTTGACCTGAGAGAGAGCGAGAGAGACAGAGAGCGACACAGTGGTGTGCGTGTTCATGTGTGGTTATGTGATGAGTGCATTTATTTGGGATCAAGGTCAGGCGATGTTTGTTATGCAGAGTAATACAGCAACTAATGGACTTAGGCCGCTGGCGTATTTTTCCATGTATCCTTCGCAAGTGTATCAACTCAGACTTTTATTCTTTCATTTTACAGACTAACTGAATGTGAGGTGACTTTCTTTTTCCATAACGTCTCCTCCTACAGGGAAGTATGTTGTGTGTAAAAACGTCTGAAGGCTCTTACAGCTGAATGAAAGTAGAGACCATTGCAACTCCAGCCCCCCCCCCCCCCCCCCCCCCCCCCCCCCCCCCCAGGGGTCTGGATATGTTAATGTGGGGCAAATGGGCTGCGGCAGTGGGGTGACAGCCGGAATGCCAGCGGGGCAGCGAAGCAGTCAATACGGGTGATAGTTGTCAGCTGGAAGATAAATAATGTAAAGCTTACAGGATGATTTGAGCCAGTAGCGCTGTTGGAGAATGCTCCGTTTTCAGTAAGACAAATTCACAGCCGTCAGCTGCTACTTCTAGAGTGTGTAGCACACCGGAAATGGAACAGAAGGAGGGAAAGAGGAAAAACCAAAGCAGCACAGCGAGATTTAATAAATTGCTCTGTTAAGTCAGTTTGGCCTTTAAAACGCAAACCGATCCGGAGGAAAAGGAAAACGTCTGCTTCGCAGGCTTTTATCGATGTTTTTACTTGTGGTCCCACCCAGATCGATGCTTCTACAGCAGGTTGATGTCCATCAGATGTCACGGTCAAAACAAATGCAGCTCGGCGGGAATCACTATAGATTTCCACTTAAAACCTATGATGAGCAGTCCAGTTTGATGGCAGTGGCACCTTAGCGGCTTTGTTTTGTCAGCTGACATGAAAAAACTCAGCTCTCAAGTTTCATCAAGTCTTGTCTCGGCCCGTTTCGTGTTACACACACGTGAACTCCGGCTAAATTCGAGTTTATCGGATCTGGTTGCACTGAACAGGAATCGGACTTAATTCCCCACATAATCACCTGCTGAATTTGCACGAGGGCTCAGTCGGACATTGCTTGAACTTTGCGCTAGAGAGCTGGTAGAAGAATGCATAGATTAAGTCTAGAGAAACTCAGAGCTGAAGTGAACCTCTGAAAATGACTCACGGTGGCGGTCAACCATGGTTTATGTCAACCTCTGTTCATCGGGTTTCACTCAGATGTCATGTAACAGTGTGAGAAGACTGGCATTTCACAGACAAAACAGAAATATGATCTTTAGAAGATTTGTAACTAACATCTTAAAGGATGTTACTTGATTAAACACTGCACATACAGAATGATGGCTGCATGGTTTCATTGCCAAAGGAAGAAGTTAGGTTGTGAACAGAAGCTTTACTGTAAGTTTTAACATATTTTTTATTTTTTGAAGAAAAAAAAATGGACCGAGCGGCAGAGAAAGACACCGTATATAAAAGTGAAGCAACCAGCAGAGGAAAAGGTAAAAGAAAGTAGAGGAACATTAGTTGAAAAGAAAGACGTCACCGTGGTCGGACAAGAGGAGAGAAAAGTGAAAAGAAAGAAAGAAGCAGATGGATGAACGCGGGAGCGAGTTAGATTAATCTGCAGAGTGGAAAGAGAGCGAGAGAAGAATGAAAGAGGAAGAGCGACGTCTGCGAGGGCGAACCCTTCGGCGGCACTTATTTCTGGGGTCATCTCTGCTTTAATCAAGGCTCTGAGACACCCGCGGGTGCACCGTGGCCCCAGGAACGCGCTCTCCTCGTGTACAGAAGGGTGATCAATCAGAGCCGGCATGGCCGCCACGCAGATGCTCTGCTGTAGCACAACTACGCCGAAGCGGTGATGGATTAGGAAAAATCAGTTCAGGGAGTCGCTGGGTTTCCTCATCTGCATAATAAACTGTCACATGATCTCATTTAACTTTGCTCTTGGTTTTTTTTCTTTGTCTTTCTTCCTCCTGTCTCGCTTCAGTTTTCTTTTCATTCAATCAAAACTCTGCCTACAGGTTCACGCTGTACCTTATAGTAGTTTAGAAACCTTCACGGATTTAAAAAATATATATATATTTTTTTATTTTGTACATATGGCAAAATATAAAGCAACTTCATTCAAGGTGACAAGATGATTCATTTCTCATTCAACAAGCTAAATACAGTTGTGTATCTTCTAACTAAAACTCGTTCCCAAAGCGCAGCTTGCTCCAAATAATAAATAAATAAAACAAAGTCAAATCAGGAGGTGCCTACGGTGGTGTCCTAGAATACACTTACAGTTGTATTTCCCTTTGTCCCCTGTAAAGCAGAAAAAGTGCTGCTATTCCTGCTACTGAGGAATCAGGGCACCTTGAAAATAATGAGATCCCGTTGGCGGGAAGACACTTTCTCATAACATCCCACTCGAGTTTTGTTGACACCCGACAAGGTCTAAAAACAAGCCCAATTCCACAAGCAGCAGAACGAGTAGAACGAGAAATGGAAAATGAAAAAAAAACTAACATCTGGCTGAAATGTGAGAACTGTCACCACTCTTCATAATATTATTGTTGATTTAGCGGATGGACCAGATACCTGGTAAATGAAAAACATTCCCATCTTCTGCTGATTAATCAATTAATTGTTAGCATGCTGATACTTAATAAGCACATCCGAACAGACACCGCGAAGATATTTGCATCGAGTTCAAATCATAAAACTTCATATTTGTTTCGCACGAGCCATCTTCGAATCTCGTTTTAATACCTTTAAGATTCCAGGTAATGATGAGCTTTCGCGGTACATGTCCCTGAATACATTTGCGTCTAATTAAAAGTTGACCAGTCTAGTTCTAGCTGCCATGTGTGGGACAAAGGGATTTATTGCGCTGCTTCTCCAGTGCATGACGACAAACTACAACTAGAGTTTCAGAGAAACATTTTAATCTAGTTTATGAACAGCTTTTATGTCCACTCCATCTATACAGCACAGTCCCCTCTTGTGAATCTGGTTTTAGGGAGTGAAAGCATCATAAAAATATCTATTCAGAGCAGGTTCTAGGAAAACACAGCCTCAGGTGTACAACAATAACCTTTTCACTGTCGTAATTTCACAAAATTGAAGCATTGGTATGAGTCTCTTGTGGCTAATGTTCAGTTTCAGACCGTTCCTAAACACTGATTATTAGATTTTTCAAGCGTTCTAATGACAACGGATTTGTCCACAGGCCATTGTTCCAGGCGGCAGATGTTCAGATGCATTTTACACAATGTCCATCATACAGACTTTTAATTCTTCTGATTGTTTGCTTCTAATTGTGTCATTATGCCAACTTTTTTTGGTAGTTCTCTGACTTTTGGTGAATGTTCTGGTGTCGTTCACACTTTAGTTCCATAAATAGCTGCACAGTGGAAACTGTTACCTCACATAACAGTATTTCATATACTGTTGCGATTTATTTGTTTTAGTCTGACATTTGCAGGGTTTCAGTCTTGCCAACTAGTTTCTGTTTTTCACCACAGGGTAACTTATCTATGCACCTGCTACTTGCCTTACTTTTCGTTTTTATTTATGACAGCGTATACTGACGGAGGGAGGTATATAAGCTGGGTGCATTATAGACTCTATTAATCACAACCGTGTTCTGTGCTCTGAACAATGACAAAGCTCAAAGTGCTGAGATGAAAAACTGCTGCAGAGCTGAGCGATGAGCGATGGCTGAGCTCACGTGGAAAACAAAAGCAGGCTGATTTTAATCTATCCAAACACGATTCTGAAGACTGCTGCTGGTTTTATTGGTTATAGAAGTACTAAGCTCAGCTCCTTTGAAATGCCTATGAAAATTCAAACACATATAAAAAGGGATTAAAACCCTTTTTTAATTACTACCGCGTTGTGAAATTAACATAACAAAACGAGAACTTTCTTCGGGCTTCGTTCACATTCCACAGGTTCTTTAATTTAATGCCACCTTTGTGGCTTGTTTTATTTCTTTTATTTCCCCTTTAAAACTAAATGTTGCAGTAAATAATCAACCAAACGTAGGTAGGTGCAAAATGTGTTTCTTCCGCTTGTCATTCTTCACACAGCTGCTTCAGTCAGAACCAAGCATCAGCACCTTGAAGACGCCGCAGAGCGCCAAAGATGCAGAACGCTGGGCAAGATGAGAGAGAGAGGAACGCGGCCAGATGGAGCTATGATGGCGATGCTTTTAGGCTCCATCTTCAAGGGAGCCCATTTGGAACGTGGCTTTGTACTTTGCTTGAAGACATGTCGTACAAACGGCTTCATTTCAAGCACAGGCTCTTCGAAAAAAAACTATCCCACGACTGGAATTCCAAGCGAATATGCTCTATTATGGCTCAGTGTGTTCGATTAGAAAGGTAGCTTCAACATAATATCTACCTGAGCCAAGATGCATTTATAATGAGGTCAAGTCAAACCCGTCCTGCGACACCACACACGTTTTCATCTGTTTTTCTAGCAGACACGTGCGTCATCACAGCCGCAGAGCCCAAGGCCGGAGGCGCGATCACACGTTTTTAGATGATTTATGGATCTATAAACGATCTTTTGCTAAGGTGGAACTTTTAAACCGCTTTGTGCCCTTGTCAGGACCCTCATCCCAATTAAAGGAGAGTTAGAACAAAAGGAAAGTAAAGACCTGAACAAATTTAATACCAATTCATTACTACTGCTTTACAGATATGGATAAAAGCAGCATTCAAAGACGGCAAAAATTACTCTAGGAACTAATTCGATGTGCGGTGCCGAGAGAAACTATCCCCACTTTTAATTACTTTATTGCGCTCACTTATCTTTATAGAATTTTCGTGCGAGGAAGAAAATGGAAGAGAGATAGAGGGCGTTCTGGAGGAACGGAGGAGGGAGAGAGTGGGCGATGTGCACTTCTCTCAGTCTCCGTCAGGTCTTTTCTGCCCCAGCTTGGTAGCGCCAGGGTCAGCAGTCCCTGGACGAGGGTGGTTAAAAGCCGGTGGAGAACAGAGTTACCCAATCCTCTCTCTCATCCAATTAATTATCCACCTGTTTGGGGAAATAAGCTCTTCTTATCTCCCAATGGCATCACTGTGTGCATCTTCACACTTGACGGGAGTTGGAAAAACCCACGTTCCACCAAATACATCATGACCCAAACAGGAGGGACTAGACCACATCCAATTTAAACTGTATAGGATAAATTGCCTTGAAATGACAACACAGACAGGGATTTCTTTTTGAGGTCTTTGTTGTCCTTATGGAACAGAGAGAGCAGAAAATCCAAAATGAATGCTTATTTAAGCTGAGGTCAATGCTGAAGGTCAGCTTTCTTTCTTTTTTTTGCGTTTTGTTTCTCTCTGGCCTTAAGTAAAAAAAAGGGTAAAGCAACAACGATCATACAACGAAGCCTGCAGCTCTATCCAAAACATTGCACCAGTGTGGGCAGCCCAATCAAAGTGTTGCATTCTTCTCTGTGGGAGTTGCAGCCTCTGGTTAAAGATAGCAGCCTGGAACAGCACATCCTGAAGTCTGGATTAGGCCTGCCAAGTGTGGATCCCCTCGCTTTTCCTTCGCTCTTCCTCCGACGGCTGCTCCAGGAGAGCGTGTCAGTTCATCTCAGCATAAAGAGGCGCCAGGGGAAAGCAAAGACCCCCCCCCCCCACACACACACACACACACCACCACCACTACCACCAGATCCCTCCTGAAGCACAGCATAGAACCATAAGCGGCCCATGGGTGCACCTCCCAGTATTGCTCCAAGTGGTCAACGGCCTCTCAGCTGCTTGACTTTAACAGGCGGCGTGAGAGCTGGGACGTAACTCAAAGACAGACAAACAAGTGCAACTACAGAAACCAGACAGAAATGCCCATCATGCCGTACGACCGCACACAGGCACTGTAAATATAAATGACTGGGTGAGATGGGAAATGTAGTTAAACAAAGTCTATAGAATATAATGTACTGTATATAGATGTAAGGGTAGGTTTTGTACAAGTTTAATAAAAAATATTCATATAATGGCCTGGAGTTAAATAGCAGCTATTCAGACACAATACCTGAGGGCATACTTGCAAAGCTGCTGTTTCTAAGTTTCTCACTTAGTTTTAATTGACTAATTAATTCAAGTGCAGATTCCAGAGCGTTGCTAGGTAACATTCAATAACATTGTTCTGCAGAGGTTTATTCTTTGGGTTTCTTTCTTTTTTGGCTTGTTTGTTTTTGGGTTTTTTGTGCCAGTTTAACAACCCAGTACTAGGACTTGAACAGAACACTTGAGCAGTTCTTCCTCTATTAGAATTAAAGCCCTGTCTTCACGTCACCATTTTAGTCCAAAACACTATAATAACAAACGTAATGCTTCAGCAATGGTAAAAAATAAAAATAAAAAAAAGGAAAAGCATGTTTAAACCCAACTTCATTTATTTATGTCAGCTATTTCAGTCAATTTCATCAGTTTATTCACTTTGTAAGTTATTCTCCATGCTTGTGTTGAAAATATCTCTCCAAGGAAGATTATCAAGCCCACCACAACGGGATGGATGCATATGAAAACAGCCATAAGTGCAATCAAACGGATGTTTCAGAGGGATTATGTCTTTTGAGCTGCACCAAAGCTTTTAATGTGCAACATATGTGCAGAATGTGTAAGGTTTCAAATAATGGCGGCTTGTCTGTAGTGATTGACAAGCTGAAAATGGAAGAGACGGGAGATAATGAGTGAATGAAAATGTTTCCGTTAGAATAGAGGAACTAAAGACCGACTGACAGGTAAGGATGACGCGACTATGTCGTGCCTATGTAATTAGAGTTGAGTCAGTCGTGACAACAGTGGCGATGTGAAGGAATTATTACCAGCGAACATTATTAAATTAAAGCAAAGAAAGAGCTTCTGTTAACAGAAAAGGTCAACAAGACAGACCAGAGGTACAGTTAAACTTCAACAAGCTTTAAAGGAAACCAAATAATTCAGTTCCGTCCCCAGACCCAGCTTTTTACATTTGCATGAGAGACCGAGCGTGAAAATATTTTCCTTTTTGACATCTTCAGCAGACTCTCTCGCCAGCCCTCATTTCCCACGTCACTTCAGCTACCACAAAGAGTTTGGAGGATGTTTAGCTGCAACATTTCAAATTTTAATCCCCCACACAAAACTCAATTTTACCGCAGCGGAGATGAGCGAGGAACGAGCTCGTACGAATGAAATGAAAGCCAGAGATAGTGACAGGCACTCATCAGCTGGCAGAGGGGGGAAGGAGGCGACAAAGAAGAAGGGATGTGGAGGAAGAAGCCAATTACTCGCACCGGGGCTGCCTGCTCGACGTCCGATAACCCCTCCTGTGTCATCCCACCGCGAGAACCAGGGTTTTATCAGCCACTTGGAGGGGAAAAAAGACAGCCACTGCATGGGCAACAACAACAACCTGCAGCCAAGGAGAGACACCAGCCACAGACGCAGATGAGAATTAAGAGAGTCAGGCAACCGTTGGGAGCAACTGATATGCACCGCATGAGCTGAAAGGAAACCGAGTAGAGGAGCATCATGACACAGAGAGGGATCGATCAGTCGCAGCATCAGAAAGGAGTGTGTGAGGGAATCTTCCAGCTGTTACCGTGAGGGGGGGGCTTATATATATTAAGTTGGATATGCATATCAATAATAATACTAATACAAAGCAGTTTATGCCACATGTAACTTTCAGAACTCCTGGTCTGAACATACAAAGTAATTATAGCTTTCTGTGATGTTTTAGACAAAGAAATCGAGAGGAAAGGAAATTCATCAACAACATTAACGGCGTTCTAGCTATTAACCTCCCAACGTGTTGTGTATTGACCTCAATAAATCAGTCCCGCATTTTAATGTCTGCAGATGGCTACAGGGGGAAAAAATGCTAGAAAAACCCAAACTACTGTCAAGATGGAGAACAAATGTGTTGCGCTCTCCCCAGCAATGTTGTCTGGTTCCTTTGAAGGGATTTTTGACACATCCCCAAGCTGGTTCGCAGTAATGGTAAAAATCTCTCCAGCAACGTTCTCCTTCAACCCTGGGTCAGTCAACTACCAGTTGGATCTACTGTACTTGAAAAACCTCCAGGAGACGGAACCCAGGAGAATATCCCGACGAAATCCCAGAACCACCTGGACCGGCTGCTTTTGAAGCTAAAGGAACAGCTGCTGTTCTCCAAGCTCCCGTCTGGATGTTCGAACTCAGCCTGGCTCCCCTATGGAGGAAACTCATCCCCTACACAAAGCTCATGACCACAACGTAGACCAGCTGGAAAACTCCCTGTACAGTATGTTACAGTAAATATATGCTTGTCCTAGTACATCATTTAAAAAAAATAAGAATTTCTGCAGTTTGCTAAAGTGCAAAATAAAAAAGCTGTGAAGCAAAGAAATGTGTGCAAAGCCTGGACTAATTCATATAATTATTAACAGGGAATATAAACAGCTTATGGTTTTTGCTTCACTTTTACAGCGTAGCAACTAACCACAGCTTGCAGCCGCATCCATAATGTAGCAGAAAGAACAACAAGACCTTTGTACTGAACATCAAGACTTGTGTCTGAGAGAAATAAAGTCAGTGTTTATTGTGAAGATGTGTAATCACCCCAGTCTGTCAGGTCCACTGTCTTGGAAAATAATGTAGCTCCTTGCATTATTCTGCTAGAGAGCTATTGTCAGTCTGAGCAAAGGCTAATGTGTGGCGCTCACACTCCTCTGGTGCCTTCACCCTGCTTAAAAGTCATGAGATGGCCTTGTTATAGTTATTTTGCGAGCCAGCAGGAACCAGGTAATTTAGTGGAGGAGTGAAGTAGAAGGCAAAACATTTTCTTTTGTTGTTCTGCGGAGACTGATCGAAAAAAAAAAAAAGGAAGAGCGGAGTTTAAGGAAACGAGAAGAAAGTCGTCTCGCGTCGGGCACAAGTAATAAGGGAAGCGCTCCCACCAGGCAGGGGCACATAGTAAGACACTGGAGACAAGGAAGTCTGGTACAGCACACAACCCAAAATAAAGAATACTGGAGTGAGAGGCTGAGGAAAATATGGAGCCTGGGTGAAATGATGCAGCACTGGCTTTATAGCAGTCAAGCCACAGGCAGCGGGATCACACACAGTTGGAACAGCTGAGCCGATTCAAGCAGGGTTAAGGAAAAGAAGCTCCTTAGCCAAAGAAGTGCGTCTGTTTAATTAGCAGACAAAGATAGGAAGCGAACAACTGGGGCTGGGCTCGTCGAGAGTTTGGAACAGCTCCAAGCTTTCTATGCGAGCGGAAATGTTACATACAGCCTCACGGCAGAGAGGAAAGACGGTGTAATGTACTGCAGCGGGTCTAGACAAGCAGACCCAGGCTGGATCGAGGTCGTATAGGTCAAACGGTCGTGTGGTCACAGACAGCGATGTCCGGATCCGGTGGGAAAACCTTACTCTTCTAGCCTTGTGTTGCCCCTGAACCTTTTTTTGAGTTGTTGCAGTCAAATTGTAAACGAACCTGTATTTTCCATAAATGTTAAAATGTCTCAGTTTCATGTTTATATTCTATTGCGATCAAATTATGGGTTGATGAGATTCTGTCTTCATATTTTACACATCATCATAACTTTGGGGCTGTACCTGAAAGTCATCATATTGCTTTATATTAGCTTCAGGCCTATTCACATACTAATTAGTGTCTTTTAGTAATGGAATTATCCTTGATACAGCGGATAAAAAGTAACCTTCTTAGTTGTGGTAGTTTTACAGTGTTTGGTCTTTCGGGACCATGGATCAGACATCTATCGTCTCAGCAAGTATTAGTTAAAGCACTCAGGGCAAAGTTGTTTGAAGGGTTTTGATTTTGTTCTGGAGTCCTTCAACCGTCTGTTCTCCTTTGACTCACAGAGCTCTAGAGGTTTTGATCTGGCTGGAAAATATCACTTATCGTGCATTATTTAAACGGTCATTAGTCTCGCACCCTTCGTCCGTCCGGCACACGGCTCTAGGCTTTCATTATTACATCAGTTATCAGCCCATTATATGCAAATGACTCATCCTAACTCTGGAACCTATAATATATAATATATCAATTACACTGACAGTGACGAGGGGATATGGAAATATTTCCTAAAGATAGCCCGCCAGCACCTGAGGGATGGGACAAGGGAAGCAAAGAGAAACGGAATGAGGACAGGAAATGTAGGGAGAAAGCGTCAGAAGATGAGAGCAGCATATATCATATCAATTATAACAAAAACAAGAGGAGGGAGATGAGGATGAAGTATCGCAGTTTGAACGATGAAAAATAAAACCTCACCTTAAACCCGGGTGGTAAAAACCATCTTCATGGTGATGGTATCCATCAATTCTTACGCATATTATATTATATACAGTAATCTAAGTTAATGTTTGAATTATTTCACTAAGTTATGTATGCTGAGATATTTGTGGTCAGGACTTTTGAACGTAAGCAGCTTAACCTGAGGCGAACTCTAATCAGAATACGAGCTATTAGCCACAACACTCGTCGTCGAGCGAAGTACCCTCATTCACAGTCCGCACTCCAACACTGCTGACTTCCGTCACGTAGAGGGACATTTGCATTTATATTGTATACTTTATCCCAGAACATTGTTACCAGAAATGCACGTCGAGTGACGGAGAACGTGAAAACCCCTCAGAGTGCTCTCAGCCTCTGTTCAATTCCCGTGTATTTCACACAAGTGCAAACAAAGGCTGTTTAGTTTGTAACAACTGTTTATAGAGATTCACATACAGTTTCTGTTTAAAAATAGTCCTGCTATCTGAGGGACTATCAGCTCTGTTTACATTTGTAAAAACAGTCCCAGGGACCACTCACGGTGGCTGGTAGAGTTGTTTTGCGCGATGAACAAAAACCAGAAGAGACCGAAGTCAGCGGCGAGTGCAAGCAGCCCGGTGATAATGGCTGCTTCTCTCCGTAAGAGAGAGTAAAAGGTTGTAGGAAGAGCCACTGGCGGTGCGACGTGTCGCTAATACCAGGTATTAAAAGCTCAAGCAAATATTGAAGAGTGTAGGCAAAGCTAATAAATAATGCAAATCCACTCCAATACCTTTGCTAAACTGAACGGAGCTTAGAGAGGCGGCTGTGATTGACCCATTTGTTATCACACAAAGCCTCATTCTGCAGAAAAGAAAAAAACAGAAGCAGAAACTGGAAGTTTTCTGAGGACACGGCGTTTGGTGAGGGCTGCCGTCGCCACCGATGACTTACAATCCACACCGTCCCTGAACGCCTCACCACTGAGGCACAGCACAGCAATCCAAGCTCACATACAAGGAAACACAACACGATACAGTGTGGAAAAAAATGTTCAGCACAGCTCTTAATTATTCTACTGTATTTTAATCTTTTTCACCTTACTTTATCGTTGTTCTGGGATCATGACACAACGAGCATGACAAGAGCGAATAGCGCATAGCTTTATAATAAACCAGTCTACATGCGCCATCGTCGTAAAGCCTTTAACACCGTAGTACAGTACCAATGTTGTTTTTTTCCTTGATAAAAGCTGAACATGTGGCACTCCACCCTTCAAGAACGGGACGCTCGACCTTTAGGTGGTTTTGTTATCAGCGGTCTTCTTCTACTGCAAAGTGCAATTTCACAGTTTGTCTGGAGCCTTTATCATTCAATGTGGCACACGATGATAAGAAGGGAACAGGCAGGTAAAAGTTCCACATGGAAAATTCGTGCAGCTTTGATAAAAAATAAAATAAAATAAGCTTTGTTGCTCCTGAATGTTCCCTTGTGCGACGACACATCGGTTTTCCCCCCTTTTTTGGTTTTCGCTATATATTTTTGGATCCTGTTTTCATTTTTTGAGCCCGTTTGTGGTCTGCTCGCAGTTTACCGGGGCTCAGTGAACCCACACGGTTTATGTCCCCGTGAACGTTCCCCTGGGTCTGATGAGAGAAAGCGAATTTAGAACCTCAGAGGAATCGACAACTGCGATGACAAGTGTCCCTGTTTCAAGAAGAAGAAGAAAAAAAAAATTGCGAATGACGAGTCAGCAACATTTTTCATTCTGCGGCTGACTATGGCACAGAGACAAAGAAAGCTTGTAGGAAGCTTCTGGGTTCTTACTAGTGCTAAATACCTCACAATGTACAAATTAATCATCCCTTGAAGTCTTCTAGGTTTGATCAAACAGTGTCTGGCAATGTCAAGCAGATTTTTAAAAATTTCTTATTTCTTATTTCTTAAAAAGTCTTATTCACGCGTCTCCATGGTTTCCAGTAGACCTTTCAGTCCTTCTGCTTCTGTATTACCAATGCTTCTCATTCAATACTTGGAAAAGAAGCATGTTTCCTGAAATATCAGTTTGCTGCTTTATGATTATTAACATATGTCTATGTTACAGGCAAAAAATATACTTGGCAAAGGCTTGGACTTGATGAATCAAGGCCCTGTGAGTAATACTGGATTTCTTATGAGAACCAAATCAAAAAGATTTAAATAACATAATACTATTAATAACAATCTCTGATTGGTTGAAAGGGTGAGTCTTGCACACACCTTTAGAAGAGAATATCATTACTTTTAGAGCTATTCTAAAAGTCGGAGAATGGATAAAATGAAAAAACTGAAACCAGTTTTATTCATCATCTTTCATAATTTATCCAAATCTATTATCTTGCAAGCGTGTTACTTGTTGCTATAGCGACATAAGATGGTTTCTGCTTTTTAATAGTTAAAGCTCTTACTGTAATTCTTCAGAGCTGCTTGGTAAACAAGCGATCAAAGCCGCTATTCGTGTGGTGAAAATCGGTTGCACTGATGCCAGTGACCATACATACACTAGTTTATGAATATGTTCCTCAGCAGGATATAGACTTACCTCCACATCAACACACTCTCAAGAGGTGACAAATTCAAAGAAATCATCGGATGAAGAGAAACTGCTTTCTGTTAATGTTCCATTTAAATGCAAAGAGTTATTTTGCCTCCTCTAGTTAGTTTTTTTTTTAACTCTAGGCCCTGGACCATCAAAGGCAGCAGTGTTCAGCAGAAACCCCAGCAGAGTGGGGACGGGCAGAAGAGTTGGGGGTGAAACAACATAAACAGTTTGAAGCTCCGCTCAGCAAATGAGCATCGTGTTCAGACCCTAACACGGGGGGGTTGACGCGAGGAGAGCCCCAGACGTCTGCTTAGCTTTGGTCCTCTTTTCTTCTCGCTGTAATAGCATTCGTGTGATTTATGCCTGAACCCAAAGCCGTTATTAAAGATGCCTTCTTTTCTGTGAGCCACGTGACATTTGCATTTCTGCCTGTTTGAAATGAAAGGCCTGAGTGTTTGAAGCAATCTAAACATGCACATCGTCTCTATGCATAGATAATAGTGCTGCTGCTGCTCCTTTTACATGTGAAAACCTTTATTCTCCTCACTACTACCATGAAAAATTTCGACTTGGCAACACAGGGAGAAATAAAACCCCGACTTCTTTCTTATATTTGTTTTGAAAGTTGCACATAAAAACTCAATGTGTTAAATCGAGTGCAGCCATTATTAGCACTGTTTTCTAAGGTGGTAGCTCGTGTGAAGTTCAAACTGACATTAACCAGATCCACGTTCGACCGCGTGTGGATGATGTCACCGCAAGCGACTTGACTAAACAGCACACTTTGGATTGGGAAACGAGTGCTACACAGGTAACGCTGAACCGCTGGATTGCACGTGGGTTTCGAGCCAAAGCGTCTGTGTGTGCGTGTCTGTCTATTAACGGAGCGCGGCGTTATCAAAGCTTCAGCCTCTATTTGCTCACAGTTCGGCAAACTGTCATCATTAAACACTCGCCGACTCGGCTAATAACAATTTGTCTGCAACGCGCACGAGAGCGTGCACACAATTATCGCCGGATTACGTTAATACTGGCGAAAAGTTAGGATTCTCAGGCAAGTTCTGCACTTTTAAAGATTATATGGTTTCGCTTCTGTCATTTCTAAGCAGATTTATGGATATTTAATTGCTCAGACACTGTTCTCCTTGAACAGCGGACTGGATGTCACATTGAGTCCAATAATATGCGTCCGTCTGTTTGTCTACACTTTCTTGGGCCACGACTGAAGAGTCTCGACTCAGACTGCTGCAGTCGGGCGCCGCTTTTCAACCACCTTAATCGCCTCCATCAGGTGCAGCGTCACAGCTCCTGGTGCTGCTGCTGCAGCTGATTTGTTGTTGTGTTTGTTAGGTTTTCGAACACCGGCCGCGTTCCCGTCCCATTTACTCCTCCGACTCCCTGTTGACCTCCACAAAACCTCCTGATCGAGAGCAGCTTCTCTAAAAGCCGCACGTCTCAAAGGAAGAAGCCCTTTGGGACATCAGCGTAAATTTAGTCCATTTCTCGGCCCTTTGAGGGAGCTTCGATTTAATTCAACTCAAATAAAATGTCCTCCAAGGGGAGAATATGAATCTTCTTCGCCCTGGTCCGGCACAAACCTGTTCAGTTTAACTATCAGAAGAATAGAACAAACACTGCCTGTTAAGCAACGCGTTCACGTCTGTTTTCCCACTCAGCTCGAGACGCTAAACCTTGGCATCTCACTTTCTGTATTAGGATGGTGACAAGCTGGCTGAGAGCTTCAGACAAATCATGAAAAAATAAAAAATAAAAATAACAACTGCGAAGCAGAAAAGTGTAACATGTTCTTTTTCAGCTGCGATGTTTCATGTCATTGGTATTCCACTTGCTGGTGGGTGCAAATCAATACTATCGACCGCCGGCCCCTAATAAACTAAGCTGTTGTCTCAATTGCAGTCTCTTTAGCATCTCTGGAACAACTTGAAGCCCTTGGAAAAATTCGCGGTAAAAGCATATTTGCAACACCCCGTCAGAAAACTCTGACCTTGCATCTTCTTCCTGTATTTCGCCGAAGTATGAAAACACAACCTGTAAAGCAGACTTTACGCTGGAGATGATGAATCACCGACGGCAAAATCGATGACGAAATTTCACATGGAGAAAATAAATAACGGAGCTTGTTTTGCGTAGCGTTGTTTTCGTTTGCTCGTTTGCTGCTAGATTTCACGACACATGTAACACGATGTGCTGTTTCCTGTCACCTCTTGCCTGTACTTGATCACAAGTATAAAAGCCTGAGAGGAACCTATCACCGTGCTTCTGTCTTATTTTAGAAAAACTTCTTAATGTGAATGATGAGTCGTCTTAGAGCCACAATTCACTAATTAATAGTTACAATACTTAACAGGCAGCTAAATCCTCTACATTTACACCGTAACTAGTTTAGTATAAACCGCTGTCATCTAAATGAACTCGTGGGTTATTATTTAGTGCATTAGATTTACTGTCAACGGCGTTTTATATACAGTGCAATATTTCAAAAGGACAGAACGTGTCATTGAGTCCGTACCCACAGCCTGTGAGTTACGTTAGATCGCTGTAAGAGTTCTCACAGCATGTTCCTCTGATGATGGGATCTCTCACAGCTGTATATCTAATCTCCATCTCTCATCCAGCGCTGCCTGACAAGAACATTCAAGTCATCCAAGCGTGTGCTCATCCCGCCTCAAATCAACCTCGTCTAATGGATAAAAAGAAGATGAAAACTGTTTGAAGTTGGGGTTTTTTTTTGTGGCACTGCCGACCCCTGAAGAGCACCAGTATGTGTAATTAGCAGTGACCCGTGCCGCCAGACACTACCAATCCCGGGAGTGGGTTAACATACCCGGCCGGCCTCAGGGGTTCTGTGCCCGGAACAGCAGAACAACAAGTTTGATAGCTGCGAACAAATTATGAAATCCCATTGGACGTCGGCTCTTCCCGCGTTATCGCCGCAGCGCTCCGGAGATGGCGGCCAACAACCAGCAAGGATATTTCCCCCACCGGTTGTTTGCGAGCGCAGAGACAAACAGGCCACCTTTAAATAAACATATATGTAAACTGATTGGAAGTCGCCCACGTGTGTAGACGCACAACGAACTCAAACAGAAACGCACCGAGGGACCGAACGAGGGAAAACAAGCTGTCAGTAGGTTGTTGATGGAGCAGGGCCCAAGGTAATAAGACTGTTTGGCATAAATCAACTGAGGAAACCGGGTGAGCAGGCAGACGCAGGCACTAAGTCCACATCAACATCTATTAACATTCAACCACAGTGGGAATAAACACGTTCGCACTTTTCTAGAAGACACATTAAGTGAGCGAAAACTGTGATCACATGTGAGAGCAGCCAGATTTCAGCGTGCAACTGCACTGGCATCGCTATTAACGAGATGCTTATTTATTCACACGAGGACGATCGAGACTTAAAGACTTAAATGAAGTCTTGAAATTGAAAATCTGAAGTGATTAGTTGGCTGGTAGAAAACTGTTATGTGATTACTTTGATAATTAATAACTGTTTTAATCTGTTGGCTAAATACATTCTTAAATTTCAGCATTACCAGTAAGAGCATCTGCTGATTTTCCTTTGTTTAATGAAGAAAGAAAACTAATGTCAGTGGCTTATTGGATAATTCATGATCCTCAGTTGCAGATGTCCACCGACTGATTAATTAAAGTTACCTCTGACATAAAAAATTAATTATTGATTCATTATTCACTAATTTTATGCAGCTGCCGTTTGGTTTCCAGGTATAAAAATATAATTATCTCTACTAGCAAAGAAAGAGAAACACAACAATGTAGAGTTATTAAAGCAGCACTTAAAAGATGTTGGCCACAAGGGGACAGCGCATCAACAACAGCAAAACACAACACTGACATCATCAGGCATTTAAATGACTCCAATACAGAATCTCATTTTAGCTCGGTGATCTTCTTTATCAACTGTTTAACGGAAATCTTTGTCTCTTTGGTCGCTGCCAGATCAAGCGTTAAAACTTCATCTTAACTATTCTAATACATCACCCATTAAATGTGAATGTGTTAGTGCAGCTTTAAGAGCTGTTAACGCTCTGTATGTCCATAGAACAAAGCCATACGTACGGTACAAGCCGTTCAGAACTGGCTCTATATAGTAAAAGAGTTCTGAGTCCGAATGACTCCATCCTTTAAGTAATTTAGCATCCTGATGCATATCTATGATCTACTTCAGCCTTTGCACTAAAGGCATCCTGGGTGACTCTTAAGAGTGAGCAGCCAAAAAAATTAAAAAGACATCAGATGGGATCTTGACTACTCATTCAGGAAGGAAATATAATAGAGGACCACTTGTAAATTATGAGTCGGAAAGTAAAATCAGATGTGATGCCTCTTTTAAGGTCTCGGCACACTGTGGTTTAGGGAGGTGTGCCTTTGTCAGTAAAACAAAACTTTCAATATGATTATCACGTTTCTGTGGTTGTCTTTTCCTTGGGTCCTCCTCATCCAAAAACGATTTAATTACCGTATGCTCCCTGGATGACTGTGAAAGCATTATGTGGTTTTGGACTAGAAGTGTCCCTCTGGTAATTGACTGCAAGGAAAGTAAGTCGTCAGTGAATTAGTCTTTATTAAATGTGTCATTATTTGATCCAGAACGTTCACAGCGCTGCTATAATGAAGAGTCTGAAAAGCAGAGAAGCTCACAAAAGCTGCTTTGTAGAGTGATGGGTGATTGTGTATGTGTTGTGGTTTTCATAACTCTAATTTGGAATATAAATATCTCCTTCGGTTTACTTTTACTAAATATTTATTCCCAAACCAATGCTTCACAAACTTCAGACCTAAAACCACAAGAGCGCTATCCACCGTCAGATGGGCGTGGCAGCAATTTAACTTCCCCTCAAAAAGTAAATCTTGATGTTTAATCAATCCTCTACCTCCAGGATCTTTGGCAACTTTCCCTTTTCTATAACGTTCAACTGCCATTTAGTTACAGTATATGAACGAATACGCGTCCTGAGGTACTGGGGAGGTTGAACAACATATCTATAAAACCTAGTAAATCTTCTTGTTTTATTGTATCTGTACATGTAAAAACCAACACGACATTAAACTGTATACAGCCTGACAAACCACTCACCACACCATTGTTATTGCTCTCTATACACCGCCAGATAATAACTGAATATGCCTCAATTTAGTATGTTTACATCCTTATCAGGTCGGCAGCTTATTTCACTGAGCTGGACTGCGGTGGCTGGATAAACACTTCACAAAGCGATTACAAGAAGAGAATCAACCTGCAGCGGCAGGAAATACTGACAGAGACACGTCCGTGTTAGGGCTGTTGGACGCTGTCTTCATCTACTGTTTCCTGATACTTCTATATCTTGTCTTACAGTATTTTTGTCCAATGAAAAGCACAATGAATCGTGTTCTTGAAAGGCGCTGGCCTTGCTTTGAGTAACCCATCTTTTCGTAATGTTTAATAACGGGTCCTGTGGCGCATGTGTAACCTTGGTATGTTGCCCTCATCCAGCCACAAATAACCAGTGTTCTGTCGCTTTCTTTCTTCTCTGTCCGTTGCTCACTTCCAGGTTAAAGAAGTAGATGTTGCCGCAGAAACGGCACGAGGCTGATTCAGAGCCAACTCACAACAGACGTTCGGAGTCCACCTGATGCTTTTCACACAGGACATCTGTTGAGCGACAGCACGGACCACAACGCGTCTGGAGCAAGATGCAGCCAGTGTGCAACATGCCGCTATACGCTACGGTCAGCAGCATAAGGACTACAGCGTATTGATCTACAGCCTGGGGCCTGAAAGTGGATTTCATGCTACAATGCCGCTACAGTGTGACCCATTAGTCACCTTAACTGCAACAGATAATGAAGCTTACCTCGTAGGAGATCTGGGGTTGGATGGAGCCAATTGTAAGTCCTGATCAGCTGCCAGTCAAAGTCGTCCTCTTGGCCCTGTCGGTACTCGCATAAGCCAGGGTCTGAGTCCTCATCAAAGGTACAGCCCGCTGCAGAGAGCAAAGAGCACATGTGTACAGTCACTAAAGGCGGCACGGAACGACATGTGTAACTCGTAGCGCTGAGCAAATTACAGTCGCTATACGGCACCAGCAGCAAACCGGTGTAAAGGCGACTCGTAGTCTTAATAGAGAAACGATTGTTCAGCTCCATCACCACAGGCTCGCTGCAAATGAGTTAACACATCAAGTCCTGGAGAATATCTGTAGTTAGAAAGTAAATTGTGGCTAATGGCTGGCACTGGGCGGTCAGCATGGACTGGCTATCTTAACTATTTGCTTCAAATCTACTGCCATTTGCTGCAATTAGCCCTGTGGTGTGAAAATGACACAGGTCACCCAGATAGCCAGAAATAATGGGCAGCAGTGCCTGTGCAGTGAAGGGGTTTCTTCAGCTGATGGAGGACAACAACAGCCTGTGAAGGTGACCCAACCCCGTCTGGGCTCTAATGGTTATATTCACTATTCTGCCATTTTCGCAAAAAAAAAAACCCCACAGGCTTTTAAAGCCACCAGCTCAGTTTTGCAACTCAGGGGAGATGGTGTGTTTTTGTTTAATTGGTCCGAACCACAGGTGCACTTTCAAAAATTAGGACAAATTGGTTCTGGCGCGTGGGTGGTAGTGGAAGATATATACGGGGTAGGAGCAAAGGATCACGTTGATGCACAGGATTTACAGACGTTTAGAGCTTTTAGATTTGGTGCTAACTGGCGCTTCAGCACTTTAAATTTAATTATTAATTGGTTTATGACATTTCAGAAACTAATGAGAAAAAAAACAAACTCTTTGACCGAACATTTCTACCATATATTTCAGAGTCAGACATTGTGCAGAGTCACCCTTTTACACGCACATAGCGCACGACAGGAGACAGTTCAGTTCATGTCAGACACGCTCGCATTTACCGGAGGTTCTGTGGTTTGAGCCGCGGCAGCGCAGAGCTCACACTTCAGCGGTTTTTGACTCGCGTCTTTGCAGTCAAACTCTGCACGGGCAGTAAAAAATAAAATAAAATAAAACAAAACAATCCCTGACCGGTGCTTCTACAGACCCAAACGAGTCTCCAGAAAAACTGTGTGATTTGTGCAGATCGAACCGCCCAGGACAGCATGGGACCTGCAGCCAGAGGGGTGGCTCAGGAATAATGACACAGCATGTAGGGGAGCTGCTCATTTATAAGACCTGCAGTGCGGCCGAGGCCTGTCACCAATTCACCGAACTGGCCATCGCTCAGTTTGTCTTCCGTCTTACACAGAACGCTCCCAGGACCCTCTTTACCAACACGATTTAGTTAACCTTTCATTTGTACTTGTTTGTTTTTTTTGACAAACAAACATCAAAGCAAACCACCTCGGCTTCGCCATCTCCTGCAGCTGAGCGAGCGTTTCTGGGCGTACGAGCCGATCAGGGTTTTAATTGCCTCCTGCGTAAAGGGCTGCTTGTTGTGCTGCGCTGTGCCCGGTTATCCGAGGATGAGAGGGGGCTGGCTGAGCGGCGGAGCAGGGCCCGCGGTGGAGGCCCCGTCTTTCATCGAGAGCCCTCCAGCTCCGGGATGAAATGTCACCATCAGACACGTTTCAATGATTTCCCCTCATTAAAGCTCATCCTTCCCAGCCTCCTTTAACTTTTAGAGCAAGCGTTTCCTCTCTGTGCCCAAATGAGCTTCTCTGGCAGCAGGAGGGCAAGCCCATGTAATTAGAAAAGCCACGTGCATCCTGCTGAATTCTTACCGACGAGCGTGAGTGCGCTCTTCTTCCAGCAGCCGTTACCGTTTTGATTTGTGCTTAAAGACGAATACAGCTGTAATGAATCTGTCACTGGAGGTTGCGGCGAAGGGAGGAATCTGGGGGGAGCGACGGCCAACGCAGCGGCGAGATTGCTCGAGTTGTTCACACAATAACTGGAATTGACGAAAAGGCTGCTTTCAGAATGCTAATTGCTTTATCAGAGGCGGGAGATAGCTGTTCGCCACAGTCCCCGAAGGAAGGCGCCGCCACGCAGAGGTGCAATAACACCTAGAGACGCGGCCCGCGGGGCCGGAGATAAGTTTAGCGAGCTACTGTCACAGCTGACAAGTTTCTAGAGGGGAGGACAAAAAAGGGAGGAAGAAATAAATGCGCCCTTCTCTTGGAAAGGTAGGAGAGGTAATTTGCCAAACAAGGCCCTTGTCGTCAAGAACGTGCTATTTGGATTTGGCTTGTAGTTCGAAATTCTCGGCTTCCTTTCTCTGCCTGACAAAAAAAACCAAACAAACGCATAATTAGTGAAATATCCTCCGTTCCCGTCCTAACGTCAGCCTGACAAGCCAGACATGTGACGCCAGTAGGTTCACTTAAAGCTCCAGTGTCATATGCTGCACAGTAAGCTGCAGCGTTTCCTCAGCCCTCATACTGTAAAGACGCAGCGTTTATCTTTTTTTTCTTTCCCCCAAAGTGCTGATCAGACAAAGCCTCTGTTAGGAGGGTTGGGATGGGAGGTGGGACACTCCACAGACAGCAAAAGTCTCCAAGAGGCAGCAAAGAATCACTTTAATGCAGCTTTCACTAATGGTCTAATACGTTTTCAGAGGCCATGAGAAAAAAGTGTCATCCGTTCTTCTGACGATCAGGGGGAAAAAATATGCGTGATGGTGCTTTTATGTTTCTCTTATCATCACAAAGTATTTGTTTAGGCACGAACAGGATATTGCTTTCTACAAAACAACATCAATCTTCATATATGTCCTATAAGTATTTTCTGATGTGGGTAAATGCTCTGATTTCTGTATCGGGAATAAAAGCGGCATCACCTGACTCACTGCCCTGACTGTTTCACAAACTAACCATGCTGACGATGACCTAAATCAGGCGAGTTCAGTCATCCAAAAGCTGGAATCAGTCACAAATGAAGGTGATGGGAGGGAAGTAAAGACAACGTAACCTGGTATTTTCAAGATTCTGATATCACCTGATTAACATAGGTTACAAAGAAATCATCATAACGTTTGTAACGTAATGTTTTCATTCTCGTTTTGCCATCATCTGAAAAAAAAAGGAAAACAAAACCTACACTAGGATTAGAAATTATTTGCTGCATCATCTTAACATATTTTAATGCATACTACATATTTTTAATCAGAAGGAATTCACTTAGGACTTAGGATGGTGGTTTATTGATCATTAAGAGGGAAGAGGACATTGTAACTGTAGGACGTTATTATTAGTTATTATTATTTTGGGACCAACCACAGATAGATGCCTTTTTAAGCAGTAAGTAGTTTAACCCCTTAGAGTCATTCGTTCATTCAAGCCTGTAGGTGATGTTTGTGCAGGACCACAACCCAGAAAAAGCTACTGTAGATGAGCATAAGTAACAGTGAGGCAGCTGGGAAGGGCCCAGGAGCCAGATTAGACTTGACCAGCCTCAAGAGCTTGTGAAGGACCACCGTCTGCCCCTGGCTGGCTTCTAGCACAGCCCCGACCAACAACCAACGCAGGAGGCGCATCATAAATACGCTGTGATGTAGAGGGAGGGAAACACAAGCCTCTTACATAGCATTTATCTTGGAGAGGGGGAAATAAATTAGAGGGGTGGGCGGAGTGAAGAGCCCTAAAACAGAAGGAGCAAAGCCAAAGGGAGGCGGAGTAGAGACAACACGTCAAAGATGGTCCAGCGCATGTATGACAAGGAGACTCACGGAAAACTACCGTAAAAACACCACAAGGTAATCAACGCCGTCTGAGATGAGCATAGGATTCTGATGATCACCTTGTTCAGGCGCAGATGTCACATGGGCCTAAATTATCTACACACGTATAACAAGGATGCTCATTTGCAGTCACTCCGAAGCCGTTGGGTTCTGGCGGCGCATGGCTTTACGGGGATAACATTCCACAGTGGTGACTTCTCACGGATAGAAATCTCAGCTGCTATGGATGGTCGCCGGCGGGAAAGACTTCCTTTCGCTGATCAATTATAAGAACGGGGACGATAAATGCTGGCGAAGCCTCAATTAAAAAGATGCCCTCGGACGTCCTCCCTCATCATTGAGCAGATTGTTACTCTTCTTTATTTTTTACCCTTGAGGTGCTGATTTCCCATTCACACACACAGACAACCATTCTTGTTATAATCTTTAAAAAAAGAAGAAAAAACTACCTCTAAGTCAAACGTGACTGAGGAATAACCTGACCAAAGATCACATCCTGTGCTGATAAGGCAGCCGTATCTGCTCAGCTCGTTCCCCGTTGCGTTAAAGCTAATTCCTTGGGCAAACCACCAAATATTGTCTAACCAGCAGCAGCGCTCTGCTGGCACCCCTTTAATCAGAGCCTCTCAGATTCAGCAGCTCTGCTGGGACTGAGGATCCAGGATGTTCTGCTGCTTCTCTTGTTTGGTTTGAGATAAAACTCTGCCGCGGCACGATTTGCATTTGAGCGTGTGCAGGCAATGCATCAGACCTGACAAGTTTACTTACGGAGGCGAGAGGGAAGGAGGGTGGGATTGTGGGGGAGAGAGAGACGCAGCTGCATAGCTCATCAATACTGAGCCAGCAGACGAACCATCCGTACAACAAGTCCTCTTATTCCACTAATAACAGCCAGTGCTTTTTCACAAGCCTTACAGAGAAAGAAGAGGCACAAAGAAGGGAGGTGTACAGTGAAGTAGAAGATTTGAAAGAAGGGCAGTGTGTGTCTTTACAATTAAACATAAAAAAGCAATTATATAAATTATTGATCAAGTAATAAGCCGTATTCAGAACAGAAGCAATATTAGCCTGAATGATATTTTCATACTACAAGTATGAACAGAACCTGCAGTGAAGCCATGACTGTACTAACAAGAACTGAACCCCAGATGTAGAAATGATGCTCATAAACTTATTTCCACCAAACTGAAGGTGCCCTGCAGAGCTTTCTTCTACACAAACAAAACCTTTGTGTAAATTCAGCTTTTGTCACCGGAACACATTTTGTGCATCCCTGAGGTTTAGCAGCCTCGTTTAGCGCATGACTTTCTTCGTGAAGCGTTTACTCTGTCAGTTGTTTATTTTTTGTTGTTGTTGTGTTTTTTTGTTTTTGTTTTTTTACCATGCATTATTTACATCCAGTCTTCCTCTTCCTTCCTTTTGTTGGCACACATTCCAGTACCGCCACAAAGCGTTGATCAGCAGAACAGTGCAAGGCTCCGTGGACGGGTTTAAAAGTGTGCCACAGCGAAAAACGCTGCTCTGTAGCACTGCTAGTGGTCAGAACTCTACAGGATACATGTATATATGAATGTGGACCAAATTAAATTCAATTATTTTTGTCTAATATTTGTCAGTCTAATATCTGAAGAAGCGGAGGCAAACGACTAAGCTTTGCTGAAAAGTCGCATCTGGTTTCAAAACCAAGCAGCAGATAATTGGATGTCAGCAGCTTTTCTGTATATTAAAATATAAAAAGTAGAAATTAAAAGTTAATGTAGCAGGACGCAGGCGTTGAACGCCAACTGTGCCAACCTGTGTGAGATAACCGACTGCGTATTTTAGGAGAGATTGATGGAAATACAGTTTGGGGGGGGGGGGCTGAAATCATTTATCAACCTTTATCGTGATGCAGGGATTTGACTGGGCTGAGCTTGTTATGACTGATGGGCCGAACGGCTTCGCTCTCGTGACCTTTAGAAGACAGCGAATGTTGAGTAAATAGTCTGATAATGACTCGCTCGCTGTCCAACCAGAGACAAACCCGGTCGTAAGTCTCAATTAAATGAGGATGAACCGTGGCCATGTTCCTCATCCCCACGCTCTTCTCTCCCCCATCTTAGCTCGGGCCAACCCCGCCACATTGTGAGTCACCAGACTGTGGGCACACAAGGCAGTGAACAGTAAAAACCTAATTTTCTGCGAACTGCACGCTGTAGTTTTTCCCCCACTAGTTCTGGGAAAGTTTTGGATGGAAAGATTGCGCTGCAGGGCGTATGCTGTTGTGTGAAATTGTTTCATCACCGATCTGCGACTGGTTGTATTCCTTATGCATGATTTTAAGAAAAATCCCAGTAGGGCAGCATGACTCCTTAACATCTTTCACCATCAAGAATAATAAAAATAATTTAAATTTGACCTCTTTATTGTCCAATTAAAGAAAAATCTGTATCAGCCAGTGCTGACCTGACAAAGGATTCACCACAAGACATGAGCAAAGAAATATTTTTAAAGACCTGCTTTGTTGCTTTCTCTCTTTGTTGGCATGGCGACGGTGTAATAAGCCCCTACCAGTGGTTTATTTAGGAGAAAAGAGTCACAAAGCACCCACTACGCCTAGAGCACATACTTTTCATTAGGGCAAACGCTCACCTTTGAGTTCTCATTTAATGCCCACCCCCACAACAGAGACATCAATTACAAGTCTCCATCTCCCTCAATCCGAAGCCTCCTCCTATGACCTATCGGAAGTGCTCGGCCAGTTAATGCTATTGTCAGAGAGGAGAGGTGGCGCGTGAATGGAGCTTGATGAATAAAAACAGGCCTTGTCCAAAAGGGGCCAAATCGAGCTAATTAAAGAAGATGGAGGGCTTCTCTTCAACGCCCGCATTACTGCACTCGGCCTCTTCACTGACGGCGAACGGGAGGGAAATGACATATACACTCTACTTCAGTTATATATGAAAATTTAATCAAGAGTGCAAGAAAGGACGCTTTATGTGAAAGTCTCTTGTCAGGTCGTTTTTGTCCACTGAAAAAGGAGGAATATTCATATCTGGGCTGACCTAAATGCATTACTTTAAAGCTTTATATGTCTGTTTAGTAGTGATGTATTCATATTCAAAAGTAAAACTTCTTCCATGGTAAAATATGCCCTTGCCAATTAGTGCTAAATATTAATAAAGACTGTTTAGAAATCCGATAATTTGGTGACTGGGTGTGGTTTGACTGGAAATGCTGATACTCAAAATAAGCCTAAATCCATCTGCCGGATGTTATTTGCAGTCGTGGTAATGGCGTGCATTGATTTACACAACATGCCCGATTGCGTGATGTCATGCCGACCAAGCGCCCGACGGCTTGGATGTCAAATTTCCATACATATCAGATGGTAAGAACGAACGCTTGGAATGGCTCCGAGCAGACGGAGTTCAGCCATGTGAAACCACAAATTAAGGGAACCGACTCTTCTGCAGCAGCGTCGTCGGTGGTTGTGGACGCCCAGGAGAACATGTCTAACGTTACGTGCCTTTAGAAAAACTTTAACATGGAAACTACCAGAGTTCCTGGGGAAGGGATTGGGACACCACATTCAGAAAGCTATGCAACATCGCTTGGTTATGTTTTAAGTTCATCACAGTCACTTACTGTATATCTATGTAGTGTGATTTCTTTGGGCTGGTCAACAGCAGCAAAATAAAACAGCAAACGTTACTAAAGGTCAGGTGCCACATTGGGAGCCGGTTCCGTAATGTTCACCAGGAGTCTATGACATCATCAAGTCACCGCTGAGATAAATGAAACTGTGCACACACAGACGATAAGCTAAACTCGCATAATAAGGCACTGGAGCCACGCTGATGAGAGCCTTGTTCAGAGAGATCAGTGCTCCTTGGTGAAAGTTGCGCAGACTTTGCTTCATTTTAATTACAGGGGGGAGAGAAGAGAGGCCCCTGAACCAGGCGCCCGGTGGGATGCTTGATCCCTTCCTTCCGGTGCCTCTGTTTTACACCTCCTTCCAAGTTGCTGTGGATGTTGCTCTGTAAGTTTTTGTCCTTCCCGACCAAGGATGCGTTGCACATCAAGCGCCCGTTCTAGCAGCGGCGCGAGGTCGCAACATTCAGCTGCATGTGTAAGACACGGAAGCACAAACACAGCGTTCAGCAGCAAGAGGCTTTGCATCACATTTTTAAGCAGCTCTTGCTTTAGCACAATATACATGTAAATGAGCACTTGTAATAAGAGGCTTAGCTGCGAGAGTTCTGTCCATTATTATGATAAAGAAATATTACCCAAACGTCCAAAATGCACACATAATTGCTCTTGAATCTCTTAGCAGACTTTTGTGAGCTTTTTAAATTTCGACACTGAGGGAAATTATCCCTGCAGCTATTTAGAGTAACTTCCATTTCTATGAAGCGAAGACGGAAAGTAGAAGAAACCAATTCTCTCCAAAAGGCCTCTAAATGCGCCTCTTCATTCACCGGGCGTCGCACAAAGAATTATGTTTCAAACCAATAACTGCTAATGAATAGACGTTTACCCTACTTGTGAATATTCATAAAGGGGGGTATTAAGTAAAAGCTAACAAGCTGAAGCGGCAGCGTAACCATGTAACCTTAATCATTTAATACTCAGGTTTGCATCTAATACAACCTTTGACCTCTGCCAGAACTTGTGGATGTTTATTCCATTATTTATTATGTTGATATCACAACTCACTCTACCAAAATAGGCCTCGGTTTGCTGAATATGGAGATATTCCCTGGAAAAAGAGAGGCAGCTCCTCTTTTCAAATCAAGAACCATTCGAAGGGCTCCTGAACTTCTGAACAGGAATGTGCGTGTGTTCAGTACATAACCAAATAATAGAAGTAAAGGATTTAGTACTTCTAACGGTAAATGTACTCTGGCAACAGAGAAGCATCGCTTCAATGAATTTGCACCACTCCAGAACAAGACTAAACCTTTGAAAGAAGTCAATGAAGCAAATGTGCAATTTACTGGTCGCGAATTCATCTTTTTATTATCTTATGGAGGAGAAACAATGTGCTCTTTGCTCTTTTTCAAATTCCTGTGTCTCACTTTGACAGCGAAGACATTACGTGGAGCTCTCATCACGGCGAAAATGTTTTCTTAAGCACGAGATGGCTTCTCACAGGACGACCCACGGGAAACACGAGTGAGGGTCAAGGCTGACTGATTAGTTTCGACTGGGTGGAATACGTCACTACTGCTACCACTAGTCCTGTCTGTCGCTGGTCTGCTGGCTGAGGAAATTCAAGTCAATTTCTACTCGTTCTAAATATTAAATCCGCTCTAACAGGATTGTAGTGACTGATGTAATCACTGCATGACACCATATTTCATCAGAATTTGATACGTCTGATGCCGCAGCTCATTACAAAAGACTCCTAAATATTTATCTCATATCTTAGGAGGGAGGATTCGTCCCTGTGACGGTTATAAAGCAGAGCAGATCGTTTTTCCACTCATACAGCTTCCACAAACTTCTCATCTCTCTTAATCGTTATCACCGTTTTGTAAAAACATCGCATTTAAACGCTTGTTAACATGTTTACGTGCTGCTAGATGAATTTTCGTCTCCGCAGCTGTTTAGCATGTTGATTTCAAAACGAATCTAGACAACACTGTGCTGCTGAGGAGTAAGTATGAGTCAGTCCTTGCAGAAGTGATGGCGCAGCACAGGGGCTGCAACGCGTTAGCACTTAATTTCACTGTAAATAAAGCAGAAAATTAAAAGACAGCAGGCTATAGCAGTAATACTGTTCTGATTCCGCTGCACAAAAACTTCAGGGGAAATATTGTTTTCAATTAATGTCTGGCAAGAAAATGGAAAAATCCCATCAACAATGCACAAAAGCTTCTCCCAAACAAGCCCAGGCGTTCACACTGATTCTTCACAGTGCACAGACGTTGAAAATGAAAGAAAAGAAAATAGGAAAAATAAAAAAGCCCATTTTTATGTCCATTGTGGTTGTTTGCATCCAGCTGAATGCATTATGACATTATTTGTTGATATTCAAAGCCTTAAGGTTAAACCTTCCAAAGTGTCAAATGAAAAACAAGTTAATTAAGGGCACGGTTTCACATAATGACACAAATTTCAGTCGAGTTACTAATATTATTAATAAAATTAATACCTCTGTTCTAAACCACATTTAAAAGCATTCTTTGTTTGTTCAGAGCCCAGACTTCACTAGGCAACAGCCTCAATAACACGTATCCATAGATGCTACAAAGGAGGAGAAGCGCGGCGTGGGTGCAGGTTCTACGACGGGGTCTGGAAGTCTGGAATGACCACACTGGGGAGGAGTTTAAGGCTGTAGAGTAAGAGGAAAGAATTACAAGACCTGAGAATTGTATTATTAGTGGCCGTTATAGAGGTTAGAGAGTTAGAAGGTGGTTAACAAAAGCCCTGCGTGCTACTGACTCGCTGCACGTCTCGTCATCGGAGCGTTGAGCGAGGAGTGAAAGTTTATGATGTGGTAATATCCATTATGATACTTAAGCTGCTGTTCAGATAATATTGTAAAGCTCCCTCTCCATCACTGGCGCTACACCACCGAAGCCTCTCAGACAGCTCCGATCCCACCCTTAATTTAACATTCACACCCCTCTCCAACAGCTGCCAATAATTTTACGAGAGGAAGCTTCCTGGCAGCGGCGAGGGGCAAACACATCTGGCCCTTTTTACGTGGGATACAGCCGGATAACGAGATGGGAGGAGAGCCATAAACTGGAGAAAAGAAAGTGTAACCGTGAACTGATAAGGAATCAGAACATATATAAAATATTTTTAAAAAACAACGTACAACTGGTACAACGTATATTTACAGTAAGTGAGACACTGTCCTTTCAAGGTGAGCTAGTGGGCTCCTGCCAACGTGTCAAACTCTGCAGGTACCGGGAAGCGCGGGGCTATTAATCATCCATACTGTAGGTTCTGTCAGTGGGCATAGAATTACCTCCCGTTAGACGTGCGTTGTCTTAGCGGGGGGGGGGGCTTCGAATTAGCTCTCACACCTCGTGCAGCGCTAATATTCCATCCAGCTGTCAACGGGAATAAACACGTTCGCACTACAGATGCCGTGAGGAAGGTTTATGTGGCGTGTGACCGTCTTGGATGACTACAGTAAAAGCGAGTTTTTGCTGGCAAATCATGCAACATTTAGAGTAAAGACCTGTTTGCAGAGATGATTGTTAGATGAGCATTAGATGTACCCAATAAACTGGTGCTGTCATGGACAAATACTAAACAAAATCGGTGCAACAAAAACTGAGAATATGGTGGATTTGATGTCATTCTCCTGAAGTCTTTACCTCCAGCTCAGACCTTTCCAACAATGCAGTTTCCATCCTGCCTGTTGTGTTTGTAGGCTTGTGTGCAATACCAAGTTTTAATTATTAAGTTTAATAACCAGATACACAGACAATTTGGCCATTTAAAATATATCAGGGCTACGCACCTAACATCTACAGCACTGTCTGTCTGGTCCACACTGACCAGCCACCCACTCTGGACCGTCTCCGGAGGACCGCATCCAAGTTGCATCCATTCGAACTATCGACAGGGACGTGGAAAGTAATGCGTAGGTTTGTATCCCGTTCACATGTGTGCAGCCCGATTCCCACGTCCATTCCACTAACTGACAGATACTGTGCCATGAGCAGGTGGCTGGTAGGAAAGGAACCCTTGAAATCCAGCAAAAGCCTCCCAGGTAATAATGACCACTCGCTGCTTTGTAGAGCAAGTGAGTGTGATAGTATGAAAAAAGCTGAACCACTGAGTTAAATGAGGCAGACTGAAAGGGAATTGGGAAGCCGTCGATCCTGACTTTGATCCTGGCTACTACTACGCTGTTAACCACGGGGTCTCCCATTATTCCCACCACCCGCTTCTCCTAATCACCACACGGAGGCACATCACTGATCTTTACGAGCTGTTCCTTCCCTCGCCATCTTTTCGTCGTCGGCCTAGCTCGTCCCTTCGCATCGGGCCCCCGTCTCATCTCGGCGTAAGAACAGAAAGCGCCAGTGTGAGCGTCTCTACGTCTACGAAGAGACCTGGTCGAGATGTATCTTTGGGAACGTGAGGCACAACCGAGCAGAAACGAGCGCTCGGAAGACAGGAGCTTTTGATAATGCAGAGTAATGAAAAAGAGCATTAGCACAGGGGCTAATCAGACTACCCCCCCCCCCCCCCCTCCCCCTCCTCCTCCTCTCACCTCCCATCAGCACTGGAAGCCATTGACCGCTTGTTTTGAATTCATTCAAAAGCAAATGGCTTGGGAAAAAAAAAGAGATTTATAAAGCTGGAGCACGTATAGGGAACAAGGAAGTGTTTATTCTGTCGAGCTGTCTTTGCACCTCTCATATCTGACTCTGTGCCTTTGTGCAGGTGAAAACACTTCGTACTTTGTTGCAAAATAAATAAAAGCATAATGCACAGAGTGAGATAAACATGAGCCCCAGAGCTTTTCTTTACATACGGAGGATAAATATTCTCGCTCATATCAGGACAATCTGCCTTTGTAAATTGTTTTCAGAAACAATCATTAAGTGTTTTACTCCCTGGGCTCTTATTAAAGGACATGAAATGGCAAATTTAATGGGTATGAGCGAGAGCAAAACAATGAATCCAGTGGCACCTGCTTAAACTATAAAAGCTTATATTATACTGTAGCATAAATGGGCCTGGAAAATATCCAAATATTTCCCAGTTGGTCCAGCAGCATTACAAGGGAATTATTAACTTCATTTCTTCTCATTTCAGCCTTTCAAAATACGTAGTTGCTCACTAGATGCCGTTCACCGTGAATGTAATATTGACCCACACCCAGTTACTTTTCATCCCATTTGTCATTTCTGCAAGAGCAAGCATCCTGGTCTTTTTTTTCTTTTTTTTTCTACGCTTCTCATTTCGGGATGAAATGTCATATCAGGAGATTTGCTCACCGCAGCTCTGTGCCTCTATGGCAAAATGAAGTGGCTGTTTTGACTTGGAAGTGGGCAGGAGGATTGGTTATTTGCTTTTCTGCAAGGGCTGTGTAATTGATACGGAGCCTATCACCTTCCGTGGTTTAGAGCGAGACCGATAATCTCGGCTGTCTTCTTGCAGGTAATATATCTCTTCATGGGTGGAGACGTCAGGGAATCAACTGCTATACAGAAGACTTCGACATCTGAGTTATGATATAAACAGACACAAACTGTGCGTATATGTAATATGCAGCACACTTAAACCCTTATATATGTTGTTTATATAAAAATATTCACCCAACTAATGCCATTCTAACCTCAAATGGCCTCTTGCAAATTAAACTTTCAGAATGTTTGCAAGTTGCTGTTCGTACTCATACTGTACATACATTGTTTTCTTCTCTATGCTCCATCACTGTTTAGCTCTGAAGCTTTTTTTTTTTTTTTTGCCCAGGGCATCATCGAGCCTTCCAAACCCAAACTCTTGCCTTGTCAGGCAGAAACGCAAGCATCATGATCATGATCTGAGAGCACGGTGGGTGCCCGGCTCTGAAGAAGCAGCTCGGTTCTTTGGAGAGCGAAAGAACGCATAAGACACTTTGAGGGAAAAGAGAAGTGGGGAGGATGAGACGAGGCAAAATGAAACATTCATGTTCAACCCAGAGGATATTGAGTTGTTCCAGCAACAAAATACCAAAAGAATAAAACAAAACACCAAACAGAATAGACACAGTCAGAAATAAGTGAAGCAAAACTGAAAAAATCTCCTAGCTTTAAGTTTACAAAATCATGTATAACCGAAAAGGAGAAGAAGGAGTATCATGTAAGACTAAGAGGCTTCTGACACGCAGACTGACTGAAGATTCACCACATCCATGAAATATAGATGTATAAATAATGCAGGTGAGACCATATATGTGAATTTTGAATATCATGAATAATATTTTGGACATCCTGGAGGACAGTACAGATTTGTATACACACATAGAAATGTAAAGATAGACACCGAATATACAAGGATGATTGTTACTTTTTTCATTGAAAACGTGCTTTAACAAGTAATAGAGGTATAGAACATTTGGATATATTAGTATCACAAGTGATGGGTTGAGTCTGTTTCTAAGTTATTTTAATTGTCTTTATTGCCAGACACAGATGGCAAATATCAAATACCTTGAAATAGAAAGGAAAAGAGAAGAATGTCCAAACAGGAAAACAATTTATCAGTGAGCTTGAAATGAAAAGTAAAACGTGTAAAACTATTACGGTAACGTTTGTGGGCTCCCAGCCACGAGCCAAAATACTGTAAGTGGTGGTAGCACACAGGCATCTGATGTGAACAAAGGACAAGAAGAGGACTGAAAAGCAGCATCTCCCGCTGTGGTTCAATCAGATTCACTCATAAAAGACACAGGGGATCAGCCACTGTCACAAGCCGGTGTGACCTAGAGTCCAGATGAGGACGCTCACGTGCAGGTACTGTGAGAGTCAGCGTATGACGACGTGTGGCACAGAACACGGCACAAACTGAACCTGTCATCTGTAACCAATGGTAAACCTCAGGCCATCATACTCACACACACACACACACCAGAGTGTCACTCACAACAGCCTGGGTACGCTGCTCAGAAGAGCTGAGACAGAGCCACGTGTCTAATCTCAAGTGAGCTTATGAAGCGAGAACGTCTGAAGTGACAAACAGGACACAGGAGAAGCGAGGAAGACAGTTACCGTTCAAGCCACGTAGGAATATCTATCACTGACATAGAAGTCCAGTTTCCTGGGTTTGTGAGCAACTGCAGTGACACGAGGTGGAGTTCATAAGCAAATCCGAACGTCTCATGCTGAAAAAAACGCATGTTTTGTTTCTGGCCAGGTTAGAAGGACTGGTTGGATAACAAACCTACTGAAACTAGACTGGCAGACATTTGTTAATTAACCGAGTCGCTGAGTTCATTTGAAGTTTGTGTTATTTGAAGTTTGCTCAACGTGTTCACAACAAAGATCACCCAACATCCACTGTTACACTAAGTGTGTGGCTAAGCACTAAAGTAGCATCACTTTTGTTTATGTAACTATAAAAGTTCCCTTAAAGCCTTAATTTAGTGGGAGCTTTCAAGAATTCATTTCACTCAAAAGATTTCACGTCAGAATAACTAATGGTTGTAAGATGTCAGCAAAATATTAATTTTTAGGTTAATTAACTTGAAAGTTTTGATTAAAGTCAATATTAATTAAAAAACAACTAATATGAACGGTGAGTTCATGAGAAAACTTAATCTAAAAGCAAACTCTAATAATTCAGATTTATCAAATTTTTCATTTAACTTAAGTACCAAAAAGTCTAAACTTCTTTTTGGATTACGATACACTTAATATGTGTATTTTTGATAGATAGTAAGGGCCAAGAGTGAATACTGTCAACATGACAGTGCTTTAATTCTTAGACACCTCCTGTAGAGTTTTACATTCATTTTTTAAAAAAGGTTCACAGATTTAATGACATAATAAAGGTTCTTAGAGGTTTCATTCAGATTGGGAATTTTGGATACAATGTTATTGGTACAGCTGGAAGCAGTGGAAACCAATGCTGCAACAAGCTGCTATTTACAGTGTCCTCTGAATGCATCATATCTGTATCCACTTAATTATTAAAACACATTCTTTCACAGGAGTGTACACTTCCCCCAGAGGAAGAGAGGAGTCCGTGCTAACTCCTTGTCAGTGCAGCATTCTGCTCAGTCACAAGAGGTAATTGGTCTTACGTGAAGTGGAGGGTAAAGAAGAAAACCAGCAGCCGCACGAGGACGCAGGTGTTTGCTTCATCGGCTTATTTGCATTTGCACTGCTGTCATTTAAACTGCGATTCACAGAATCTCATCGTACGAGTGAAGGGAAGGAACCGTGTTGGAGAAGAGGCGCGGCCTCTGATCACTCAACCCCCCCCCGCTGCGCCTCCAAAATGTCTCTAATTATCTCCATTTACCCCCCGCAAACCTAGCGGAGCATTTTTCCCCTTAAAACCCCTCACAGCCGCAAGAATTACCCAAACCTCGCCCTCTTCCATCCCAGCTGTGAATCACCGTGTCTAGACGCCACCCCTGCGCCACCCACCCGTTTCCTCTACCAGGTTCCGTCGCCCCCCGCGGCGCATCGGAACGGAAATGAGACTCGAAAAACCAGGAAAAAGAAAAGCGAGAACGAGCGCTCAAGACGCTGGAACGACTGATGAAACTGGGGATGTTTTTATGCAACAACGTGTCACGTCTTTGTGTACAAAAGGTAATTTACTCTGAATGCAGCAGCGGGCGCTGAGGTTTACGGCGTCGTGCAATTTCACCAGGTAGGACTTGAGGGGGGGGTCTATTCAAACATGAAAATGGAATCAAATAGAAACAGACACACACACACACACACACAACTAGAGGCATATGCAAAATGTGAGAACACACACTGTTTAGTGACACATATATATATTCTCACCCAGACAAGAGTGTTTATACACCTGAACCTTCAGCAGAGCGACGTGAGAACACCCAGCAGCAGTCAGCTAATGCAAACATAAGTGATAATCCATCCTATTCTTGTTGCAGGGGCAAAATGAAGAACAGTGTCTGGCAGCCTGATGCAGCAAGAGGATGTTTAACTGTAACTGATCTGATGGTGCTTGAAAAAAAAAAAAAGTTCTAAATGAAGCCGTCTGTAGCTTTAGTCACGGTGTCATTTCGCTTCCGAGCTAATAAAAGCACAGAGGTGAAGAAGTGAAGGAGCAGCCTCCGTCCAAATTGTTATAGAGCTCAATAAAAAGCGGCGCAAGCTAAATCAAGGTGTGCTTTGATTGCTCACCGTGGGTTCATTAAGATAGCAGTGCTGCTCTTTAAAAACTTGGCACATGGCTTTTTTCCCTGTTGTTGGGAGGGAAGTGTTGCCTGTTTGAAGTTTGTTGGTTTGAAATCAATACATCTGAGTAGTTCTCCTGAGCAGCATACAAAAAAAAGAAAGACCAAAAAAACACACACAATAAAAAAAAGATCATTGTGGTTTTTAAAGCGCTCTGATCCCAGATTCCAAGTCTGGCATGTTCAATCTGCAGTCAGAGAAGAAGATGTGCACTTCACTAAACGTAAAGCTCCGTTAAATACAACAAGAAGAATGAACGAGTCTGAAAATTGCATTTATTCCCTTTCAAATAAACTAACAATGGTGTAAAGGGGTTTTGTTGATTGCATCACTGTTTAAATGTGATTATTGCAGATGACATTTGTTGCCCAAATGCTGGTGCATGATACCAAACACACCTTGTAATCAAGTTTTGTGTTTGTTTGTTTGTTTGTTTGTCTGTTTGTTTTTCCTCCATATAAATGTTACCCTTACCCGCTGGTTTGTTATGCTAAGGTGCCCTTTAGGAGCCATTTTGCATAATCTCAGCAGAAATGTTTTTCTATTGTTGTAACAGAGTCCAGTTATTCTTTTTTTAGGTGACAATTATAGAAACTGCAAAGAAGTAGAAACAAAAAGTAACTATATTAGCTGAAACTCGTAGTGCTGTCATGAATGATGGAAACAGAACGAAAAATAACTCTTCTGGATTCCCAGTGAATTTTCTAAATTGTAAGCATGCTGTGCTTGTGTGTAGAAAAAAAAAAAAGCTATTCACAAATTAGTTGCTGACTGAAAATCACCGGTCCAATTATGAAAGCTCTGCAGGCTTTGTACCCACAAACAATAAAAGAGGCGCAGGCACAAAGCGCATTTTAACTCAATCGTTTGTCACAGACAGACAAGTTGACATTAACAGACGGAGACCAGAGTCCCAGGCAGCTGAAGATTCCAAAACAAATGACAGAGTTTCCATTGCAGTTTCCATCGCATCTCCTTCCAGCACAGCCATCTGTGCCTTTTCCTCCTTAAAATGCACACTTTACTAGAGTTGCGCTCTCAAAAGTTTGGTCGTCGGCTTTTAAAAGAGAAATTCCAAGTGCTGCAGCAGAGTAACGCAGCACTGCCCGAGCGACGGAGAGCCAGCTGCTGTTTGCGGAGGAAACCGTCCAATCCTCAGATTAAACTGTGGGAAGTAAACTCAGATCCCTTTCCTGTTGCAACTTTAAGGCCTGGTAGCGGTTTCTTTCGTGTCCCACTGGTTCATAAAATATTCACCTGTTATTGGCCACCTCGACGTTATTTAAGGGCAGGAACAGAGACGCCCCCAGAGGCCTCGTGAGTCACATAGCCTCAATTAATCTCCGTCAGCTCTTGGACAACGTGACCCATACCTGTCCCTTCTCATGATGAGGTTTAATGGGAGTAGGTTGGTGGCTCTGACTTGGCCGCCATCATCTACTCAATTTATGGATATCCTATAGTAGCTGCTGTGCTGAGCCTGGAGGTGGGGCAGAGTATTGATTTAGTTTTCTGAAATACAGGCATTAAGTCAGCCATTCACACAGTTAGTTTAAAAGTCTATTACTTTCTTGCCTTTGTGTGTCGCTTCCACCGAGGCCCGGGAGAAAACGAGCTGAAATCGCGTTTGAAATACTTTAATAACCCCCGATGCCTCCTTCATCTCCATCAGCGTGTCAGAACCTGCGAGCGTTCGCTGGAGGCCACGTGGCGAGCGCTCGCTGCCCGCTGTCGTTAGAAGGGGCCCGCTGAGCAGCCGGACGAACGCAAACAAACAACAGCGAGGAACGAGGTCAATGAATCAAATTGCAACCGCCGCCATGCACGCGTTGTCTAATGTTGTCTGAAGACATTCGGCTCAGGCCGTCCCTCAGCGGAAAACAAATCCCGCCCTCTCACATATTCATACACGCGCGGGCGTCACGGCGCTGACGGTGAAGTAATGAATGCTTTCCTTTATACCCGCGGACGGCATACGGTATTTATTACCTAATGCAGACAACACGAGGACCCCTGGGACCTCGCTGAACACTCAGGACATTTGGCTCCGTAATGATGCTGGGCACAAGACCACGTTCCTTTCTCAAACGAAGCTGCAACACAGCAGCTGAATTAAATCATGCTTGTCACTTGAAGAAAGCTTTGGACGCCATCATGTTCCACTAATGGCCTGCCTGTGGAAAAAGGCCACGAGGCAGACAACATAACGATGAGGGGGAAAATAAATAAAAGAAAAAAACGCAAAAGCAGCACGCACTGCATCATTATCTCTGGGCCTCCACGTCTCCTGCTGCCTTGCTCGAGGTCGCGCCCGCTGACCGTGGTGCGGTGCCACCCCGCAGAGGGCGAGTCTCGCAAAACCAGGGTGCCGCCGGATTACACTTCACCTCGCGTTAGCGTCACGGCCCGGATCTCGGCAAAAATCCCGAGACGCTCGCCACAAGGCCACAGTCGACGCGTGGCTACGGAATAATGTTTAAGCATTTTGGGGTCTTTTCATGCTTATGCATGCGCTTGTTTGTAAGTTCTCTGGTGCGTATTAAAGGCAAACGAAAGAAGGGAGAGTGATTCTGAGAGGCCTGGACGTGCAGGTTTTGTAAAATAGACAGTGGATTCTCTGTGTGTTTTCTAATCCACTTATGTTTGCACCCTTAGGCTATCACACAGAGATCTTTCAGAAGGGAGCATTGCATTAGGCTAACCTGCCAGCTAATGCTTTATTTAAGCAGAGGGGCCTGACACAACAAAACGAATCACTCTCAAGCAGATAGAAACACCTGAAGTACATCTGGACCACACGAGGTCTGAAGAAGGGGGATTACTCGGTTCGGTTACGGCCTTAAAATCCATGGGTTCTGGATGGCATACGCATCACACCCATCAATGTCCAATGCCACCACCGCAGGAGTGCAACCGCTTTGGGATGAGCCAAAGTCAGACCTTAGCTCTGTCCTTTGTAGCTCTGTTAGAAGCAAACTTTACAGTGAAACACTCTTCTTTGTGCGTGACTCAAAGATATGATATAAAATTAGCTGGAAGAGTGGACTGTATCAGAATTGATCCAGTATTCAGCATCAAATGTGCTGTAAGTTCAGTGGTGAATAAGCCTCATTTTAAGGCAGTTTGAACATACGTGAAGTCCACGTGCACATTTATTACAAAATAATTTTTTTGTAATTTTAATATTTACAACCGTTTGGCCACCGTGTTGTGGGAGTCAGCATTCACTGAAGTCAGTGAACCGAAGAGAGTAAATTTGTAGTATATGCATTTCTTAAACTACTGTACATGCTGCTGAATTACTGTACTGTAGTGTCTCTTCTATCCTGATTAAGTAAAATAATTCATTGCAGACTCAACCAGACGTGGATGTCACCTCCTGAATGCATCTTTACTTATTCTTGAGTCCAACCAACACTGTACTCACACACACACACACACACACACACACCACGTCTTAAAAGAGCTTGGATTTGTTACCGCGGTGCTAGTTAGATTGGCTGTGCAAGACAAAAAGGTCATCTGCCAGTGGCCCAAGAAGTGTCACCTCTTGAATTATGCACTTACAGCCCATATTAGTATGGAAATGGTACCGTTCATAGGCGGTCAGGTGGGTTTGGAACCCGTTGGGCCTCTCTGGAGGTCAGAAGGTCATCCAAGCTGGCATCCAGAAAGTAATCCCCGCCATTTGCCCCAGGTGAACGCTATCAGATGCACCTGTCACTGCTGAATGGTTTGCGAGGCAGAGAACGTAAAGCTGAGAGGAGTTTACTCTGGAGATAGGGATATAAAGCTTTCTCCAGGCCTCAGGCTATATTCTCTAGTAGGGCTAAAGTGGATTTCTGAGGAGAATTAGGGCCTCTTAATCTCTTTTGTCACTGTTCTGCAGAACGCCAGAGACAAAGACTACTCCAGAAAGAAAGGGGGACTGATTTTCCACATGAATTAAATAATGGCACTCTGTTGTTTAATTATTTTGTACTGTAAACAACAGGAAAATGAGCGACTGTGGACGCCGGCAAAGCCTTTAGATGCCAAAACATCTTCTCACAGTTTCTGCAGGGTTCGCTGGTGTATAAATATAAGCACAATCGTCTGTCACACACTCTTTGAGCCAGGGATTTGTAAAACGCGGTTTCTTCCTGCAGCAGGAACAGCAGGCGTCATCACTGAACGCACAGATCTTGTGCCACGGTTGCTGTAACAAATGGCCACAATGTGGACACGCACTCCCACAACTTCTTAGCTCAGTCTTTTGCAGACGTCGTCTCTCAGCAGTGATTAGCATGTGGCGCTAGGCGGGTGTCTAGGAAACAGACCGAGCCGGGGGCCCTGTAGGGAATGAATGGATGCAATCTCTGATAATCCTGGATCATCCGAGCCCTGATTGAGGTAAGAGCCAGTCGTGTCTCTGTGCATCACCCTCCGTGTTTAGTTACCAAGATACATTAATGCCAGTCATGCATGGGAAACAATCGGAGCCTATGGACATAATCCTCGCCCAAAGCTGTGTAAATAACTCGGCAGAGCTCAGAGGGGGGTTGCGGAGGCAAAGTCACATACTGAATGTGAGGGATACAGTTTTGGTATTCATAAATTCTCCGCTTGGCTTTGCAGCAAAAAGTTACTGGAAATCGCTCAATGTGCATCAGCAAAAAGCTTCTTTTAAATGATCCAATTATTATGCAAACAGCTTTGTGTGTATTGTATTTATGCGTTTGTGGGTGTACACATTGCTTGGGTGAGTGTGTAAGAGATTCTGTACCCCCCCCCCTCGCTCTCTCCTCCACTCTGTCAGCAATGTAGTTTCACAAAGAGCTGTAAGTGAAAGGACAGGGCAATATTACTGGCTGTTTGTTTGGCGCGTCTCCCCCTGTCGCTCTGTCACTCTGGCTCAGCATCACAGCCTCTGACTGAGATGCTCTGACAGCTCCTCCGTCACGTCGGCAGGGTGGCGGGGAAGGTTGACTGATGGCCAAGACAGGCAGGCAAGGCAGGCAGGCAGAGAGGTGCAGGGTGGGTAGCGGCAAAGCACAAAGACGTGCGCGTCGCCGAACGTGCTAGAAAGCACAAGTTGGAAGAAAAGTGCATCGCGGCCGATGTGAACGTACGCGTGAGTGCAAGAAAGGAAGGAAGGAAGGAAGGAAGAAAGAGGCGCCCAAAGCTATTCCTGTTTGCCTGCTCCTGTGGTTTGTAGTTCTGAGACTTCATGCTGTTTGGATTATGCAGAAGCTTCAGCCACCTTTTCAAAACAAACAAAAATAAAATGTTCTTCTCTCCGACATGGATCGAGGTTTCTGTCGAGAAAAATACAGCAGATAAATTAGCTGTAACTCCTGTAATAAGCGGCTGGGAGCACGGGAAACACCACAAATACCTACAGTACAGCAGCCAACACTTCTTCATGTGTTATTCATATAAGCAGGACAGTTGCACCATTAGATTGCCAAGTTTTATATAAAGAAATATGTTGCACTTCCGAAACGTGTGAAACTTGCTGTATCCATTACGTTCATTGAGTAGATTTACTTCAATCGGGCAACACCGGCAGAAAGTACGAACCGAGGCGATGCTGACAGCAGGTTTACACAGACAGAAACAATAAATTCACTGGCTGAAGCTGGCATCCAATTCAAACGTGAGGCTAAGAGGTAATATGTCACCAAACCGTTCCACAACAGAGGCCGTGACCAAAAGTGAAAAAAAGAATCTCCCCACCTGGCTAAGAACTTACTGAGTCAGTGATAAAAATAAACAGCCCTGTCCATCACTGGTGGGTATTATGATGTTTTTGTAGATTTCTTTGCTGCCTGTCACTATCTTTGAGTGATATACAGTAGAGCTGTTGGAAATGCATCCTATGCTTTGCCATCTCAGCCGTCACTTCACATCGGAGAGGTTCTAACTTTAATTGGAGTTCGATCGCTCTCGCAAAGCCTAAGTGTTCCACGAGCGCCGGTTTGATCCAATCCTATCGCTTAGCAGGTTAGATGTGGATGGACTTTAGTTCGTTGGGCTGTACAGATCCAACCGACCGTTCCATCATCGTCCTAAGAAAAATACAAACGTGCGTGTGAAGGTTTGATCACCAGTTTAACTACGCAGAGCACAGGGCAGCAGAAGCTCTTCAAAGCCATGTGACAGGCAACTGTATTGCAGATGTGGTTTCATTTTCCATTTGCCTAGTTTATTAAAACCAAGGTGCGCCTGGTATTTCTTGACATCAAGCTGGAGTCACGAGGAATAAACTGCTGCAGAAACATTCATTTCAACATTTATCAAACGCTAATCAATATGGTTTCTACAAGACTAAAAAAGAAACAATGAGACAGAATAAGGCATAGAACGGAAGGTTTTTTTTTGACATAATTGAATATCTTGGCATAAATTGTATTTAAGAATGTCTGAATCATTTTTCATTTGATATTGGGATTTCTGCAGTTTAGAGAAGCTAAAAGTACCTTTCATCTTTTACAAGTCCCGGTTTTGTTTTTTTCTCCCCGGGTCTCTGTGAGAGGTACACAAGGTGTGAATGTCATCTCAGTAGCAGAAACACGTACCGCATGCAGACAAACAGATACAGACGTGTACACACATCCACACTCCGGCATCCTAAGTCTCATCTAAGAAGACAGGAGAGACTAAGCCCTGAGGATAATGGGCAGACAGCGCTGTGTGTCTTCTTTCATTTTGGCAGTAAGAGAAGAAATGAGAGTTAAGGCACTCGGGAGACACATTTTTCAAGTAGACGGATCGCTTCTACAAATACACCCGGTCCCCTGTGGAGGAGCACATTCCTCCGAGAAGATGCTTCTCTAAAAGATACTCACCGAATTCGCTAGAACGTCGCGGGGAAGGATACGAGAGGGAGAAAACGCCCACCCCTGGCTTTAGTTTGCCGCGTCGACTGGCGAAAACCCACTCCGTGCGTCAAAAAGCAACAGGCGGCCTGCAGCGTTTCTGGGTCTTGGGATCTCTATCAGCACGGACAGCCTACTTAGCAATATAATACATTCCTCCAGACCCTTGAGAATGATTATAATTAGAGTCTATTGTATATGAGTCATCGAGAAATTGGGTAATTTCTTCGCAAGAAGGATGATATACCAAGTATCGGCCAGCAGTTCCTTTTCCTCCGTCCTCTTAACACAAGCGCTAATCATCGGTTTGTTAATGAAGCCTCCGTGATTGCTGGTGCATTTTAAAACCATACTCGGTGGTAGAAAAGCTGCTGTTGGGGACAAAACACCACCAATTTTCTCATTTCTGGCTCACCACTCAATAAAACGAAGTCTATGATCTGTCAGAACACGGCTGTAATTATCATCTGTTTCTACAACAATCTAGAAACTTCGCAATCAGCGGCGCGTAACACGCAATGCCACGAGCACGGATTATATAGCGAGCCATTCTACGATAAATGCAGTTTTGGGAGTTTTGATCATAACTCTCATTCACGGATGAGGGTCTTTCCAATCAGAACTACTTGTGTTACTGGCTGAAGCAATCAAGCCCATTGCAGAGTGATCTGAAGAGTCAGGTTGGGAGATCGGGGGAAAAGCGGGCGCCGGTGCGGCGGGAGAGCTACTGGTTTCGGGCCGAGTTCAGGGAAAAGCGGAAACCAGGATGTGGAGATCTCACACGTGCACCGACGTCAATACCAAATCCAGACCTGACACAAACGCAGCAGTAGATCAACCAGTCTTGTTATCAAATAAATGAAATGACACCACACACACAATCTGACATGTCACTGATATTGATTTTGTAAAGCAGCTTCAGATTAATCTTGCTGACGCGTAATACTGGCAGCTATTGTACTACTAGTGATTTAAGCTTTTTTTTTTTAACAAATCAAGTTTTAATATATAAATTCAATTCTCATCAGGATGAAAACTAGCTATTGTAGTAGTAAGGTAACATGAATATGCAGAGTAAAGGCTGTGGCATAAAGACACTGATATAATTTCTCTCCATGGTACGACTAGTGTTGCTTTAGGTGTGTGATGATGTGTTTACATGTGGCGCCGTAATTTGGGCATCTGGCTTCTCACCAACAAAAACAACAAGCATGTTGCAAGGCTGAGTTCAGAGAACAGAGCTCAAACAAAAGCTTCTTCTTCTATCCTCCACCAAAAATGTGCAAGTTGCATCTGTGCAGAAACGCATCAAATTTACTTGGAAGGAGGAAACTATTGTACAGGAGGCGACGTGTGAGCAAACTATTTACAGGACACTGCCTCGGCACCTTGTGCCAAAGTAAACGGGTTTACATGCTTTTGCTTTAAGGTGTCACCACCCATTAACATCCACATTACAATCTAACATGTTGTCAAAATCCATCACGCCATTAAACCGAAGTGTTCTCACTTCTCAGGCAACATAGGATGATAAAAGATCGCCGCGTTCTAGTGACTTTGGGAAAATGATTTCCACAACAACGTGCCTCATGTCCAAGACACTGCACCCACAGTAGATGACACTCTCTGTCGTTTATTTATATTTTTAATAAAATACCAGAGCCAAGCGATATATCAGCCTAATAGTTGCAACACGTCTCTTCACTAAGCTTGAAGGTGAGAGATCGGGCCACACGTGATCAATCGGGGGCACAGTTGTGAATCTTCCTCACGTTCGCTCCAAGGTCGCGTTGTTACAATCCTGGAAAACTGTCCAGTTCAGGACACAGCTGTCGGGTTCGTCCATTTATCATCAGCCACCCCGTTGCAGGGGCAGACAGACCTATTGAGCTGTTGCTCCATGAAATAGCCCGGTGGCCGCATCAGGTGTGCTGTTAGAAGTCACTTTTGAAACACAGCGCTACTCGAAGGGCACCACTTCTGGGAAGATGCCCTAGAAAACCTGCTGCGTTTATCCCAGCATCAAAAAAAAGGGTTCATTAGCTGATCTCTTTTATACACAGGGAAACACAATTACAGCACGGACGCAACCAGCTCCAGGTCCCCTGTACCTGCTTTACAAAAATGAAGCGTCTCCCTAGGGTGTTTGAAAGTTTTGAAAGAAGGCTGAAATGGCAGAAGGCCAGGAGAATAAATAGAGTGTGCCCTCATCCTCTGTCGCTCTCACTTTATCCGTGCGTAAAGATTCTCTGTCTGGACAGTTTTCACATGGGAAATGGTGCAGACCCAGTTATTTGTGGGCTGGTCCGTTACATCAAGTGTAGCACCGTGAAAGAGAAGCTGCATCAGGCGGGATCCATGCACATCTTGGCCAGCGAGCAGTTACCAGGACGTAATGGTCTTTAAAATGAGGCCTGTGCTGTAGCGCACATTAATGAGGAGTGTGTGTGTGTGTGTGTGTGTGTGTGTGTGTGTGTGTGTGTGTGTGTGTGCAGCCCCAAAGACAGAGCTCCGTCAAAGGGACCATGCAGCTGCAGACAGAGGCTCTGCTGTGTTCAAATGGGCAACAACAGGCTCTCTATCCTTCACTCAGTCGCTAAGCCGCCCTCTCATCTTCCCCCTGCGCTCTTCTTCTAATCTTCTCTTCATCACCCTTCCTCAGATACGTTGTTGTGGAGCTGCTGCAAACAATCTTCTTCTCCCGTAAAACACTGACAATGGGAATACACGGCCATGGCTTCCCTGCTCCTGAGTGCGGCGCGCTGCTCTCGCTGCTCTCGCTGCGGTGGGCAGGGGGTTTAAAATCCGCCAGCGTGGCCTGCCAGCACCGCTGCAGCTACCCACTGGGCCGGAATAAATCCGGGAGCCTCCGGTCTAGCCTCTGAATAGACCCACGCCCCTAAAACTAAGCCCAGAACAAACATCCCTCCTTCCAACGCATCAATCCAGCAGCAATGAACCCAAACGGCCTTCCTCCTAGAGGTTTGCCTTCCCTCCCTCCTCTGCACCGTCTTCACAAAAGATGATTTCAGCTGCCTAATCAACTAGAAAAAAGAAGAGGAAAAGAAAACTTGTGCCATCCTCCCTCCAGTTCCTGCTACAACCACTTCTCTCCTCCTCCACAACACACATTTCACATGCCAGCGATTTAGCTTTTCATAACATGAAGGGAGAGGGCGATTGCTTTGAACAACATTTTCACCTGAGCATATTGGAAATGTCAACATCATTAAGGCCAGCTGTCGAATTTTGTGACAGTAAAGTAGGCCCCTACCTTGCTAATCATTAAAACCTCATAACATGTCTTTTAAAAAGTCTGGCTAAAAGGTTGTTTTTCTGTCAAATCTCTGCAGGCTTACATCCCCACCTGTATCCGCAAGGGCTCAAAACACCCGTGGTAATGATGCCGGTGACAGGATCAGGCAATTACTGGACATTTCTATTCATGCCCCTGGCTAGGTCAGAACTCACACACCCACGCGCCTGCAAGAGTACTTTTTCTTCCCGACCTTCCTCACCCTCAAACCACCCCACCACCTCCCACCTCCACCCGCAGACACCTAGTCAGTGTTTAGGCAGAGCAAACAGCCCCAGTGCCCTTGGGCAAACACTGCGTCAAAATGCACACACCGGCGAGAGCCAGAGGTCAGACCTGAGTCAGGAGTCCTGTGGTCTCGTCAGCTCCTCAGAGCCAGCGCTTCGATTGTCAGGTTCAAAGCCGAGGGGAGCCACCAGGGGGGGTTAAGCAAGGTCTTCAAATTAAGGTTAGATGGCTTCCTGTAAAACTGGAGAAGTTAACGGTGTTGCAGTAGTTTTCTGTTACTGGAAACCATGACAACGATGTTACAGATATGTATTCTCACAAGAAAAGTAACAATGTAAAGAATATCTGAGCCAGAAAGCAGAGCACAGCTGATCAAATGGAGATGAAACTGCCTCACACAAGCAAAAGGTATGTAATCATGATAATGTTTTCACAGCGGCAAAGTTTTCGATACGACTTAATTTGCCTTTCAAAACTCAAAGATTAGACGAAAAACACTGGACAAAACTGGAAACAAATGCCTAAATCACAACACATCAAAACTTAAATTCCGTACGCAACATCTGCAAGGTAGGATTTTAAGTTGGGGGGGGTTTACATCTGTGCTGCGCTGAGCGGTCCATTAGGTGAACGATTCAAGCGCGGCCGCCGGCTCAGTTACGCACAAACAAATCACGTTAATTAGACAGGACGGTGCTTAGGTAAGGATTTACAGTACAACTGGCTGGACACGCCACGAATGACACCAAGTTCTTACCCCTCACTCACACGTCGGCCTGTGTTTTTAAACAACCACCCCAACCCCTGCACTAAACCTTCCATTAGTCATTCTATTTATCCTCTCACTTGCCTCTACAAACTCACTCAGGCTTGTACTGTAATCCCTTTCAAGCTGATTCTTAATTAAACACAGAAGACACGAAGGGGGGGGGGGGGGGGGGGGGGGGGGTCAAAGACGTCGCCCAGGCGGTAAGGGTGCAGGGAAAGAACCGACCTCATACTTATGTTGGACTGAGCAGCAGAGCTTGTTACTCTTCCTTCCTTTAAAGGGAGAATTAAAAAGAGCTGTCACTTTCGACAGCATTCCTAATCGTCGCCCCCCCCCCCCCCCCCCCCGTTAATTGTGCCGCCCTCCCCACCAAGCACTCGTGCGTATACAGGCCCGAGGACAAGGCGCAACACATGCACCCTTTAAGTCACCGGTGAGGTCTAGCATAACATCTTAAATGAAGACTTGACTGACTGTCACCCTGAAGTACAATAAGTCCTGCTCTTAAAACACTTTTTATGGAAAGTACTGAATTTCTTATCTCCTCCACTCCCTCCCCCCATTATTCTCCTCCCTTTATTGTCTCGCCTTCATGATTGGCAGGTTTAATTAACAACAGGTCTGTCGTCCTGGCAGAAAGTGGGTGACGGGAGCTGGTACTGTAGGGGGGGGGACGGGGTGGGGGTGGAGTGGAGATATGAAAACAATACATAGCCTACTTTTGTGTGCATTTAATTAGAGCCGTCTGAGACTCGGTTGCAGAACCGCAGGGGCGTGGCCGCTCAGATTCAGACAGAAGCAATTTATGTGCAAGCTGTCCCTTAGGAGTGACAACGACAAACATGTCATATAGACAGTGCTCTACATACGCACTCTCTTTCCCACTAAACGCGCCGGGGCCACTGCGAATCTTATTCCCTTTGCTCTAGTAATAGGTCAGATCAGGGCCCGACTCCATGACAATGACATCACACACATTAGTGCAGTTCATGGTATTTGTAGCAAGTCTTCATAGAAGTTTACTATGAAGAAAATGATAAATAATACAATCAGTATCAGAAGTAACAGACAATAGAGTGAAGCAGTATTGTATCATACGCGATATAAAGTCGTGTGGACTGAATGAAGCTCCTTGTAGGTAACTAAGTCTATTTTGAACAAAACTGTCTGTATGTCCATCGTCCAATGATAAATGAATGTGCTCTTCCTCAGTTCGGGTCCCTCATCCCCAATAAACACATTGCATTACAACTATTGCTGCTTCTCTATCTTTACTCGCATTAGTCTACAGGTGGTGTCAACGCTTTTAAAACTGCTGCGATCGTTAACGCTCATTTGCCCTTTCCTTTGTAAATACAGCTGAACTCAGCAGAAAGCTTTCCGTTCTCGTGTCTGCCTCCTGACTTCACGGGGAAACAGGCCACGTCAGGCGCCGGGTGTTACTGTCATTACTATCAAGGTTTGAAAACTTCAAATGAAGCATCTTTTAGAATCTGCCCTCAAACAACCAGAATGGTTAAAATCCTTAATTGTTTAGTGCTAGACTGTATGAAAGGCTTTTAAGCAAAGAAATAAAGAATCAAGGCACAGTCGTTCGATAGAAAGGTTTCTGCTGCTCTCATCACTTTTCTAGGTCAACGTGGAGGAGGGTGCGTCTGAGCAAACTCACAAACAACATATGTCAACTGTTGCCTCATGCAAGGACAAACAAAGCAGATCTGTTTTTAAATGTCTTACTCAGGCACATCCCTGCATCATCCCTCCAGTGTCTGGGCCGGGCTCATCATCCTCTCGTGTTCTATTATGATCGCGCATAGGCTCGGTGACCCCCAGCCACCAGCCATCTGCTCAGACTCTATCGATGGCGAGATTAAGGGGGTGCGGGGGCCGGGAGGGCACGGGGTACCGCATCCGATCTGGAGGTGTCCACATTGAGTCACTTTCACCTCCGGGACGGGAGGATGAAAGGTGATGCACAGAGTTGCGGCGCAAACTGCAAAGCTGACCACCGGCTGATTCCCGCGCTCTTTCCCCCCAACGGCTCCCAGTGATGGGATCAATAATTCCCCCAACCTCCCTCCTGTGCTCCACACACTTGTCTCTTCTCCCTTTTCCTTCAGTCTGTCTCTTTTTTCATCACTACCTCCACCTGCGATGCTTGCACCTATATAAACCACATCCTTCTCTGGGCACTGCTGGCAATCTCTCCTCAAACAGAATAAGGATTTTTAGAAATGCACGCCTCCCATCATGCTTGGCCAGGCTAATCTGAATGCAAAGATGCAACCGCTTGTTCATACCCATGCAGGTCACGAGCCATCAGCTCCTTGCTCATGAATGTAATCCTTTACGTTTATCCGCCCGAGTTCAGAGGCCACGGGGGCCACAACCGCCACACTTGATACTGATGCAGGGAGCATGTGAAAGCCAAACACAGCAGATGCCGGCCCAGGTGCTACTGCATCTTTTAGCTGCCAGAAACGCCGCCACCGTCTGAACGGCTGCCAAGGTGGGCTCTCCAAATAGAAGTTGGAGATGGAAGAGATGGAAGTTACAAAAAAGAAAAAAGGAAAAAGCACAAGCCAAGTCATTTCTAAACAGCAGAAGAAGGACAGATGGGTTGAGAGGCAAGGGAGTCAAGATGTTAAGCAAGGCGTAGCGCCGGCAGGGTTCGAGGGTTGTCTCCCAGCGGGAACGCCTACACACCAAGTTTATTAATTACATTTTAAAATCCGTTGATGAGAGGAAAAGTCAGCCTCACTTAGCCACCCCACTTGCATATCAGCACCAGTGGCAGTGAGAGCTGCTTGATGTAAAGATGTCAGGACGCTTTAAGAAGTGGAGTGTTTACCGGACTGTCAATCAGCATCTCCCAGTCCCTTAGCCCCCCCCCCCCCCCCAACATCTTATTCAACATCACCAAAAAATCCAGCAAGTACGGCCTCTTCACGCAGCAATTAAGCAGGTGCGAGGAGAGTGGTGTAAGGAATCCTGTTGCTCGCATTCATCGCACATCTCCCTTCATTTTCCCTATGCAAATTAGAGCATCGCTGGGAAACGCTTTTGATGATTAGCTGTTTAAAAAAAAAAAAAAAAAAGAAAGGTAGCATCTCACATGGAGCTGATAGGCTGGATTTCACAGGGATCTGTATGAAGCCAAGACACGAGGCATCCGCAGTGTCTTATTCTAAATTCTCAACATTTCCTCTGTCGCGGCAGGTTGGCAATCTTCTTCGATGCACCACTCAACGGCCCCGTGTCTCCTTTCATTGAGATTGTTTCGCCTGGGAAACACGAACGACTGGTATTAGATATCAGACCAGTACCAGGAGATGCGAAAGAAGCACGTCACGAGTGCGGGTGCAACTCTTCACTTCCCCCCCATCCCCCCCCAAGCCTGCACTCGGGAGCCCTGACACTTCACGCGCGTCCCAACAAAGCAAGACTCTCGAGCCACAAATTTAAGAGGAGAAGACGGCGGCGGCGATGGAGACGCCCTGCGGGGATAGCAGACGCACAGGTGTTGCTGCTCATGCTGCATGACGTCCCCTGCTGTGCACAGGAGGGTCACTGCTAACCTTGACAGGGGTGAACAGGTGCTGCCGCAGTGCCCTTGTTCACACTGGTGAGGGACATGTCATATTATTTATTTAATAAAGTGTGTGTGTGTTCCCCCCCCCCCCTCTCTCTCAAGTTTCTCTTCAACTTTTAATATCTCCTTTGTGCCGCAGGGAGACTCGGAGGCCCAAAGGTTTGATAACGCCTACTTTTTAAAGTGTAATATCTAGAGCTACCCTGGGACCTTAACTCCTACGGTCTTCGTCTATCGCTGATTTTTTTTTTTTCTTTTTTGTATGTCACAAAAATAAGTTTTGGTTTGGTGGTTAATCTAACTTGAGTTTATCAGCACTTGGCTTTTCTGCATTAATGCTGCCGTTGGACTAAACGTGTGAGCCGGGGAGGGAAAAGCTAAATACTAGAAGGGAAGGGAGCAGAGCTGTAAAGAAATAGCTTTTGGCATCCTACTGTTACCCCCCCCCCCCGTCTTCTCAATCGAAAGCGACATTTGCTGACAGCACCACCACAAAAAAAAATCATCATTCGGCTGAACTTCGACCCCTCCTGCTGAATCCGCCGTTTGGTGGCCCTCGCGCCGCGGCGCTAATCGAGCACAAGCTTCCTCTCTGCTGCCAGCGTCACAACCCAACCCGTCATCGGCCGTGACAGGCCCGACCGCGGCGTTTCATGTGCCACGGTGTCGCACGGACAATTGGTTCAGCCGCAGAGTGTAAACACACCGTCGCGCCGGGGGAAGCACGAACTGTAAAGGAATATTCATGAAGATTATTCATGGCTGGCTGTCAGCGGCGGCGACAAATCCGGGAAGGTAATGGCACAGCAGCCGAATCCGATGGCGGAGCCAACTGAACGGACAGGCAGCCATCGCCGCAGAACAGCCATGCTCCTGCATATCTCATCACGGCCGTCCAGCTCCTTCGACGAGCACACAGGCGTAGTTACAACCGACAGGATTTGACATCATCAATCTCACCTGGCAGTCCCAACAAGCTGGACATGTCTGTGTGCCACTTTCAGTACCGCTGGGTAAATTATCCTTGAAAGGGAAAATTCTCCCTCATACACGATTATCTGTCAGCAATCTGTGTTGCTGAGCACACTCCAGGGCTTAGATTTTGATTAAGTGCTTTAATTTGCCTTTCTGGTTTTTCCACTTTCCCTCAACCTTCTGACTAGGGCTGAACATCATTTAAAAAGTTTTACAATTCCGAGTAAAACTGTGATAACAAATCGTTACACAGCATTTTAAGTTGGTCATTAACCAATAAATAAGAGAATGATGGCAATGTATCATATGAAACATATATAAGGGCGACATCAAGAATCTATTTTCAACTTCCTTTAAGGCTCATTTATGTGATCATTCTATGTTTACGTGATAAGATCTAAGACTCTCATTCAAAAGGTTACAGAGGTACAATTAGTTCAAATGATACAAGGTTAAAATCTCCAGGCCTACATTTACATAGAGGACATACCCAGACCTGTATGTTTTATTCTGATTACATATGGCAGATTAGCAACCTTTACTCTAAAGGTTTGACCTTTTATTTACAATCTCCCTATTTGATAGAAAAGTTAAGTTAGTTACAAATAGGATTTAGTTTGCAACTAATTAAGGTAGTTCATAGTTTTCTACATGTAGATCCATTAGTTGATCAAAATAATAACTGTTTTACGAGTCCAGCGCTGATCAGTGCTGTTATTCTCTGACGCTGCGGTGGGAGCTGTGGAGCATCTTTCAGCCGTACAAGAAGCAAGCAAGTAGAATTTTCAAAAGTTAGGGGTTATGTGCTAAAGAAATCAATACACAAAACTAAGATGAATTTATCTGAGGTTCTCTCTTTTGGATTCGACAAGATAAGTGTCCCCCGCCTCGCTCGGTGACATTTCCTTTCGAGGGGCTGTTTGAGGAATTAAGAGACGCTTTGCTGACATGAAAATATAGAAGTTTTCAGAGACGGGTCTTTTTGTCAGTGCAATTACTTCGCCGCAGTTGGGTAAGCCACCTAAGTCGCTGCTCTCAAAGAATCGTCCTGCGATTGGTGGACAATTTGAGAACGATCTTTGGCAGACAGTAAGCTCTCACCCTGGAGAAGAAAGGCTTGAGGAGCGCAAGGATATTTTCCTCTAGATAGATCATCTCTAGATAAAAGGTCTGGATGCTTTAAGCTTTGTGGTATTTGTTGCTGTCTGACCAGGTTGGGTCTCTGAAACTATAATGACGCGATTTGCCGGCACTAAAAGAATTCTACCATCTGAATTCCACCAATTCTCAACAAGCTGATGCAGAGCTGGTCAGAAATGAATGGAATACTTTTATAAGGTTCCAATACAAATGAAGCCGACATTGGAACATACAGCCTCCACAAAACATCAGAATGCCTGCATTTTAGGTCTGCTTCACCTTCCTGCTCCAGTTTCACGCTGTATGATACTGAACTAACTTCCATATCATACCATGGCATATCAATAAATCCTGAAATCGGAGCACATGAAATGAGTCACAGAGACAAGGCTGAGCACCAGGAATCCCAAACCCAGCGGTTTCCTTTAAAGCAATCGAAATTAAATTCACCAACACGTGAGGACGTCTGAAACTGAGCAAATCAATGTTATTGTCTCAACACGTTTAACGATCGGCTTGACAAGCAGTGCGGCGCCTGCTGGCGCGCCTCCATCTGCTCAATAATGATTTGTTGGCGGCGACGGGGAAAACACTACACATTTCGAACACCTGGAGATGCCGGTCCTAGTTCTCTCCAAGGCCAAGGCGCACTGGCAGCGCTGTCAGCTCCATTAACAGCACATGGTGCTGACAGGCATGTGCAAGCAGATACAATGGTAGATTAATATATTGCACAAAGCAGTAATGGTCCACGGCGGCCTGGCTGCTGTCAGAGTCGCCTTTAAAAACCTGGTGAACAAGGATACAAGTTCATGATGTTATTTAGTTCGACGTTAGTCTCTGTCCTGCAGAATGTCTGCAGTGACTCGCGCTGAACTGGGAGGTCGTTGCATGAATTCAGTCAAATGTGGTTAGTTGCGACTTTATGGCAGAGCAACAGAGCTGAGACGAGTTGTTTGTTCATCAACTACATGAAAGGCCTGATCTAAATTCCCTCTCAAACCCCGTTTCATCGGTGTCATCGCAGGCAGAAACAGAAAGCTTCGACTTCTATCACTGTATTCAACAGCGACGCTAAATCAAGAGGCTGTGACTGTTGTGACCTGCCCACACTGGCATCCAAACGCGACACACATTTGTGCTGCTGGCTTATTAATAAAATTGAAAAGAAGAAGAAAGAAAAGAAAAAAAAAAGAAAATGTGAAACTGAAAGTGGAAATACTAGTCTTGGAAATAAAATAAAAACCCAACCAAGCCATGAAAGAGTTGGTTTCAAATTACAACATAACATATCATTTGTAGAGTTTCAAGACAAATTTTTCAGCTTTTAGTTTCAAACAGTGTTTTTCGTCTTGTTTGTATTTATTTTACTGACAAAACTCATAATTTGGCTCAACAAAAACTAAGCACAGGCTCAAAACAAGCTTGGTAGAAAAGGAGGAAACGTGGTTCATGGCTGATGATATTAAGCCAAGTAAGAAGAGAGATTAGTTCCCGAAAGTTACATTTTCTCTCGCTTATGCTTCATTCATGCAAGACAATCTCACATCATATAAAACACGAGCATCTGATCCAAAGGCGAACCACAGCTGGCGACCGATTACTCCCAAAGTACACGAGATGGAAGAGTAGATGCAGCAGGAGGAGCTGGAGCTCAGCCTAGACGAGCACAATGAAGTCTGAAGCAACAGCGCGTCCCACCAATTCCACTGCCATGGAGAGAATTGAAAGAAAGAAAAAAAAAAAAAAAACAGCAGCTCTGGCTTCCTACTCGGCGATAAGAGGAAATCATTTATAGATAAAGAGAAGTCATCACGCTGCAGTTGTACATTAAGGCGGCGGAGTTTGCCAAGTCTCTCTCAGCTATTCACATGCTCGAGAACTTCCAACAGCCCATGAAGTATTTTGCCGCGAACGATTACCAGTTGCATTTTAAACACCTCTCCGCATTCGCTTTAGCCACACCGCCACTGAGAGACGAGCGGGAACGATTGGCGGCTAATAGCAGAAGCAATTAAACTGTCTCAAAAGCCATCACAGAGGCAGGACACAGGATGAAGGGCCTTATTTGACTTCCACCTCATCCAAGGCTGCTTCCCCTCTCACCGGCTCCGTCTGTCAGGGCCGCTTTTGCCTGACTGGATGTGTCCACGTGTCCATGCCGGACCGTTTTAATAGTCCATTTAAATCGAATGAAAGCAGACTCGCGTAGAGGCTTGTAAAGCGCGATCTCTTTAATGAGAAAGATGAGGGATGATTTGTGGGCTGTGCTTGATCGTCTCTCACTTTTCTACATTTCAAGTTTAACTATATCATTTTTTTCTTCTGCCAAACAGAGAATTAAAGCTGGATTCTTTCGTTTCTTGCTTCTGAAGTGCAGCCTTGTGGCTCTAGGACCTTGTAACTGTCTAGTAAACTACATGAACTGGGCTTTATTGATCGAATTCTGCTATTTTCCTCCTTTATAAAATGGGTGCTAAAACAACCCTTGTTCCTTTGCCAGCTCATTATCATGAACTATAATTACAGACTGTACAACGTGTAGCTATTATGCAGTTCACTATTGTTCTAATAAAGAATCTTGTGTTATTTCCTCTAGAACAACCACATTTCATCATTGCCTTTTGTGTGAGCACACTCTCAGTTTTACAGCCTCCACACTTGCCCCAGGAGAGCAGTGTGTGTGTGTGTGTGTGTGTGTGTGTGTGTGTGTGTGTGGCTGTTTTCCGTTGGATTAATGCTGAGCCGGATCCACACCACTAGATACTAAGGACCTTCCCCACATCCTCCCAGCATCCTGTGAAAGTCCACCTTGTTGTGTCATCCGCAATTTCAGTGTGGTCTTTTCGAGCTAACCTCCTTCCGACCCCTGGTGAGTGTTTGCAGCAGCGTGTCAGGCCCGCTCAGCGTTGGGATTCGCTTACGTGGGTTAGTTTGGGTTTAAGATCAAATTACCTTCTCGCTCCCAGTCCTCTGAGCCTTTCGCTAACGGGGCCTGGGTGCATTTAAACAACACACCGGGTCAGCAACCCGACACTGTTTAAGTCAAACCGTGAGCAGAAAGGCAGGTGTGTTTTAAGGCGACAACATTTAAACTACACAAATAGACCATGTTTTATGGAACCTCAACACTTTTAATGTGTCAAAGACTGGCAAAGCAGGCAAAAAAGGGTAAGTGATGGTCATCAACCCTGGGTTGTGTCCAGCAGGGAACACACAAAATTAACAAAATCCCCCAAAACATTCTTAATCAACAGTTAACAACCTCATTTATTGGCTGCAGCTATTTCACAGGTCATGCCCTCTGGAATATTTCACGTTCAAGTCAACCAGGCTAAGCTATTTTGATGAGTTGTGGAAACGTTACACATCTATTCTCCAATCTGATTTAGTCATGGAGCATTTTCGGGTTTCTTTTATCTTCATGTTTTAGGCTGTTGGTCAGACAAAAGGAGACAGTTAAAGGCATTGCTTTAAAATTGTGAGCACTTTGCAAATTTTAAACAAACTTTAAACATCCAGAATAAGACTTTGCCCAGATTCTATCTTAATGTACTAATCCCTCAAGAGGAAACTGTCGCTGGACAGCTGCACGTGCATGCTGGCGCTACTACAAGGTGTCAGTGTCTCGTCCAAAGACACATCAACACGTGGCCGCTCATCAACGGCTCCACAGTCTCCCCCCCATCCCTTGCCAACCCCTTTGTCCTTTTGTTGTCACATATCGGTTTCAAAAACAGGTTCTGCCACACCTGCTGCATCCTGGCCAGTTCCCGTCAACTGGAAAGAATCTCCCACCGGGGTCTGTTCCTAACAACAGAAATTATTTCCAACAAATAAGCCGAGTTGGTGCCAACTGGTGATGTGCCAGTCTGCAGTGCTCTGTGTAAGCTCATAAGGCAGTTGGCTTGTCACAATAAATCCTGCTTACAGAACCAACTTGATCCTGGAGAGCAGGGAGTGGCTCAGTGCGCGTCTGTTCGGCAACTGCTTTAGCTGTGCAACTGACACCGGAGTATTTATATCGGTTGGGGGGGGGGGCTACAACGCTGGCACCCGTTGCAAAGCATTCTTCAGATAAACCAGCTGGTACTTTCGCTTGAGACCAACCTGACGGGGCGTGACCGGAGGCATTCTGTTTTCCAACAACCTATTCTAAAGCCTTCCTGAAAAGACAAGGATCAGAGGCCTTTGAAAGCCTCCAAAAGTGCTTGAGCCATTCAAATTTGAAACCTGCCACAAGCAAAAGGGAAGAGGATTTCAAGTCCTGTGTCAGATAGACTCTGTGGATTTCAGGTATTACGGCTTAAAATCGCTCATGTTTTTTTTCTTCTTCTTCTTCTTCTTCTGTGGGATCACTTTTAAACTGCCCATCAAACTTTCGACTGCGTTCTACACAGACAACTGGATCAGCTGCCAGTGCTGTTATTTAGGGCACAGCACTGACTAATTCATCCCTGCCGTATTGCGTTTGGAGCAGCTGAAACACGCTCCTCTCCAGTTGCTCTCTCCAAATTATCCCCCCCCCCCCCCTCCCCCCCCCAAATAGCCCGGCTCCAAATTATCCTCCCCAGAATGAGCAGCGTCATTATGCAAAATGCTCCATCAATACCGTTAACGTGCTGGCAAGAGAGCAGCCTGTTTCATATAGATCAGCAATAAAAGTGAGAAACCCAGCGGGGGGGGGGGGGGTGACTTAATCACCGAGATGGGATTTACTTTTCCTGGGATGACACACTGGCGTAAAGAATTGTGTTGCCACCTACTGAAGCCTGAACAATAAAAAAACATGACAGTAAAGCATCGTGAGGGTGAATACACTCGACAGAGGAGGAGCGCAGGGACAGTGCGCACTCGACTTCCACTCCAAAGCCTTTTTTTCATTTTTGGAACTTTTGCGCAAAGGCGAACCTGTCCTTAGAAAAACCGCAGCAAACGCCACTGAGTCGCGTAACGAAATGACGCGACAATCACACTCCGAGGACGCAGCTATTCCACATGTCATGTTCCTCTGGAATATTCCGCGTTAACGCACAAAGTTGTGCGCGCCACTGATTTTCCGATTTTTTCACAGCTCGACGCACGCTCAACTTTGAAGTTGGCACAAACAGGAGGACGACGTTTTCACGGCCAACCCGAGGCTAAACCTCGAAATCAACTTTACGACGGCGTCCTGACGCGCGAGCCGATTCACTGGTGCGCAACTGTGCCAAACGTTTCCTTCGCCTTTTCGCTTTTACCTGTTGGTCCTTCCATGCTGTCCGCGTAGATCCTGACGGCCAGCATCAGTAGCAAAGCCGCCGAACGCATGCTTGCAGGAGAAGTAAAGTCCAGCACGGGGGGGGGGGGTTATTTCGTTGTCACAAGAGGGAAAAATCCTACAGGAAACTCCAGCAGCTGCAGCAGCGACAGGAGGACTGGAAAGAAGTTGTGCGCTCAGCTCCACTCATCGCTGAAATTCCCGGCGAAGAAGCGCTGCCCGCTCGGTTCCTCCGCAGCCCGCACAGGGAGCATCTGATCTCGAGCTAAAGCATTCAAACTGAGCCAGCCCCCCCCTTTTTTCCCAGTAACGGCTCCACTACTTTTGTGTGTGTGTGTGTGTGTTGTTTGGACTGTCATCGAGCAAGCGAGGCGCAGGAATGCGGGGCTGCGGCGCCTCCATGTGGTGAGGAGGTGGATCTACTACAGCCCAAGTGGATCAGTGAATTATTATACACGCTGTACTGTAGGTCACCATGGTGCCACATTAGAGGGGACGTTTTTTTTTCCAAAGAGCTCCCTTTAAGAGCCTTTTTGGCTTCCAGCACCCTCCTCTGTGCTCATTATTATGCTAAAAAACCCACCAGGTGAAATTGTGACTCGCTTCTGCAGAGCTATTTAGGAGTAACACCTTGCCAAAGGCTACAGAATCGGTACCCAAGCTCCGCGGCAGTTTATTTTATTTATTAATACGATACGATACGAGCTGTTCTCTCGGCCTGTTATCAGCGCTGAACACACAGGTTGGCGATAGCAGGGAGTTTTCCTGGGCAGCCGAGGTTCGGGCTGCGGATAAACGCCTGTGGCAAAGTCTGGCCCTGACCTCTGACCTCACCTGTGGGTTTGCTTTTAATAAATGTTTCTTCAGCACATATCTCCTTGATTTAACATTTTGAATGTATTCACAACATGTTTTGTTGTTGTTTTTTTTTCCTTTCTGTTGTTTGCATCATTGTTTTGACTTGGGTTTGCTTTGACAAATTGGTCTTTGTTAATATTCATGAGCATAAATACATTGAATGTTATTCCTGTCAAGTACCTCAATGAACCAATCGGAACTCTAATAATCCCTGTGGCATAAATGCGTGACGGGCCCCTCCACGCCTTCCGCTCTATAGATCATATGCACGTACATGTATCTCAACACCACGTGATAGATTCATGTTTAAACTACTAAGCACCAACTTAGTATTGAAACAAATTATAACACATTTCAATAACGTGTATTTATATACATGCACATTACAATAGCTCCCAAACCACAAAACCCAGGCGTCCCAGGAGAAAAACTGTGTCTCTGGGGTCATCAGTCTTTTAATTTTGGCTGTGAATAACAGCATTCGCCTTTGTGGAGGAACAAATCCTTCTAATAATACATTTACTCACTTTTAGTTGAACTTCCAACAACAAGGACAGGATTAATCCACTAAAGATCCCATAGACAACTGGGCTGGGAGGCCCCTGTGGACCAACACTTAGTTTGCACATTTCTCCCTAGGAAATGTTATTTCAGTGAAACACACAATAGAATAAATCAGATAATCAGTTTTCTTGCACGATGGGATTAAGAATATATGACCACGCTTAAGAACCACTGGTGCAAGGTGGGACTAACCAAGTTACTAACTAAAGGTACAATCGTCTTCTGTTGGTGCACAATGATTTTATTCATTTCAGTGAAGGGATGTTTTTTTCACCCCCAACATAGAAAGGAAAATTACAGGGGGAAAAAAAATATGATATTAGACACTTTTATTCTCTGGACTTTGAATCTCAGCAGGTTCATTTCAAAGTGACAGGTGCACAGTTTGGAACTTGGTGGATAAAAAGTTCCCCATACGCCCTGCGATGGTCACCCAGGCTTTTATTTTTCAAAATGACTGTTACACTGCAGGTTGAAGTCAGCGGTGCACTTCCAAATCCACTTGGCTGAGGCTTTAGATGGCATCGAGCCATCCCGCTGCTTACTGCTTGACTACTGGCTACTTCAAAGACAGGAAGATCTGGATCAGGACTCTTTATCACCTCCTGCTTATGAAATATTGATTTTGTAGCTTTGGGGCTTTTAACTTGAGCCTGATAGATATTTATTTTCTAGATAATGGTCATGGGGGGGGCATATTGTCAGCGTGTCGTCGTTTGCCAGGATTTAATATTTCAAAGTAATTTCAAAAGCTATTGAGAGAGGTTGATATATTAGTGTCAGTAATATATTGGTCAACATGCCCTTCGGAACTAATAACATCCTCAAGCGCTTACATTAACAGATCGTTCATATTACATGTTATATAACCATTTGATTTGCTCATATTAATTCTGCTGGGGTTTTTTTTATTGCTATCCCTGTCACCACGGATACAGCTGGAAAATATACAAGTGTTAAGCCCAGAGCTAAAGCCGGAGATCATCATCAGGCAAACAGCCGCCAGTAGAAATAGTAATAAATCACATCAGCCAGGGAGCATCAGTGGATTCTTTACCACACTTAAAAAGTTTGAATCCATTTCAACTGGCCTAAGATTTTAATCAGCATCAACTCTGAACTGAAACTGAGCCTCTTGCACTTTTGTGTTTTTCTGTGTGTGTGTGTTTTTGTTTTTTTGTGGAAACCTTCAAGTCTCAGAGTTGCCATGGTTCTGCTGTGAACATCCCGCAGATCCGAGCTTCTCCTCCCTTTTCACAAATGAAGGCGTCTGCAATTTCACAACATTTTTCACTGAACTGAACAAATGTAACGAGAAAAAATCACACAGCAACACAATCTTGTCTCTTTGTCAGCTGTGACAAGCTTCTTTTTTTTTTCCAGAGGCTTGTACACATTTGTGCACACCTGTTTGAGTTCAGTCTTGCAAAAATTGAATAAAAATAGCTTTTATCACTTCAAACATTTTTATTTCAAGATAGATTTTAAAACTACAATAATGAAATCCCATATGCACTGCTCTTTGTCGCAGACGCACAACTATTGCATGACATATAACTGTGTTTGCTGCTGTTTTTTCCCTTGAACGCACAAAGCTGAGGTCAACCTAACGGAAGTTTGCTGCCGCAGGTGTTTTTCGGTGTGTCTGTGTGCGCGTGTGTTGCACTGGGAGTGATTTAATTTGAGCGGAAAGGTAAATGAAGGGTTGCAGAGGAAGCTTTGGAGCAAGCGGATGTCTACCTGCTTGCAGTGGCACTTTTTGTTGTGTTGTGCTTGAGTCAGACTTTTACTGAGGGTTTATTATCTTCAATATGTTCTGTACACTAGCATTTTAGCAAGATATATAAGTCACGGGTCAACTTAAGGTCTCGACTGGTACATAATTCATCAGGGCAGCAAAAGTGATTCATAGCGTTGATTCACAGTGTTGCATAGATCTGATCTGCTAATATTTTAAGATATTAATTAAATTTGGTAAGAAAACAAAACACATACTGGGTTGTGTTTTGCCATTTAAGGATTTTTGTGAAGGAGATTTACTCGTGACAAACCTGAGATGAACGTAGAACCCTAAATTTCCTGTAGCACTTCCCTTCATTTGAGCTTTTTGGCTCAGTACTGATTCAGTGTGCAGTGAGAAATCCGGGCCTCAAGCATTGGGCACTGGGCACAGTTGTGCATGCACCTGTTTTCAGAGCGTAATGTGGGGGGCGGGGTGGACGTAATGCAAATAGCTGGCCTTGTAAAAATGCAAAAGGTGAAAAAAGTGAAGTTTGGAGGTTGACGAAAGGAGGCAGAGAAGCAAAGGAAGCGCATTGTCTGAAGGTTTGTAGCAAATCACATAACCTGGATGGTTATGGTGGATGTTCGCTTTGTATCCAGCCCCTCTGCCTTCACCTGATGCTTCTTATCTTACTTCTTGAGAACATTTACCAAGTTCTACAACAAAAAAAAGGAAACACACACACATTTTGTATTTTTATTCCATAGCATAACAATTTAGCGGCTCCGTTCGCGGATAAAGCTCCAAACAAGTGAAACTTCCGAGCTGCCCTTCCACACGGTTCGTATCATTATCTCGCAAAATGTAAATTTAATAAATAACTGGTGAAGTTTGCAAAGTGAGCCGAGCGCAACAGCTCGGAGGCATTTGTAGCTCAGATAGCGTGGCAGAAAGCCCGCTCAGTCGGTATCATTGAACCAACACTGTAATTATAGAGCGTTTTGTGAACAATGTTTTTATTCCCACGTATCAATTTTCCAATAAACTCACGTTAGGTCTGTGGAGGGAATTTAATTAGTGTCAAAAGAAAAAAAAAATCATACGATTACGTTAGCGAAGTGCTTCCAGCACGTTGAGATGGGAAGTATTAAGTATAGACTGATGATTGGTGACATTGACCTACTACACAGGAAAAAAGTGTTTTTATCACTTGGGAATCGTTGACTTGCATCTTTTTTTTTAATGTGAGCCACCGTCAGCACTGCTTTCGCTTACCTCCCTGTTTTTCGCTTGAGACAGTGACTCCAATGCTCCATTCAGACAAAACGTTGTGAATGTTCAGGTTGCCGTGTGTGAGGTGAAAGGCAACATCTGGAAATCTTGTACAACACCGATTTCATTCCAACACAACTGTGAAGCAATGGCAGTTAAGCAAGGTCGAAGCCTACAGACTGTACGTTTCTTTGAAATGGATTTCATTAGAGAACACATCATTATGTCTACGGAGAAATGTATAGTATCAGTTTGGTTGCTTGGCGGTAATAAAGGAAATCCTTTCAAGGCTAATCCAGCCATTTCAAACTGATTCCATCAAGCTGTGCTCTTGTAAAAACAGATTAAAAAGAATTATTACAGCAGTGGAATACGCATCCTGACCTTAAGCCCTTAGTGTTTGTCATGATAGATAAGCTCAGCATCTTACACATGCCATAGAAACTCAACAGCACCTTTCAATAGAACCATTAAATGCCCTCGTCTTTCAAGCTCCAGAAGCCTGGTTCACACCACAGATCACACAGCGAAGCCAAAATCACACTATCGTAGAAAGAAACAACCAAATATTTTTTTAAAAATGAAATTTAAAAGGTTTGCACTGCACTGTGCTACTGTTTGATTTATATACACTATATTGCCAAAAGTATTCGCTCACCTGCCCTGACACATATTACCTTTTTTTTTTTTGTCCTGTCCAGCAGTTTAGGCATCCATCATGTATGTGGAAGAAGTTTAAACGAAAAACATAGAACAACCAACAGAGTATAACTAACATTGATTGAGAGTATTTAAATAAGTAGTAGTGATAATTTGATTAATAACAGTCCTGGTAGGTATGATAATAATGATAATGCCATGACAAGCAGCAACAACTACAATAACAACATAAGCAATACTAATAATAACCATACAACGGCTATAGGTACATGTACAGCAACACCATGATAACATTATTATTGAAAGTAATAATAAGAGGATATATCATAACATAACACGCATGCCCACTGTTGCTCATATAGTTTGTCCCAAAACCTGAAATTACATCATTCACCGCTGTGGTGATACAGGCATTGGTGCACAGTGCCACTAGTAGAAACCAGGGTGATGGGGGAAGGTGGCGAGTGTGTCCCTACCGTCCCAATGCTCCAACAAGTGGCAAGAAAGGACCCAGTAACCACTGCGCCGCACACCCCTCAGGCCCGGGAGGGCAGATGCCGTGAACCGAGGTACCCACACCCGCCTCCCCAGACAGGGCTGCAGCAGCCACAGGAACGGCACCATGAGTCAGGCCCGGCCACCGACGAGCCAGCGCACACATATGAACTTAAGTGACATCTCGTTCCTAATCCATAGGGTTCAATATGACATCGCTCCACCCTTTGCAGCTATAACAGCTTCATCTCTTCTGGGAAGGCTGTCCACGAGGTTTAGGGGTGTGTTTATGGGAATTGTTGACCGTTCTTCCAGAAGCGCATTTGTGAGGTCACACACTGATGTTGGACGAGAAGGCCTGGCTCTCAGTCTCTGCTCTAATTCATCCCAAAGGCGTTCTTTCGAGTTGAGGTCACGACTCTGAGCAGCCCAGTCAAGTTCATCCACACCAGACTCTGTCATTCATGTCTTTATGGACCTTGCTTTGTGCACTGATTCCCATTATTTGGATGGGTGAATATAGTGTACGTCACATCAAGCCAAGGTGACAAGACTAGAATCCAGATAACTCTGGACAGGAAATATGGAACTTTGGTGAGGCTGACATGGACTGGTGGGGGCAGGAAGATGGACAGCTGAAGGAAGGTGTAGATCCAGATTACCAGGATGTATTACAGAGGACAGAGGGGAAGATGAGAGCTGGAGGAAAAGCCACAGGGTAAAGTCTGATGGGTATTAATATTGCTATAATAAGAGCTCAGGGAAAAACAGTAAATGAAATAATGGAAAATACTCATTAAATAAACTCTCCTCTTTACAACTAGATAACAAGCAACGTAGAGCTTCATAGAATATGAATGGAGACTTTGAACCAACTTTAATATTTTCTTCATTAATATCAGATTTAAATGCTTCCTCCAGAAGCCACAATATTAATCTTTGATCATAAATGAATCTCAAACCTTCCTGTAACCTTCCTGTATCCACCTGAACAAAACATGGTGAGAAACTGGGATTTGGAGATTTCAAAGGCACGTGACCAGCGATCTGGGAGAACAGGTAATCATGAGCGGCAGTCAGGTGACTGGGCACGATGGGGAGAAGCCCGGGAATGTAGGCAGACAATCTGGGGATCTGCCGGTGGCAGGTTGACGCTGAGGGGAAGACACGGGGGGGGAAATAACTTGCTGTGAATAACCAGGTAGGTTAAGGTAAAAAAAAAAAAAAAGGTGACTAAAGAGGAAACATAGAAGCAGAAAGCAAATCCTCGGGAGCAGGGAATGTTGTTTATTTATCCCACCTTCTAACGCATAATTGTTTTACTAATTGGCAATTTCTCATTTAATTTGAATCACTCCAAATCTGGCAGAGTGACAGACACATCTAGGACATGTTTGTTGCTACCGGCTACTGAAATCCACTGGTTTTGGGGAATTGGACAAACTGTAGGTTTTGCAAAATTTGCACTAATGTTTATTTATCCATGTTTTGTCTTGGTTTATTTGTTTAACCCTTGCACAGCCTTCGCGGGGTCAAATTGAAAAACAGGGGGCACTCAAAGATCAAAAACCACACAACGGTTGGATAAAACAGCCGCAGACAGACGATAAATCACAACACGCTTTATCTAGATGAACGGTTGGATGAACTTGTTCATCATAGACCCAGACGTGTTCATTGCTTGGATGTAACACCCACGAAGGCTGTTTTATCCAACCCTTGTGTGTGTTTTTGAGCTTTGGCGCCCCCTAGTGTACAGTGGGGTCGTTTTGACCCCTCGAAGGCTGCACAAGTGTTAAGTAGTGGTAAGTAATAAAACCTGTCACTTCCCTCCGCGGCACTAACAGGACAAAACCGTAGAAGAGACTGAACCCAGCACTGGTATTATGCAAATGCTGAGTATCTTATAGGAAGGCGAGCTATTTTTTAAACGGCAAAACAGTGTTACATCAAATTCAGGTCGGGCAGTCGAGCACCTGTCAGCCACAGGCAAAGTAGAGCTTCCTCACTGTACCTGCTGTAGGTTGAGATCCAAACTGGCTCTACGTGAGATAAAAATATTCTTGCTGACATTTTAGAATCTCTGTTTTAAATAGGTCAAGATAGAAACACTCATGTACATTTATATTGAAAGATTTGAACACACTCATCTTTTGTTTCCTCCCATGAATCCAACTAAAGGTACAGGTACATTGCACCTTTGTATTCCTGCATTACACGTCTGTATTTTGTTCACTTCCACTCAAACATGTGTGATACGCTCGTTCACACCTGTTTTCCCATCTTCAGGTTTACTCGTCTCTGCACTTGTTAAAATGCTGACGCCATTATTCTAGCGCCTGCTTGTCTGTTAAAGGGCTGGTTACTGGTACAGGCTGGCGTGGAATAGAACTCTTGTATTGCACACATGAATGTAGCTTATTAGCTTTTTGTATTTAGACACACAGAATGATATAAAATAAGAATAATTATCATTAATATAATATTATTATTACTAATTTATTGATCCCACAGTGGGGAAATGCTACAACGACTACAAACAATTAGTAGTGTGTAATAGAATGAAAATGGAGCATGTGCAAATAACAATTACACATTTTACAATTTTTACAAATACAAAAAACTATAATAATAATAATAATAATCATATTCAAGACTTGCTGGTAGAGCCATTGGGCTTCATGTGCTGTAAATGACTGAATATATATAAAATCTTTCCAATCTATTTTTCGCACTGCCAATTGTTCATCAAATTCATCATTTCAATAACTTAAATACACGAAAATAATAATGATGGTAAACACTGACACACGCTATAAGAGGATATACACCACCATGACGGTATTAACTGTATCATTATGCTGCTGCTGTTTGATAAAATGCACTTTGGTTATTGGCATTTCTTGAAATGATAATGCATGCAGGAGATGTTGCCACAGATCCTTAAGCGAATGAAAGCAGACAAAGAAGGGCTTCTGAGAATTAGCTTCTTTTTTTATGCTGCTCTCAAACCAAATTTCAGCAGAAACTGATTTTAAAAACCAACCCATGACGCCAAACTATGTGTCCTTCTGTCAGTAAATCTCACCGTCTGCACTTATCCAACCAGCAAAAGAATTACAGTAGCTCATCTCAACCGTCCCTCTCCCTGCCCTTCAGGTATTAATCTAAATGATGTCACAACAAATAAGCAACACAACTTATCAAACACAAATAACTGACCTTCTCTGACTGGTCAGGAGGTCAAGTCTCACACTGAAACCTTTCCACCAGCTGTTGACTGAATCCCTCCGTTGCCTGTGTCCCACTAAAACATGACACAATTGAATAACATGAGTTAATATCACCACAACTCTGCTGGATTTAACTCATTAGGAATGAAATATAAGCTTGAGAGTAACAGAAGCAAAAATGATACAAATAAAAATTGACCACCACCAAAAAGTTTCAGATGCTGAAAGTTAGAGAAGAAAACCAGTCATGCAGTCAAAGCAAAGCTGCAGACGTCAGAGGAAAAGTGCAGTGACACACAGAAACAAATCCAGACTGAACGTTTGCAGGGACATCAAGCAGCATCAGCACTTACTCACAGCAGAATACTGATGGGGGACATGTTGCCTTGGCTGGAAGCTTCAGCTGCTCTGGACTCGGCTCCGCTTTAGCCGCCGCTCACCTCCTCAGGCAGGCAGCTAATGAGCAGAGGGGAGCCGCAGAGGCTGGCTAGAAGCAGGCCAAGACAGAGGCCGGTGTCACGTTGCAAGGCAGGCGCATCGGCCCGTCAGCCCGGAAGAACCATCTCTCTTTCCCGGCTGACGCCCGAGCACGGCAGCCAGGTCAACGCTCGTCAGTGTTTACTTTCATAAACGGAGGAGCGGCGAGCTGTCACACGCTGGGAGACAGCAGTACTCACATAGCTCCTCCTCACACATACACAAAGGAGTCTACAGTTCCACTGAAGTTGGCTACTAAACACACACACACACACACACACACAGCTTTGGAAAATGTAACATAAAAGGTTTCAAATGTCAGATGTTCACCTCAATCAGCCACAGACAGAGGATTATCAGCTTAAAACTCTTTATCCCCAAGGAGACGGCTGACTTTTAGGCCTCTATCAGCCCCGGTTTGGCTCAGCAGGAGGAGCTGAGGCCGAAGTTTCTCACCTGCCATGTTGCACTGGGTGCTTTCTTTATTTTCACTGGGTTTTTTTTTTTTTCCTCCCCACTTTGCTTCCATAGGTGTAATTGCAGCATGAGATGGCGCTTTGAGCTGGGGCTGGTCTCATCAGCACCAAGCAATTACACATGCCCCTGGGGGGTGCTGATAAAAAACACACGCTGAGAATGAACTCTGCAGGGCCAGGTGACGGCGGGAAAGGCTACGGCGGGCCCATATTAAACAGAAGAGGGCCACAGCGCCATGCAGGTGAATACAGATCACTCCCGTGCAGGCGCAGGCAGCCCACACAAGCCCCAGCGAGCAGACAGGGTCCCTGGCTCCAGGCCGGGACACTGGGCTTTGTCAGTGCGCTGACCTGTGAAAGGAACCAGCCTCCATCTCCCTCGCCTCATTATAGTGGCCATCCAGCTTGATCGAAATGCATGTGTTTGTGTGTGTGAAGTCACAAGGTTGCGTCACATAAGCTGAAAAAAAATAAAAAGCCATGTGAAACACATCTCTTATCATCATCATCAAAATAGTCCCGATCGGTGAAGTCTGAGTTAGATTAGATGTTTTAGGATACACTTCTGCGCAACATTATAAAAGCATGTGTGCTGAAAATCCTAATAAATTCCAAGTTATAGAAGAACAAAATAAATAAACACGTGTAAAGTAAAGTTAATGTTGGAAAGAGCACACGAAGAGGTACAAACACGTGGACACATGCAGTAAGAGGTTGAAGTAAGTCAGTCCAAGACAGATTTACTAATATTCATTGAACAAACACATCGGATCAAGGCAAGAGCAAGGACCAACAAAGAGTATTAACTAAGAACGCAAAAGTATAAACTCAAAGTAAACGAGGTGTTGAAACATTGAAGTATGACACGGAGATGATGCAACAAACTCGAGGCAAGCGAGGATTATAAATGATTGCCCGTGATTAGCCCGACACAGGAAACAGGAGGTGGCAGAGGTCAGCGCCAGAAACCAGCTAAAGACGTTTTTAATTACTCATTTTTAAACGTTACATTATTGATGTGCTAAAAATGGGCCCAGCTGAAAATCAAACCACGCAGTCATCTGTTGGAAAGTCTTGGTTGTGTGGGAAGCTCATGTTTGACATAATCGCCTACCTTCTGGCTAGTCGTTTAGTTTGCACAGTGTGGGAAGACTGAGTTGCGTGTTTCAATACCTCTGTAAGGCGCTGGGTGGGTGGTAGGAACTTCAGCTAACCGCTGTTATGGAGATTGTGTCAAGCGTTTGAAGGATTTCCATTGATACCAACATCCAGCGGACTGGATTTTTCTACAACAACCCTGCTTTATGAGCCCGATCAAACATCACGCGTCACAACAGGGAGCTAGACAGAAAAATCACATCCTTTCCCACTTGACACAGCACATCATTTCACAGCTCGGCGCGTCTGTCGGGCGTTCACTCTGGTCGGACTTTGATAGATGCACCTGTCCCGCCGAGCCAAAAAGTCTGTGTCAACTCACAAGAACTTTAGAAATCCTCCAATTTGGTGGCTCTTCGAGTTTCACTTTTTTGTTAATGGCTTCATTTCTGAGGCTTTATATGTTTAACCAGCCAATATGTATGAGATGAAAAATGAGAAATACACACCCCCTGTGTACATTCTAGTCACTACAGTCACTTATTCAGCACCAAGCAGCAGACAGACACTGTTGCATACAAACATCTCCTATTCCCCCTGTTATGCTTGTTCAGACTAAAGAATATTGGACCTGGATGCCTTAATAAATAAACTTTGACCCATTGGATAAAAATGAAATTGACTCATGCGTTTTACAGTAATGTCTAACATTAACAATCAGCATCATATGGTTCTGCTACTTAAATCCCAGTTTATCCAAACACAACCATTAAAGAACATTTTTTTTACTTGAGAAACATGGAAAGTTTTTGATGTATTTATTTGACAAGACTTATGATTATTGGAGCATTCGTGTCACATATTCATGCGTTGATGGCCATAATAACTGAGTCATGCAGGGGCACGCTGAGCTTCGGTGCTTGATGCTGTTCCATTGCACCAGCGCTTGTAAAAAAAAAAAAAAAAAAATGCAGTCGCACAAGAACAGAACATCCCAGCCAAAGTTCAGTGTTCAAGTAATATGTTACCGTGTTACCTTGCTTTAGTTTTTTTTTCAAAAATTCCTAATTTTTCCTGCTCGTCAAATTGTTTCTCTGCGTATACTCCCGACAAAAATCAATTTATGAAAATGTCTCGCTCCTGAGACATGACTTTTTTCCCTCATTCTGCTGCTTTCGCCCCCTCAGTCCTTGAATTTTATATTCAGAATACTGTCTGTCACCGCAGCAGCACGTCCACACTCCCTCTTCATGTCCTCAGGCCCTTCAACTCTCTTCGTATACAGCGTTTGCTTCATTTGCTCTGTTGTGCTGTTCCTCCTGCAGAGCTTTATTTTAATTTAACCTCAACCTGCCTGGTTTAATTTTGGAGCCTGGTGTGTTTTTTTTCCTCCAAGTGATCACCACGAGGCTAACAAACATTTAGTGTTACAACATCACCAACCTCTAAAACAGTCAAGATTCACAAGCCACATCTCCAGCGTTGCTTAATGAATATTCTGCACGTTTCTAAAACAAGAAGCACAAAAATGCTTATGAACTCACTGCTGTCACAGTAAGTTTTCATCTGGATGCAGTTTTTATGGAAATTTCTACACTTCGGTGCTTCGTGGCCGTTTTGAGGGCACGGGCACTGTCAACCGAAAGCGGCGGCTTCAGAAAGTGTGTGTTTGAAGACAGAAGAGGAGAATAAAGCACAGCACCGGTGGACTGAGGGGGAAAATAACATGAAACGCAACAATGCTATGGCTGAGGGAAATGATTTATGATGACACGCAGCTGCAGCGGGTCTCTCCAGCAGAGGAGCTGGCTGTCTAACGACGAGATAAGAAAAGGCAGATAGGACGTTTCCCTGACAGACAAGGTGACAATCCAGCGTCTGCGAGTGTAAACAGGACTGCAGCTATCTCTGCCAGCCTGATGATGGGGTTAACACCTCTGTCCGTCGTCGTCTCTCAACGAGGCCGCCCCCTTGTCCGTTGGCTTGTCAAAGCCCGGGAGAGGGAAGCGAGGACCCTTCTGCTGCAGGCGCACGCCAACGTGTCTGGCAAGGAAGGAGGGCTGCGGGGTGGCGCGGGGTGGCGCACGCTGCCAAAGTTTTATTCCCACCCCTTCCAAAAATAAGCATCATACAAGGTCGAGGGATCCTCTTCATCTGCGCTGTAAACACAACGCTCCCTCAGAGCCAGAAACCTCTTCAAGCATGACTGAGTGGAATGTTTAGCGTGAGACACAAACAACACAGCTTCACATACCAGGTTTGTAGTGAACACTCTTTTTTTTTTTTTTTTTTTAATGCAAATCTATTTTTATAACGTTAGCTCCTTGGCCCGTCCACCTTAAGCCTGGTTCAGCTGGAATAGTTAGAGTTTCCTCTCCACTGAATTGGTGCCTTGGCGGTATATAAATAAATGCATTTAATTGTATCACTACACCAGTTTGAAAGTAAAAACTACCCAGTAAAATCAAAATAAGATGAAGTAGACTATGATGCACTTACAGTAGACTGGCAATGGTCTAAGAGTAGCAACAACTTGGGTATGTTTTTCTTTTTCGCTGCAATCTGTAAGGACGCTTTCATCCTTTTGAAGCCACATCCAAGAGTAAGACTTGACAGAGGCAAAGGTTTTTTACACCAGTGACACCTGTCTCTTCCTGACCTGCAGTTGCACCTGGAAACCTTGTTATCTGGCAACCCCAGGAGGAAGCGAGGAGCTTCCCTGTGCAATGGTTTAAAAGCGTAGTAGAGGTTGTGTTTCTCATGAATTCTGTAATGTTACATCAGTGCACTGTACACTGCAGGCGCCCAAGGTAGAGATGAATTTCTTCCATTTAGGCTGTTGGCAACATCTGCAGAAAGAAGATGTTAAAAGAGCTGCTCATTAATTGAACAAGCCTCAGTTACAACCCACAGTACCTGCGCTCTGATTTATTTTTTGTTCATTTGTACAGACAACTACTTTCATTTCATTAGACAATATGGATCATCTGGAATGTCAAAGACGTCAAGCAGCAAAGTGAATACATGGTTTTTCAAGGCCAGTCTTGTTTATGGGGATTCTCAGATAGTTCCTCCTGTCCCATCAATTTTAAACGATTTTTCAAACAAACAAACAAACAAAGAAACAAAAAACACATTTAAATGCCATTTATGCATTAGTTTGCTTGGCCAACATAGGAGATTTCACCATTCTCATTAGAGTGCTAATCTTTAAAAAAGTTTACTTACCATTTAGCATTCTAATGGCTTAAACACGAGAATGACACGAGACGCAAACAAATACAGCAAACAGACAGGTGATCACGAACAAGTACTAAAATCAGTTTGCTGCTAAGTGATTAGAATGTGGGCACAAAGTGCACAGCATAACCCAGGTGTAGGCACTTATAGTCGCACTGCTCGCTGCCTCAGACCCTCATCCCACTGTTTTTGTGAGCTCTTCCTGCTGCAGCTCTACGCACGGACTGGAACAATTACAGTACGAACAGCAAACGACAGCGAGCGTAAAAAGAACTCAGGAACAGGCTGGAATTCCGGATCTTCCCCGAAACAACAGACCAACAGTTAGTCTGCTATCTGGCAGACAGGATTCGTGGGCAGGAGCCTAATCTCTGATCTGCACTCGGGAAGCAGCAAGTGGCAGCGTGCGCCTAATTGGCTTGTTGTCAAGTGCCATTAAACATGACAAAAGAAGAAGGTGCAGCTTTGCGTTGTGGAGACCAGATGTCTGCAGGACTATGTGAGAATGCTAAAGCAAGTTAAACAACAGAATGTACTGGAGGTGTCTGCTTCTATTAGTAATCTAGTGCATTTTTATTTAGACAAAATCAAACTGAAAGCTGTGATGTCAAGATAACAATGAGGGTGAACGACAAGGAGCGGTGATGTAATGTATCCCAGGATGCACCTCTACAGAAAGACGTGGGATGAGGTTGACCAATCAAAAAAATGGAGAAAAACAGAAGGCTTTATTAACTTTCCATTGTGATCCAGGACAAGACCTCAAAGAGACTTCACGATCCCAAACAACACCTGAACTTCAGAAGAGGTTCCCAGAGTTTGTGAAAAGTGGAAGTGGAGCCAAGATTGAGTGATTTGGAGAAGAGAGCGCGTGCAAGTGTGTCTGCAAAGGTACTTGCATCAACAACGCTCAGGGTGTTGACTCAATAATGAGTCCCAGTCCAGTCCACAGACACACCTGGCAGTCAGCGTATTTACATCAAGCGTATGGGTTCAACCTGCTGGAATATGACGGGTTTGTTTTCCTTGTCTGATGCTATAGATAGAGCCTGAAGCCACCTTGTCTGTGGGATACACCGACTACAAGATGTCACGCTTGTGGATCTATTTCCGTCTAAACCTGCGAGAACCGAGGGGATACTGACAAAATGTCAGCCGTGTTGTCCTCTCTCTTAACAGCCTTTCAGCCCTTCAACAGCCTCCGAGACGTTTTCGACATAGAACTGATGCTCGTGCTGGCTCTGTTTTGTTTGTCTTGTGCACCACCTGTGAGGAAACCCAATTTACAGCCTCTGGATCCCCTCTGTAATTTACTTGGACAGCATATCTTCTTCTCCTTCACCAAACAATGACCCCTGCGGTTAAGTTTTTTTAAGCCTTTAACACTCACCTGACCCCCAGCTGCTTCACATTCAGCTGCTGATGCCAGCTTCCCTTTTGTACCACAACCAGCTCATCTAGGGGTTCATTTCAGCCTTGTGGGAGGTGTATTTACCCGTTTGTGCTTGTAGAACTCAAATCTCCCAGCCTTTCATTCTGCACAGCCCGTCTGTAGCTACAAGAGTATAACAACCAGCGAGTCCTGGCGCCCTGTCCGCAAAGCTCCGCTCCGGAGAATCACGATGACCCCACAAACTGCAATAGTCTTGACACACGGACAAGTCAGGGATTGCAGCCACAGACTATTTGCAGTAGCTCTAAAAGCCGCTGTTACCTACATCTCCATGTTCAGGTCGTAGCGATGTGAACATAGCGGACCCTGGTGGCAAAACTCTGACATCACTAGTCACACGGTTTCAGTTTTAATCTTATATTAAAACACATTACAAAGTCTGAAAGCAAAACACTCTCCACTGTTAAATTAAATTATTGAAAATGCACAAGTCTTTGTTGATGCGAGCTAAAACCAGGTACATAAATTCATTCGGGAATGCACCTTAAACAGAGACGACTGTCTCTTCAGTTTGAAAACTAATAAATATGACACTACTTTACAAGTGTAAAATACAGGCAGGCTTTACATTAAGTATATAGGTTTCTTATTTACTGACTTAAACAATCAGTCCAGTAGCTCGCACTACATGATACTGAAAGAAAGCAACAGATGTTCACAAAAATGTGGAGGAAACCTCTCCCAGTCAGTGGATTTGTGTGAAAACCAGGCCATAAGAAACCACTGAGAGAATAAGTGCATTAGCAAAACAGTTCAAAGCAAGGAGTTCAGTCAGTCACCATAAAAATGTAGTCCCACAGTTCAAAGACTTGACCATCCCACGGTCCAACAAGGACGTCCACAGTGCAAAAATAATACAGCTTGGATGCAACAGAGCCTCAAGTGACACCAACACTGTATGTGGTAAAAGAGTATGACAGCAGGACAGTAGAACCGGGAGGATGTGATCGGACCGGTCGGCACCATCAAAGCCTCTGCAGTTCCAGTGCGTTTTCTTGTCCTAATGTCTTCAGTCTTTTCTTACAGCTCAGGTCTTGTTTGTCCAGCAATGCAAAACAAATACTGTACCATCTTAACCGCTGCGATCTGGGAATGCAAAAGAGAAGATTAAAAAAAAAAAAAAGAACTACTATCTAAACAAGTAATGCCAAACCTTTGAACATTTTTGATATAAGCCAAAATAGAAAAATAGAAATTTGACTCCATGGCTCAAATTAGGTGGAATTTATGGCACAGTTAGGAGAACGAGGCCATTTAAATGACAGATCTTAGACTTTGCCAACCTCCCTAACTGTGCTACAACACAGTACAATAATTTGACTGCAATCCAGTTGTGGTTCATGATAGATTATTTCCTTATTATTATTATTATATTATTTCATCACACACCTTCTGTCCTTAATTTTAACTTTGGGAAGCTAAAGACAGTACACATCTGGTCTGGTATAGAAGAGAATCATACTTGTATAATTTTACAGTTTTGCACAATTCCTGCACAAAGACTACAGCCAACAGTGAATCGACTCTCCTCACAATAACAGCAGTTAATATTGAACTTTGCTTAAGTCTATGCCCCAGAGCTATGACAGAAATCCAGATCTGCTGTTTAGCTAAATTAAATCACTGCTTGAAGAGAAATGGACCCCAGTGCTATTTACAACTTCCAAGTAAACATATTCTGCAGCAGAAGGAGCTGTGATGAGTGGAGTGGAAACAGTGAGCAACCGTTGCCAAATGATGCTTTGTTTATAGTTTGTATATCGCCACACTACTGCCACCTGCTGGTATGGAGAGTTTCTGTCCTTGTGGCTCTTTGTGGCACATAAAGCTGTTGTTGTGAGGATTTGTGATTTTTAATAACACAAAACAAGAAGCTGTGCGTTTTTAATAAATATTCTGAGTAGAGGTCCTTCATTTTTGGCTTCAGTCTGTGAATATGGACGTGTATGTTCACGGCAGCATGTTGGGCTAATTGTTTTTTGTTTGTTTGTTTGTTTGGTTTCTCCTGTGTACGTTGCGTGTTGGATTGGATGTTCTGACGTCTTTTAAAAGATGCTTGCATTCCCAAATCCCAGCACTCTCATAAATCGCCAAGTATGTTGGTAACGTTACTATTATTACTAATAGCTAATAACCAAAACTAGAAAAATAAGACCTGGGCTGTAAAAAAGAACAAGAGAAAATCAACATGCACAACATGGAAAGGGAAAATGGCTTCCCCCAGTGCTTGGTCTTGGGCCAAGGATTTGGAAATTCTGTGTATTAACATTTTGTTCAGTCTGTAATGAAGTTCATACCTGCTCTGTGACATAAAATTGGGAGGCGTGTCTCATTTGACCTTGCTTTCTTCCTGAGTATTTTCTTCTATCACCACTATCTGTACACCTGACAACTGTCCGCTGGCATCGAGCTGCAGCCCCTCAACCCCCTCAGTCTCTTGTGCCTCCTGTATTTGGCAATGCGTCTCTTCCCCTTCCTCAGCCATCGTCACCTTCATCCCGCTTTGGACCACCATAGTGGCCCCTTCTCTGCCCGAGTCCCCTGTCAGCTGTAGCTCCATTACCCCCACCGCCTGCTCCACGGGAGTTGGGTTGATCTCGATGACTGTGTGCTCCTGGCCTGCCTCCACCTCACCCTGCATCACCTCCTGCTGCACCAGCATGGTGCCGTCCATCACCTGGCCTTCTATGGGCACCACCTCTCCACCACTGGTCTGTTGGCTGAGGTGCACCAGCTCTACTGGGCTCACCACGGTACCCAGCTGGCTGGAGTCTTGCACAGCGGTGGTGCCAACTAGCGTGAGGCCCGAGGACGGGTGCAAGGTGATTGCGTCTGCCTTGCCATCTCCGGTCACCATATAGCGCGTGAAAAGCTGGGAGCCTGCGGGGAGCAGGGTCACCGTGTTGGAGGATTGAGCCAGTGAGGCGATGGGCAGACCTGCCACAGTGAACGGTTGACTCACAGACGACAGCGAGATAGGTGACAGAACAGTGAACTGTTGCGGCTGCAGGGTGGCCTGCTGGTTAATGGGGGACGTTAGGAGAGTGGTGGTGGAGGTGGGTCTTTGGAGACGAGGCCGTTTGGTCTGGCGCTTGGTGGGAGTTTTGTTTTTGGCAGGTTGCGGGCAGGAGAGAAGCGCACGTGCCTGCTGCTGCTTCCGCTGTTCTTCCAACTGAATCTCCAGATCTGCACAGAGCAAACAGCACAACACAGGACTAAAATGCTGCATCAAAGAAAGCATCAAGTAACCTTTTTAACAATAATGACTTCATTTCAAGTTGGACTATCTGTATTTAGGCCTTTGCCATATTTTGTATATCCATTTTGGCCGGTGTACAGCTGACACGGATTACGAAAAATTGCATTAATAAAAACAAAACCTAGCTAGCTGCTTCCTGAAAAGAAAGCCTGGTTAAGCTGTGTACTCACTAGTGAGTGTGCTGAGGATCTGCTCCTGGCTGGGATCAGTCTGCTGCTTCCGTCTCTCCAGGATCTTCTTGACTGAGTCAAGTAGGCCGAACACTTGAGCGAGGTTACTAAGCACCGCCACCTCTACCAGACAGGAATCTGGGATCAGTATGGCAATCAATCAAAGGGTCACTTGGTCAGTTAGAAAGAAGGAACAAATTCAGACTGTGTAAACATAAAACCAGTATATATGTGTCATTTTCAGTACAGAAACCAACGGTTGTTATAAGAGCCCTTAGACGTTGATTTATCAACAGCAGCTGAATTTGTTCACTCTTTCCATGGAGTCATAAGCCCAACAGCCACAGTACATCAGCATTGTTCTGTACCTGTGTCCTGTAAGCCAGTTGGATCCCTGCGCAGCTGCACACCATTCAGCAGCTCAAGCAGCTCAGCGCTGATGTTGGTCACCACTTCCCCCAGTAAACCCACATCAGCAATGCCCTTCCAGAAATTCAGCGTGTCCTCTGTGGAGAGACAAAAAAGTCTCAGTTGCATAGCACACTGTGAGTTTACACTTGTATGATCTCTGCGACAGGATTGTTAGTGGTTTGCGTTGAGATGTGTGCTCCTTGTGACCTGAAATCTCGCTGGGTTCTTTCTTATCTATGGACTCCAGTGAGCTGGTGCTCCAGTCCCCCTTTCCACTCAGATCATCTGCTCGGTCCTCCACAAAGGCTCCCCCGTTACCCAGGACCACCTGAGCTGCAATTTACACGAGAGGGGAAGTGTATGTAGTGGAAAACAAGAACAGTAAAACTCCAACCCCTCTGTCCTCACTTACAGTCTTGTCAACTGTCAATTCTAAATTCTGATCAGCTGACGGTGTGTTTTCGTCTGCAGCAGTAAAACTATGCAACTAAACATGTACACACACACACACACACACACAAGCATTTTGTGATGATGATTTTCATGGATCAAGAATCAGAATTTACTATACTGCTCAAACTCCTCCTTGCTGCTGCATTAATCTTAATTTCAAAAACACTGCTTTCCTTTCCTTTTTAATATGACTATATAACAAATGAAGCAATAAACACAATATACACAGTACAAATGTCTGATGTCAAAGTTTTCATACACACTGTCCAATCGTGACCTTCGTTTGTTCTCACCTTGAGAAGAGGTGGGCGTGGTAAGTCCACTGCCATCGGGAGGGAACCGTGTGTTGTTGATTAAAAGGTCAAACTTGGTGCTGCGGCATGTGTTAGTACACAGCGTGCTGTGCTGGTAGAAGTCAAGCTGACCGGAGTCCATCATTTTTCTTGAAAGAGCACACGTAAATAACATTGAATGGTTTTAAAAAGATTTTAAAATGAAAACATTTGACAAAATAATCATACTCGCACCTATGAGCAGTTTAGAGGGTCCAGTTAACCTAAATGCAGGTCATATAAAACAACAGTATTTGGAACAGTAGACTGAGGCTGAATTATTTCTCCACTTACATTTGCAAATATTGTGAATTGTCTTTTATAGATATTATAGATATATGTATAGATTTTTTAATTTATCTACCGCTAGAAGCTCATTAGCAGTTTTCAAACAGCTGGGTGCAACAACTGCTAATTCACAAGCGGCATGACATGCAAAACCTTTCTTCAAAACAGTGAGGAATATTAAAAAAAAATTATATTGAAATCTGGCTTTTGGCTCACTAATCCAAATAAAGTACCTCCTCACCTTAGCATGACTCCACCCATCCTGATAGCTCTCTTCCAGTCCTTTAGAGTGGCTTTCCCAGAGAGGTGCACAAACTGTTTGGGGCTGATCAGCTGGTCTTCATACTAGTAAAATGATGAAACACCAGTGTCAGCAAATATAATCTGCAGTATGTCATTTCCATCCATATCTAGGCAAGAAAATAAATCCAAATGAAACCTATTATTGTGTCTGAACTGTTTTGAAGTCACTAACATGCATAACATAACTAACAACAAATGAGGATTGATGGACTCTGAGCTTTCTAAGATTCATCAGCTTATAGAATTGAATAGCTGTTGATTTGAATGGAAACATTAATGTTAGAATATCTACAATTTAATTCTGCCCACTAAAGCTGTAAATTTCACATATTATCAATTACTTTATGGCTATACTAAATTTAAACACTTAAAAAAAAAAGAAAGAAGAAGTTTTCCTTAGTTTCTCCAACTACAATGTTACTAGTAAATATTCAATTGTACACATGTGTAACTGGGACCTGGACCTGGTCTGTTAAATATAACTTTCATCGTGGCTCCCTCTCTCCTTCTGGTTTCTCTCTTTTTCTCTCTCTCCAACGGTTTATAGTGAAACCTTGCTACAAATGTTGTTTTGTTTCAGTCTGGACTTAAAACAACCTGCATACCAACCTTTACGCATTTTACATTGATTCCTGGGCAAACAAATTTCTTCACTAGCAGCATAGCTTTACAGTCTCCACATGTAATTGGACAGGCGATCTCTACATCATCTCCCTCGCTTTGTTCTAAAAGAATAAAGATACAGCATTTTAAAAGATGACAAAGCAGGACGGACATCCCTGCATCACATACCATATAAAACATATGCATCATTAAATCACGTCACTCAGAGAATCTCTTACCTGGTTGCGCTTCAACAGCCATGACAGCTGCATCTGTTTCAGCAGACTCATTTCTGAGACCACAAAACAGCGAAGAGAAAGAGGGAGAGAAAAGAGATGACATGTTTCAGACTATGTGCTGGTCGCAAAACCAAATAAGTTATGTGGAGTTTATTTCATACCCAGTGGTAATTGGTTGGAGCTGGAGGATGACCTGAGTCTTATTAGGATCATCTGGGTCACCCTCGCCGCCTGCCTTCACCATAACCACCTCCCCCATGGACACCGTCACCTCATCAGTGGCTGCCATCACACTCACAGTAGACTAGAGATGAGGGCTGTTTTCATGTAACAGCTATCCAGGAGTGTGTTCATCTGCAGGCGCACAACAAAAAGACAACACATTGAGTGCAAGTGTGGCATGAATAGCACATATACCTGGTGTCATTGACGAACACCCTACACCAATAAAGCTGGTGATCACAATCCAACATGAAGTGTCAAAGACCTAAAGTCTGCTTAAATTCCACACATAACTCCATTCACAAGTTAAAGTCAGGCTTGGATCGAATCCAGCGGAACAGCTGGCACAACGTCAGGTTTTAAGACTTTATACGAGTTTAGTTCTAACAGAACAACGGTTGTTTCGGACGTCGTTGGGATCAGCCTGCGCGTCCTCAGATCTGAGCGCGAATGTGACAATGACGCTTTTAACCTAACGGTTTCGCTGCTATATGCGCTTTGAGAACGACACAAAAAGCAACGCTCCGCTGCGGAATTCACGCCGATGAACAAGTTGCGCCGCTTTTCTTTCTTAAAACTAAAGTCAGTTGCGAAAGATTTTATATGCGAGTTTTACGCGCGCGTTGAGGTCTATAAAAGCCTGAGTTGTTTTTTTTTGGCGCTAGCAGACGTCTGTGTTGTTGGGGGGGAAACCCCAGAATAAATGTGCTGCAGATCACTTGGACCCGCTTGGTTGCGTGTACACGACCTGGGTCGGACGGTCCAAACTTGGGTGGGTTATCCCGATCGCCGTGGGCAGCCCGTGGCTTTTCGCTGCAGAGATCCGCGCGGCTAGTTTCGACGGTAGCCATTGTGGCTAATGCTAGGGCGTAACTTGACGTGTGGAAAGCAGTACGATACTGTGAACCGCGCTGGCAGAGAGCGGTAAAGCTATGCATTTACAGTGCGGCGGTTACGTGCCGCTTGTCTGCGAACCGTACGTCCCTTCGTAACTCTGCATTTTAACTCTCCGCTCCCCCTCAAAATGACGTCTCCCTGTGCGGCGGCACGTACAGCAAACAACGGCGCGGCGACGGCGTTGCCCCTCCATTCCGTGCGAGCCTGGCCGGCTGAACCCCCCGTCCGCCGTATTCCCGAAACCCGCGGCTAAACCGGCCCCTTGTGTCGTGAGCGCCACTGGCAATTTTTCCACAGTCAAGTATGTGTAAATCCTAATGAAATTAGCTTGTCCTTACCGTTTTATGATCACAAACGCATCCCTAGTTTTTTTTTTTTGTGGAGAGCCGCGGCACATGCGCACTTCGCTCATATAGCTTGACTTCCTGCTGAACCGAGCGCTCGCCTTGTTTTCACGCTTTTTTTTTGTAAACCCTGACAAAACCGAAGCGAATAAACCGACTAAAACAAGCGACATCGATAAACACACGTTTCTCGGTGTTGGAAAACGGTCGTTAACCGTTAACGCGTAGACTGATATTCTAAATAACGCGGATCGCTAATGTCCCATTTTGTTATCGCTGGAGCAAATTCCTATTTCAGAATTGGGTTTTGTAAATGAATCTTCGGCGTGAACATGTCTAGAATGTGGACAACTTTTAACTTTAAAACCCACAACCACGCTGAGTTACAATAACACGGTGACGCTTGTTCTATTAGTCGAGTCTCTGAAATGTGTTTGACTATAATCTAAAACACTTCTGATGCAACTAATTAATTTTTCTTTTGAACAGTTCAGTTCGCGGGGCGCCAGAACAAAAGGTTACTAGCAGCCCCTGGGTTAAAAATTATGCTTCCGAAATCTCTTGATGGCGATTCCGCAGAAAGAGTGGAATTCCCCACCCCTCCTGTGCCAATCACAGCAGAAGCCCTTTTTAACGATGCTCTTCAACGTCTCACCGACTGGCGAGCGGCAACATGCCCCTCACTCGAGGTTGCAGCTTTATTAACGTTTCTCTTGTATGTTTAATCTTGTATTGTTTTGGGTTTACTTACTTTTTACATTTACTACTGTATGAGACCGGCGTTGTTTGTGTGTCTTAGTCCATGATTATTGACGATTTACCAAAGTTTATTCTGCAAAATAGCCCGCCGAATTGCATGGTGGGTAAGGGGGCGGGGCGTGTTAACTCTCTTTGGTTTCATTGGTCGTTGTGGCACTTTTGCGGCGTGTTTTGCTATGTGGGGAATTATTTACCACGTTTACATTTTGAGAAATGAAAATTATTCCTGTTAGTTTACAACAAAAAATGTAATACTTTTTTTAATGCAGATTCGAATGCTCTCGCCTCGGTTCAAATAGAAAAAGCAATAATTTGCTCGATCACGGTTCGGATTTTAAAAAGCGGTTGAATTTAGACATTTGACATCGGTTGACTCTTTCTTTCTCTTATCACCACAAGAAAATCGAGGCATCCCATCTAGGTCACGATGATCTTCCAAAGTACTATCACCAGAGGGCGCCAAACAAGATTAATTAGACATCTATTTATTTTTTTAACCAATCAGTAAAATCACAACAAATAAGATAATCCGTTATACATAATATATAAAATAAATAACATTTTTTAAAATAAAGCTGTAAAATGTGACCAAAGGGATCAGAAGCTGCACAACTCTGTTTTACGAACCATTCTGCAGGCCCAATTGAAGCCCTGGCACAGGGTTCATTTTATCATAGTTAGTTAGTGTATTACTAAAAATCTATATTAATAGCATAGGTAAACATCTCAGAAAATCTACTTATTCACAGTTTTTTTCAGAGTGAGAAAAGAAGATAATTAGATTGTTATCAACATCTTATCTGTTCACATTGCTAGAGCTAGGATGTGGTTAGCCTGACTTTGCATACAAACCCTAAACACGTGTCTCTGTGTTCCTTAAAAGTTAACTGCACATACACTAAAGCTAAACAGTTACATATTGTATCTGCTTGAACATGATCAATTTGTCCACACAATAATCACACACTATCGCCATATTCTGTAAACCTGTTGCTCCTTGCTGTTCTTCCAGATATATTAACATTTAGGAATTCCTTTATGAAACAACACATCCAGTCTAACCGTTTCAAATCACTTATAGTCATTCTGCTAATCTAGGCTCAAAGTTCTCATCTCACTCTCAGAAAAAGAATAAGCATATTTCCAAAATGTTGTGCTGCTCATTTAATATTACAGCAAGAGAGAGACTGTATTTAAATTGAACTTCATCATTATTATTCATAATAGTCACTGTGCTGTATCTACACTGTAAGATGACAGTGGTAAACACAAGTTATTTCTAAGTATCATATAGTGATGTCCACTATCTCCATTGATTAGACATCACAGAACCCTTTGCTACCACCACAGTATTAACATAGAAATTCAAATAACATCTTACAATTAAACCCTGTTAACGTGAGAGACAGCGTGAGGAAGATAGGTGATGTACAGTACTGAATGCAGCCACACTGGTTATTAATATGATTTTTGATGAGTTTAGCTATTTTTCAAGACATAGCACCTCTGTGATGAAGTCCTCGCCTTCAACATGAATATGAAATATTAACATCTGATTGTCAAAGAAACAAAAGCAGACTGTATATAGTACACTGTGTTTAACGCAGGATAATAGGTTTTCAAATAGGATTTGAATATGCACAGAAAAGTAAAGGGGTGGTGCACGTAGAACAGAATACATTCTTTACCAGACACTAAGCTGCAGCACGTACTGGATCAGCCACACAGCCTGCATCGACTCAAAGAACATGTTAGCTCGATCACATGAGTGCAACGTAAAAACAGCAGAATGCATCGCCTCTGGTTTACAATAAGTGTACGTGATCCGATTTGATTTTTGGTGAGATGCTGGTGAAAGGTGAATGCACAGTAGGAGCGAAGGTGAGTCTCAGGCTATGTGTACCGTTGTTTATTGTGCACTCCAGGCCTGTAAACGCCAGATTTATATAATCTACAGTCATAAGACTCTGGAATCCTGTGTTAAAGGTAGTTACTGCTATAGTTGGAAGTGTGTGTTGACATGCTTCTCATCACTAGAACAAAAAAGCTGGTGTCATTATGTCCCTAAACTGAAAATCTGTGTATCGGTGTAAAACCTAAAGCTATAGCTATAAAAGTATGTTAATATTATTTAATTTTAACTGGAACACTTGCATAAATGAATGGTAAAGGAGAAGAACAAGCTCTAAAGTCTTTAAAAGACTTCTTCAATTTGAGAAATCCACTACGTTGGCCTGCTTTCAGAGAATTAGTCGAATTGAATAAGCTTAGTGTGAAAACTGGAAGATCTTGCAAGTAAACTGAAACAATAATGGCATCCTGGACATACAAAGTAAAGCATATCATTTTATAATCTAAACAGAAAGATCAAGAGTTAAACCTGTGGTCTCTAGGCATACTGTCGGTATCTGTTGTCTCTGTCTAGCGCAGCACGACCGGAGTTTCTGTGTTTTTGAGCAATCGTAGCACACGTGGCTAACAAGACAACAAATCCTTACTTACTTTCATTCTTGACTTAATTGCACATGTACACACCACGGCATAAGGTGAGCATCTCTTTCAACATCTCTCTACATCAATGGATCCAGTGATTGGGCCTTCATCGCTGCCTCAGGCCTGAATTTTAGATTGTGTTTGTGAACTGAGCTTTAAATGGAAGCAGCCGTTTACCTAAGCCCTAAACAACTGCAGGTAAAACTCCCGCACTTCTTACCGAATCACGTCTAATCCTCACAAGCTGATTCAAGGTCTGACAACTGGAAGATGAATCTCATGTACGGGATGTCCTGCGGTTGTTGATGCTACTGTACAAATACCTAAATGGAACCACTTACTCTAATCATGATGGCTTTTATTTACGGATATAGTTCAACTAGAAATAATCTCTGTTTCATATAAAACATTACTCGTCTATTCACAGAATGGTCGAATGTTCACGTCAATTTGGCGCAAGTGCACATACAGCATACAGTAGCGGGAGCACGGTGTGTTGATGTTCACACTATTGATTACGTAGCTTTAAGTGACCTTTTATCTGTCATCTGTGTAGAATCCACTATTATTTACAATAAAATAGCCACAATTAAATGCAGGCAAAGCATCACACAAACCTTGACAGGTAGAAACCCACAATAGTGCAGTATTTAATGGTAGGCATGCCGGACCACAGTGAGCCATAGTCCACGAGTTTATATGTAATTTCAGTATTCTCTAGCGCCTAATCTTGAGTTCTAGACCCTAAGCTCCAGGACCAGATTACCACTTCACATTTTCTGAATATCTTTGAGCTTATAGGGTCAACATAGCTTGGCTCACGCTACATCACATAGGTTTAGAGATACACTACTTGCCGAAACATCGGGATGTACACTAGGCCCCTGGATGCCAGTTATCAGGACAGCCCACAAATAAAAGCACAAAGCACAAGGTGAGAAGGTGATGGATGGTGATATCACAGGGTGTTGAGCCTGAGCGACTTTGTATAGATGGACAGCTGTGTGACGAGGTGAGCTCTTGGCGTGACAAGACAGTATTTGGATGTGGAGAGTTCTCAGTCAGCAGTGGCAGCCCTTTTCAGAGGTTGTGGCGGCTAGTTCCTCTTCCTCCTCGGCTGGGTAGAAAACCTTGGCAGTCAGACCACTCTTCACGCCATCCCAGCCGTCACGGGTGACGATCTCCCCCATCTTCATCAGCTCGTAGATGTCTCTGGTCAGCAGCTCGAAGGCCCGGTCGACGTTGCTGTTGCATTTGGCCGACGTCTCCACGTAGCGGATACCCAGCTCGGCTGCCAGCTGCTCTGCCTCGTCCCTGCTCACTTTGCGGTCCTTGTTGAGGTCGCTCTTGTGGCCAACGAGGATGAAGACCATGTGGTGAGGCAAGATGTGCTCACTCACCTCTTTGTGCCACTCCCTCACATGGTCAAAGGTCTTGCGATTAGTGAGATCAAAAACTAGCAGCCCACCAACTGAATTACGGTAATATGACGTTGTGATGGACCTGATGGATAGATCGATAAAAAAAACCCATGTTAGTCATTCAAGTGCAAAATCATCCCAAACTTTTTGTTTGTCTGAGTCAGACCACTACCAGTATAGTGAATATAAAACTATAATATAAAACTCTTTAGTTATAACAGTTAAATATAGTCATAGCACTTACACACACACATAGCAATTCTTGAGTTAAGTCATTTTAAAACAAGTCTGACGTAATTTCCCAAGTCTTAATTAGGAAGCCGCTGCAACCACATCATAACCTTGCAAGCTGAAGGTTTTCTTATTTAGGCCGTTGTCTTTGCTGTTGTGTACAAGCCTACAGTTCTGATAGGATCCATAGTGTCCATCATCATATTAGTTTCCCCCCAGAGTCTATTCAACTGCACACTAATCCCACGCTGTTTCAAAACTTGCTGACTGATTTCACAAACATTTTGCACAAACGCAAAGTGAAAGACTTAAGTGCGGTGAAGCCTGAAGTGAACCCCTCATCAGAAGGCAAGGCTTCAAAAGAGAAAGCAGATCTAAGAGCGGTGAGACTTCTCCAGGCAAAGAAACGCTTCAAAGGAAATCTTCCATGACAGCGGGGACGCATGAAACAGACCAAGCAACAGGGTAGAATAATACAAAATGTAGACGTGGATGTTTGCGATAACTTTTGTTGTGTTCTTGCAAAGCCAGAGTCGTAGGGAATAGAACAGGGGCCTCTATACAGGAGACATGCCCATCATCCATGAATGAATGATGCAACGCGATTTTTTAGGCCAGAGCATCACTACATCGAGGGCTATTTAATCAAATCCTGGCCGTTTCCCCCATAGACTATTCAAGCTGTGGTCAACAGTGTCTGTATTATACCACAATAAAAAAAGCAAAGGCTTTCATTCAGTTTAACGGCATCATCAAGCGACGGCGAGCCTCTTTAATTTCCATCCACACATTGTCATACATACGTCAACGTGGTCGTTATAGGTCTATAAAGTTGCTTTATTTAGGCTACATCATTTTTAATGTTTGTACCTGAATCGTTCCTGACCGGCTGTGTCCCAGAGCTGAAGCTTTATCTTCACCCCGGGCTCGATATCAAGTGAGCGGGCATAAAAATCGACCCCGACCGTCGGATCCGCCACATCGCTGTAAATCCCGTCCGTGAAGCGCTTTAGCAGCGACGACTTGCCCACCGTCGAATCCCCGAGTAAGATGATCCTGAACTGGTATTGCCACAAAATATCCATGGCATGTCTAGATGGAGGTGGGGAGACCAGCGGGAGCGTGTGTGGCGTGAAACAAAGCCCTGTGCGTGCGCGGCGTGTTTACAAGCGGCCGCGGCTCCTGCGTCTGCGTCTGCTGCTGCCTCGCTTTCTTCTCAGGAAGAGACGCGGAGCACAGAGCGACCGCAGCAATCATGTGATAGCGTCACATATGATCCACTGCACGAGATATTACAACTAATAACTTGCTGCTGCCGTAAATAACGCAGCTGTGTGTTGGGGAAATGCTTACAGAGATATGCCTGAGTTGGAAAATAGAACGGGCGTAATTTACAATAAAGCTTGCATCTTAATTTGTCAGTAACTAATCAAGAGGGACCCGAACGGATGCTGATGCTTTGAGAGCAACATTTCGCAATAGTGTATGTTGAGCGTGACGCCTCTGATCCGTTGCTGTGTCAATACCCACAATGCTCAGTTGTAGGTGCTGTCCGTGGTTCTGAAGCAGATTGAAGGCTCTTTAGCTCCAGCTACGACCTCACTCAACTACAGCAGACAAACGTGTCTTTGCGTTGACAACAACAGTAGCCGTATGACTTTCACTGAGTGTATGAGGCGTTTAAAACTTTGAATTATCTAGATGACACCGTGAAGCTAATGAGAAAAGACAATACATATCCCGTCGTGCAAGCGGCCCACGTGCTCAGAGTGAACCAATCAGCGGGCTACAGCTCGGCGCAGGCGTATATAACAGCGGAGCGGCCTACGTTGCCTTCTCTTCCTTTTCGCATCTCCCACGAGAAGCAGGACGAGTTAGGGCGCAAGTCTGGTAAGGCCTCAACCAGCGGGTTGTTTCTCTATATACCGCGTGTGGAAAATTGTGCTTTATGTTTGTCTGTTTGTGAATCATCGGCAATAATAATCGTAACTTTGACCGGAGGTGCGCTAATTGTGTTAGCACGCCAACATGGCTAACTTCATCTAGTAATCGTGGCGTGTTGAACTTGTAGATAAAATGGATCTTTGAACACTGCTAATGTTTGTATGGAATCACTGAGGCATGTTTCGCTAGGACACAGAGTTACGAAACCTTAACGTTCTGTTGAATGGCCTATAGATTAGCATGACCAGAGGCGGGTTACCACGTGTCTTACAGTGATGTTGCAGTTTCCCTTTACCTGCACTTCACGGACTTTCACAGTAACCGCTGAATAAAAATATTACATTTAGCATTCATATAAACGGTCAAAACCTGAGCAGCTCATTTGCTGCTATACACGTGCAAGTTGCGACTTAAATCTGATCCCTGATCGTCGTATCTTCTCTTCCTTTGCAGAGTCGACCAGAAATGGCTCCAACGTCATTTCAGCAACGTCTGTCAACAAACCGCACAGGTATGTTGTCTAGATTATAGTTTGTGCGGCGTATGAGGCTCCGATCGAAGCCGATCATGCTCTCACGTAGCAGTGACCGGTCAAAAGGAAGCCAAAAGAAACACTCTCACCGACGGTCGTTGTTCGGTTTTAAATAAAATGTAACCGTTACAACAACATTTGTGTGAAAGACATCTAGTCTAAAACATGGTTGACTTTAGGAAGCTCCAAGACGCGCTGTGACACTGTCTGTTTCTACAGGTGTTGGCTAATCCTACATGTGGACATCTGGGGGAAAAAAGACACTACATGCAGGTAACTACTTGAGCCACACTGTACATAAAAATGCACTGGCTGTGATGACAAACTTGCCCTCACTGACTATAGTCTTGATTGAGATTTCTTTTTCTGAGCCACACAAAAAAGAAACCGCTTGTGTAGAGGTTAAAAACAAAACTAAAACTGTACTTGTTGTAGGTGGGTGTCGCTATTTGAGGGGCTCAAGACTGCAGCTGCATGCGAAATGTAACCAGCCTCCACCTCAAGTAAGCCATGGTTTTGCCTTTTCTTGTTTGTAGTTTAAGCATGCTGTTCAAAGGATCTGGTCTTGAGTACCATTAGGTTCTTGACATGTTGTGGTCAAATTTGTACCATTGGCAGCCACTCAACTGCCCTACATGGCACAAGTAATTCTACTCTGTTCTAAGTCTTCCAACTGTCTGCTTATTCTAGGTGTTCTAGCTGTGCTCTAAGGACAGTCTTCAGTGTGGACTCCTGGACAAGGTGGGTGTGTGTAAATGCAACTTACCAGATTGTGTAGCGTATCTGATCAATGATGATCACCTAATACAATGTGGACTGCTGGATGAAGCTTGCGGATATGGGACTGAGATCATTCTGATGCTAGAGTAAAAGAAATGCACTTGGAACTTTGCTTATTTGTTTCTTCTCTTTTCATCCAGGAAAACGGTGACGGTTCAAGTCTTGCTGCAGACCTAAAGGAGAAACCTTTAGAAGAAGTGTGCTTTAAGAAGCTCAAGGAAAAGCCCACTTTGCTCTGTGTGAAACCAACATGACGGTGTATAATAAAATCACAAACTACTTGTACAAATAGCCTTTGTTTAATTTACATTCAGAAATTTAAGCTGGAAGTGGTTGGAGCATCTATTCACATGAACCTTCGAGAGGACAAAATGACCCCACAAAAACACAAGGGTTGGATAAAACAACCTTTGTAGGTGGTTCATCCAACTGTTCAGCTATATTAAAGTGTGTTGTGTGGTTTTTGAGCGCCCCTATTTATCATTTTCACCCCTCAGAGGGTTTAGGCCACCTGTCATACAGGCGCTGACCGCTTTGTGGAACATGGCCTTAATGAACGGTTTCAGAAGCAACTATTCTAGTAATAGGTGCATTTTGATGGCAGAGCTGATGAAGCAGAAAACCAACTTCGACACCTGTGCATTTAATACTGCAGTTCCACATGAACCAATCTTTACAAGGCAAAATCTCAATTTGAAACCACTGACATGACTTGCTATTCAGATTTCCAATTTAGTAGGTTGTGTATATGTTTATCTATAGCAGGTTGGCATCAGTCATTGGAGACAGAAGGCAATTTGAGCTCTGAAATCTCAGAGTCTGGTGTGCTGCTGCCGCTTCGATCACTGTACGTGTCCCTGTGAGAAAGAGGAAACATGACATGCTATTGTACGTAAACAGGTTTATACAGTGTGTTGAGGGATGTTTACCGTGGTGACAGACGGCAGCCCTTCTGTAAGTAGCTCTGCAGCTTTCCGGCAGAGGCCAGCAGCAAACCAAGATAAGGAGGAGATGGGTTTATGGGACGAGAGGTGAATTCGGGGTGGTACTGCACTCCGACAAAATATGGATGATCTGGAAATATTGATATTAAAAACAAGCTAGAATGTTGAACTTGAATAACCTGTGTTCACAACACAGAAAGCAATTTATTGTTTCATTTTCCATACCATCCAGCTCTATGACTTCCATCCTTTCCCCTTCCACATCTTGACCTACAAAGCGAAAACCTTTCTCTTCAAAGTGAGTCTTCAAATCAGGGTTAACCTGTAAGAAACATGGTTTAACAAACAATCCACAACAAATAGTATTTTGCTGCTCAGCAGATGTTAACAAACCTCAAAGCGGTGTCTATGCCTTTCATCCACATATTCTGCATCTCCATAGAGCTTTCCTGGAACAACGAACAGCTGTGAGCATGGTTCAGACACCCGATGACATATTATTATTCGCCTTCTAACCCATCTTGTACGTACGTAGTACGCTGCTGTTGCTCTTAAACATGGTCCGTCTCTTCCCTAGCCTCATAGTGCCGCCCATTTGACCAGGGTTGTGTTCTGGCATGTCAATAACCTGTCAAAGGTTAAAGTGAGAACCAATTCATGTGTTGGATTAAATCAGAACCAGATTCATTTCTAGAAATAAACTTACCACAGGATGCTTTGTTTCCGGGTCAAATTCAGTTGAATTGGCATCTAAATGTAAAACAGACATGAAATCAGCTACATTAGAATTTAAACACTAACCAGTTACTAATGGATGTGGGACTGAAGCAGTTGAATTATCAGAAGCAGAAATTTAAAAGGTTTTACCAATTCCAGGTAAACCATTCAGTTTAAATGACAGCCTAGGTTACTATGGAGAAGCAAGGTGGGGCCCTTAATGCTCTTGTGTGGCAGATTAGAAAAGGACTCCAGACATATGGAAACATAAATTGTTAAACAAAATAAAATAAAGAAAAGAAAACAAGAGACATCTTTGACTGATTCATGGAGTGATTGACACCCATCCCAAATAGACTTAAGGCTTCTCTCTGGATGCAAAGAACTAAATTCTATACTTGTCTGACAATTACAAGCCTTTGTAGTAGCTAAGTGTCAATGTAGCTGCATCAATTTGGGTAAAACAATATTACCTTTCCAGCCCAGTATGTTCCTGGCAAATTCACATACAGCCAGCTGCATTCCAAGGCATACGCCTGCAGAGTAAGTGTTAACTGTTACTTTGTATGACCAGTTATTTCAATACGACAGCGTCTAAAACTACTGTTCTCTGCTTTAGGTGTGAAGTAAGATGGCGACAGATGTTCCATACCCAGGAAAGGTTTTTTCTGTTTTCTGGCCCAGTTGATGGCTTGAATCTTTCCTTCTGTTCCTCTGACACCAAAACCTCCAGGGACCAGGATGCCGCTGTGGAGAGAGATGGAAAGAACAGGTCATCAGCCTCTTTAGTCTAATGTCCAGGTTGTGTTAGTGCCTCAGCACTCACTCAGCACTGCAGAGCTTCTGCCACGCCTCGTGGTATTTCACTGGTTCATCCTGGAGTGTGCTCGGCTCCAAATATGCAGAGTCTATATACTGGAAGAGAGGATATTGTGTGAAGTAGGAGGACTGACGCCAACTTAGTTTGGTAGTTTGGTTAGTGCTTTGGCTGCTTACTAGCATCTTCAGCAGTTGCTCAGTACTTTGGTCATTTATATCAAGCCACATTGAATTAAAGAAGTATGTCAGCCATAAATCCATTTAGATCAACTTAAGAACAAATGCCAAAAACAAGAGAAAATATTTGGCAGGTGAGAGGTTTTGTCAACAATTAAGTGTACAATACTTAATATATTATTTAAAAAAAAAAATTATGCAAGATGCTCGACAGACGGGTCGGTGCATCGGCAGCAGCAATGCGGTCTGTTGTGGTGAAAAAGAAGCTGAGCCAAAAGGCAAAGCTCTCTATGTACCGGTCGGTTCCTACTCTCACCTATGGTCATAAACTTTGGGTCATGACCAAAAGAACGAGATCCCGGATACAAGCGGCCAAAATGAGCTTCCTTCGCAGGGTGGCAGGGTGCGAGGGGTGTTAGGGCGAGGAGCTCAGTCACTCGGAAGGAGCTCGGAGTAGAGCCGCTGCTCCTCCACATCGAGAGGAGTCAGTTGAGGTGGCTCGGACATCTGTTTAGGATGCCTCCTGGACGCCTCCGTGGGGAGGTATTCCGGACATGTCTGGCTGGGAGGAGGTCCCAGGGAAGACCCAGAACACGCTGGAGAGACTACGTCTCTCGGTTGGCCTGGGAACGCCTTGGGGTCCCCCCCGGAAGAGCTGGAGAAAGTGTGAGGGAGAGGGAAATATGGGGCTGCTGCGCCCGCGATCCAGCCCAGGATAAAGCGGAAGATGCTGAAAATTATACTTATCAATCAGCTATGTTAATCAATGTTTCATGGTGCTTGTGCACTAATATAACTTCCTTTGTCCTAAACCTAATGTCAGCAGAATTACACTAGAAGCTTTTGTTTATATGTATACAAAATAAATAAGTGGCATAGCAAGCATGTACCAATACATGCATGAGGAGGCATAGACTCGCTGTACTAACAAGAATACAGCATCAGCACATATGTGCAGTATCCGTGGGCGCTACTGATATGAATTAAAGACTAAAAAGACGGAGACTAAGTCGCTGCACACAGTGCAACTCAGTAAGACATGAGCACCAGCGAATGTATGCTGTGTAATAATGCAGATATTAATACATGATGTGGGTGATATGCTTGTGTACAGGGCAGCAGTGGCTCAGAGGTAGAGCTGTAGGATCGGTGGTTCGATTCCTGCCTTCACCAGTCATATGCCGAAGTGTCCTTGGGCACTGAACCCCAAGCTGCCCCCGGTGTGTCTGAAATTTCTGCTGTGCTACATAGCAGCTCTGCCACCGGTGTGTGTGTGTGTGTGTGTGTGTGTGCGAACGGGTGAATGAGACACAGTATCAAAGCGATTCTACCGAGAGGTAGAAAAGTGCTATACAGACCATTTACATACCTTAACCTCTAATTTGTGACTAATGGCCAGGGCTGAGTGCTCCAGTGCTTTGATAACAGAAGCATAAGAGTCAGAGAATTTGGTGTACTTTCCAACCAGTGCTATAGAGCAGTGCTCCAGCAGTCTGTCTGATCTGTAGGGGCAACATGCAGAACAGTACAACATCAGAAATAAGACCCAGTCAGCAGTTTTCAGGGCCCTTCCAGGTGCCCTTTAACCAGTAGCCGACTTTCATTGCTGACTCACCTGTCGGACATTTCCTTCCACTTAGTCAGCATTTTCCTGGGTCGGGTCTCTATGGGCATATTGAGTCTTCTGCTCAGGTAGCTCACCACACCTTGATCCTCCAGCAGTAATGGGACTTTGTAGATGGAGGACACGTCGTGCACACAGATGACCTGGAAAGAGAGGAGTCAGTAAGTCACCGTTCATCAGAGATGACATAATATAGATGTGCTTCACTGTGGCGTACCTGTTCAGGTTCAACGTGGCAGAACATTGAGATCTTTTCTTTGACCGAGTTCTCCAGGACGGCAGAGCAACGGCACATTATCTGTTATTTGTCAAGAAATGAATTATGATGACCTCTCAAAGAAAAAAACTGATTGATTACAGACTAAAGTCAAATGAGGCATCATGTACATAGAGACTGTTCTTATTGAGGTAAAGTGCTCCCTAACTATAAACCTCAAACATTTGTTTGTCATAAAAGTGAGCCAGTGGAAATAATGTATCAGCATTAGTTTTGTCTTTTCAAACATTGTTACATATATTGTCTATACAAGGTGACCACTGGTTTCCTACAAGGCAACTGCCATGAAAGGGCACAGGGCACTTTTTAATGTTCAGGCTTGATGGAGCAGACATTGAATAAATATGAAAAGCATTCAGCAGGAATTACTGACATATGTATATATTAATAGGTTCTGGGAACAGAACTCACCAGATCTGGAGACAAGCCCAGTCCTCTCAGCTCTCTGACGCTGTTCTGTGTAGGCTTGGTCTTTTGCTCTCCAGTTGCACTGGGCTGGACACAGTAACAGAGAGATTACATGTCTTAAGCCGACTCTGTGTATACAACATGTGATGCATCTGAACAACAGCAGGCTCTTCACCACATGATCACCACGAAGGCACGTCGCCTTGAAAATAATGATTGACATTCTTTATTGATCTCCTTGGGGAAACTGTTGTTAGACTGCTGCTAGATGCTAGGGGCAGCGGTGGCTCAGAGGTAGAGCTGTCGCCCACCAATCATAGTGGTGGTTCTTTTCCTAGCGCCCCCAGTCATGTGCCAAAGTGTTCGTGGGTAAGACACTAGACCTCAAGCTGCAGCCAGTGTGTCAGCCTAAGCTGCATAGCAGTTCTGCGGTGTGTGAATGTGTGTGTTTTTGTGCGTAAATGGGCCGCAGTGTCAAACAGCTTTGAGAACCGATAAGGCAGAAAGGCACTATACAAGTGCAGACCATTTACCATTAGATGATGTCTATGGGGGTTTGATGTCTCAACATGCTGACAGGAGGAACTGGGGTCAGGGGTCACTGCAACTCAGTTTATGAAGGAAAGAAGCTTATGGTTCTACTTGGATTTTCTTACTGGTCACAAACCACATTACTTCCTTTTTTTTGTTCCCGATAAAAGTAATAAAGAAAAAATATTTTTTTTTAAATGTCTAATGATTAAAAGTTCCAATATTGCATATTTCAGAGCCAGTTTCTCATGGGTGACTGATAAATAAACTGAATCTAACTCACTATTGTGAAATTAAAAAAAAAACAAAAAACTAGTGCTTGACTTGTTGTCTCTGCTCATGCAGCCAAAAATGTCTCTCAAATAAAAACAATAACAAAAAAAAACCCCACACAGCATCCTTGTTGTTAAGGAGCGATGCAAGCTCTCCCTCTTGTGTTAATGTTGCCATTCTACACTAAAGATACTTTCCATGGACAGGTGTCAGTCGCAGTTGTGGAAGAGTGGGAAATTAGCATTTTGATATAGATGAACAATTAAATTATGTCAGTGTAACTGAAAGGTTTACTCTCAGATAAAAGCACAGACACCTAAAGGTGTTATCTCACCTGTGGTATTAGACTGACGTGAATGTTACAGAAGTTCTCTCTCTTCACTTTGAACTGGAACTGCCTGAAGGCCTCTATGAAGGGCATGCTCTCAATGTCTCCGACTGTGCCTCCTAACTGTAAAAACATACGCACACGGTGGTAATGCCAGTGGACTGTCAGCAGATACGAACAGGGACTTGACACCGTTAACTGAGCTGCTTACTTCTATCACGCAGACTTGAGGCTCTACCTCATCGCGATCAACTGGCACTTTGGCCTGTTTCACAACCCATTCCTGGATGGCATCCGTGATATGTGGCACCACTGGTATGAAAAGAAACGAAACACAAAAATAAGATGACAAAAGGGAGTTCCATTTTATTTTTAATGGAATGCCAATTGCCTAAAACTTGTTTTCACCTTTCCATTATTAGATATCAGGTATCAAACATATACACTAAAAATAAGTGTAAAATGAAAACAAGGTCACTTTATTATGACATCCTCTTCAAAATAAAACACCAGCTGTCTTACCCTGCACCGTCTTGCCCAGGTAGTCTCCTCTCCTCTCCTTATTGATGACTGACTGATAGATCTTGCCGGTGGTCAGGTTGTTGTCCCTGGTCAACCGGATGTCAAGGAAGCGCTCATAGTTCCCCAAATCTAGGTCGACTTCACCCCCATCGTCCAAGACAAACACCTCACCTGGACAGAGCGAACACAGGACAAGTATTACATATACAACACGTGGCTCATTAATTATGAAAGCATGAAATAAGAATGATCGTACCATGCTCGTATGGTGAGAATGTGCCTGCATCTATGTTGATGTACGGGTCAATCTTGATGGCAGTCACATGCAACCCGCACGACTTCAGGATTGTGCCCACGCTACTTGCAATGATGCCTTTACCGATGCCAGAAATGACTCCTCCGGTGACCAGGATGTATTTCATCATTGTGCTCTGGGGAAAGATAAATGATTAAGAACAGGTAAGAACATGCAGATTGCACTAGTTCCAGTTTTAAGATATTGAGCAAAGAGACACTGGTAAGATATATTAGAATTAAACGTATTGTATAGGCAGTACAGTCAATAAAAAGCAGGCTTTTAAACCTACTTCAAATTAATTTACTATGTCCGACATCTGCCAGCTCTAGAACTCTGCTCCAATAGCCAACAGTGCATTCTGGGAGGTGCTGATCAATGATGGGTTCATCTCAAACATGAGATAGCGTCCTCCAGGATTAATAAATCAATTTCAAATCTGCTAGAATTTGCTGGTAGGACAATAACTTGGATTTCAGAGTTTTGTGGAACGTTGTTTATTCTTTGCTATAGTTCGCCGTTTGCTCTTTAGCAAAAAATAAAACAAAACCTACCTGAAAGTGTTGCTAAGATGATCAAACCACAATATACACATTTACCGCCAAGACCGCTTCTTTATTTTCGTTATAATAGTCATTTCGCCATATTCAGTATCTGTACATTTGAAAGCCAAATAACAGGTTAGCCGCTTAACTTGTAGAGTTAACTTGTTTACATACACCGGGACAGCCCGCGTGTGTGGGAAATTACACAGTCAACCTACAAGTAAAGTGACCGCCCGCCCCGGTCGTACGCAAACAACATAAACGAGACGTACCTATAGCCGCCAGCGTTTTTAGCTATATGATCATTGCTGTAGCGTTAAGGCCAATACTTTGCTCTCAAACCAGAAACTCTTTAACATTATAAAGCAGCAAACCGATCAACTGCTGTACAAAGTACCGCTGCTGTGCTACGTTTACTACTAAGGGCGGCTAACGCTGTGTATTTCCAGCTGCATCAAGTGAGCGTTAGCCAGCTCCCAGGGGACCTGAAAGCTCACTGATGCATTCGAAATAAAAGCTAACGCGACGACTGGAATCTTTATAGAGGAAATTACTCACACACGTCCCCAAAAGGTACCAGTCTACAGTACTTAAAATTAATTATTTATACACCTCATGAGCCAATTGAAATCAAACGTTTCCCGACAATACTACATTCTATTTTCAGCGGCATTTTATTGAGATACTTCCACCGGAAGTCACACATGCATATTGCGTCTAGCAAGTAACTTTAGTATTTCGGCTAGCTAGCCTCTCTCTTTTTAACGGCATCAAATTTCAACTCACCAAAATGTTCTTGAGCCAGGACTGTCCTTCAAAACAAGCGGTTTACGCGCTCTACTGCCAGAGGCTAAATTTAGATCCCGATCGCAGCGTCTGTGCTCGTTAGAGAGCCATCCATCCGCAGCCTGGCTCTACACGTGTATGGACCACGATGTCAGGCTGCAGTACATCATTCATCTCAATTTACGCTTACAATACCGTGCGACTTTCAGGGACACCTAGGAAATTCCCCGTTGCCCTTTAAAAGGCATTACACGCGGACAGGTTTAGGCTGCATATTTTATGCTGTATTTGTTATTTTATTGAAGTTTAATTCATTTTCGAATCTCACACTACATGCATGCAGTGTTTAAATGTTGATGATAATTTTTATATCAGAGTCCTGAATACCAGAACGTTAAAATAAAAAAAAATAAAGCATAGTTGTTATGTATTTGGTCACTATACGCTCTTATGGGTTAAGATAAACTAAAGCAAATTATAGGGAGTCAACACATGGCAAATGCACAACACACAAGCAAGTTATGTAAACTGCACACATATGACAACACAGGTGCAGCAAAAAAAACAACAACAAACAAACAAAAAAACCTAACAACCTGACCACACATGCTGCAAATAACACAGAGACCAAAAGAAATGTTCCCAAGAGGCAAAAAGTAAATGGACTGTTCTAATCTCCATCTAAATCAGACTAACAATACACAAACAGTCATGATCTTGCACGCCTTCAATAACAACACTCATTAAATATACAAGCGGGTTGTGGAAAGGTAGGTGAAAGAGTGTTTTAATAACTGGTTGAACCACCTTTGGCAGCAATAACCTCAAGCAAGAAGCAGTTCTTCCTCGGTGCGGATTAGATCAGCACAATGTTCAGGTGGAACTGTTCTTCCTTATAAAGTCACCTCAGCTCAGTCACATTCTGGTTTGGATACTTTATATATTATTGCAACAAAGCAGTACTTTCATTTTCTTGCTGATCCTGTTGAATAAAGTGCAAGTACCTTATATAAATGTGTAGTGAATTTATTAATCTCAGAAAAGTCAGTCACAAAACAGACATACTTAAAGCTAAGAAGAAGTACTCAAAGTACGAGTTAGCAGCACATATATATTATAGTACATAAGAATAAAAAGTAAAAGATTGTGTCATGAAGTGTTAGACTACGTATGTAAGGTATGTAAGTTTATTTACTCAAGCTGAGTTCTACTTTACTTGAATACTTTACAATTTATACTTTGACTATACTGCATTTGAAAGGAAAACTTCCCTTCTTTTGTTACCAATAGTTTGCTACTAGTTGTGCATTAAGAGTACTGTTACTTATATGTTTTTTAATTTGACTTTTACATAGAGGATGTCTACACTTTTTAAAGTAAATAATCCCTAAGCAGTATTATCAATAAATGTAAATATAGATATTATTATTATTATTAATTTTTTAAGTAAAGTACATTATGTTACTGTAAATAGTTTATTGTTACTTTTCCTCAGTGTCTACATGTATATTGGCCATCGTCTTTTTTTGTGATCATGAGCGCCTGAAGGCAGCACATTTTGCATTTTTGAATCATCAGGGGGAGCTCTTGTATCACATTTAAATCCCCACAGGTAATAGAAGGCTAAAGTAGCAACATGCTTCTGTTAAGGAAGACTACACTACAGATTTTATCATCGATAGATTGTTTTGCTTAAACCTATTTATCTCTTTTTTTCTCAAGATTTATTGGAGGATATCTCTGTGAAAACCTGTCCTCTTACAGGTTAGTACATAGAATAAGTGAACACAAGCTTAACTTTAATGCTGGTGTCAAAGCCAATGTTTCCTGACAATGCATCAGAGTGGCCGCTCTGACAATGTGAACTGATGCTCAGAGACGACAGACAGGCTGAATTGGCCCTGCAGCAGAAACAGTCTGGTGTCAGGAGGCGCAGAGATGTTTTCCTGTGGGTTCCTCTTTCTCTCCCCGACACAAAACAACACTCTCTGCCTCATAATAGATGGCCACAGTCCAAAGTGGTTAGTTACAGTAGTTGTAGTGTGGAAAGGTCAGTGGTCCTGTGATGTGCATTGCCGTGTTTTTCATCCTCGTAGCACTCGGTGAGATATGAAGTCCAGGCGGGGGACGCAATGCTCTCAATTTACTCAAACTGTGACTCGCTGAGATGAAACAGCACTATGTCCACACACAGCCTACTGTTGTTTAGATCATCTGCAACCTGGTTCATTGGGCTCACTGTGTGGGGGAGTGCTAGCACGGCAAATTAAAATAACAAAATGATGGCGTTAGTGACTGATGACTGACTCACAGGCAGATAACAGCTGAAGCTGACTGATGCTTCTATGTAACAGCTAAATCTCTACTTGTGAGCCCTAGCAGTCAGCTTAGTCTCTGGACCAGAGAGGGTGGGGGGTGGGGATGGGTGGGGTGGCGGCAGGAGGAGGAGGGGGGGTCTAATGAGAGTTTTAATTCATTTTTTACCGGAGCTGTGATTGAATTAAACTCCCACAGAAGGGCTGGAGCCTCTCCTCACCACAAGCTATTTCCTCCTATTAGAGATGTAACAGAAGCAGCAGGCCAGGGAATCGGGTCAGTTAGAAATGAAACTCAATGTTCTCCCTTAATTTTATGGAAACATATACTCTTACAGACTCTACGCATCTGCTGCCAGTAAAACCTGTGGGCTGCTAATATTCAGAGGCAGCTGATAACCCTATTGCTGTGCCTACTGCTATGGTCAGCTGCAAGGTTTTTTTTTATCAATATAAGGGTTTTACACACCCAGTGTAGGTGCTGTAACAAGTATGTTACATGTTCTTCCTGTGAGGATCACTTTTATTTAATAGAGAAAGTTGATTAATAAAGGTACTTTCAGTGGTGATAGATGTCATTTCAGCATTTTGACTGCAGCACGTTACAAAGTCCACATTCCTTGTGGACAGTGAAGTGAAGTGAAAAGCCTTTCGTCTGCCCTATAACCACAGTTGACACTTGGCTTTAAATTGCAGTAGTACAGTAAGAAGAGTTTTAAAATACCTATTGATACCATGTGACTTTGTCTGCACCTACTTCAGCCTTGTCTGAGACCGAATCCTAGTCGCAGGGCACCAGGCTGCGAGGACCAGGCGTGCAGAGTGTGTGGGGTTTTCAGAATAACGGTATCACACGTTTACACTAAGCTGACCTACATCTAGATCCTGAATTAATTGCTCTGTAAAACTGTTGAACTTTCTCATAAGAAACATACGCACACAATTATTTGAGGTGGATCACAATATGACCGTAAATGTTGCCATTTATCTGCTGGTACTATACAGTTGTCATCAACCTCAGTTATACTTCATTTGTTCATAGAAACAGGGGTTCATGGGTGGACAGGGCCCTAATGTTTAATGTGTCCCCAATCTCTCCACAATTTCTCAGTTCCTAAAGTTACAGCAATGTCTTAGAATGTTGCGTTTTTCCATACTTATAACAATGCATTTATGGCTGTATATAATTAGTCTTATTGTGACATAACATTTTGTCATATGAAAATATCCACGTAACACGGTGTTGTGGACACCTAAGTAAAAAAAAGGTCATCTGGCCATCAGTAATTGCTTTCATTTCTGTCTGGATGCAACAGTTACTAAGCAACTAAATATGCAATATTGCATATTTAGCTGCTTATACAAAACGTGCAGACATGCATTGTAGCATACTCTCGCTGGGATTCAGTCACTTCCTGGCCTCCATGCCACTCCATGCAAAGCATATGAAGATCCACCAGTGCACGGATAACACAAGCGGTGTTAGCAGGAACTCACGTGTCACCAACAGTGATACTCAGGGTTGAAGGAACGGTACAGACGGCCCACAGCAATGTGTGCTCTCCAGGAAATATTGAAACAGAAGTGATTACAGTGTCAGGTCACCAACAGGGAGAGTTGGTTTCAATGAGATACAGCAGAAGATGGATGGATGGAAGAATGGGCACATATACAGTTACTGAAGAGTGATACGAACTCTGGTACATTTTTACTGATGCTGCTGGCTGAAAAATGTTTCAGCATTTGCTCAAGGTGACATTTTTGTCAGCACCATGAGATGATTTTTTTTTCCTAGTGTGGGATGTCACAATATTTTTGGGGAAATATGCTTAGTAGCTTTCTTTGAGAGGTATGAGAGGAGATAGTGTGAATCTGTTTATGATGTTTGTTTAGCATTTGGCAAAATATGCCAAATGCTAAACAAAGTCTGGCCTAAGATCGAAACTAAACCAACCAGTGCCTGGATTCCCCACTAATTAACACGCTGGATCTCATTTCTTATATCAAATTGTAATTAGACAAGAATAAACAACAATATGTGGTTACATGGTAGCAAAAGTCTGGCCAGTATCAGTTTATACTGGCAAACACGTAAATCAGTCCAATTCATCACATTTAAAATGCACGAGCCTCATCCCACTCATTCACCACAAATGCTGTATGTCTGTCCTACTGCAGCTTTAGTAATAAGTCTGGGGTTAAACGCTGCCCTGAAGTGGTTTAGTGCTGAGGACTGGCTTTTTGTGTGTGAAAGTGTGAGCCCACAGCGGAGTGGAGTGGAGCTGTGGAAGGGGGATGGGCAGATTGCTTTCTCTACACCATGGTGATGATTTCTCTCTCCCTCTCTCCCTCTCTGTCTCACGTTTGCTGTCACTTTTCCAGCTTTCAACCATCATTAAGTCCGATAGTACTTTGTTCATGAAATGGGCCTTCAGGAGATACTGCCAGGAGTTCTTCTCAGTCCAAGAACCCAGTAGAACTATTCCTAATTTCTTATTCACAAAAATAAACAAAATAATGCTACGCTTTGAACAGCTGTATCTTTATTCCATTATTTAGTCCAGTGTGACATATAGCATGTGACGCAATTCCCACTGTGTGTACACTGATATGATTACACTATGTGTGAGAAATGTTTATTCTCTGTATATACAGAGGTCCAGTGCAGGCGTGTAATGCAAAATCATGGATTTTTAGAGATCCAGCTCGTCCAGTAAACTGGTGACACATAATCAATTTACGTCAAGTTAAAGGACACAGGAAAAGCTGTGCAGAGATGAGACGGGTATCAGTACTAAAATGAATAATGAAGCAACTATGATCAGGCTAACATTGTGTTTCCATGTGCAAATTCATCAATAAAGATTAGGGAGCCTGTTCCTTCACAACACTTTGGTTCATTTAGCTCTTACCAGTCCATAAAACTCTTGTGGTTGTCGGTGATGTCATTGGCTGTGACAACAGCTCCCACAACGTTCCTGATTAATCATTCTGTTAGTGACAATTTAATACATTAATAGAAGTCGATTAACTTATCTTTCATCATGTCATTCACCTGAATATATTTTATTGGAGAATTTAAACTATGTTGAATTTGGCATCTATCTATGGTTTGCCACCCTTACATTTTGTTCATTCATTCATTGATGTCTACTCTAGGTCATCATCATCATCATCATCATCATCATCATCATCATCATCAACAACAACATTAATAATTAATAATATGTGTAACATTCCTAATTATGATTATTCACATAAAATAATTTAAGTGGAAATCTCATGTGGCTTTGTTTGTCATACTTAGCTTCCACCTGATTCCAGCGCAGGAGTCAATCTGCCCTAACAGAGATGTAAGTGAGCACGTTTAGATGAAACATGAACTCTATACTCTGCACTGGAGCAGCACCACACTGATGCTTTACTGCCCACTCCTCCATTGTGATTTTTTTTTTTTGTCTCATTTAATTATGCTGAGAGGAGGACATGGAGAAGTGCTTTTTGTACTTGCTGAAATATAACTGGGTTGTAAGGGAACATCAGCAGGAAAACTGTACCACCCCCATCCCCCCCCCCCCCACACACACACACCTTGCTCCATCGTCTTCCTTTTATTCATTGGTTAATTGCATCATCATCTCCCCCACAGCCTCAGTGGTGTCAGTGGAACAGCTGGGGCTGTTCCTGGAGCAGAGATCCTGGGAAACATAAATCAAAGCTCCTCCCGGTGCCATTGATTGAGAGGTAGGAAAGGGCTCTCTGTTTATTAGGATCTTACATAAGTAAGCAAACAGAAATGCTGTGTATTGTTGCTATTTTCTCTGAAATCTTTTCTGCTTGTTAAAGTTCTTTGCTGGTGCCCTTCTTTGTGATAGATGTTTTTATTTGGACAGCACAGCAAAAGGTTAGAATTCTCTCTCATGCAACCATGTCTAAAATAGCAACACATCTACTGTAATCAGTGGGTGGATAAGTATATTAGGATGCCAGATATTTCTGGAAAGAATGAAATGCTACAGTAAAGACTCTCAGTCAAGTTGAAAGTTGAGTCATGGGGTCCCTAGCAAAGTCCAAGACTCAACGTCCAGACCCCTTTGTAAAGGGAGGCAAGCTTTAATACTGTACAGTATCACTCAAAGCCACACATGCATGAAAAGAGGACATGGCAATTTGAGCTAAACTGAGCTCCATGGTCAGTGTCTATTGAACATCTGTGGAAATGCTTTGTTTTGGTGTCAGTAGAGGGTGTAGAGCTGTAGAGGAGAAGCATTAATGATGCATATGAACGTGTGTCTCCCTTCATTTGCAACAGGAAACAGGAGCGGTAACAGGAAAGTAACATTGGAAGACACAGAACATACACATGGATGGATGGTGCTGCTGCAGGACTGCGTTGGTATGATCAGACTTGGCCCAAATCTGATTTTACTGACTATATCTGCTTTTTATGTCAGTCTGACCATCGAAAGGGGCATGAAATCAGTTTTTTTAAATGTGACCTGGGTCAATTATTTATGTGCTCCTAAATCTGATATGTATCTGATCTGTTCCAGTGTGACTTTAGTCTGACTGGCATGGTTATATCATACCCCCCCCCCCCCATCCTTCTTCTCATTATAATTTGTTTATCAGTTTGGCAGATTCCACTGCACAACAATTACAAAATTAAATTGTACGGACGTCTCACGTCCATGTTTACTTTAAGTCACTTTAGAGCCGCATCACATAAGAGTTTACAATGTGCAAATCAGTGCGTTAGAAGAGAAAAGGAAGCCAGTAACATTCACAAATGTGCTCATTGTAATAAATGCATGTATGATCCAAATGGACGTTGTGCCACATTTCCTCCAAGCGTTTCTGAGCTACAGCATTAATGAGAGAAGTGTTCGATTTAAGTGGGCGGTTGTGCCAAATTTGATTAAGTTACCAAATGGCATTTCTGTTACAGAATAAGCATGAAATGAATGGGATTTAGACTTTAGAGTTTAAACACTTCTTGCTTGAGTCAAATTGGAAATTCAGGAGAAATCCTTTCCTCTGCTTTTCTCTTTTGAATGACATACAACGCACATGACTGTTCGCTCTTGACTGTAGATCTGTCACTTTGTTCACGTGACGGTCACTGTCACTAGTCTGTGGATGTCTTCTTTGTACATCTCTGGCCTTAAATACAGTTTTGCAACTATTTGCCCTCTGTGGTCACAGGCTCAAAACATGGGTTCATTGTCACCTACTGTTGCTCAAGGGGGAATTGTTTGGTTTGATTTGTTACAATTACAACAACAAATGTTACAATTGTTAGTTTAATGTGATTTGAAGTTGTTATATTGGTAATTAGATCCTAATCCTAATCATCAGTGACGTTTGAGGTTACTGAGATACAAAAATCTTCAGCTTAGCTCTAATCCAACACAAAGCCTCTCCACCAGACAAACTACGGTAAAGATCGGTGTTGTTTTTCTCCTTAGAAACATCAGAGGTTGATCTGTAAACTATTCCATTTTATTTTGGCATCAGAGTTTAACTTATTCCACCAGTGGGCTGTATTTTGCTCAAAGAGCCAGATGTGTGACTATGTTTTAACAGCTGGCATGGTGACCTTCTTTGGAAATGGTGGCCAGTACATGATTGGAGTGTGGTGCACCACAGCTGTTTAATTTAGGGTGGGAATGATGTAGACCGTGTTATCCCAACAGTCCTGACATGTATCTGGAGCAGCAGGCTCCAGTTGGGCTTCATCTTTACTTTAGTAAACAGTGATACTAAATTTAGGAATTGATTTATTTGTCTGCTTAAGCAGCATGATAACAGCAGAAATGCCTGTAGCTGAAATAGCAAAGACAAAGGGAAATAGCACTAGTTGTAGTGGTAGTTCAGTAGTTATAATGGTTGCAGCATCAGCAGCAGAGTTTACCAGATGCAGCAGTAATAATAGTAGCAGTAACATTAATAAGAGTGTTGCAGAAGTGGAAGTAATGTAGCAGCAGCTGTAGCTGATCAGTAGTAGTATTAGAAGTATTAGGAACTAATAACAGTAGTTAGTAATGTGAGTAGTTGCAGCAGTAATAGTGGTAGTAGTTCGAGTAGGATCAACAGGGATAAGAGTTTTCAGGAATGTTAGGTTCTCTTGAGGGTGAAGCTCAGAGCAGTCGATGTGAAAGCAGGCCTCTGACTTCTGTAGAACATCCAGGTTTCATCTCCTTCCCATTCGAAAGGCACCTTCTTACGTCGCGTGTCCACTCTTGGAGCTTTCAGCAGGAGACAGTAGTCATCCTGGGCACTCACATGGAATCCATCCGCAGCAAACACAGTGATCTACATGTTATGACATTTTGTTTTTCTCCTGCTGAACTAAGCGATTTAAACCAACAGACAATTTTATTTTAATCTAAATACACTTCTGTATTCCTTCTGAATGGGAATTACACTCTCCTGTTGCGTTAACAGATCCTCAGGCTTAAATTTGTGTATTTCTTTGAGGAAAGCTCAGTTTTGGTGTTGGTGGTATGAGAAAGGCTGCTGAGCTAATTGTCTTGTGAGGAGATTGACTCCATTTACATATTTGACATCAAATCATTTCACAATAACTAATGTTCAGTTTCCACATAGGTGCACAATATGCCACACGAAGCAGGTCATGAATTGTAATAAATTATATTATGTAATAAAGCATTTCCCCATAAATCTTGTTATTAACAGCAGATACAATCAAACACACATGCACACAACGGAGCTACTGTACATTTAAAGACTAAATTTTGTTTATTTTTAAAATTTCAGTACATAAATAACAAGGTGAATAACAATAATTATATGATATATACTACAAATAGTGCCTTGTCATTTTCTGCCCAATCGGTAAAGTTGATGATGGATATCTTTCCACATATATCACAATAAGTTGTTTCATCCAAATGCCCTTTTGTGAAATATACTGTGTAATGAAATTCTCGCCAAGCATTGTGTTGATAGGCGCAGAAGTTTTTCTTATGATGGTTGTGCCAAGATTTATAAAGTTAATAAATGGTATTTATTTTACACGCCAATGAATGGGATCGACGGACAGAACGGGGAGGGAGATCACAGCGACAGGACCTTTGACCTTTTGACCTTTGACCACCAAAGATCATTTCATGCTTGAGCCGAAGTACCAAACTGGAGGATATTCTGTCAAGGTATTTTTGCGATATCATAAGCAAGGTGAGGATGCAAGATCACGGGGACTTTTGACCTTAAACCATCAAAATCAAATAATTTCAACTATGAGTCCAAGTTCCTGAAAGACGTATGTCGCCAGCACAGAGACATGAAAAAAGTCTCTCCATCACCACCTAACAGTGTTCAGGTGATCTTGTAATCTGCTGTTTGCCCGGCGCTTGTAGAGTTCCAGCTAACACAGGGGCTAAGTGTGATCTCCGTATACCGGAGAAGTGTTCTGCTTTTGCCATTGGTTTATTAAATTTCCTCCAGTCGCCACGGGAAGAAAATCCTAATTGACAATTTCACACCTGCTCCTTCCCTCCTCCCCGTTAGTCAGCCCCTATCATTAGCCCGTGATGGCTCCTAACTGTAGTCCATCTCTTTATTAAAATTACTTACACATTTCGTTCCTCTTTTCCCTATCACCACTCCCCTGCTCACTGCTGTGCTTGCCCTTGTGCAACCGGCCTTTGAGGAGTGCACTGAATTGGTTGTATAATTGTCTGTTACATAACCGAGTGAATTAAGCAGGAGATATGTTTAAAATGAGGGCACGGATTGGTGGCACAGAAGAATAGTGTGTTCCAGCCTTTTGCCTTGCAGCATAGAGGCGGGGCAGTTTGTCTATAAATCTGTGTGTGTGTGTGTGTGTGTGTGTGTGACAGTAGCAAAGAGGAATAGAAAGAGAAAGACAGAAAGAGATAAAGCGGGTATGCAGCAAAGGGATAGATGTGTAGGCACGGTGTAACAGCATGAGTCACCACAACTTTGCTGATGGACGTGTGGCCTGAATCCTAAGAACCCCCCCCCCTCCCCGCACTCCCCTCAACCAAATCTGTTTATTCCTTCAAAACCATCTAAAGTTTTTAACTGCTTCACATAGAGACCATCTTCATTCCAAACTAACTGTGACCATGCAGCTTTTATTTTTGCTTTATATGTTTTCTGTTTTACCTTGGCCACACCTCTGATGTCATTGCCTGTTTTCCATGGACTAATTATTGAACATTCACACCTGGACTCTTTTCTATCTATGGACCGGTTTCATTTAGCCAGTTTGCCATCTTGAGCTTCATAAATTTATTGTTGTGTCTTGTCATTCCATATCTTGGCATGTTGTACCTTGTTACTTTGTATCTTGTTACGGTATGGTTTGGTCATGGAATCTGGTATTGTGTTCACCTTTTATCTTTGTGCTTGTAGCCTTTGTCAATCTTGTTCTGGTTCGTTACCCTCTTTGATTTGATAGATTTGTCTTGTTTACTTGCATTTTCATGTAGTTGTTTTTCTTGCCTACCAGTGATTTATAGTTCTTCGCTATGTTTCTTTTCCTCTGCTTTAAGCAGCATTTTGAGTTTGATATTTCTTGTTCTTGCCAATTTATTAAACTTAGTAAAATAATTTTTGTTACAAACTAAACAACCTTTCATTGTATTTGCTTGATCAGAGCTAATGGGTTTTGTTCTCGGTAACAAAATCAGCATTTTGATTACACGTGGCCTCTTCCATAGGTGATCCTAGACCAGTTCACATTGAACCATCTCTTAGTTAAGCTGTTATAGACTTAGATGCTGGGGGACGTCCTTCATTCACTGAGCTCTTTTCGGTTTCTTCTATCCGCTAACATGCCTCCATGTCCACATGTGACTAACTTTGTCCATTTTCTCTCGTAGTTGTGCTTCTCTCTTTCTGTCTCTCTCTCTATTCTCATCTCCAGGTATCATCAGACTCAGAGCCGTGTGTCTCCAGTATTCAGCTACTGGTCCAACCATCCTGCCTGTGTTCTGTTGCTGCTTGTGTTCTTTTCTCTCTTCTCTATCCCCTCACCCCAACCGGTCAAGGCAGATGGCCGCCCACACTGAGCCTGGGTCTGCTGGAGGTTTCTTCCTCTCTATAGAGGGAGTTTTTCCTCCACTGTTGCTATTAAAATGTACAATTTATTGATTGGCTACAATTAAAAGCTTGCTCTATGTGGGATTTGTTGAGTTTAGTTGTGTGAGGTCTTAAACCTTACTTGTAAAGTGCCCTGAGATAACTGATGTTGTGAATTGGCGCTATATAAATAAAGTTGAATTGAATTGAATGTCTGAGGAAATGTCTTTAATGCCTCCAGGCTGGTTCAAGTGTTGCTGGAAAAATCATACTTCCATTGATCTTGGTCTTAAAAATGTATCGAGGTGGTAATTTTTACTGGGCAAAAGTCACATTCACTGTGATGTCACCACTACACCCATATTGGGTACAAAATATCCTCTGCAAGATCAAGATCACCGTGACCTCAAAAGCCAACTACGCCACCTGGAAAAATTACCTGGAAAATAGCTACATTCACAGCAGCAGAACTAGGAAAGTGTATTTTATGTGCTTCAGTAAACAATCTTAAACAACATCTATATAGATAAACAAAACTCCCGAGGCATCTAACCTTTGAATTGATTCTTTTGTCTTTGTCAGTCCAGTTATTGCCTTTGCTCTGATGATCTAAAATGTCAAATAATTAAGCACTGACTCAGTCGTGTGTGTGTGTGTACTCAGACTCTATTATGTTTTTGCATCAGTAATGTAACAGTTAAGGTTGACTACACAAGAAATGAAATGTCATGCTGTAAAAATGTCTGGACTAAATACCAGCACAACTCAATCAGGCTGTTTCTCATTCCAGAATTGTACATGTCTGCTTGGAAATATTGAGTTGAACAAATTCAGCTGTTTAAAAGAATTAAGATGCTAATGGTCTAAAATGAATTTCACTAGACAAACAGCACATGTAATAGAAGTAGATATAAATCATGAAAACATAATCTACCTTTAATTTAATCTTTTCAGTTTCCCAGCACATGTTTTTATGTTTCACCAAGCAGTTGCAGTCTATTGTTAAGACAACTAAAAGCTCCGTGAAATATTGTATATATCAACACAACAAGCTCATTTTGTGAAGTCCTTTATATGCACCTCTCTAGCCCGCAGTCAACACACATGTGTGTTATCCTCAGCACTGCGTCCTTTGTACTGTGGTTGGATCTGTACCAAATGTTTTTTAGTGGCACCACTAAGAATAAACCAGGGATGGCGTGAAATAAAAAGCAAACAAATTCCATGCTTTTTACTATTTTGAATGACAAAATGTGTAATAAATGTGAAGCATTCTCATATCACCATCTTTAGCCTTTTAAGCACATACCAGTCCATGCATACTAACGTGAGGTACAAAACACCTTAAAGAGAATCTACCCTCCTTGATCAAGCACAGTTTACAAAGGAAGCTGTGTCACAACACTGACCATTTCTCCTTCTACTCTAACATACTCACATACCGTATCTCCCACCTCACTAATGAGCCCATTAGCAATTATGCATCGGATCAGGCTTCTATGGCAACACAGCATGAGCAGATCGTTTGGGGTGGAAAGATTTTACACTGCATCCTACTCTCAATGCTGCTTGAAAGGAACATTTTGATATTGAATATTAATAAAGAAATATATAACAATTATGCTATGTGAGACACTGCAAACCTATAATGCGAACAATGTGCAGCAGAAGAGAACAGAAGACACATTTTCAACATTGTACAGTAATACTGAAGCTTGACCTTGAAATTATGACAAATTATGCAGTAAACAAAAGCATATTCGAAGTCACCACCTTTTGCTTTGTCGACAGCTTTGCACAATGTGTCATCATTGCTTCACAGAGGGAGCCATACATTTAGCAAAGTTCATCCGCCCTCGCTACAATTAAAACAATATACACAGGTTAGGACCAAAATTTCAAATCTCGAGTCAAAATTGAACCTGGAACCAGAGGATGAATAGTAAAAGGGCTTTATTAGCAGTGGACGGATGAGAAGCAGAGCAGGTACAGTAGAGGTTGGGAAAAGGAGAAGATGGGAGATCAGTTGGTTTCCTGAGACAGTATCTCACAGATCAAGTTACAGAATTAAGGAAGTGACAAAACCAGAAATGAACCCTTCAGCATAAAACAATCAGCTGTTGACATTACACATTTTTAACTGCTGAAAATGCCACAATATGATAAATACACGGTTAATAATAATGTGAAACTGTTTACATTCCAAAAACATCCTTTGCACACTGGTCGCAGCCATACAGCAAACAGTGTGACTTTCAAGGTGCACCAACGTGTTTTGTGTGTGGGTGTAATGGTCCTTGGATAAAGGTCACCAGTGACGCCATTGTATTGTGCTGGGATACAGAAAACCGCCCCCATTTATCAAGAATGAGCTTTTTGCCTCAAGTACAGAGCTAAACCAAAGTGAAGAGTCAAGAGATGGACCGAGTACATAGTAATATAGACTATGCCGCACGTTGCTGCCTCTCACCTGGGAACAGGGATCCTTCTTCAGTTGCTCTTTCTAAGGTTCCTGAAGGCATCAAGGTAAAAATTATTACCTTGTTTAACTGGAAGATGTGATTAACCAAAAACAATTTCCCTTTACGGGCTGAAATACATCTTAATTGCACTCATAGGCGCAAAAAGGACCATTTTAAGGGAAACCCTGGGGTTTGTTCAAAACATCCGGCAGGAATGTAACATTTAATCTGACCTTGGGTGTCGCAAGAAGTGGAGACAGTTGCCAGGGAGAGCAATGCTTGTGCTACTTGGTTTAACCAAACATGGATAAGTAGGTAAAATCAAATATAATAAATACTGTAGGTGCATGGATGGATGGATGTCAATGCTATTCTGATTTTTACATGTGACCCGTTACAGGCACTTCCAATCCTAATAGTGATGTCCCAGCCAAGATTTTCTTAAAGATAGATCAGTGTTCTTCAATAAATGTAACCAAGTAGTTGTTCTCACCCGAAATATTATCTCGTTCTGTTCAGTTGCGATTGGACTGACTTGGACCTGACCTGGACGGATGAGAACTCACACAGATAAACTGAAAGCATTAACTTTTCCTTTTCCGACTGTTACCAGAAAAAAAAGCAAACAAATGCGTAAAACAATCAAGAGTGTATTTGCTCCTTGATGGATTGCTGGATGAAATGTAATTATCGATTTTTTTTGTTTTGTGAAAAGGAAAATTTAATATGAAAAATATGTGTAAATGTCCATATTCATAAAGTTATGGGAGGATTTTATTTTGCAATTTACTGATGTGGGAGTTGAGCTGAGGAGAGTTGAGCTGTTTCATTCCGATCCTGCACTGATTGCAAGGCCATAGGGGAAAATCAGTAAGTGCTCTCCACAGTGTAATCAGGACAAAGCAGTTGTCATACAACTTAGCTCAGATAAGAGGCACAGCCTAATGAATAAAGAAATTGTTCCAGCCTACTAAAATCTGTTGATTACTCCAAAAACACCTCACAGCACAATTAAATCTTGCGTAGATCTGTTATGCAGCTCAGATGCATCACCAGATGAATGAGTGTGCTGTTGACTCATCTGTGCTACTTTTGGCTGGCTGGTTGGGAAAATAATAATAATAATAATGATGAGGGTGATGATGGTGTTGATGATGATGCTGTTACTGAGAGTGGTTGTGAATGAGCCTGGGGGCCTGAGCAGTGACCTCAATGGAGCGAAAAGTCAGGAATGAAGAGAACGTCTGACGCTTTACTTGTAATTACTATTGCAGCACCTAGTGCAGAGGAAGAAATTGATACCTCTCTAAGAAGCTTGAATACGTTTGATGAAGACGGACGTTCGTCAAATGCGAGGAAAGTTTTCCAGCATCATGTGAGGAGAGTAGACGAACGTGGATGTGCGGAATTGGTGACGCAATCCTTTGTCTGACGACAGAATCCCTCCACCACCGCCACGTTTTCCATTCGCTGGAAATCCTAAAAATAAAATGTATAAGGGTATTTTCATAATAGAATATCAACCATAAAAGTATTTCATATATTCTTAAGGTTATATACTGTATGAAATCTGCATAAAGTGTGCGTTGGCTGAAAATAAAATGAAATAGCTTTTAGTATCCAGTTTCCTCCACCATCAGCCTTAATAAGAAGGAAGCTACTCACCGTCTTCAGGTGGTTCTCTGCAAACTCTTACAAGGAAAATCCTTGTTGACAAAGTCAGGAGCAAGGTGTTTGTCTTGTAGTTGATTATAAGGTTTGCAAACATATGAGGAAGGATTTTGTTCCACTCTTTTTCACAGATTTTCTCTAAATTCTTAAGGTTTGTTGGCCGTTGCTTGACAGTTTCAGCTCTCATGCATTTTCTCTAGGATTAAGGCCTGGAGACTGTTCTGGACTTTAACGCATTTGTTTTTGAGCCACCCCTTTGTTACTTTGGCCGTTTTTTGGTTATTGTCTCGCTGGAACAACCATCCGTGAGCCATTCTCAGTGTCCTGGCTGCGGGAAGGAGGTTTTCATCCAAGATTTATCAAAACACAGCCCAAAGTCAGACTGTTTGCACAGCCATGCTTGATTGTAAGGACGGTGTTCTTAGGGTCAAAGTCAGCGTTTTCCTTCTTCAAAGTTTTTATTCATGTAACTAGTTGTTAAGTCCACCTTCTTAAATCTTAAAGAACCGTGTAACACACTAACACATGACTCTGGGACACAAGGTTATTAAAGGGAAGAAATACTTGCTTTTTAACTCACTGAACAAATGTGATTGTATATGTCAAAATATTCTACAGAATAAAACCAGTAATCAAATAAATAGTCAAATCTGTGATATGTACAGTTGTTAGACAAAACAGGCTTTTATGTTACTTAAAAATGTGTAATGTCAACAGCTTACTTTTATATTACTCTATGATACGTCAGTCAAACCCTTCTGCATTCTTTAAAATGCTTCACCTTGTTTGTGTACCAAGTTGTCTCTCCCAACATGAAGAAGAACACAGAGCTTGTTGATAAGTCTTTCTTGATAAGAAAAAATAAAGAACGCGTCCGCCCAACTGACAGCTGGTAATCAAAATTGATTGAGGTATTTTTTTGTGCAGGGCATACTGTGCACAGTATTTGTTCTATGCTCATAAAACACGTTAATGCTGCATTGCCGTTTATTTATTGATAATTTGGAGGCAACCTGCAAGATGCAGAGGTATATCAGGCAAACGTCATACTGAATATATGGATTAGGAATGGGAAGTCACTTAAGTTCATATGTGAGTCAGGTCAGGTGAGCGAATACTTTTGGCAATATAGTGCACCTCCAAAAGTGCTGTACTTCATATTTCTCATGTCCTTCTCTCCTCTCATTGGTCCTTTCCCCTCTCTCCCTTCTGTCTCCATTGGTATTGTTGATCAGCCATAATTGGTTTTGATTCACAGTAAGTCAGTGACTTCAATCTGCTGTGCAGGGAGCAGTCAGATTGTTGGCAAACTGACTGGGAGTAAATTGTGATCGCTGTAGGTCCAGAGCCTGGCTGTATAATCATACAATTAATACGCAAGACACAAACACACCAATATGCCTGCATGTTCAATATTAAGCACCACACACACAGTTGAACGGTTATTTTTGTAAGTGCATTCATTACTTTAATGGGTTTCCTGCCTCCTTAACAAACCCTGCATTAGGGAATAAACCGAAGTCAAAATTACCTCCAAGGTTGATTAAGATATTTAACTGAATTGAAACAAGAGAAGCAAAAATGACAAGGTCAAAATCATTAGTCCTCTGACAATTAATAGTCAATAGTGTAAGCTTTCTGTTTCAAAAGTAACAACAACCTCTAATGGTAGTCCTTAATTAATTAATTGGCACATGTCTCTTGAGGAACCTTAGCCTATTTTTTGCTAGCGAATTGCTCCATCTGATCCATATTTCATGCGTTCCAAGTTGATTTCTTTGGTTTATTTTTAAAACTGTCAGCATAATGTTTGTTGTTCAAGATCCCAAGCACCCGAACAAGGTTTTCTGAAGCCATAAAACAGGCCTACACTTAAAACTATCTTTAGGTCTGGCAAATCTCGTCTTCATGTTTTGTAGACCTCAAAGTCCAACATAATGGAGAACCCTCCAACACTATACAGCAACATTATAGACAGTCTCGGTCACGGTCATGTCTGGACGCTGAGCTGGAGTCGATTGTTCAACAAGCAGCTCTCAAACAGCCATTACCCATCTGAGGTGTGTTCCTACTTCATGTAAAAAAACATTTACCCACATTCGCAATCAGAATGAGCAATATACATGTTTGCACTCCCCCGTGCCCCGGATGCATGCTATAATAACCATCATCACCGAGGCGTCAGATCTGAGGACGGGTCCATGCATCAACGCACTCTGAAATCAAACAAACTTAGGAGTAGATGATGTTGGTGCAGACCAACTCAGAGGTTCCCTGTCAGCAGCTCACTTGTTTCAAGGATTCTGGTGCATGTGTACAAGGCTTTGGTGAAATTTTTCAAGAAAAACACCCACTGTCCCTCTGGGGAGTCACTAGATTTGGTGGTAGTTGCATAATTTTTTATGAATACTCGAATTTCTCCCCACCACCCAAGGAAATTCGTGTGTGAGCCTACATTTTCCCATAGGATTGAATAAGCGTTTGAATGATTGTATGTCAGGCCTGAGTCCAGCGAATAGCCTGCCTCTAACCCAGTGACAGCTGGGATTATCTCCAGCATCCCTGTGACCCTTAACAGGAAGGGCTATGAGGATAAATGATGGATGGGTGTTTCTGCGCTTTACTGCTATGTGACATCGAATGATAATAAGGAAAACTTTCAAATGGGAACACAGGAGTGAATTTTTGTGTTCTGTAAGAAAATATTTTCTGAAATAATTGAATGTTTTTGACTTTATTGATCCCCATTGGGGAAATTGCCACCACTAACCTTGTAAGTCATGGACGACGATGATGATTATGATAATAATAGTAATAGATAATGCTGACCCATGGTCATATGCTGCAACGTTATAAATGAAATTTGTCATCATCCCAGCAAAAAATCCATACATGCATTTCATTCAGTATATGCACCGCAGACACAGTTGACAATAACCGCTGTATGTGTGTGTTTGCAAGTGCTTTTCTTACTGTTTCACCCACCTGCAATAAAATCCACAAGCAGATTCACATTCAGGAGCCCGGTAAGGAGAGGAGAAATAATTCTGGGTCCCCGTGGGAGCAGATGTCACCGGCACAAACAAGCACCAGATTGCCTTAGCCCACAGCCAGGCTGAAGGTGCTCTGCAGAGCGGAGGGAGGTCATTACTGCTGGCCCTTCTGCACAGAGGGAAGGAAACACAGAGAGGGGGGGGGAAGTGAAGAGGCTTCAGGGCTCAGCACAGCACTCACACACTCTCTTCTGCTGGCCTTTTCCCTCTGCTGAAATGCAGCAGGTCACATTTGAACTGAAACCACTTACCAACTTTCTTTTTTAACCTGCAGCAAATCAACTGTGCGCCATTTAGTTGCTGAAGCATGAAATAACATGGACAGAGAACTCAGGGAGGATATTTTGCAAACAGGGGAAACCGTGACCAGCTTGACCAGCGCAGTAAACACCTTGTAAAATTCAAATGCAGAGACAGAGTCGGCTCATGCAGATTCTGTACAGATGCACAGTGCATGAGTTTGACTGACTGTCAGTGTAGTATATTTGTGAGGAGATGCTGTACCACAACGGCATAGCTCTCCAAACATTCTGTTTGATTTCCATGTGCATTATTTTGACAATGTTCCTGATAAATATGATGGTAACTTAAATTTAAAGTACAACGATAATATCCTTTCTTCATTTAGGATTTTTGTGGGGTAGAGGCAGAGGGTAGTCTATCTTGCTTGAACCAGCTGCTACGATGCCTTAACTCTGGAATGGATGGATGGATGAATAGACAGATAGCTTAGCAACCATTTAATCATAATTCATCAGTTAAATTAGCTTTTACTGCTTTCAGAATTGTAGCAGCGATGGTTGGCCACTGGCTAATATTACAATATCTTGGATGGACACTCAAGAGGTTTCATGGATAGAAGGGGAGTGTTCTAACTGAATTTTACTCTACATTTCAGTGTGTATTTGCTCTTTGGCAGTAGAACCTTAATCACATGATTAAAAAGTGGTGAGATTAAGTGGTGAGAAACCATTTGAAAAAGCCTGTAAATGCAGGAGGAGCTGTATACGATTTCTATTTGGGATTTCAAAATAAATCACCTGACTTAGAACAAAATACATTCATAATCCATTCTTATACATTCTGATACATGTTAGAAAATGCAGATGTATCCTTGAATCATAGCTGTGTCACCTTAAATCTGACTGAAGGTGTAGAACAGCTGTGTACAACACCAGGCAAACATCAAGCACAGGGATAAAGCACACGCAGAAAAGAAGGGAGCCCAGATATGTGGGCAAAAAGAGAAAGAATTTAACTAATACAGCACACTACACGCGGCCGGAAAATGAAGGCCACAGGCAATCTGGCACACAGTGATGAATAACTGCCCTTTACAACCCACATGCTGCAATTGGTTGTGACTGAAATGCAGCCACAGTAGGTGGCTGCATTTCAGGTGACTTGATTGACAGGTGACTTGATTGGGTCAAGATCAAATGACAGCCGGCAGGTCAAGGGAAGTTTACACAATGCAAAGATGAAGCAAATGGCAGACAGAGGAGAGGTTATATAGTATCATCATATAAAGCCAAAGAGGTCATCATTTGTCTCACAACCACAATGAATATGCCCTATACCTAAAAAGAAGCATATTTAATACAAGCCCAGTAGATTACGTACGAGGGCCAAGCTAAATTTGAACGATAGTGACGTCCAGTTATGCAACTTAAACATTTTAGTTGTATCATCAGCATAAGAAGAAAACGAGGAACATGTAATAGTTTCTCACAGGAAGAGGACATTACGATAATATAATATTATTAGTATGATTAAGACAACAAATGCCTTGCTCACAGGTTTGTGTTTAAAAAACTAAGCAGTGATAATCTTTGTTTGCTACACAAAGTCACAAAGGCATGGCTACGCACACGGCAGACAGTGAGTACAGTGGCCCCAGGCCTATATGGTGCTTGTTTACCAATGACGATGTTATGTAAGTGGATTGAGCCCAGGAGCAAAGGCCTACATGCCTGCTTTACTGTGCCACAGTGGGGCTTGGAATGCTTTTCTGTGGCAAAAGGAAAGAGGGGGAGAGTGTATCTGGTGCTTGAGCCTGAAGAGACAGATGCATACAGCTTTAAATAGATCTAATCCCACCCCCATCCTTGCACATTCATTCGGCCACTTTCCTGCCACTGGGTCCCTGACGGAGCATGTTGAGGTATCAGGCGTCTACAGCTCTTCTTTAAGTCAGCGTCAGTGAGTGAGTGAGTGGGTGGGAAGCCCTTGCTGGATGTGATCCAGAGAAGGTATATGTGTGATCTGAATGCTGAGGGGATCTGAGCGGCGAGGGGGAAAGATTTTAAACGCCGAACGAAAGACAAACTACAGGGTTTGGTCACAACAAGGGCACGTTAATGACCTTGTGTGGAGATAAAGGCACAGATCCTGTCCCTGGCTTTTTACGAATGCTGTTATGCAAAACCCCCCGTTTTGAGATAAGAAGACAAGGTTACTGGAAAGCCCTCTTCTACTTCAATGCAAGTGACCTAATACATATCCTATCCTTGTGCTGCACGCTAATGTTCCATAAACACTGCCTTGGGAACAGTACAAATCAGCATTTGCTCATCCGGTCCTCCATTTCCCTGTCTGCCTTCACCTGTCCATCACAACAAACCCACCTCTGTTCTCTTTCCCCTCCCTCCATCTCTGCTTCTTGCATTCATTGCCTCCCTCACAAGCAGCCGTCTCCTCCTCTTATTGTCCCACTGTCTTTTGTTGTCCTCGTCAACAATAGAACACTTGAGGCCGTGTGTGCTTGTGTGTGTGTGTTTGCTCATGACAATGAGTCTTCATTTCCTCCTGACTGGCTGCTTGGGTATAATAGGTCTTCTGTAACTGGCCGCGTATGTGTGTATGCAGACTTAGCGCACTGCCTCTTTAAGTCAGGAGTGTGACAGCTTGCAGCTATGCTTGATCCCTGCCCCCTGCTATTACTGCAACACACTGGTGTTTGTTATCACACACATGCACTTTGAGAGCATTGCCCAATGCATACAATGTCTAAAAACCTTCCACAGGTGGTGGATCGCATTAAATGTTAGACAAAATACATGTGCCCTGCATCGACAGAAAATTATATTTAAAACAGCAACATTAGGCAATATCAAAACACGCCTGGAAAATGCACATTATGGAAAATACCAAAATAGAAAAGCATAACCTTAAAAGCAACAAAGGAAAGCAGTTAGATCAATTGTCACAAAAATCACTTTTTTCAAAATTCAAAAAGTTCCAAACATATTTACACATGGCAAATAATTTGCCAGAAACATATCTTAATAACTGGCATCCTTAATTCCATAAACGCACAATTTACCAAAACACGAGTAGAAATATTTAACTCCGCTCCCCTTCAAACTTGGTCTATGCCATGACATCACTGACGATGTCATAGAGGTCAAAGCTTTGTGTACTTTATTAAACAACATCTTAAAATTACAGCGCATGGTACAGGCAAGTTACTGTCTGCTGCAAACCAGTGACCACAAACCCTACAAATATTAGTTTTCTGAAATGAAGTCCTACTAGGCTACACTGCTGAGACTCACTCAACATTGATGTGACAATGTTAAGTGAGCCACTTCTTTGAACAAATTACCTTCCATTTTCCAAACAATTAACTATAGTTTATGATTATGATACTTTAACTATGATTTTATTTTTAGTGATATGCTGAAGGTCGATCAGCAACAATAAAACGCTACCAGATACGAAGAGTACGGCTTATATTGTCCGCACAAGCTACTTTATTGGTCAGATGTTTCAGTTTTTGCATTTGAATCAGCAGTTTATAAAATGTGAGTAATGTTTTCTCATTTGTCTTTGTTAACGCTGTCATGTTGTATTTTACTGCTTTGGAATCCATCTAAATGGTAAACGTCAGCCCTGTTTGGCAGGACTGAACGCTTTTTTTTTTGGCTCGTATGAAATTCCACAGTAATGAGTAACATGGTACCTACGTATGAATGACAGAATTTGTCGTCTCCCTGCTTCAGCCAAACCCAACAGTCGGTGACACATCTTTTGACCCAGTACATTAAGCTGCTCTGCTTTTACTACTGCGTGAGTCCTGACATTTCTTGCCTCACAATCGCAGTCGTTGAGCCAAGTCAGTAAATTGCAATTTGAGTGCAATCAATCATCACTGTCACTAAGCAGAGCAGCAGCTTTTACTTTGAAGCTCCCCTCTACCTAAAAGTAACCCGGGAAAATGTGTCGTAGTTTACTGTACAGAACAGTGTGTGGCTTCCTAGTTGACCTTAGACCTTAAAATCAATGTAAATGAATATTTATATGGCATCTTTTATACAGTTTAATACAATTTAATGCACCATGCACCATGACTGATAATAATAATAATAAGGAGACATAATAAATAAATTTTGCCTTAAACGAGTAGTTTGCTATTTGCTTCTTTTCTGTGACCAGCTTGGTTTGTCTTCCCCAGCTATCTAAGGTTAAGCAAGAGGAGTGGACACGCTGATATAGAGATTGGGTTCTACAGTGAACCCAGGCAAATATAGGCTCAATCAAACATTTAAACCTCTGAACAAACCCACGAATCACCGTTTATCAGCGGGTAACTTTGGAGCAGTGAACGAGCAATCGCCAGGCAGCAGTGAGGACATGAGACCTTTAGTTGAATATTCTGAAATAATAATAATAATAATAACAATCAAGCATGTGCACTAGAGGGATGCCTTTTCTCACATCATAAATACATATACAAAAACCCTTGAGATAAAAGTCTGCTGTAGCTTGTATGAACATCAGGGTTAGCTACTACTATAAAGATACACTGTTGCCAAATAAAAGGAAAGAATTCTTGGTCATCAAAAGCTTATTAGCGTTACTTAAAACGACAATAACGCAAATAACCGAGAATTTCATGTGAAGGACTTTAGCAAATAAAACAACATTACAAACGACACTTCTCATAGTAAACCCTGACAGTACAGGATAGGAAGGAACTTCCCCATCTGTGCTAACAACAGAATGACCTTTATTGGACTCGAAGTCCATCGTGAATAAATCTTGATTATGCAGCAAGGTCCTTGCTCACAGCGCACGACTCCCACCGTCCATGAGATTCACGTTGCAACAACAAGACGCGGTATGAAATATCTCATTTGCGTGCAGATGCCTTTGCTCCACTGAGGCTGAGGAACTAGGACGGAGGTGTATCCTGCAACACGGGTACATGCTCAGCAGGATGCACACACGTCGCATTGCACCGCAGGATATACAGCAGCATGAACAGCTTGACTTGCATCATGCGCTCATTTTGTGCATCAGTCATGGGAACGTTCCATTACGAACACAAGCCACGTACAGTAGAAGACCTTCGTGTTTTGCGACAACATGTGCAGTACTGCATGCATCAGTATAATCATTTAAATTCTGAACTTAACGCAAGGCTTTTGTGCTCGTCATAAATTACATTTTTCTCAAGTGCCATGGTGTGAACAGCACTTCTCCCCACCTCAGGTTCGCTAGTTATTCATTCCAAACGCAACACATCCGCCAGCTTCATCATTTAGGTGCCACATAGAGCAAATAAACCATGACAAGTTGAAGGGTGTCTTCTCCAGACTGCTGTTCTCAGACGTTATCAGGGCAGAATAGCCCGATGTTTGGTTCTTAGCTATTCTACTATCTGTGTTTTGGGTCATTATGCTGCTGTTGTTGTACTCTACACACAATCAAGCCACACTGTGCCATGACCATGACTAAGCCTCATCCATGTGTCATAGTAGCCAATGTACCTACTGTACAACGCAGTGTTCTTTTCTCTCTGTGCTTCGAATTTACTTCTATGAAGTCAGAGCTGATGTGATGTGCCAAAATGTTCCACTTTGTTTTATTGGGGGCGTTTTTCCCCTTTTTGTGATTTGCTTTCAACATGGTCGTCTTCCAATAAGTTCACTTTGTTTTACATAGCAACGAATGGTACAATCTGACACTGATGTATCTTGACATAGAGGTTCATCTCTAATCTCCATGTTAATCGATTCATCTTTAGTACATTTGTTCATCATTACTTTCATGTTATTCCAGAGACCATTGTTAGTCTTTCTTTCTTTAATTGAGGCGTACGTTTAATTTTGCCCTCTGTAATATTTCACATTATTGAACCCAGCCCTCTTTAAAAGTAGGATTGGTCAACCTTGAGGCAGGTGACAACAAAACGATTAGATTAATCATCTGGGGACAATGAATTTCTGTACGGTATCGGCGTGAATGTCATGTCAGGGGTTTCTATTAGTTTAGTTCTTACGCTGGCACATGAACATTTCTTTTTACGAAATAAAGCATCTCACACACTGTTGTTCCGGACCACGCTAAACGATTACTGGGCTTCTCTGTTCTTGCCCGCTGTAAACACCATCCCCCTCTCATCCCAATCTTCCCATCATGCTGCAGGCAACTAAACAGATCCTTTGTTTTGGGTCTTGGAGATGCCATAAAATAGCAGACTTTGTTCTGCGCTCTCTCTCCTTCCCTTCGTCATCCACCCTCCCTCCCTCCCTCCCTCCCTTCATCCTCCCAACCACCAGATGGTTAATGATTCATGGACTGAGTGCGCACATGCTATTGTGAGTGAGCATTACTCTGTGGACGTGCAGTGAGCGGGGTGCTTACTCTGTGCCGTTGATGGCTCAACTGATATGCCTCTGTTAAAGAAAGACACCATTTGTGTCTGATTAATAGCACCAGCATTCAGTGAATGAATAAAAGTATTATAATCACCATCATATATAATCATGTATTTTGACTAAGGATTAGAGTAAAACACATTTTGAGGAATCAGATTTAACTTATCTTTAAGTATCACACGAATAATAGCATATATACGCTGTCAGTTCACGTAACATCTACATGAAGCAAATACGGATTCAATATGTATATGTATATCGACTGAATAACAGTATGTTTCTTCTACATCCATATTAGGCTGAATGAATCTGTAAACGCTGCTGACTAAAACGTGGGACCTTTGTTAAAACGCAGCTCTTTCAAATTGAAACATGTGCAGCGGGAATTGAGCTTGAGAAGTTTGATTCGTTTGTTCTGCGACACTGTTCTTAGCTTGTTCTGTGTCAAGGTTATCAGTAGTTTAATTTAGAGGGAGCCTAATGCAGACACGTCCACCTGGTGTGGATGTAGCCTCACCTCTTGCGTCTCACCTTCTGTTTTCGTGCTCGGCTTCTCCAGCTCCTGTCCCCTTTTTTAAACCTAACGCCCAAGGGATGCACCTCTCTTCGGGTTACTAATCTCCCTTCTGCCATCAACCGCTAACGCCACCTCCTCATCTACAACCATTCGCTCGCACTTCGGCTCAACAGAAACCTACAAGGTGACAGTTTGTTGAAAGGAAATGCAATCTGTCTTCATCCACTTGTTCCTCTACAAACTATGAGGGGAAGTGATTCAACTGGATGGTGTCACACCAGGCCAGCTTTATGGATTCTGGGTGGAAATGGAAGAGCTACGACACACACACACACACACACACACACACACACACTTCACTCTGCTGTCTTAATCTAAAAACACTGTAATGTAAAGCTGAGGCTTTCCGGGCTCTTGTGTGCATTAAGGAAGAACAGTAAAACTAAGAAAGGAGGTCACATCCAGCAGTCTCTCAACACTTTCCCTCCTCCCAGGGAGTGGACTACCTACCACAATACACAGCAATTTCTTATCCACAGGCAGCTGACATTACTCTCATTCCATGCATTTGTGAGTAGAACACTCAGCAGGAAGGGAATTCAAAGTATTCACTTTCAAACTTGAACATGGCACCAGATCAGTCTCGGAAATAGCACTGAGGGGAAAGCAGAGCGGAGAGGCTGTAATCCTGTAATTCAACATACTGACCTTTTATTTCTGTACTTTGTTACATTCAAAGCAAAGTACAACATTGACCTAAATACAAGCACAATAATCTGCTGATTCCAGTACTGCATCCGGCTCACTGGAGGAAAATAAACAGTTTGTAATGAAAGCTGTGCTGTGTTTGTTGTCATGTTTATGACTGATATGGCTTTGAGGAAGTCTCAAAGGAATAGTTTGGGAATTATGCTTAATCATTTTCTTTCCAGATTGATTGGGAAGACTGATACTTCTATTATGGTGCAGTTATGCTGGGAGGTGATTAGCCTAGTTTACAATGAACCCAGAGACAAAGGGAGACATGTAGCATGGATCTCTATTTAAAACACCACCCCCCAAAAAACAATAAATCACGATAACAAAAACATGGCAGCAGTTTTTCCATCCACCTGGTTGCTTAGCAACTTACTGGAGGAAGGACTTTGACAGCTTAAACACAGTCGCATAAATAGGACATGTTAGGAAATGTTAAAGATCTTTATTGGTAAATCGAATAATTAGTCACTTTGCTCAACAGTGGTTCTGGTGACACTGCGCATGAAGGCAACCAAAACTGTGTCTCATTGTTTTGACGAGAGGTCAAAGCAGGTCAGTCTCCTCCTACTGAACAGGGGAAAAACAAGCAGCCAGCCACAGAAACAGAAAGTGAAGAAGCAAAGATTCTTTAGGGGGGGGAAACAATCTCTTGATGTTTTACACCAGGGGGTGTTCAAAAGTTCATTGTGACCCTTGACTTCAACTAGTACAAGTCAGTAAGATGACAAAATCGAGATGTACACGGAAGTAAACACCCGGAGAACGCTTTCCTAATCTGCTTTCTACTTCACTCTCCACACTAAAGACCTTTTGCAATCTCTTAAGCCATTGGGTGTGGTGATCACCAAACTGTCATGAACCGCAGATATTTTCACATTGTAATTTGAGCCCTGCCCAAGAGCTGCTCCCCGCTCACACGACACATCTTATCTCTTAAAGCGCCTTGTTCGTTCAAATACCGCCTAGATCGGTTGTCTGACACAAAAAGCTGCCAGAAGCAAACAGCCAGCTGTGGAACACCCGGATCCCTTCTTTAAAGGGACGAACCGGTTCTGCTGTGTGGTCTAAAGTTGTTTCCACAGCATCACTGCGGCACACAGGGTTCAGGCGTTCGATCCTGCTTGATGTACAGATAAAAAAATCATAGCGTCAGCACATATGACTGTTATGACTAATTACTATGCTTTATATACTTGCTATTGTCTCCCTGGTTGACGCTGGCAACGGCCATAAACATAAAACGCTACTAAATCACTCAGGTTATATACTGTGTTCACGATTTACAGTATTTACTTTGACACTGGCATTTTCAGGGAGGTTTTTAATATTCCATCCAATATGTGTGTAAAACGTTACAATGTTGCATTAAATGAGACGGAACTGCTCAGTTAATCCTATAAAATTGTGATGAAAAGGTATAAACAGCTGGCAACAGATTGTACAACTGATATCTCCAACGCCATCTTAAGTGTATGACTTATATAACAGCCTCTGTGTGTGAACGTCTAGCTAGAGTTGTTTATTTAGAGAGTGTTTACTCAGAGAATGACTCAATGAATGAATGACAAACACACACACACACACACACACACACAAAACAACAGAATACTGAAACTCAATACCAACCTCTCAACTCACAGCTCCCAGTAACTGTAAAACGTCTTCTGGGTTACTGGCCAGATTTTCTACTGTCAAATTAGTTCAGCAGCTGTTCACTTGCAGCGTCAATACCGATACCAGCGCACTGCGATGCACAAGTCCCTTTTATAAAGGCGAGGTGAGCTGAGGCCCTTGCGAGTCAAGCAGACCCCAGAGTTCAGCCAGTCAGGAGCAGAGAGGTTGCCAGTCACTAACGACCACCTGCTGCCTCTTTGAGTTGACCTGACGTCTGCCACTGACAGATGATGAAGATGAGGGTGTGTGTGAGTGTGTGTGTGTGTGGCTGAAGGGCTCTCAGAAAGCACAGAAAGAGCCAAGAAGAAAGGAGAGACTGTTAGCGACCGCCGATTCTGACAGGGCTTTTATTCACCAGCATCTGCCCGTCACTGCTGTCTGTGTCGAGACAGAGTCAATAGGCTGATAGATTCAAGAGACACTCACAGGGAAACAAGCCTTTGCTTTATGTTGTAGTCAGGGAACTTGTTCAAACAGTGACAACACTATGTGAATAAGTTCAGTTTAGAGAGAATGACACGAATTCAAGGTGGTTTGACTTGGATGTTAGGGGGATGCCTAACAGATATTAAAGATCAGATCTGAGAACAACAAAAGCAGTATGCATGGTGTGTGTCCCTTACCAAAGCACCTACAGCCCTCAAAGAAGTACTATCAGTATGTAGTCACACACAACAAAGTGCTTTGATATCGCTGAAACCACTTTTCCAATAGAAAGGTCAGGGACAGTACAACAGACAATCTTTGTCAGTGTTTTGTGTCACAGACAGAGATGCTGATGGAACTCCGCAAGTAGATGGGGATTGATGATGATGATGATTCTGGCCACAAATCAGCATTAATAATCAGAGTCTGCATACAAAGCTCACTGTACCTAGTGCACTGTACTAAAGGCACAAAGGTTGTACTGCTTGAAACCCTCTGGGATGCTGGTCAACTACAATAACACAAACATAGACTAAAAATGATTTGGCATCAGGACAAACACCTGGTATTTTAAGGGTTGTTTATAAAAAACAGTAAATATTTGATATGTGTGATTAGTGGCGATAAATGTTTAACTAAAGATACGCTTATGCAAATAAAAATGCTATATGCAATTATTGCAAACAACAGCAACGTAACAAGAGACCAGGTAGCAAAGTGCTACAGCACTGTGCCCCAACAGAGTGTTTAACTGGTGCAGGTTTTATCTGGTCATGAATGCAAATTATTAAAGCAATGGAGCAAAGCAAAACAACATAATAAATATTTTGTCTTAACTGCCCATTTTGTCTGTATAAAAAGGTTTGAGCTGGAACCCACTTGACTTTTACATCATTTTATTTTATTTTTAACTGTTCAATTATAAAATAAATTCACCAGGCCTACAACTTAAGTTTTTGGTTTTTTTGGCTTCATTTTAATGATTCCTTAGATGTCAGTGCGTCACCTCAATAAGTTGCCACGAGGAAACCCGGAGTCGAACCACTGACCCTGCAGTAGTCAATGAACTGGAGGCACAGCTGCAACACAGCCTTCACTAAAGCAATCGCAGATTTAATCAATTTAGGTAACAGCATTCATACATGTTGCACATGTAGGTACACAAATCTAACCAGCTGTTCACCTCTCTTGGAGTGTATTGCCCAGCAGGTCCCAGGCTTTGTGTTCAGACATGCAGGGATGTTTATCAGCTCGGTTTCTTAATAATGATCAACACAATGGCCTTCACCTTTGCTATTTTCCCCTGCATCGCTCAGTGTCTCCTTTTGTTCTCTACCCTCCTCCCCCCACCACCCACCTCCCAGCCTGCATGTTGACATGTGAACCATTGGGAAGGTGAACACTATCAAGGACTGTGCAGGGAACTGTTTTAGAAGAACTGGTGGTAAAAAACTATACCTAAACAAAATAACAACTCATTTATAGCTCCACCGCTGTAGCATAATATCCTTTTTATGATTATTTTGACACGAGGCATCTAGATCATGGATGATCTTTGAAATATGTTTAGAGGAGGCCCTTTGTCTGTGTGACCTCCAAAAACCCTACAGTATTGAGCAGGTGGAGTGAGCACAAAGCGATGGGATGAAACTGAAGTAGAGGCAAGGACTGAAAACCAATGAGCTCCATGGTATGCCGGCCTGAGATCTTTCGTATTGAATTTGGTGTCAAGCCCTTTATAAGTAGATCCTGTAAGACAAACAGAGGATTAGATTGGAAACATGGCCTCCAGTCATATGTCTGTTTTACCTCTCCCCCTCCCATCTCTACCCATTTTCTCTTTCTTTTGTTTTCCTGTTGTTTTCTTTTACCCAAGAATGTGTGTGTGTGAGTCTTTGCCAAATGACGCCTGGTTCATGTGTCCAGAGGCTGTAAAGAAGAACAAAATACTGTAGCTGAGGCTGGCTACATGCTTATACGGCTGCCTGGGGAGGCTGTAACTGACAAGGCAGACGAACATGAGGAGATATGAAGAACAGAAATCAAAGAGAGACAGGAACCGTCGTGTTTTTGGAAGCTGAATAAAAACCCTAAGGCTGTTTAGTGGCTCGTGCCTAAAGACAGTGGTTAAGCCTTAGCTGCATGTGGGTTGGTTGGACATTGTTTTTTTGTTTGTTGCCATTTGAAGTGTGATGAAACAATTAATGAATGTAGGTTTTAAGTCAGGCCAATGGAAACAAATGCTGTAAATGACAATATTACATTTGTCCTTACTATGGATATACTGTATGTGCATTTGTGTAAGTAGGTTTAAAACAAAAAAAGCAACTAACCTTCAAGTGGTCCTTGAATGAATTTCAGATATGAGAAGGTCATTTAGGATATTTTCACCCAACGCTGACTAACACTGAATCAGCTACTTTGTGTTTCCTTTAACAAATATAGTTCTGTTATTCAAATTTAGTTTTTTTTGGAATATAGTCCATCCAGTGATACGAAAGTCATTTAATGAAACAGGCTTCCTTGAAATGATCTGATAGCCCAATTCCCAAAAAATAATTTGCTCCCATCTTTTTGCTACCTATACATTTATTCAGCAACTGTGTCATTCGTTGCGCAGACAGTGAGTGCACTTAAGCAACTTCATTACAGAGCTCCATTAAACGGAAAACCTGGTTATAGAATTGGAGTAGCGGTTGAGAGAAACAGATTTCTGAGATCCAATTTCTTTGTAATATAAATATATAACCAGGTTATTATTAGACGTTTTTTTAGAAGACCACAGCACAGAACTTGTCCTGGAGATGGTTTTGAATGAAGAAAAGAAGCGTTGCCATATCAGTCAGCTTCCCAAACATATTCATTAATACTTGTCAGTAAGTGGTCATTTCTATATAGACAGTTAAAGGCAGAGGAGAAATCAGGTTGCCAGCTACTTTAATTACATGTATAGTGAATGCAGTTAACAGTAAACAGATCTCTGTGAAATATAATGCCCTAATTCTGCTTAAAGCTTTGTTAGCGTTACCATATTTTTTTTTATATTTTATGGTTGCGTTTTTTTATGCTTTCAAATGTTTTACCAGTATCTGTAAACATGGATTTGAATTCCCGAGTTATTGTGAATAAAATGCGTAAATAACATTGCGCCTGTAAATATTCAGGCTGAAACACCATCGAGAAATGTCTTGGTGCTCTGTTTGCGTGCATGAGCTTATAGACGGTCTCCGAGACAACTGGTTTAGAGCCACAGCTCTCATCACCACACCTCCTCTACACATGCCCCAGAACTTTGGAAATGCATAAAACTCGAATTAAAAAGACAATTGTCCACACTAGTAGATCTTTAAAACATCCCCGACATCATTCTGCTTGGTCTAAACGAAAAGGAAGGGCACATACTAATTGTGGCAAAGACTTTAAAACAGAGAGTTGATGGTATTGAATTATACTTCAAACATGTAATTACTTTCTGGTTGATTATTTTTCTGTTCATCGAAACCTTTGAATCAAAAATCGTATTGACAGCCCTGCATCTGTTAATAAGAATGGATGTCGATCTGATATTCTCTACAACAGTCCTGTACATTATGTACAGTGGATGTAAGTATGAGTACAGTATTTTTTGTAAGAAATACAATTGATGTTATTTTATGTAATATTTGATTAGCCGTTACACTATGAAATATTCCTCAGTTGATTATTGCTTCTTTCTGATTGTCCTCGTACTTGAAATGAAGCAGCCACTCAGAAGAAGACAGCTGCATGCAGTCACATACAGAGCTGATAAATGGCTGATGAGTCATAGAGACAGGGGCAAAGTCTGTGGGTCAACAGTGGCTAAATGAAAAGCAAAGAGCGGCCGACTACCGACCACCAAGCGAGTATAGAGGCCTACAAATTTAAACCCCCTTCTACTACACACCTCTAAAAGACAGTAGTTGTCAAAACACCGCTTTACACACACACTTTGCACATGTCGTACCAAACTGTAGCATATGTGCTGTTTTATGCAGCAGCATACAGGAGAAGAATGATGGTCAATCACGGAATCCACCAGGATCCCCTTCACAACATCCTGATGGACCACTACAGGGCACGACTGGCCTCGCTGTGCTTTGTGACACAGAAGATCCGTCATCCCCACTGCCGTCAAGCTCTGCAACACCTGAGCCAATACAGTTGTGGTATCTGATACTTATTATTTGACCAATTTAAAGAAGACTGTAGCCTGTCCTGTGTTGACACTAAAGTGTTATTGTGGCGTTGGGTGGCGTTGGGAGACGTGCTCAACACGTCTATAGTGCCATCGCAGGTCAGACTTCAATAAAATTGACATTTTGGCGTAGCCCCGCTCTGCTAAGCTCACCTAAGCCTGGCTCCCCACAGCCCACGTACACAATATTGATGAGGCATACACAAGTGCTGTAATGTTGTGAATACACTTTTGCACAATTGCAGTGTGACACCGCTCTACTACCGATGAGAATCTCAGATGGGAGCTACAGGTTTTGGGTTTTTTGGGGGGGTTTCATTGTGTAGTCTGACTAGTAAAACCAGGACTAGTTCTATGTTAAACCCAGGGATCATCTGCTTGTGGCGCTTCGACAAAACTACATACATCTACGATACATTGTCTTATCTCTGTAAGTAATAGGATGCTACTTCTCTGACAGATACAAGAATGTGCTTTGCTATTTTGGGAAAAATAGCTTGTGCTGAAATGTCATCAGTCATGCTATGAATGTTTGGTTTCTAAATATCACCTCAGACTGTTCCTTAAGCCCAACTTGTATTAGTCACAATTGCTCTCGTGGAGGCAAGTAGCTCTTTGGCAGGCTATTTGTGATCCTATTCTACCAATGCTGACTTTCACATACATGATTGCCTTTTTCAATTTCTGTCAGTTGACTTCCAAATATATATTCAGAATGCGACTGGCTAAACAGACGCGCACACACACACACACACGCACGCACACACAAACAATGAGAGTGATGGCAGGGCGCCACTCAGGCTTGCATCCCGTTGTGTCTCTGCACGCCTCTAAATTATTCAGTGTCACTCAAATATTGATATGGAAATCACAGCTGACTGAACTGACAGAGAGCAGAGAGAAAGGCAGCAAAGATCCACCGGCCTCGTTCCACTGTCCTTCTCTTTTAGCCTCTCTGCTCAATTTGACTGATAACTTTTGATGCCGGCTGCTGCTCATCCTCATTTCACATCCATTTCAGACAGGATACAAGGAGTGCTAAAAATGATTGCTGGCCATTGAAGCCTTTTCCACAGGAGAATAAAAAAAAAAAATCTCCTGTGAGCTGAGCGCTTGATTATAAATCTTGGCCCTGGAAAGCAACCTCAGAGTCAGCAGAACCACATCCTGCTGCAACATGTGTCTCAGACCATATTGATCCGGCACTGTGTGACTCTGATTACAGAATCAACTTTTCCATTTTCACCTCATGGACTAAATGGCTACAGACATTGCGATTGTCACAGTCTGGCCCTGACATGCGTCTAAATCAATATTACAATGCGTCAAATTAGCCTGTTTTACGCTGAGGGAGGGCATCATTCTTATTCCTGCCTGTTCACACCATGCTTGGCTGATTAGAAGCACAGAGGTTAGGACTGGTTTCATTCTAAAGCAAGGCCTGGTTAGGAAAATGAAACACACAGGAATCTCTCACACAGGAATTGTGAGATCTCACAGGACCTCAAGACCTTTACAGTTTACGTACAAATCCAAACTTTAAGTCCAAGCTTAAAAGTTTGTACCTTTATGTAAAGACACAAATCTAATAATTGCCGAATGAGGTTAAAGTAAGAGAGTAAAAGACAGGAAGAACTGGCATTAGATCATCTTTATTTTGGCTTCTACACTACTTAGATCATATGGCTCGATTAGTCTCAGTACCCGTCCTTAGGATGGGTTCAGAACATCCCTAAGAAACAATAGCTCTTCCAACCAAACCAGCAACAAGTTTCCATTGGAGCATTTTGCTTTGTCTCTGCTTGAGAGCCATTTAATTGTAACATGTTTCTCTTTAGTTCCAAAATAATACTTAAAAAAAAAAGCCTAAACAAAACACTGCATGGGAAATAGCATTTTATGATGACCCAGGAATGATTGGCGCTGGCATGGGCTCGAACCTGCACGCGACCCTAAGCAGTAAAAGATGAGGGAGTGAGAGATTTTCCTATTAGCTAAATATATATTTAGCTATATATTAAGAGTTTTACTGCTTATTGCTGATGATATTTCATAATCTACAGTACACAATTTCAAAGAACAAACACATTAACGAGATACAGGGCCTGACCTGCGGCTTGATAGGTCCAAATCTGTCTTTCTTTTGGAAACTGTGCAAAGTTCGAGAGCCAGCAACCATGAAGGTATGGGATGCTTTAATGCTTTAATCTATGAGGGCACCATTGCTTCAAAGGGATGCAGTATATGCAAGTGTTGATTAGGTGAAATCACAATTTAAACAGGAATGTGAGTTATTGCTTCGCTCCTGCCAAACACGATTCGCTCGTGTTTGGCATGAATCATGTACATTTTACACAGCGTCCCTATTATTTGCATAAAGCATCTTGAATGTATATTTAGTGTTTGTCCCCCACATTTTCAAGCTCACGTATGTAGACACACAATGAAAGACTTTTAGCCTTTTAGTTTAGTTCTTATGTCTTGAGTAGCTAAAGCGTGGAATGTTTTCACTCAACTACTCAAGAATACTGAGCTCCCAGAATCCCTAGAATGGAGAAATTCTGTGGCCTTTAACTTACTCTTGTTTGTACTTCTGTAGGCACGCAGCACGTGAAATGTGACTAAGGATTTTCTCTCGCCTTTAAAGGTGGACATGCTGCTCTTTGAGTGGGAACCTCCTTTCACCGTCCTTTGGCTTTTATCCCAGTTCGTCATCTCTTGCCTGTACAGGTCACACATTCTCAGGTTTTCAAAGTAAAAGAGCTCCTGGGCGATTTTCTGCCTAAAGCTTTGTCAATAACACCCACATGGATCATTTAAATACTTAAACTGTCATATCTGTGACACATCTCACCATACATTAGGGCCACACGTGTTTGCAGGCAGTGCATGCCGGTATTGTGATGGCACACCGTGCAGCTTTTAGTTACATAAACCTCTTTTAACTAACCCTCTTTCTTTGTACTGCTCTCAGCTACTGTATATGCTATGCAAATAAACAGGCACACGGAGGACTGTGCGATCCAGACAAGCTTTGATTGGATAACAGCTTACATAATCAGGCTGCCTGGGAAGAGCGCAGCAGAGGGCAGAAGGCAAAGGCAGCCTGTGTCATCCCAATGAGCTGGTTAGGGAACTAGGATTTTCAGGAGGATTCGTACCTGGCTCTTATGTTGATGGGTCACATCTTGTGCATCACACTGTTGATGCAGGCTGTTGTTACGTATGAGCCTTCAGCCGCTGGTCAGAAATGCTAAATTTATCTGGGACACTATCCAATAAGATGTATGAAAACCAGGGTGAATATTATCCATTGTCAACGTTGCTGACGCATCAATAAGCAAAACAAACTTGGGACTAATTGATGAAAATGGGAGACATGAACGGCAACTGCTACAATGTGATGGAACGAGCCAGATGCAAGGTCGTTCAGACAAGTTTTGGTACGACAGGTATTGAGTTGCTCCTGTTATACCTGGCTCTGAATCAGCCCGTAGCTCAGACACAAAGGGCTCCAAAGCGGCATCGCTGGACAGATGATATGTTGGCGTACATTTGTCTTCTGGATTCTTCTTTGATCAGAATAACAGCGGCCATCTGTGCGCAAGCAGACTGCACCTGCCTTCCGAACATCACCGACCAACCAACTAAACACAGTCCCAGCCGCCACGACGGCTTTCAGGCTTTATAAATCGCGTTGCGTGTGCTGAATTTATGCATTTGCATTTTCGGCTCCCTCTGTTTTGTGCACTCAGACAAAAACGCTCTGCTTTGCGTATTCATGAAGGCAAAGGTGCAAAATTAACAGTGTGTGCTATTTTGCTTACGTGCTATTCTTTCATTTGATTGATTTGCACGTGAATTAGGTCCTTAATGTGTAGTTTTACAAAAAATATATAGTCTATATAGTCTATATATTTTTGTTGTTTATTTGTTTATTCAGCAGGATTTGATTTTGTGTTGGAAACCCAACCTGGGTTTTATTGTATTAATAAAATGCATGAGATTGACAAGTGTGCAAAAGCCAAAAGGTAAAGTAAAAGATCAGTAAAAGATCAGTGTGATGATGTAGGGGATGTCATTGATGTGCGAAAAATGACATATTTCTGAATATATAATATAGTTCTGTTAAACTGCCTGTGCGGTAAGCGACAGAGTAACAATGGAAGCTTTATTAAAACTCATAAGCTGACAACAGCTCTCAGCAATCACAGAAGTGCTGTTTGCTTGTTCGTGCTTGAAGTCTTGTTCGTGAATGTGACACGCTTTTGAAAAAATGTATTATATTGGTGGAACCCTTGTGTCTAATTATGGATACCCACGCTGACGTCATGCTGAATTCAGCTGCTGACTGTTCCACTCCACTGTTCAACCTTTCATTACACACCATGGGTTTAAAAAAAAAAAAGATGGCCGAAGACGTAATAACAATCTACATTTGGAGACATATTAATAACTTTGTTACACAGCTTTGTTTGTGTATAGGGTCACTTAGTAGCAGCTCGTTGTGTAATGTGAGGTGATCGTGGCGACAGCGAGGCGGTGAAGTGGACGTGTTCTGCCTGTGTCAGCGGCAAAACCCTGCTAAGGACCAGAACCATCACGCAATGCGTCGTCTTTGTCCCCTCCTTGACACATCTCCTCACCTCTGTCCTCCTACGCTCAGCCCCACCCATCATGTCATGTTCCTCTCCTTGCATTTCGTTACCACTCAGAGTTTGTACTGCGTGTGCTGAGGAGACACATCTGTCTGGTTGATAAGGAAAGAAGGCACAGAGGAAACGCATCGATAACTGCATGAGGAATTGCACAGGAATGTAGAGATATGAACAAGAGTAAGTCAAACCAGCTGCATTGTCCTTCAGCCACGTTTGGGCAGTGCTAAATAATTTTGCCACATAAAAGGCCCATAGCACATATTTAGAACTATCTGTACATTGTTGTTAGTTTAGAGAATTTATAAGGCTCATGTTAGTGCTCTATTAAGTCATCACACCTCCTAGAGCAACTGATTATTCACTGATGATATTTCTCTGACCATAAAAAGGCGTCGACATACAAAGGTCACTGCACTCATGACAAAGGGCAAATAGCAAAGACAGCAGGGGGTAGAAAAGGCTGCTCGCAATAGTTTGCGAGTAAGAAGATATCTATATATGCCTTTTGATTGACACCTGGGAAAAGTTGGTACATTGGACCTTATTTTAGAGTTTAAGAACACACTTTCCCCAAATGTTTGGGGGTTGTGATTGATAGATAAAAGATAAAGGCTGCTTTCAAGTATTTAAAAGAGCAAACACTGTTCTTCACTCTGTCCAGGACTTACAGGACAGTAAACGCATCAGGAGGTACTGAACAAAATGTCCAGATAGTAACACCACGGTCTTTCTGAGCTGATAGTGTGAAGATGGCTTCGTGAGCTCAGGAACCAGGGTTTTTATGTCTAAACGGCTGCTTCTCTCATGTCTGATCATTCTAGATGTCTGTATCCCCGTATTATCGCTTTCCCTTCTCTCCATCCCTATTGTCAAATACTCTGGGTGGCTTCAGAGACATGCTGCATGTGTTTCCACAGCGCGGTGGGAGACAGTGGCCCCTCATGACCAACGCTTTAGACATGGCCAGTCTGAGTGGTCATGGATAGGCAACTTGGCTCATTTCTATACAACAGTGGGCTTTGTACAAAAAAACATGTCTCAGCTATGAGGAACCTTTTGCTGTGAATCGGCTCCTGTGTCCACTATATAAGGGACTAATTCAGTGTGGATATTCTTTCAACAAAGCCTTTGACGGAGTGGAAGACCCCTACTGTAGCTGTGCTGCAGAAGCAGGACGCAGATGTCAAGACTGAGAGGAGAGGACTGTTCAGCTTGCACAAAAATAAAGCACCGGGTCTAAATATATATGTTTGATTCAGGACTACAAAGGGAAACGGACTCATGCTTTATTCTTATCTAGCTTGAGTGTAACAGACCTTGTATCGTATCTTTATTGAGCAACACAGTGGTTGAAAACGTACATATACTGCACCACATTAAAAAGGGCTTTAGCTTTGAAGTATGCAAAGTAATACTCAATTCAAAGGCACAGCTGCGCAAGGTACACATATGAAGATGATTAGCCTTATGTGAGTGTTTTGTCAGTAATTGGTCGTGTATGGTCTCAATGTATAGTCCCACGTGTATAGCATGAGCTGTATGTACACAACACTGATCTAGAATTACAAGTGACGAGCAGATGTTGAAAACCGTTCCATACTTATTTGTGCAATATTATCCCCATAGCAACAAAATGATGGATAGCTGAAACAGCAGCACCCAGAGTTAGTAAACAGTAATTTCCTGGTTTATTTTTGATACCGTTGTTGTTGACTGGAAGAAAAACAAGGGAAAAAAAATACCCGACTTGTCATTTTGCTGCCAGTCCATTACTAGATATGAGCTGTCCTTCTGTCTTAGTGATGCTGGTAGCATGAAAATAGAGATGTGTCATCTGCAAACATTAAAACTGCGCTCACTGATATTTTAGTCACTTTTGGGGGGGAGCCAGTTTTAGAATTTTTTACTTATTTACTGGTCATGTGATGATTTTTCATTCAGTATTTTCCCTCTTGTATCTCTGTTTTGAAACTTTGATCCAGCTACTGAATGACCTTGCTGTTCAGGCTGGGTGCAAACCGCAGCTTGTAGGTGTTTGGTGCAGAGAATAAATTAGTGTTTAATTAGCTTCTTGCAACAGACTCTGCATGAATGATTTGATGCATCATAGATGCGTTTACATAGGGTGGCATGAAGAATGGGGGGTGAAAATGTGTACACGATGTGTTAAAGGTTTTAATTAAGCTAAGAAAAAGATAAGAACAGACACATTTGTCATCAAAGCACAATGGATTGGAGAAAAGGATTTCAAGGTGCATTGCTCACACTATGAGTCTAAAGCGTGGCTGAGAGTGACCCAGAATTCATCTGTGTCGTTTTTGTGCGTTTTTTTTTTTTTGTTAAAACTCAAAAAGGAAAGGTCCTCTGTTTCTGTGAAAGTAACACATAACTTGCAAACATACTGTAAACGGTAGCGTGGTAGTGGTTGGTAATGGAAATGCCATTAAAACATTTGTGATTAGTAATTAGATCCATATACTCACTTCACACGTGTCTGCATTAAAATTTGAACAAAACTCAATTTGTTCTCTAACCAAAGCGCTTTCTTGCTTAACCTAACTTCACACTGGACTTTGAACATTTACTTGGATCTGTTGTCATACACACTCTCTAATCATCCCAACCATCTCGTGGTCAATCTTCTTTATGTTTTTATTTTGAGAAATGGATTTAATTCTCTTCATGCAAAACGTATACTGCATCACAATATAATATTTACATTCACAACAAAAATGCTGTCATTTATGAAAACCAGTGACTACAGTTCCCTATAGTGTCACTACTTACATTAAAACGAATAGAGGAAGAGGTTTTATTCATGCACCCAGCATAAACATGCCATGTGTTAATAGTGGTAATCCCTTGTCAGCGCGTAAATGCTGCACATACTATAGCACCTGTAGCGTGGTGAGCTGAACGGAGAGTGACAACATATTTCAGACGCAATCTGCACACACACAATTATCGGCACAGTTGATTAGCTCGGGGATATTCACACAGTGCTAGATGTTTACGTATCTAGCTAAGATGTTTCATATTTTCCGTCCACCCTCTGAATGCTCGCAGTGACAGATCTGGCAGAAATGGTAATATGGCTCCTCTCATGCGTCTGTGGTAATGAGATGAGCTGGGATTTGCTACAGTCTGCGGCTTCTGCTGCTGCCATGATTGTTTGTGTCACCAGCTAAGCCTCCCATTGATTAAGGCCGTGAACAAGCCCAGCCAAGCTGCTTCGCTTGCTTTGGCTGGCATATGTCAGTCCTTGCGTGACTGTGTTCTTTTCTTTTTTCTTTTTGGTCTTCATCGCTCAATATAGAAGCTTCTGATTTTTGTAGCAGATATGAATGGAACAGTGCGAATAAAAGCTTCGTCTTTTCTTAATAGAGACATTGTTAGATGAATAAATGAGTGTTGGCTGCATTCATAGAATACAGTAATGATTCAACTTCTCACCAGCTCATAGAAGCCTTCTTGTTTGCTAGTCTGAACACTCTGTCTGTGTTCGCGGGTGTGTTTTTTGTTGTTGTCAGAGTCTGTCTTTAAAATCACATCTTGATTTCAGTTAGAACATTAAAAAGGGCTTGAATAAAACATGAGGAGACAATGAACGAGTGAAAAAGGGAAGAGCTGTCATTCAGTGTTACCTCTAATCTCTCTGAAGCCAACAGGTTTTTTTTGTTTTGTTTTGTTTTGTTTTGTTTTGTTCTCCTGCCCTTCACAGCGCACATTCCTTAGCCAGGCCCAGTTCCAAACACAGAGGTCTGACCCTTCCTCCACTTAACGCACTCACAGTCACACACACTATCAATCTACCCATCACGGTCTTTTGCTAACTTACGTTTGGGTGGTAATAAATATTACAATTTTTAATTAAACTTTTTTGGGTAAACAAAAATTTAACTACATATCAACCTGTATAAATCATTTTTGTTTTACACAGATTTCATTACTGGGACTAGTTTGCCTCAAACACGCTGAGATCTTGACATTTGCACCTAAGTCACAATCTTTGTTACCTATCCTTTTAATCACACTTTGCCTGGTCTTTCAGGATCTCAAGACGAAAGTCATGTAACAACCAATTAAAGATCACCACCGACTGTTGAATAGCCATCCATCCATCCATCCTATTAGGAGAGTAGCTACTGTATACTGATGTTGCTTTTTAGCATCTTTCACCTTTTTTCTGTCTGTACACATGATGCAACTTGCCAAAAATCTCCACTTTTGTTTTGTTTATGGACATATTTCGCAGTCATTTGTGCAGATGAACACAAAACGTAGTCTGACTCAGCTCTGCAATGAAAAAGGCGTGCGTGTTGTGTTGAATTGTTCAGTATTGTCACGGGCAGTTGCTCTGTGACAACAGCTTTCATGCAGCATCAGTATTTCATAAACTGTTTCAAATTGACCCCAAAACGTTATTCTGGAATATTTCTCACACATATCTGCAAAGGCTCTGTCACCATGACGACTCACCTTCATAGCTTTGTTCACACGCTAGCCAGTTTATTCATATGAAAGAATTTCGAAAAATATCTGTTTTCCCTCTGACTTTTTCCACTTTCTCACCTTCCCTCTGCCAAACAGCGTTCTGCTAACTCCACAGAAACTGTCGCCTCTCTCTGAATCTCCATCTGTTTTGGTCCCTGCAGGCTCGGTACCTGCTGCAACAAATCATTCTGCTTTGATCAAATACCCTGCGACTACACTGCGTTACTGTGTGTCATTGTTTGGCTGGCTGAGTGGCTTGGAGCTGCATAACTGCTGCCCTACATTGCCTAAGTATTTTGGAATTGGAGGTAGAAGTGGGTCATAACACAAACAGTGAGCAGGCACGTCGCCCGTGGATAATCATGACATTTCATTGCCGTGGAAAGCAATTAATCAAACAGTGTGCATCTTATTCTGAATGATTCAATATTTAACCCTTGTGGATGATGATAAAATGTGTTTATTTTGAAAGCTGCAGGATGTATTTACTTATTATTTATTAATTTTCCTGACACAAAACTGAATGGGTGTTATGTACAAAATTCAGCATTGGATTCGAATCTCTGTGTGTGTGCATGTTTACATGTTTCTCCTTGTGTCACCCTTGTGAGGATGAAGATGAATGAGTGACTGGGTGCACAGACATCACAGAAACATTCATTCTAATGCAAAACGTGGATAGGAAAGAAACATTAATAAAGCAGTTACCATGCTGTAAATCATTTTCAGGCACTCAGACAGTTAAGTTGTGAAATATCATATTCCAAATAGCTATTGCTACATTGTGTTTTTTGCAGAAGTAACCTCAACTGTCACCAAATTTTAACACGGCAAACAATGCGTTGCCCAACAAGTGTTTTTTGCAAGTATAATATGAGACGTTATGCGAAGAAGCATTAAGTTGCACCTCTGGGACGGTTGTGTTATATAAACATGGTACTGTACAACTCTGAGAGACATCCAGTTCTTCTATCAAAGATTTTTGATTTTTGAACATAGGTCTGAGATTTGCAAATATCTTAGAGAAAGAGTTCCTGATGTTCACCGTGTTGGCAAAGGTAACAAAGAGTTTGAACTCTACAAGGCAATAGAGAGCATTTAACACCACTGAGAGGAATCAATGAATAAAGTTCACACCACAATCAAAACAGTCCAAAAGGTCACATGGAATCATTTAGTGAAGTTAACGCCTCTGTTTCAATGTTCAAAAGTCCAAAAACAGGCCACTTAACAACAGCGGTGGTCAGACTTTGAAAGCAGAGCAGCAAAGAGGAAGGAGAAGCTTTATGTGTGAAGATACAAGCCATGTGTCGCCTTCTCTGGACATTATTGGTCAGTAAGATATGATAGTAGGCAAGAAATGGTGTTCATCTGTGAACTGCAAGGCAATAAAAGTATATCAACCACAACCAAAACCACCATAAACACAGACATTACTACAAATGAATGGTTAAAGATTAAGAAACGTCATGCTGAGTTGCAGTGGAAGGACCTGAGGCAGGCAGATCACACAATGAAGCAGCCAATAACCCTGAGCTGGAAGGAAGCAAGAAGTGATAAATAGTCAGAGTCACATCCTTTTGCCAAATACGCGAAATGTGATAATTTCACTTTTTAAATTTTTTTTTAAAAGATCCTAGATCCTACTTTTGCAGAAATACAGACATTAGACTAACACAAACACCACTGTAGGTTCCCAAACACATGGCCCTGGCTTGGTTACTACTTCAACCAGCAGATAAGATCAGCTGATAGCAGAAGCAATAACAAAACCTGAGCGTGTGTCACATGGATCCAAGGAAAACAAGTAACGGTGATGTATAAAGCTTCAAGTGAAGCGCAGAGCTTAGAAATGTGACCTGATCAACCACACTGCAATCACTGCTGCACCCCCCCCCCCCCCCCCCCCCCCCGAGTGCCGAGCTCCCCATCGGGATGTATGCATGTTGGTTGCGTGTGATATGTGCATGTGTAATGAGAGGTGACGGTTATGCCTCCGTAGGAAGATGAGAGTGAGCAGAGCGCACATTAGAAGTCAGGTCGATTTGCTCGGCTTTGACAACGTGCAGACAGACCTTTGCTTTATTACTGTCAGCGTCACTTCTGTGAATATGACACTTTTATTTTGTGCTGCCACGGGACTGTACACAGTCGACGTATCTCTCGGATGCGTTGTGCTTTATGACGTCGGGTGCAACCGTTCCAATACCTCCAGTAAGCTGCAGTGTTACTTAACACAGACCACTATTTATGAAGACTTGCTGTGCTGTGAATCCTCAACTCACTGGAAAGATGTGTCCCGTTAACAAAACAATTATAATATTTTGGGTTGGTTTTAAACAGAGCAAGAAGATTCTTCAATAAATGGATTGATGAACTGCAATTACTCATGAGAAACACTTCACATTCACATTCTTCTTACTACAGTTATAGTATTTGTGGTTTTTAACATTAACACACCAAATACAAATCTTATCACTATTAGCCTTTAGCGACACTCAGCAGAGGATTCTAAAAAACACGTTCCTATAAACCAGCAATGTTTTCCAGTGAGCCAACGGAAGGATGATCAGCATGTGCCTCTGAGTCTCATGTCATCAGTGTCAATAGCCAGTAGACTGCAGACCTTCAAACATCCCAACCATCAGTGGCTCATGACCTTTCCTAAGGGATCACCATGGCGACAGTGTGTTGCAGCAGCAGGACTCTGCTCTGGGAATTTAAAGTTGGCTTTATTACGTAGAGTAACAACACAACGGTTTGTGTAAATTGGGTTTGTTTTCTATAGGTTTCCTGAAAAAACGTTAATAATTAAAAAATAATAATAAAATAAAACATTAACAGCATTTCTTTGATTGGTCAGATGCCCCATTTACAGTACTCACACAGACAGGGATGGATGTGAACAGTATCAGTGATATCATTAGTTAGCTTTGCTTCTGTGACACCTGAAGCTGATGGTAGGGCATCAACCAATGATGGGCCGTGGGTCTTACACATGGACGACAGTCTGACTGGCAGCAACCTTTTAGCCAACTCAGCACGTTAAACTAAACACAGGCTTCTGCTTAAGTGACAGACGTTATTGCTGCTTGCAGCTTCTTATGAAACTGTATATACTACACAACTGTAATACAGCTGTTATGTGAAAAGAGCAAGCAAAGCTGTGAAATCTTGGGATGGGTTTATTGTTCCGTGTTCTCTCTCTGAACGATGAACGCAGAGTCAGGCATGTTTAAAAGAACAACAGCAGGGCTCCTTCAACCAAATGTGCCTGTGTTTACTTTGGGATGTGCCATCATCAGTCAGTGTAACACAATAACATTAAAATGTGCTTCTTTCGTGGCCTCTATGAAGCAAACACACATCATTGCCAAATCTCTCTTTGTTCTCATTCTGCTGAATTATTAGATATATGGTAATACATAGTTTGTAGCTGTAGCTTTAAGATCCTGAATTCTCCAGCTTAAATCCATGGCTTCAATTGATGATGGCCAGTCTCCATTACCCTCCATCGTAGCTCTGCAAAACCAAAGGCAATAGTGGGCAGCTTGTGAAAATCTCCCCGAGCTTTGTCAAGTTCTGTTTTCACTGAGTCCCAGTCCCCAAAGGAAATGTGTGTATTAATATCTTCTGTTCCTCATTATTATCACCCCTGTGAAAACAAGAGCAGCAATGGTGTCGTGAAAATATGCCCTTCAGGATGATTCATTCACACACTAATTGTGCAAAAAAACCACACCAGTAAAAATAGTGTGTGTGTGATGTTGTTATTTGAGAAATTTAGGAATGTCCAAGACAACATATTATATTATATCATGTACGGTATTTTGCATTTTTAAAGCTGCACTGTGTATATTTGTATGACCACAATTAGCTGTGAAATGATGAGATCACAGGAGGATTATTAATTGCAACCAAATGACTTTGTCTATAAACGTGTCAATAAAGAGAAAAGTCTGCCAGAATTTATCTATATTTTCAAACCATTTAGTTTTTGTATCTAAATTTAACAAGCAAAACTTTGCTAAAAGACCAATATTACAAATGTGATAAATGATTGATAATAATAATATCATATGTCTAACAATACAGACACTGGAAATTTGAAAACACACAGGACTCTATCCTACAAATACAGGTCATATACCTGTTGCACTGAATGTGGTTTTGCGGACCTTCCTTTAAAAAACAGGTTAGATAGATAGATAGATAGATAGATAGATAGATAGATAGATAGATAGATAGATAGATAGAAACATGCTTTACAGTCATGTTGATGTGTTGTGGAGTCTTATTGTCGTGGGTATGAAGGACGTCCGGTAGCTCAGTCCTGCACTTCGGGTGCAGCAGTCTCGCGCTGTGCGAGCTGCGTTGGTCCTCCACGGTTTGGTGCAGGGGGTGGGAGGGGTTGGCCATGATGGACGACAGTTTCGTCCGCGTCCTTCTGTTGGCCACCACCTCGATGGACTCCAGTGGGCAGCCCAGGACAGAGCCAGCTTTCTTAACCAGTTTGTTCAGTCTCTTCCTGTCTCTGTCCGCGCTGCCGCCCGCCCAGCACACGACGCCGTAGAGGACTGATGCCACCACCGTGTCATAAACAGTCCGTAGGAGAGCCCTGCACACCCCAAAGGACCTCAGTCACCTCAGCAGGTGGAGGCGACTCTGGCCCCTCCTGTACAGGGCATCAGAGTTGTAATGGATGTGTCCACATTTTCGACTCTGTCTCTGACATAGTTTGCATCTTGTCTGTGTTTGTGTAGGTCTTTGGTTTCTGTGTGCTTTGATTTCTTCACGCAGGCCAAGCCAAGTGGACTCTAAATTTCCCACGGGTGTCAATGCACAAGGTATTTCCCTGCCTGTCACCCAATGCAAATTGGGGTGGGCTCCTTGAAATTCAATCTATGTTCGATAAATTCCTTGCAATTCATTGAGTGAAAATGCTTTCTCGTTAAAATAAATATTCATCATTAATGCTATATTTGTTTATAATTATACATAGTTATCATTATGTGCTTCTGAGCTGCACGGATATTCCGTGATCTGTCTGTCAAACCCAACAACCTTCCAGAGCATGAACTGAATAAATAAACTGCTGTTCCATGTGCTTTGGTTCTTTGGTGATAAACAGACACGCCAGTAAAAGTCAGCGGACTGGACCACAAGTCATGGAGCGTCTCATGTCGCCTGGCAAGTAGCACCACGCTGAGGCGCGGAGAGCAGGGGTGGGGGGAGGGGAGTCCAGCTCTAACTATCTCTGCTCTGCTGAAGCACTCAGTGAAAAGAGGAAGCCAAGGGAACACAAACAAAGATCAGCCCAACGGCTCTCTCACCACACTGCCAGGAAACAGGGCTGGGTTTAGATAAGGGGGGGTGGGGGGGTTGAAGTGGGGGTTGGGGTTGGGTGGGGTTCTAGTGGAAGAAGAAGGGGGTAGGAGAAAAAGAGACCAAAACCCAGCAGGTGTGCTCCGGTAACATGGAATGTGTCAGCATGGCTCTCTGCCAAACACACTGGAGTCTCTGCAGCACGGAAATATACAGTCGAGTTTTCGACAAGGTTACAGCAGCGATGATTTATCTCTCACCTTCCTGAACAGGGCTGTTAATTCACTCAAACCTAAGCTTCGGCAAAGTCTCTGCGTCTCATTCGTTCAACATTGCTGCATTCTAATAAACTAAGTCTAAATTCGTCTGATAAACTGAGGTCATACAAGTTCAAACTGGCGCAATGAACAGTTGAAAGAAAACGTATGTGAACCATTTGGGATTTCATGGATTTCTGCATGAATTGGTCCTAAAATGCCTTCTGTTCTTCAGCTAAGTCACAACAATAGAAAAGTCTGCTTAAACTGATAATTCACAAACATTATATGTTTTTCATGTTTTAATTGAACATAACATCAAACATTCAAAGTGCAGGGAGGAAAAGGTATGTGATCTCCTAAGCTAATGACTTCTCCAAGAGCTATTTGGAGACAGGAGTCAGCCAACCTGGAGTCCAGTCAATGTGATGAAGTTGGATGTGTTGGTTAAAGCTGTCCTGCCCTATAAAAACACACACCAGTTTTGCGTTTACTGTTCTTAAGAAGCATTGCCTGATGTGAACCATGCCTCGCACAAAGGAGCTGGAAAGGGTTACAAAAGTATCTCTAAAAGCCTCGATGTTAATGTGTCAAACACAGCACACCAACATCAAAACCTCACCCCCACTGTAAAACACGGTGGAGGGGGCATCATGGTTTGGGGCGGCTTTGCTGCCTCTGGGCCTGAACAGACTGCTGTCATTGACGAAAAAAAATAATTCCAACGTTTATTAAGACATTTTGTAGGAAAACTTAAGACCGTCTGTCTGCCGACTGAAGCTCCACAGAGGATTAGTGATGCAACAGGACAACGACCCAAAGCATAGAAGTAAATCAACAACAGAATGGCTTCAACAGAAGAAAATATGCCTTCTGGACTGGTCAGAGTCCGGACATCAACTCAATGATTCAGATGCTGTGGCATGACCTCTGACACCAGACATCCCAAAAATATTGCTGCACTCAGACAGTTTTGTAAAGAGGAATGGTCCAAAATTCCTCCAGACTGTCGAGCAATGTCTGATCTGCAACTACAGGAAACACTTGGTTGAGGTTATTGCTGCCAAAGGTGGGTCAACCAGTCATTAAGTCCAAAGGTTCATATACTTACACCCTGCATTGTGAATGTTTACATGTTATGTTCAATAAAAACATGAAAAACATATAATATTTGTGCAGTATTAGTTTAAGCAGACTGTGTTTTTATGTTGTTGTGACATTTTATGGCCAATTTTCGCAGAAATCCATGTGAGGCATTCAGGGACAATACAGCATTATGTAAGTTTCATCTTAGAGGTAAATCATGTCTGAAGTTTGATGAAATCAACAACCCTTCCTGGTACAACACCCCCAACAACATAACACAATTTCTTTTTGAGGCCATTTTTGAATGTATAGTCAATATTGAGGAGTGTAAATATTTGTTTACTGCTTTATTAAGCCTCATAACTGGTACATTGGATTTTACCAGGGGTCTGACAAAACGCTCCCCACCCAGTATCATGTATTAACTAATTAATAATAATAAATTAAATAATTCATTTAACCCATTTATCTGGTTGGAATTGTTAAGGGTCACGATTTTATCATTTGTGCTGAGACGAATAGGGATTTTTTTTTCTATTAACTAATTTAAAAAGCTTTCATCTGTTTATTTGAAGATGAATCCGACCCGTTTAGCTGATAGGTCAGAGCTGTTTACATTGAATCGTGTTTCTTGTCGTTTCTGTGATAATCAGGTGATTACAGTGATGTGATGGAGTTAAAGTCTTAAGTAAAAGAATTGTGCAGGGTTTAAGGCGTTTTATCATCTTTCCTCTTGTGTTGGTGCTTTGGGATGACTTGGAATTATTGTTACAGTTCTGTCTGTTACTGGGCAGCAGCTCAAACTTAAACCAGGACGCAATCCATAAACCGTGTTGGATGTTGACAGTGGAGTAAGACGGAGCAATGATTCAGCAGTTGACATTTGTTTTCTCTTCCAATAAGTGTCACTAACCTTTAGGTTTATTTCCTATTCTTGCTCATTTTCATTTTGTCTTTTAAGAAATGTCGGCTCTGTATTTTAAACACGTCAAAGCAAACGCAAGAAAAAAAAAAACGTTCCGTAGAATGTTGTAACTGCAAAGCTATCTTGATGTTAAGTGAAAAACACAACACTGTAATAAAACATGGTGTGTCATTTATCATGAAGTGAAGTCTTTGCAGCAACAATGGAGCTGTCACATGGGTGCAGAGTCGCTGCCTCCTGTTGCAGAGGTGCCTGTTCTTCCCTCAGACAGCCTCCCTCCGCTTCCTCCTCCCCAGTCCACGTGCTCTCGCTCATCTGGATGGGTATGAGCAGGGCTACTTCAAACACGTGCTTCATGCCACCCTGCCCCCAGCCCCCACCGCCGCCTCCCTTCTCTCGCTATCAGCCTGTTTTTCTTTGTCCAGCCCATCTTTCCCTGTGCTGTGTGATTTACTCAAGCCTGGGAGACATGTGATCACTCTGCTGGATACCAAGAACTCCAGGCAGCCAGTGTTTTCGGAGGAGGAGGAAGAGAAGGAACAAGGAAAACAATCTGACAAAAAACTGGCCGACTATCAGGACATTCTGTACGACCTGGGAACATGTAGATTCTGTCAGGGGACACGGATTACACTTAACAGGACTCAGTGACATATTAACTGTTACATTATAACATTATGTAAAGATGCAACACCAGCAAAATACCATAGATGTTTACTAAATGTCAATAGTACTTGGATAAAAACACACAGGACGAAGATAACCCATATTCCCAAGAAATGTGGTTGAGACATCATGATTCCTAATTCAGAACTATGTGCTGCTTTCGCTTTTGGAGATATAATCTGTGGTTAAAATATGAAATATTCACATTCTAATCATCAACAGTTTAAATGTTTAACTGATCAACACTTTGTTTTGTCACTAATTGCCTGTAGGACTGATGTGACTAAATATCCCGTTGTCATCATTAGCATGTTCGAATGAGAACATGCTAAAAACACCCCATGAGATGATGCACATTAAAAAACAGTAACATATCTTCTACATCATTATTTCTGCATTGTCATTTTATGCTTCTTACATAATTCTTCATAATCCGACTCCTCATAAACTGCACTTTCTGGATTATAATCTGCCTTTAACATCCTTCAGACATCTTTGCATAATAACAGGTTTCTATTTCATTCTAAAAAACATTAGATGATAATTGATGTTAAGGTCTTTTTCTAAATGTGCGAAAGCTGCCTTCGTGTATCACTGAACCAACTGCTCATTACACCAGATCTCAGGCATGTGTAACTGTAGCTGCCCTAAATACTGATCTTGCAAGGAGCCTTTCAACCCTATAATGCAATAACATGAACTTAAACTATGACAGAATCTAAAGTGCTGCTCTTCTGCTTGTGCTCTTTGTTTGCCAGTGTGTTTTTACTTATGTGTGGCTCTGTTTGCTTTTCTTTTAACCTACTGAAATAGATTTTGAAATGTTCTCTGACTTTAATTATATTCATATGAACTAATGATCTAAATCATTAGAGAATATGTTTCTATTAGTGCTGTCTTGCAGAGGCACGGGCTCTACAAGTCCTCTAAACATGGACTGAACCTGGCAAAAAAAAAACAGTATTAGCAGCATTCTTGGAAATCAAATGGACGGATTGTTGTTTCAGCAACACAACAACAACAACAACAACGCCTTTACCACTTGCTGTTTTCTCAACACGATGCCAAACAATGTGTGCTCCTGTTTGCGCATTGCTCTGCTGAAAGATGCCACTGCTTTCGAGGAATGCCACTGAACAGGACTGTACCTGATGTGCCACTGAAGGCAGCATGAATATTGGACTCAGGGACCTGCACTAGTCCTAAACAATAAATGACAGTTTTGCTTGTCTACCTGGCTACCTGGTCTTCCTCTAGTTTGCCATCTTGTGTGAATTTGCCCGATTAGTGTCACATTTACCACATTGTCTGATTTCACCCCTCTATGTGCTTAAGCCTAAGTCAGATTCCGTCCTGTACATTTAAAATTAACTGTTTCATTTTAAACATTTCTGTTCTGATGTACATATTTAAATTAACCATAATACAGTAAGTATATTTTACTTTCTTAAAACGTTTGCCAAACCCAAAATTTTTCAAGGTTTTCAAGACATGCGACAATACTCACTAGCAGTGCCAGGTCATTTAAATAAACTATGCAAATGCAATTGAAACAGAATCCCACTTCCTAGGATGTCAGATGACGAAAAGCTGTTGGCGACTGTTTTTCAGGAACTCTGGAGTGTTAGGTAAGTTGTTTTTCTTCTTTATTCAGACCTAATAGTCTAAATGTCCAAATAAAGACATCTCTATAGAAGGAACGTCATGCTATAAATATTTACAATAATCACTCGCTATACTCACATATTCAGATTTTCTCTAATGTCGATGAACGTCGAGCGGGTTGTGATGTGTAACAGAACAACGCGCACAGTCCCACACGTTCACATTTCATCATAAACTGTGATGCCTAACCTACAATAAAGCTACCACAACTTTGTACGAGTTGCTGATTTGACTTTTAAGGTGGACAGATGTGGGTGTGGAAAAAAACGAATGTGATGCCAGCTAAGATAGGTGGGAAAATTGTTAATCACCTGGAGGAAAAATGTGACAGCTGTCTGACCAGAACCAACACTCACTCATGAGTAAATGTATATACGTGACCCGTTGTACCACATGCAGTGTTCAAAACAACCTGGGATTTCCTTTCCAAAGTAAACAGCAGGCAGCTTGTTATTCGCTTTATCATGACTCTTCCTCTCCACAACAGTTCAACAGCACGTCACAGGCCTCGGGGGCTGGTTGTTATCCTGGCTCGAGAGCAGCCAGGCCAAACACCAGTTTCCTAACGCGACTGAAGTCAAGAGAGAGCAAACAAAATAACAGGGCGGAGAAACAGCATTCCAAGGGCGCTAAGAATAGCTAAGTGGACCCTGTACTCCCTGCGCTGAGTTCAGTCTGGTCGTAGTCAACAAGCAGAGTGAGGCTGAGCGCGTTGTCAATACTTTGCCAAATCGATGTGTTCATTTAACGCTACATGTGACAGCTGCCGCCAGGTCTGAAGGATAACTGTCAGCTACAGAAAGTTCACAGTAATGGGTCACGAATCAAAAGGCTAATTACAGTCCAGTTTGTCTTGTTTTGATAGTATGAACAACTATAGACAAAGTGAAAGTTTAAATTATTGTAACAAGTAATTGCATTGAGATAGTTGCTCCTTTTTAGAAACGGCACATGCTGCCTTTGATCAAGTAGATTAAAAATCAAACACACCATGTGTGTGTATATATATATATATATATATATATATATATATATAGTATATATTTCAAGTATCCCAAGTTAATATCTACAAGTTTTGCTGTATTCCCTGCTATCCACAGAGTAAGTTTTTGTGTGTTACTATATAGTAAGTAGGGGAGGGAGTGCACTCAGGTGTGTTTGCTTGGCAGCAGGTGTGTGTCAGTGTTGCTGGATACATAGCAGAGCTGGTAAACAGAGCTAGTTAACCTACTTATCAGCTGATGACAAACTATAGCTGCGATAACAACACGCGTGCTGCTGTCGCCCATGCATGCACAAGACCTTACACAACTAAACCTAACAGGTCCCACATAGAGCAAAGCTTTTAATTGTAGCCAATCAATAAAGGGTGCATTTTAATTGCAACCGTGGAGAGGAAAATTCAGGCTCAGTGTGGGCGGCTATCTGCCTTGACCAGTTTCCACATATTAGGCTCTGTCACAGTGACTCATAGGTCACTGAGACTACTCACAGTATGTACAGAGAGCAGCGCTGCTGGCTGTGTACAAACATACGCATTGTGCTGTTATTACTCATTACACGAAAACACGCTCATCTGAACAAGTCAATCCAGCGGCGTTTACACAGAAACTGCACAGTTCCTCGTCTTGCGTTACATTTGAAGTCCAGCCATTGCAACAGAATTTCTGTGGTGAGGGCATTTTTTTTTTTAAAATGACATTATAACTAAAAGTCCTGCATCAATAGCATTTATGTCGTTTCAGGTCGGTTTGTGAGGAAAATGCGCGCACAGCAACAACAGCTTCATCAGGTGCTACGAGCCAGAACACGCAGCGATGGGACAACTCGGCACATTCATCAGTCAGGTGTTTGTAATCTGTTTGATTGAAAGTCAATCCCCTCTCACATTAGACCAATCACAGAAGAGCTAGTTAACGCTGTCTGATTTTTTTTTTTTTTTTAACCACAGAGCATGTTGTCCTGTCTGGGGTGGACAAAAATAGCAAATGCAATCATGAAAATACCAGACACAGAGAAAAGAAAAAAAACTAAAACAAAACACATCAAACCCTTTTTGAATGAGAAAGAAAAATAAAGACAATGTAACACGGAAGCATTGTGTATCACATTCAGACACACATTCTCTGACCGTTTTTCATAATTTCTTCATATAACGTCTAACATCTATTCATCGGACGTGTGCGGTTGTGTTGGTACAACAGGTTCTCAGCAGATCAGCAGCTTGGTGGTTTAATTTTTGCCTACCCTCATGTTGACACTTCCTTGATGAGCATCCTGAAACCCAGGTGGCAGGGTCAGCATTACACTGCAAGCACATGTAGTCAGCATATGCATGTGTATTGGACATAGGTGTGTCTCCACGCTTCTGTTGTACAATCAGGTCATTCAGTTTTTTGTTTTTTTTTTTACATGCAGGAGACGCTTAGTGTAGGTACAAAGGCAAATGTGACAGCTTTTATTCTTGTTCTGATGCTGACAGCAAGGTCTGTTCAACCTTGTCAGCTCATATTGGTATCAGATATGGGTTGTGTCCTAGAATAGATTTGAAAAGTCACCCAAAAGAAATCTGACAGAAGCAGCGGAGGCCTGCAGTATCAACTGATCCACAGGCTGTTATCAGTGTTTAAAATGGACTTTTCTGAACACAAGTGAAAGTCCAAGGCCCAGCAGGGATGTGATCACTGTATTAACTAAAAAAAACAAAGTCATGTCCCAAAATGGTCCACACGGCAAATCCTAAAAGTACTGTGGTTAGGCTTGGCCTAATATGCTCATAAGAGGAGGTTACAATCTTAAAAAAAACAAACAAACATAATGACAAGCATAATCACATGAAACGAAGGAGCTAGGCTTTAACTGACAACTCTGTGATTGGCCAACAACCACTTTACTTCCTAATCCATAAACACAACACATTTAATTTAAATTTCTGCCCAATATTAAAGTTCACAACTACATCTGTCTCAGATAATATATACATAGACTTTAGGAGCCACACACACCATTGTATGTGCTTTTGTTTTACCCTCATACAAGGCATACAAGAACTATTTTAATACATATATTCATATTACTTTGTTGCTTAATGTGGCGCTATATAAAAAAAAACTGAATTGAAATGTAATTGAAGAACTTTGCAGGTCTTCCTAAGTTATCTGCCCCAGTGCTTCGAACCACTTTTGTGATTCCCACCTGAGTACATGTACGTTTACAAAGCATTCTGACTTATAGTCGTGGGCATTGTGTTTTGTGGATTATCCAGAATAATGAGGACATTTATACAAAGCATTAAAAGTGAGATTTAGTTCAATATGTGCATGTCGTGTTCTCTCTTAGTGTGAAAGGGGAAGTCGTTTGAAAGCATAGCTATTACACACTGTTACGCCAGTTTCCTGTTGCAGCTTTGTAATCCGTTGCCTTGTTGTGTCATTGTCACATTCATAGAGGCTTCATCGTCGTTACTTAATTGTGCCATAGGTTCTTGTATAAATGGATAAAATTCCATATGCCAATCAGACCACACTCAATATCCTCTTGCAATGACACACATGCGTAAAGACCTGCAATTCACAATGGACAGGACAAACCCGTGATGTCCAATAAACTAAAGGTATAAAACTATTTTCAAACAATTAAATGCTTCCACTAGTAAACTAAGCTTATTTTAGAGCATGTGTGAAAGGCGTATATCAGTGCTTCTGAAATTCAAGTAAAGTTTAAGACTGTACACAATTACAGCCAACAAATCCCACAAGATCTTAATTGTAGACCCAGGCTCAATGTTGGCCATATGCCTTCACTGGTTCTCTGTTGAGCTGGGACAACCTTTTAGAACGACCACCATGCCAACAAAAGTTGATCAATCTGGAGTTTAATTGTTTTGTGTTTGGACAGAAGTTGCAGTTTGTCAAACAAGCCTGTAAAAGACTTTGAGGACATGAAGAATGAAATGTATTAGTGTGCTGGCAAAAGAACTGAAATCTTGGTTTTAAGGTTTGTCTATCACATTCAGTTTATCATCTGATTATCCCGTCCATAAGCAACCAATCTGATGGGTCTGTGAAAGAAAAATAAATCAAATGCCCAGATCCTTAACCAAACCTTTCTGTCTGAAACTGACCCAAGAAGTCCTTTAACTGCTTAGATGCTTTAGTTTCGCACATTTGTTAAACGAGTGAGACAATTCAATCAGCAGTAAGTAATTGGATTCAACTGATAAAACTGCAGTGATGTGGGATTTTGTAGGTTCTATAGCCTCAGTGTATTAGCAAGACGCTAATAGGTAAAGGGGTAACAGGATCAGACCTGATCCTGGCAGGCGGGACTGGTTATGTTTGCTTAATCGGGGTCTAAGGGGTGTCGTTGGCCAAATGAATCCGCTGGAGCACAACAGAGCTCACGCCGAGAGACCCAGGAATCCGAGAGCTGGACCCCTCCCCCTCGCATGCAAACACAAATGTTGGTGGAGTGGAGAAACAGCACCTTGAACACACACACACACACACACACACACACACACACTAATAAAACAACATATGCTGCTGTTTCTGCTACCTGGAGCAGCAGGTGGAACGTCTGTCCCTATAGATTAGTATAGAGGAGGGGAAGGGCATGAGAGAAGAAGAGGATGTTATTGTTGGACACAACAAGGAACACAGTGAGCAGAGGTAGATGTACAGCACTACTGTCTGTTTGCGATGACATAATATTGTTTTGGAACAATATTTTAGTTCTTTATTATTTTTATTTTTTATTTTTAGTTCTATATTTGTTAATAACAAGAAAATGCATAAGGATTTGTGCATCAAAGTAAATTGTAATTTGTAGTTTGTTGACACATCTTAACAATAACTACACTAGAAAAATAGACAATTGGAACAATAGTAGCAGCTTAATGGGAAATGTTGGTCTTTACAGGGATGTAAGATTCAATGAAGACAATAATTATCTCTTCAGTATGAACTAGAGGTTTATCTAAATCATCTGTGCTTCACTATCTACCTACGTTTCTGTGCATATGAAAATGTCTCAAAGACAAAATAACCACACTGGATTTCATCATCATTTTTATGGGGATTGTAAGACACAAGACAACAAACCAGCTAAATAGAGCAGAGCAGTTAGTTTCCTACAAAACCTGATAAAATAATATTGCCACTGACATATTTAAGCCCTTTCTATTCCAAAAACAAATAGTAAAACACTATAACATTCTTATTTACGTAAATGGAACGCTGTAAACAGACTGTATCATGAATATGCCACTTGGTTGCTGGAGGAGACATAGAAGCGCATTTTACTGTACCTAAGAGGCAATTTATTCCAATGACCTTTTTGCAAATCTATTTCACAGCACTCTCTCTCTGGGTGAGGGCAAGTTGTCAGAGCGGGAGCTGCAAGTCGAGCAGTGGTCTGTTGTGATTACCTCGCGTGTGGCTCTGCCCTTCTGCTGGCAAATAATTGCCTTTTGCGAAAGCTGCATTAATCATGTTTTTACAAAACGTAAAGCCTTCGTCGGAATAGGCTTACAAAAGAGAGACAGTCGGTGTGAATGGACAGGGGCGGCTGGTGCTGTGGGGGTGTAGAAACGGGGAACAACAAGCAGTGAGTAATATGAAACCTGGACGTATATGGTGCAGGGTGGTGGTGGGGGGGGGGCGAGAAAATGAGCAGGCTTGGTAGAAAGACATGGAGACAAACAAAGAGAGAAAGTAAATCGTGTCGCTGTTGTCTTTGCTCCTGCAGTTGCACATAAACAAATTACATCCTACAGTATCTGTCGTCCTGCATTTGCATAGACGCTGAGGGCGTTACATAATGTAGTAAGCGATCCAAGCCCGCAATAATATACATTTATTAGCATGTGTTGGATATAGTCTGAAAAGGATGAACAAGCTATACCTGTAGGTCTAATGTATAGAGCGATGATATAGTGCAGATGGAGCTCAGGCCATACGAGCGATTATATATTACCAACACGTTTTCTGTTTCTGTCAGACCATCGTGAAATTTCATGAAGTCGATGAGGTCAAATAAGCAGAGACGTCTGAAGGGTTGTCACATAATTACATGCAGCCACGTCTAATAGCGTCTGACAGCATTTAACAAATCATCAAAGCAATAAATGATGTGCTGCCCTATGACAGCCATGAAAATACACGTTATCCCTGGGTCACACTCTCAGAGACACGAAAAAAAAAAATCTTTGCATTGCCTTATCTGGCCTTTAGTCAGATTCTACAGCAGACGCTATTTTAAAATGCGGCCACAGTCCAAGGCAGCTGCAAGCGGCTTGCAAAAGCCAATTAGTAACCTGGTACACGTTCTGTAATCCCCTACCATTTATGGAAAGCTGGTTGCCCATTTACATGACAAGTGAGAAATCAGCATACTCGAGCAAAGTGATCTGGTAACTTGAGTGCATGTGAATGGGAGCGACCTCATGGACTGGCTGTTCAAATTAGCAAGTAACTGGAGAGAAATGAAATTGACAAAAGTAAGCGAGTGACACATTCATAAAGGAACAGGCACAAACATGGATTTCATCTTTGCATTTTGCCAATGATGTTGTCCTGTTAGCTTTATTTACTTTATTTACATCTTTGACCAAGGTCTCTCCTTTACACTGTACATTCTCTAACCGCATGTGTTACCTCTAGGCTAGACGACGAGGATGTAACTCCCTACTCATGTCCCAGTAACTATATAAAATGTCTTCTCTGCATTGGCTCCCTGTCAAATCTAGGATAGAATTCAAAATTCTTCTCCTCACTCACAAAGCTCTTCATAATAAAGCTCCTTAAATCTTATCTTAAAGACCTCATCGCTCCTTATGCTCCCAACACTGGTTGGTTCTCAGAGAACTCAACACTCCACCTGTGGTTCCTTGAGTTTCTAAATGTAGAACGGGAGGCAGAGCCTTTAGCTACCAAGCTCCTCTCCTGTGGAACCAGCTTCCAGTTCAGGTTCTAGAAGCAGACACCCTCTCTAGTTTTAAAACTAGGCTTAATACCTTTCTTTTTGACCAAGCGTATAGTTAGAGATGGTTCTGGTCACTCTGATCCATCTCTTAGTTAAGCTGCTATAGACTTAGATGCTGGGGGACGTCCTTCATTCACTGAGCTCTTTTTCTTCTATCCGCTAACATACCTCCATTTCCACGTGTCACTAACTTTGTCCCTTTTCTCTCGTAGTTGTGCTTCTCTCTTTCTGTCTCTCTCTATCCTCATCAACAGGAATCGTCAGACTCAGAGCCATTTATCTCCAGTGTTCAGTTGCTGGTCCAACCATCCTTCCTGTGTCTATTGCTGCTTGTTATTGTAGTTGTGTTGATTTCTCTCTTCTCTGTCCCTTCACCCCAACCAGTCAAGGCAGATGTTCTCCCACACTGAGCCTGGGTCTGCTGGAGGTTTCTTCCTCTCTATAGAGGGAGTTTTTCAGCGCCGCTGTTGCTATTAAAATGTACAATTTATTGATTGTCTACAATTAAAAGCTTGCTCTATGTGGGATTTGTTGGGTTTAGTTGTGTAAGGTAAACCTTACTTGGAAAGTGCCTTGAGATAACTGTTGTTGTGAATTGATGCTATATAAATAAAATTGAATTGAATTGAATTGAGGGCGGCACGGTGGTGTGGTGGTTAGCGCTGTCGCCTCACAGCAAGAAGGTCCCGGGTTTGATTCCCGGAGGCGACCGGGGGCCTTTCTGTGTGGAGTTTGCATGTTCTCCCCGTGTCTGCGTGGGTTTACTCCGGGGTCTCCGGTTTCCTCCCACAGTCAAAAGACATGCAGTTAGGTCAATTGGTTGGATGCGTAAATTGCCCATAGGTGTGAGTGTGTGTATGACTGTGATTGTGTGTCTATATATGTGGCCCTGCGATGGACTGGCGATCTGTCCAGGGTGTACCCTGCCTCTCGCCCAAAGCCAGCTGGGATAGGCTCCAGCACGCCCGCGACCCCTTCGGGGAAAAGCGGAAGAAGATGGATGGATGGATGGATGAATTGAATTGAATTGAATTAAGCCAGGACCATCAGTGTGTGCTGGGATTGTTTGCAGCTGGGAGAATCAGCATCTCCAAGTCTGAGGCTGTTGTTCTCAACCAGAAAACAGTGGCTTGACTCTTCCAGGTTAGATGAGCGGGTGGAGAAGTTTAAGTATCTCTTGGGGGTCTTGTTCATGATTGAGGGAAGGATGGAGACAGATCATTGGTCTGTGTACTGGTCCTCTGTGGATCAGTTGATCTATCTTCCTACTCTTGCCTACTGTCGTGAAGGATAAGAGCTGAGGTGGACGAGGAACCAACATCTGTTTTAGATGCCTCATAGAAGCCTTTTTGGGTGGATGTGGGCTGGAGGAAGTGTCCGAGGGAGGGAAGGCTACATTGATTGTGCTAAGCTACACTAACCTCCAAGGTTGAAAATGTCACCTACCAACTCCCAACTACTAATTAGAGTCTAACTTGTCTAACGGCCGAGAAAGGGACAATATCTTTCTATCGTTTTATCAGTTTTTGCAAAATGTGAATCTGACGTAATCGCGATCCAATTCTAAATGAGTATCATAAAGGGGATGATTAAAGATGCACTAGAGCCACTGGATCGTCAAACAATCACGTCACTGCAAAGAATAACAAGACCTTTTAAATATATAAGGTATTCTTTATATTTATACCCCCCCCCCCCCCCCCCCCTCCCAAAAGACACACATTGGTCAAGTGAGTCAAGTATTAGAAAGAAGGCAGAAGTGTTTCTGACTTTAGGGGCCCAAAAATAGGACACATTCTTCTGCAGCAGTGTGTGTGTGTGTGTGTGTGTGTGTGTGTGTGTGTCAACAGGAATTCATACCAAGCTCCTGCTGAGGGGGCTGACTTTCTCCACAGAGGGAGGGAGGCCAAAACAAAAGGGCTGGCTGGTGTGCGCTTGCTGTGGAGCTGGATGGAGGGAGTTTGATTTCTATCATGCCGCAGACGACGAGCTGTCACGTATTTAACATTTGCATTGTGGCTTTTGCATTACAAAATACTCTGAGTGCATTAATGTTGAATTTGGATAGATGTTGGTTCGTATGTTGATATGTGTGTACTCAGAAATGTGTGTGAACTGAGGTTAGAAAGTTTATCGCACAGCAAAACAAGTGATGTCGATGATGTTGATTTTTTTTTTTTGTAATTTGAGGAGTGAGGAGCTACACTGAGAGGGGCCGTGGGACATGACAATACGATACATACACTGGTGGTTTGCTTTGTGTATGTTTCATCTTCCCTTTAAAGGACGCTTAACATAGTGACAAGATCTTCTGCCATCAACATCAAATAGTCTAAGCATCTATACTGATATGTATGCATTGCTAAATATACATGTACACTATGCGATAAGATGTTAAATCTACTTTACAACAAAGAAAGTTGTGCTTAATGGAAATGAATATAATATAATGTAGATGCAGCAAGGACACAAGTTAACACTAACTTAATAATGTAAAAAATACACAATAATATGAAGAATCATCCTACAGCATTAGATTTTATATTTTGCTGAAAGTATTTCTTAATATTATTAAATGATCATAAAGGTCTGAATATTATTTAGTTCACGAAAATATCTTGAAACTGCTGTGTCTGCATCCATCCATTAGTAATAAAAGCAGATACTGTAGTAGGAAAAGAATGTTGACAACCTGACTTACTACATTGTTTTGTTGTTGGAATGGAATGAAACATGAACCTTGAAGGTAAAGACCCGGAACACACATCTGTTCTGTACAGATCTGCCTGTGTGCATTGCTGTCAAACATCTTGTTAAACTGTTTCTTCTCAGCAAGCAGAAGTACTTGTAGCTGTTATCGCAGCCCGGAGCATCTTCCCCTTCCCTTTCTGCTCTTTAAACAGAAAGCTTTCAGTTAAGAGAGCAAGGATCATTACGGGTAATAGTGGAAGGGTAATGATGGCAGGCAGCAACGAAATCTCTCCAGGACATAAGGCAGCGCGGCTCGGCTGAGCGGGGATCAGTGGAGGTAGTTAGTGAATGTTTCTTTGCACAGTGATTAAGGGGGAGGAACCAATGGCAACAAGGGAGACGGAGAGGACGGTGGCTCCTCCTCTCCCTCTCTCCCTCCCTCCCCCTCTCTCTCTCTCTCTCTGTGCTTTATAGATGTATATAATCCCTGAGCTGACCCAGAAAACAAACTCCTCTGACTGCCGAGGCGCCGCAGAGTTTAAATCCGCCGCAGGGCTGCATGTAGCCGGAGCATCAGCTGGACGAACAACCCCCCGGCACTGATCCAACTTCTCCGTACGGATTCCACATCAACGCGTCGGTAGGTGTCGTCGTCTTTTACTCCTAAAGCAGGTAGAAAGGCGACACTTTGTCGCTCCTTTTATTTTTTTTTGTATTGTTGATTGTTTTCTAACATAGCCTGTAATAATAACAGCCATAAACGCAGCCAGGCTGTGGCTGATCGCTGGGAATCTCTCTTATTCACTTTGGATACGGTTCTATAGCATCGCATAGCCCCCGAAGATAAAATAAATAATAATAAAATGGTGTCATGCTTGTGGAATAATGTCAGCAATTATCACACTCCCTCAGACTGTGTATTTAATAAGTGGCATTTGGGTGAATGATCATCCAGATCTGCAAAAGAAGCGCCGCACATAGGGTGTAATTAGGTAACACAAGAGCAGAATACTCTGTGGAGGATTTAGGCTGTTGAGGAAACTGTCTTGTTTTATCAGCACTAAAAGGCTTGGATCGCTACAAGCAGCCAGGGGGCAACACAAGAGTTCGTTTTAGTGGGTATTTAAACATTTAATGTCTTTGTTTTTCATCACGTTGGATGTGTTTTATGAACACGACTGTCCAATTAGAGGCAGTTTATGAAATAAATGCCATTCATTGGAATATTGCTCACCACAGCCTAGTGTTTTCACTCAGAGGATCCGTCTTGTCATCTGTAGGTAACGTTGTGTAAAGCTGTGCATTGAGGATCTTTTTGTAATTAATGACTGAGTGTGGATTCAGTGGCAGTGTGTTGGGAAAGTGTGTGGGGGGGGGGGTGACGAGGTGTGTGTGGTCTGGAGGAGCATTCCTCTGTGTCCTTTTCGCTGCAAGGGTACTGCTGCCCTCCCTTGTCAGTGTGATATTCGTTGGTGATTAACAGATGGTGTAATTATGGAGTGTTGTTTCGTTTTTCTTTTCTTTGTCTTTTTTTTTTTTTAAGGAGCTCACTTCCGATTTGACTGAGAGAAACTAAAAGAGAGAAAGAGTGGTTTCAACATAGAGACGTGCGTTTTTCTAATGAGAGGTGTTGAGGAAATGTTTGTAAAAAATACTCAAACAGAAAAACGTAACTAAATGTATTTGCATGTTGAACAGTGCTGTTTTTAAAAACACTTACATACTGTGTATTCATAATAAATCCTTAATTGTAGTCTCTTGTGAGGGTCACGTAAAAAAAAACAAAAACAGGATCCTACATTTCTCAGCAAACCCTAAATGTCCCAAAATTGGCGACATTATTAAATCCCAGTCTTACAACCAACCTACCCACCGTGATGACACCATCTTTATTCAGGTTAAATATATTAGTAATGCATTACAATATGTACGATAATATGTTAAATATGAAACTAAAGTCATTCAAAAGCTTATTTATATTTGTACTTAGTCACACTCTTGAATATGTTACCAGTCTTTACTATTCATGCTCATCTGTCTTGAGGTGAAGATGTTTTAGCCTTGTGGTAGTTTGCGTTATTTCTTATAAAGACCTACATATGGTTTTTGCTCTGTTTTTAAAGCGTTTAGTTTTCTTCAGAGCTACTACATGCATCATTAGGTTTTCCCAGGGTCTTACTCATCAAGGTGACTGCCTTGGACTCTGAACCTCTCTTGATTAAAGACTTTTCTACTGGTTTATAAAAAATGTAACGTAATCTCTCTCTTTTTTTTTCTTAGAGCGGCAGAGCAGCCATGGCTGAACATATGATGATGCCTATGCCCCATGGCTTCAGGATGGGCATGAATGGGCCACCGCAGCACAGTGGCCAACCCGGCATGCGTGGTATGCCCAACGGCCAGGTGATGCACTATGGCAGGAACCCTCAGAACAACATGGAGGCTGCCATGAGACAGAGGCCGAGCATGGTGGGACCAGGAGGGATGGGAGGCCCTGTGAATGGAGCCCCCATGGCCAATCACCATCACCAGATGTTGTCTGGAAACATGATGTACAATGGGCAAGGTCCACAGCAGCAGCACCACCCTATGCACCCACAGCAGCAGCAACAGCAGCAGCAGCAGCAACAGCAGGGTGGTCACCCACAGCAGTACCTCCCCGGTAACCTCACCTCTCAGCAACTCATGGCCAGCATGCACCTGCAAAAACTCAACACTCAGTATCATGGACACCCACTTGGTTCTGTCAATGGACACCACATGCCAAACGGCACCCAGTACAGAATGGGTCCTTCTCAGCTTTCAAGCATGCAGCACATTGGCGCGCCTTTGGGGCTAAACGGCATGGACATGGATCTGATTGACGAGGAGGTTCTGACGTCACTGGTGCTGGAGTTTGGGTTGGATCGCGTTCAAGAGCTGCCCGAACTCTTCCTTGGACAAAATGAATTCGATTTCATATCGGACTTTGTGTGCAAACAGCAGCCAAGCACGGTTAGCTGTTGAGCGACGCGGCCGAAAGCCGCTTTGGCTTGTTTGGACTGGGCACCCCAAAGAATGACAGAGCGGCAACAGTAGCACAGCGAGAGGTGACAATCTCTCTATTCTGTTTTGGGTGTATTTCCTGTCTGTGTCTAGCACGCTGTCACGCTGACCTGCCTGCAAGGTGATGAAGAATTGTAACGACAAAAGCACCAGGGTTCTCTTCTTTGAGCTGGTGCCCACAAAAAAAAAATCTGTTGTTGTGGGCCAAATTGAGGCATCGTGATGCAGCCGGCTCTGTCTGTACCCATCTGGCCCTCAGCACATGTGCCTGCAGTGCAACGGCTTTGGGATAATTGTAATCTTAAACAAAATGGGGGGGGGGGCAGGGTCTGCTCAAGTCTGTGGCAAATGTATTTTATGTTTGGTGACACCTTCAATTAGTAGCAGACATTTTTACAGATCTACATAAAATAGTCCTCTGAATATGGTTATACAAGGATGAAGGGAATTACAGTCGAGAATGATTTTGTGTGTGTGTGTGTATGTGTGTGCATATTGAAGGCAAGAGGGTGAGGTTGTCCAACATTCTGGGGTGATACTGTGATTAATCTCTCGTTGGTCAAATTGATCAAATGCTAAATGTATCACAAGTCATGTTTGTGCTTAAACAAAGCTTTTCGTGCTCATTGCGTTACACCGCTCTTGGGTTATTGTGAGACGTTTTAGTGCATTAGAAAGATTCGAACCGCCACGTTTCCTCCAAACTGGTTCCGGGGGCCGATGCTGGAAGCTGGTGCTTAATGTGTGAGCCTGTTCTGAGAGGAAGCGCCTTTTGGCCTGGAAACTACTGCTCATCTAGAATCAGGAGCCACTCCGCTGTCTCAGTATACGTGTGTCTTCTTCACAATTTAGGCAAACAAATTCAACACGCACTGTACGTACATATCATGATCCCATAGGAAAACAAGCGCAGTGTGGAATCAAAATGTAAAGAACGTAATATAGTCCATAACCGATCCATTGAACCAGCGGCGTTGGATGCCGGTGTGGGCCTGCAAAGTCTGGAGCGTCAGTTGGAGATGTCAGTGTTGGTTTAAAGCAGCAGCAAACCTGTTCTAAGAAGGGTTTGCAAGTTAGATTAGTCAGCACAACTAAAAACAAAAAGAAGCCAAACAAGAAGCTATAAGAAGGTGTTTGTCACAGAGATGACCTGAATGGAGGCTGGTCAGGGACAGAGGTAGAGAAAAGAGTAGACAATCTCGCTCGCCTGCAGCACTTAGCGTAATCATTATTTAAAGCTGCCACTACCTGTGGCATTGATTCCATTAGGCAGGACAAAGAAATGAGAACTACTAAGCATGCAAAGTTGTTGTTTTGGTCATAGATTGGCTTACTCTGCAGCTTCTACAATAATTAGGTTTAAATTACATGTTTTTTTCCCACACTTGTCTAAATTGAGGTTTACACATTCTCCGCTTACCTAATAATTATAAAACGGACATGATCTTTGGAGGTTGTCGTCCCTTCTTTGTTGTAACACAGTTGGTAATAAAGTTGCTGGTTTGCCACTGCAGGGCCAGTTGAGGGGGAAAAAAACTCCCCGCAGCCACCATTGCATGTTTGCGGAGCTGTCAGCGCTGCGGTGGTGCGCTGTATTAATCTGTTCCGCGCCGTCCCCCGTCTCTCTCTGGAGGTCTGCCGTCTACTAGCTCTCGAGCCAAACAATTGGCATTGAAACGCTGTTACTGTACAAAGGCGGCGAAGTGCCAGCGAGTTCCTGCTCTCATCTCACTTTCTGCCTGACAACGGGAATCCAAACAAACTCACAACGGCACGGATTAAGTTGATTTCCTCCTGGCCTTAGCGAGACAGTGGTCTCTGATTATTGCTATATCAATAAGAGCCTTCTTGTGTATTGTATCTTCGTACTGTAGACTAGAAGTGAAGTTGATCTAGACACATTAAAGGTACTTTCAGAAACAAAACAAAAAAAAAACATTGTCAGATGTAAATGTTAAATCAGTGGCTGATTTTGATGTGACAAGAGATTATATCCTACATTTTATACAAATGCGTGTGTAGATATGGTAAATGCCAATGTTTCTGGGTGCAGGGGCCTGCTGAAAGCTTTAAGACCAAGTAGACTGCATGTTAAAGCAAGCGTGATGCGTGACGCCACGACTTTCCCACAAAGCAACTGAGAATGTACAGTGTGACACTTTGTGGGAACTTGTCTTAAGACGGTAGATAAACGTGTGAGATTGTACTCCCTGTTCCAAATTACACATCATTCATGTGGGTAACACCGCCCCCCTCCCCCTCCCAAAAGCTTTTGTAATGTTATTGATTCTATTTTAAGAAAATGTATTTATTTTCAAATAAAATATTTATTTAAAGAAAGCTATAGTATGAGTGTGTCATTTTACACATTGATTTTATGAATATGGAATTTATTGCTTCTCCCAGGGATGTGAAGTGCTGTCAGTTCCTCATATTTGCCTGAGTTTTACGCCGTTGTTAGTTTTAGACACTTCTCCACCCACTAGAAGTAACGAGCAAACACGAGAGCAAAGTACAAACTACATGTCCTGAACTGTAATGACTCAGCGCACTGTCTACACGAAGCTCAGCTTGCCAGCTCTTAATTGTTCATTGTGTGTTATATAATTGAAATAATTGAAAAACTTCTTTGGAGTGGAATGTAAACAGCGAGCTGGTTTGTAAAGTAACAATGTCGCGCTGTTTAATCTGACATGTCCCTTGATGACGTTTGTTCAAGTTCCCACCTGCTGGAGCTGAACGAGGAGCTCATGACCGTGGCGCAGTGAGCTCAGCTCGGTTCAGCTTCAGTCTGTTAAACCGCGTTGCTGCCTTTTCCAACATTTCTGTGGGGATTTCCAGGGAGAGAAAAAAAGAAAAGAAAAAATAATATATATATATATATAAGCTTCTTTAATTAAAATTCTAATTGGGTGCGCTGTAAAGTCATGGTTACAAGGAGGCCTGGAGTACACGTGCTGCTCCGCATGACATTACTTGTCAAGGCGGAAACTTGTCCTTGAGTTTTTTTTTTTTTTTCTTTCCTGAGTTGTTGAAATTTTTGAACACTAAAGCTGATGGCGTGCAAACATGCAGCAAGCTTGGCAGGTTTCCCCCACAGCCATATACCGTAGGTGCAGATTTCCGGGGTTGGAAGCCTGGCATACGAGGGCAACACGAGGAAGCGGGGTCTCGTTTTGAAGAATATAAAAAGAATTTAGTAAACGATGCTGCTGGGCTCTATGTCGAAATACCACCCCGGTGTTAACTGCATCTTCTACTGCGGTGTCTTGCACCTGTTTCCTGCTGTGACTGCACCAATTTGTGTATTAACATTTGCACGTTTACCACCTTGCAGTCTCACTAAGAGCAGGGATTTTAAGCCTGGTTAAGTGTTTTGCAGTCAAAGAAGGATTCATATGCATGTAATATTTAATAGAGAGTCAAACCAATGTCATCTGAGCTTCACCAAAGACACACATACGTAATCTGCTCTACGTGGTCGACCGGTCAGGGCCCAACATTGTGCAGCTCTAATCCACAGCTACAGGTAAAGTTTGCTTAATGTTACTGCTGCCAAAAGTGGTTTAACCAGTCATTAAGTTGCATCAGACGCTTCAGACAATACCTGATTTGCAAATGTGTGCTTTTATGAGTGATTCTTTTCAGAGTGATGAATCATTGCGAGACTGCAGTAGTTATTACGAAGTTCACTCCGTGTCGGCTTTAGAGGAACATTTGTCAAGCTGAGCCATTGTTCTTGTTTTATTTGTTTATTGCAAGCAGCTGAGCAGTTTTGCCAAAACACAGCATTTACAGTGGGAGTTGAATAAATCGAGTGCTACAGTCATACGACGTCTTAAAACCGCTTCTTTGCTGGATGTAATAACTTGTGCGAAGGTCTCCCATCACATATACCGTAAAATAAAGCACGCTGAGTGAGGCGCATACGCGTCGAAGACTTCAGTTTCAAAGATCTGTACAAACTTCAGTTTGAACACTCACTGCGGAGAGAGAGAGAGAGAGAGAGAGCTTATCTCTACTAAATATAAACAGGAAACTGTATTATTGAGACACTTCCTAAACTCAAGGCAAAGAGGCTGATATCCACTCTCCAAATAACCCTTTAAACTGTAAGCATACCAAACATGAGAGCCTGCTGGGTCTCATGTGGTATTTCAAAGGCCCCCTCTGAGCAACCCATTACAACAAGAGCACAGTCAAGGATGTTTTTTTTTTCTTTCTGCAATTATTAGACTGAGCAGTAGAAATATTTTCTCGTGGGGCTCCTTTCATTTAGAGCCCAATCAAAGCGATGAGTCAAAGCCAGGTCTTTCAATTTATATGTATCAAATGTGGGTTTAGTACATAAGTGAATCCTCTTTAGTTTGGCCTGAATGATGTGCCTTATCTAATATCGTCTATGTATTTATATATCTGCTGCATATTTCCTTGATCTGTTTTGTCTCTAACAAGAAGTGGTTTGTGTGAAGAGATCAGTGAACTTTGACCCTTGACGTTTTGAGGTTTAAGGGTCGTGTTAAAAGATGTGAAGTAATTACTCATGTTGATTCAATGACCGCTAGTGCTCTTAACCTATAAGTAATAAAAACAGCGAGGAAGCCTGAAGCAAGTCTGTTATTGCCTGAAAGTTGGCAAAAAACACAATTAAACATAAGCCTGAAACAACATTACAGAACATTACAGTATTTTACTTGTACTTGACTTTCAGCCAAAAAATCTTCTAGTAAATCAAGGCTTTGCACAACACTTCAGGAATTCCCATTGAAAGTGAAAGCCCTGCTTTGAACAATATCAAACATGTTTTGTTGTGAGACCTCTTCAACCTTCTTGCTTATTGCAGTGGAATCATTGCATCAACACAAATGTCTCTGGATTGACCAGCAAAAACATGGACTTGAGCTTTGGCCAAAACACAAAGCAAAGTCGTGTAACACACTGACACTGCAAATCAATATAGGTTTGACAGTAAATGATCTAAACCAGCGGTCCTGCATCATGTTTCATCATTTCACAAGCACCTGCAGCAACAGGCTCCTGTCTTGTTTAAAATCCGGTTTTATTTTATGTCTCAGCGTCGCCTTTTCAGACTAATCACTTCCTCTGCGCGCTTCTTTAGTCCTCTTCACTGTTTTTACACAGTTTCTGGTCAAAGCATGAAATTGTGATTTGTATTAAAACTTCAACTTTTTGAATTGTAAATACAAGAAAAGAGAAAAATGCAGACTCCATGTTTTATGTGGGATTTGATAGAAGAGATTACAAACAGTAGTTTATGTACATTTTAAACATTAAACAAATATTCATGCGTGTTTACTTGTGTTTTTGACAGTTCTGTTAGCTCATATTACTGACTACATACAGCATATATCAAAACAAACATTCTTACCTGATTATAACATTAGAGGTCTGTTAAGAAGAAATTTTTATATATATCCTCATTCCTTTGGAGGAAATGTACATTTAAAGCTATTTAAACACAAATGTGTGTTTCAAATGCTGTAAAAACACAAAAAACAATCACTGGCACAACTAGAAATACAAGAACTACTGCTCAGTGACACCAGCTTATGATCGCAGCCACCTGTCACCTTCAGGTTTTCTGTGTCTCTACTAACAACATAATTGTTTATGGTTTAATAATATGAATAAACAGTCTCTTCCCAAATGTATTTGAACACCAAGGCTAATTCTACACTGGAGTCATTTGTGTTTAAGAATAAAGTGGTGTATATCAATAATTAGCTCTAAATGAATGGTTTTAGCCTTGGCTTTTATCTTGAAAGACAACATATGTTGATAAACAGCATCAATGACGAGACTTGTCTAAGGATGAAAAGCTGACCAGAGGGCACAGTCAAAGGCATTACATAGACACGGGCAACGGTCAATCCAGCAATTTCGAATGTCCTGAAAAAGAGAGAGACCACTGGCGCAGTGACCATCGTAGACCCCAAAGTCATCAGTGTACATGCAAACAAACTATTTTGCTTTCTGTTCCAGCATTTTTCCCCAAATCACAACCCACTGCATTTACAAGACAAATCATTTGATAAAACCAAATAAACTCAAGGCACCAGAAAATAAACCAAAGTGAAAATCACTGCTAAAGCAGGAACAACTTCAGTAGGATGGGAAACTATGTGTGCAAACAGAAAAAAACCCCACACAGATCAGATGATCACAGCAAGAGCAGCAAAGATTTTATGAGCTATACAAAAAGATGCAAACTTAACCAACAGGGTGAGTTAATACAAGCTTAGAGGAAAACAACATAAAAGTTAAAACCAGTCTTGCTTTTAAAGTCCTTAAATAATCCAAGGTGTATATGTAGGTAATTATTCATGATTAGTCCAAAAGGCAAACAGGAACGGATGTGACATCACCGATGAAGGTTTACACACGAGGAAAAAAACAAAGCACGTCTCCCCAGAAGGGTCTGAGAGTCAAATCATACAAAACTAACTGAATCTTGCACGAATCACCTTGGACAATTTACACAACAACAATGAATCTGCATCGTCTGTTGAATGAGTCAGACGCTGTCGTCACTCGGTTCTGCTGAAACCGCTCCCTGTGAAGACAATATGAATGGCATCAGTGAATTTTAGTATCAGTATCATTCAGTGCCTTTTTCTTTTTTCGGTCGTGTCAAAAAAAAAAAAGAAAAAAGAAAATCTTAGCTCCTTTCCTCCATGCAACTATCTCTTAGCCCCAATCTCTTTGTTATGTCTGCCAGCCAAGTCTAATCCAGGACGCTGAGCACGGCTGGAACTGCCAAGTCCACCTGGTGAGACAGCAGGACGGCTTTGCGCGTCACATCTACTCCAGCGTGGTAATAATTTAAAGCACTGCAGACACCCGGGCCTTTAAACACATAGAACATGAGGCTATTTTAATAAGCAGGCAAACTGATACACACACATTGCTCACGTGAACAATTTCTACCTCTGACTTGGTCGGCAGTCAGTTTCAGTATTTCAGCAAAGACAAGCACATAGTTACAGGCTGGGGCACATCCAGGATTATCTGTCTTTTGTTGTCTTGCCAGGGCGAACACTCAGCTGAAGTGGAATTAACTATTAGTTTGCTTATTTTACCCTTACTTATGCAGTGTCAAACTAAGTGGGGGAGGGTGAAGGGTTGTGCATCCGATTTACAACTGATTGAATTCTAGGCCGCATTTAGGCCTTTTTGCAGTTTAAATATTTCATTCTTGATTTATATTATGTGTTGACTGTCGCGGAAAACCCAGCAGTCACTCTGGCACCCGGATTCAAACACATAAGACTGCTAAGAGACACCAAGGTGTCACCAGACCACGAAATGCTGGTATTGTCAGGATGCACTTATATTTACTATTTATTATATTTATATATTATATATTTATTATTTATGCTATTATTTAAGTACTAGTCACTAATAAAGTATCAAGTAGCCGTAGCTGCTTCGTGTTGCTTTCAGTTCATATATTACCCGCAGGCGTCTGAAGGCAGCAGGACCCATATGTTTATGAGACTGCAGGTTTATTACACGCAGCTGTATATTATATTTAACACATCAAAATTACAATAGGCTGCCCAATATTGTCTTCATGAAGTAGAACATACAGATCAGACAACATCAGAGCATCACCTGTGCACCACTGCCTCTGTTCTCACCTTGTGCAAGCTAGTATTACTCTTTGTCCTTATGCAAATGCAGGTAGTAAGATGTGACCAATAACATCGATAAATAAAACGCTCATCAACTCATCATTACATTGATGCAATCATATAAACAGCCTTATGAACATTTTTGTTTTCTTTATATAGTTGCAGCTGTGCATCACCCAGACGTCTTTTTGTTGAGCTGTTTCGTCGCTGTGATCGGCACAACTGTTTCAGAGCAACGTGACCGGAGATGTTATGGACCGCGGAAACGAACCAAAACATGTAAGCGGAATGGATGGATGCAAAACAATGAACTCAAACGCGCTGTAATGTTGGAAATCTCGGTGGGTGTAAAACTACTACAGTATATTATTATTGCGCATGTTCAACACACCAATCGGGCCCAACATTATGCCCAAGCTGTCTCTGCCCTTTGAGGGAGTTGTGTGTTCCTTCTCCCTTGTGCCTTGTGCTTCTCACTCCAGTTTTATACGTCCACGGCTGCATGTCTGAAGGCTTGGGTGCGATTAAATGAATGAACTATGAGTTTCATCAAAGGAACTAACTGCAGCTCCTTCCTGTAGACTGCAGGCATAACCAAATTTTGCTAATACGCAATTAATAGTGCAGGTTCCATAGAAATCCAAGAGTTAAGCCGTAAGAAAGGACATGACACATACTTTCCCAACCTCTGACAGAAGCTGCTGCTGTTTGCCCATAAACTGTTTTGACAGTCGGGTAGGTGTCATTCACGCTCCCCAGCCCGAGGCAACGCTGACGCATGTGAAAGTTTACTACAGCATTTCCCTCCACTTTGCTAATGTCTGTTTCCGACTCCTGTCCGACGGCTGAGTCTCGCTGCCTTCATCGCCGTTGCGTCGAGCTCTTGCTAAACAGATGACTCAGCATTCTGATGTAGTGGCTTGCCGAGCGGTTCAGGGCAAGACAAAGTGGAGAAATAGACGAGGACGTGTTTTAAGCGTTCACCGTTTCAGTTATTTATGACGCTAAGGGGCTCTGGAATCATGTCCGAAGACATGACTGAGGGCTTGCCTGAGAGGAGCTTGTAATCAGGCCACATGGACAACCATTCATATGGTTTTAAAATAAAAAGTTATAATCTACTGCCCATTTTATAATGATATTTAGTCATATATGTATATTTTACTTAGACTGGATCAATTATTTGGGATCAGCTGTGTCATTTAAAGCAATATTGTCATAACAGCCATGACTAAAAAATATTCTATTATATAAAAAAAGCGTTAAGTTACTGAGTTTTGCAAGTGAAATCGAATTTGGCTGGTTCTCAAATGACGTTATGTCACAGAAATGCCAGAACGCTCACTGGTACAAATTGTCTGAGCACGCACAGTGATGTGAGTCAAGAGAGCAGCTGACAAAACTATGCTGGCTTTACATAATATGAGAATTATTTTTTAAAACCACAGTGCGTCTAATGTGTAGCCATGACTCAGACACATAATTGCTGGTGTCTGCGCACACGAAATACACGTCTACACGGTCTCTCGTTTTCTTTTTTGTTTTTTTCTCACCTGAAATGTTCACGAGCTCTTTAATGATTCATCAGGGCTATAGATTATGGAGTAAATAAGAGTCTGTGAAGCCCAAGATTCACACCAGCTTTGACAGTCAATACGAGTGTAACTAGGGCAGAAGTAGATGAAAAACAAACATCCAAAGTGTCTACAGCGATAAATATCCACCTGTACACTATCATTATCACATCTACGGGCAGTTTAGAGTCACAGAGTGACTTACTGTGATGTCATGTTTTTGGTTGAAGGAGACAAACAGACACCCAGATAAACTAGAGCAGCACAGGAAGCCAAATTAAAATGAAGATGATTTAAAACGTTGTCTTTGAAGAACTCCAGGGAAAAGTCATACATATTTCTTTGCTCACTATGTTATGTAACAGGCGGTGAAGAAAAAGGAAAACGAATAAAAATAAGAATGTCAAACATTGTAAAAGCAATTTTAAGTGACTATAGGCAATTTTTGAATAAATACCAGTTCAAGCAAGACAAGAGATCTGAAAATGATCGGCACGTAGACTGTTGGTCTTAGCTGACTACAAGAGGGTTAAAATAAGTGCAATATATAAATAAATGTCTGTGGATGCATTTAAATGAACCCTGAACGAAGCAGTGGTCGGTAAAGTGTTCACAAAGATCCGTGGGGACGTTTTGACATTCTCTGATGGTTTATGGCCCGTTTCTGTTCCTACAGCTGCAGTCCGCAGCATTAGTGAAGATCCTCTGTTTGCTCCACGAGCCATGAACTTGAGAAGCACTTTCTCACGCGCAGTTGAACAAGTCAATATTTAACGTGGCTTGGCTTCTGCAGCAGGAGACTTTGGGATCCGCGTTAGGCGAAGCCGCGGCGGTGACTTGGCAGATGAATAATCAGATAAGATTTTCTTCAATGTCATCAGACACATATTATCGCTTTAAAACAACTATCAATCCTTGTGCTGGGGAATCAGGGTAAAGGATTTGTATGACTGAGATTTGATTATCTAAATAGAGCTGTAGAACATTTCCTGCTTGTGTAATGTTACATTGTAATGTATGTGCTACAGTTTGTATATGTGACATTTATATAAAGAAGCAGCTCTGACCTTTAGTGTTGGGGGTTGTTGCAGGTGCTGCAAGATTTTAAATCCATGGCGACTTATTACAGTACAAAACAAGCTCCTCCCAGTTTGCTTTGGCCACACATACTGAGATACTGTTGGAAAGTCAGGCGATATATATATATATATATATATATATATATATATATACATAAGAGACTCTCACATGAATATTACCAAACATTGTTTCAGTGGTCTGAAACAGGAGCAAATGCAGGTTGGATCCTCTCTACTGCTTCTTTGTATCATTTGCCAGAAATCACCATGGTTCACCAGGCACACGTTGGAGCAGCGCCATCTCCTTGGTTTCCTAGATTTGCATGGATGTCCGGACGTCAGCAACCCCCGCCCCCCTTTTCCTAAACCCTCCACCAGCTCCTAAATGCGTCAGCAGTCCTTTCTCCCATGCCCCCCCCCCACGCGCGCTGCCTTCCTGCGACACCTCATCCAGGCTCCCACAGCACACCGTGTCCTTGAGGACTCGCTAACTACAGGCGCCCCCCCCCCACACACACACACACATGCGCTCTTTCTCATGCAGCGTGTTTACATCTGCTCTAATCATCCAGAGATAATGAGGCTGATACAAGTTCATAGTGAGTAAATTCATCTAAAACGGAATATTTTAAAATATCAACATTAAATACCCCCACACAGAGATTACAACATATTCATGCAACATATGAATAGAAATCTAATGTGTTACAAAAATGCCTAAGAGACGAAAATGATAACTAAAAAAAATAAAAACCAAATTCTCTCTACAGATAGACACACAAAAGTCTGGTCCGACTAATCTGCTAAGCAAACATCAAAACAACAAACGTCCATTAAGCTTAATGTTTTCCAGACTTAAATATAGCAGTAACGTACTGTAAGTGAACTCAAAGAAAGTGTGTGTGTGTGTGTGTGTGTGGGTGTGCGTATGCATGTACGCCTGACCCCGGTCAAGCGGAATAATCCAGGCTTTACTAAGCCACGCTGCTCGCTCTACAATACTTGATTGCAGGATCACCATGACGCCAGACCAACTGGAAGGCAGAGGTGAGGTTTACCACCGGCTCCCAATACACAGAAAATGATGACACTCTCAACAGGATGTGAATCATACAACCCGTTCGGTGCAAATGTTGCACCAGCTCAGGTACGAAATCAAACCAGAGAGGCATGCAAAAAGCACTTGTATGTGGCTAGAGGTCAAAGAACCTTCACTAGGTAACTTTAAGTGTTTAAGTGCTGTGTTGGACTTTGGAACAGTGGTTCTCTTGGGCTCAGTTCTTACCGAAGGTCTGACAGGTGAGATGAACCAGGTATCGCTCTGCACCTTCCCACTTGACAACATATTATCTGTGCTGGAGATCACAGCCTTTTCCACAGTCAACCCCCCACCACCGCCAAAAAAAAAAAAAAGGAAACAAAAAGATAAAGGGGTTTGGTTTGTTTTACTCTCCAACAGGAGCAACAGCTCCCCAAACACATCGCAGACCTGATTTCAGCAGTTGAGTCAAGCACTTTTCCCTGCACCCAGCGTGCGAAGAAAAGCCTTTTATTGACGCAGCTTGAGAGAGACTTGTCAAGAAAAAAAAAAAAAAAGAATGATGTGAAGCAGTCAATCCCTCCTCTCTTTATATTCCCTCGGCTGAGGCCTGATTGTCTCATGAGTTGTGTGTTCTTCAAACAGACAAGTCTTATCAAACCTGGTGACTTGGCTGAATGGAGCAAAAATACAGTAAATAATAATAAAAACACAAACAAAGTAGGAAGACGGGCAACGGAGCGGCGCCGTGAGAGCGAGCCGGCTAAAAATATATCCTCGCTTTTGCCTCTTCAAGGTCACTCTGTCATTTTGATTTGATTGGAACGCAGCAGTCACAGCCATCTTCCTCCTGAGCCTCACTAACAAGCATGGCATTGCTCTGCCAGTGATCATTGCTCAAACATCGTCCGTATCTGAAGCAGTTATCCTCTTAGATTAATCTTGCCTCTCTGCCCGAGCTTTTATACAGTACATGACATCTGCTGACCAGGTAAACTGGAGGACAACACAATTACGCACCGCAGACATCATTTTCTTTCTTAAACCTACTGCATGCTCTGCGTCTATTTGTCCAATTAGGAGCAAAATGGATTCTCGTTCAAGGGCGGCTGAAGTGGTACTGCCAGCTTACTGCCTTTTCAGTATTTATGTACATTTGTATGATGTCTGAAGCCTTAATGTGCCCATGAAAAGTGCGCAATAACGACCTTCTGCTTTATTTCATTGAACCCACGCTGCACGGTTTGCTTGGTTTGGATGAGAGATGAAGACTGAAAATAAAACAGAATCTCTACAAATGAATCTAAATTAAATGTGGATTTAGTAAATGCACATTTGCCAGCACTGTAGCTAGACCTAGAACTAGGGTTCTGCACTCTGACCCATGCTCTCAAGAACATGAACATGTTTTGTATCCAAGTGTGGACTACATCCGGGTTTTCGCCAAGACTCTATCCTCCAGCTTCAGGAGCCGTCATGTAGGAGAATCTCATTGGTGTCATCTTCCAATAAGAAGATGTTTTTATTTTTAACGATTTTGTTTCCGTTGGTCAGTCCAACATCTAGGTGTCGTTCACACCAGGACAGAATGATCAGGGAACTGTCAAACGTGTACTTTGTTTACAGCCCTGGTTATTTGCTTTTATGTGATCAGCTGGAGGTCATAGTCTACCCACGGTATCCAACTCCACCTTGTAAATATGATGCGTTTGCTTGGCTGAGTCACTGTTGCCATAAGAGGATGTTTGCTAATATGCCAAAGCCAGGACACTTCTGCGTAAATATTAGTAGATGAAAAAGGTTGCTTTTAGAAAAATAAGATACCGCTTTGCAACCAATGATGTCTTCGATCAAACATCTGAGATCCACATATGTGGCATAAAACATTGTAAGTTGTTAGAAATTTTAGTTTTCAAAAGCTGATGGTTTCCCTGTTTTCGTTTTTTTTTGAATTGTTAATTCTTAATTGTTGTTAAGTGGAGCCCATTACCTTACACAGAGTTTCTTCTGCTTCTTGCACGTAGGATAAGTCTGGCATGGACACAGCCCAGCAATGCACACACACTCAATTTAATGACACATGTTACAAGTGAGACACAAGTGCATCTCATCAAGGCTTTGTTTTTGGTTTCGTAGCTTGTGTGACGATAAGGTTTGGTGAACGTATCGCTGTGCGACAGCTGTGCACTTTGTCTTTGTCTCGCTCCTGGTAAATGCTTTCACTCAGAGCGGACCTGTGAGTCTGCACGTTGTGCAGCAATGCCACCCCCCCCCCCCCCCCCCCCCCCCCCCCACACACACACACACACACCTCACTCGACAACAACACAAAAGAACAACAAACTGCAACATGTGATTCCATGCGTGGGCATGTTAGAGGGAAGGAGGAGCGAAGCAAAGTTTCTGCATGGGAAGAAGACTTAGTCAGCCACCCCCATACAGGCTGATCGACACTAACTCACAGCTGCTGCTGCTACTACAGCTTCAGCTAAAGTCAACCACACAAATAATGCGTGTGAAACAAGATGTGGGTTTGTTTTTTTGTCTTCCTTTGTTTTTGTTTTTTTGGCAGAACAGAACCGGATATGTGACATGAAACTGAAATCAAAAAGAGGAAGCAGGCCGCGAAATGTGCAGGATAGATGCATATACAGAAGTATATTTAAAAAAAAAAAAAGATTTTATCCAGAGTTTCAAATGTTAAATGTTTGCAAAACAAACATAAGCTGATCTAGAGGGATTTATTTTAATGCTGAACTGAGAGTAAGCAGGTTTGTGTATAATAACAAACTTAAACAAACCTAAAAACTAGAGTTTTCCTTATGTCCACTTTTGCACTAAAATCTCAATTTCTTGACTTTGTTGCCTTGACCAAACGGAGAATGAATGGATGTGTGCTGGAGATAAATGGACAGGCTGGGGCCGTGGCAGGAGAGCACAGAGCAGGCAGATTCATGGCCAGACAGTAGAAATCTGTCAGCCTCCTGGCAACGTGAGAGGACACCTGGAGGTAATGTAAGCAACCGTCCCCAAGCCACACCTCCCCCTTCTCATACACACACACGCACGCACACACACACATTCTGTTTGTATCTCTGTCTGCTCATGACTCATCAGCAGAACCTTGAGCACCAATGAGTAGGCACTGCCCCCAGTATTCCTGTGCTTATGCTTCGCTGCCACCTGGTGGTTGCTGTACTGCAATGCCTCAAGACCTCTCTCATTGGTTTGGCATTACCAACTAAAAACTGTGGCAGGGTGCTTTGTCCTCAAGTGATTGATTGTAAATGAAGTCCTGCTGCTGGAAAAACCCACAGTGAAGCTACTGTTTCACTCCTTCAACCACCTAGAACTGACAGTACAAAGAAACAACAAAGAGAAGTAGCCACAAAGGCATTTATTCAATTGTCAGGAAGCAATAGAAAACATATCTAGAGGCCCAGCCATGTAAATGCATACTCAGCAGATCCAGAACCACAACGTTTTCCACATAAACCTGGCAAACTTGTTCTGAGTACACAAGCTGAATGAAGCACAGAAATCTGATGGATGAGGATGTGTTTTTTTTTAATTTTTTTTGTACATAGAGTAATTAACAACAATGTTACAGATATAATGAACCTTGACCTCTTCAGAGTTTAATACTGGTTTGGCATTATTATTATTATTTTCTGCTACATGCACCTGAACACACTCTATGCATAAAGAACAGGACAGAGAGGATGAAATCTATCCTCACGCCTACAATGTTGGGACAGTAATATTAGAATAGTGTTCTAACGAATGTTAACGACATGGAGGTACAGTAGTTCAAATGGTTGCTGTAGTTCCCTGAGCAGCATCATCTAGAATAATGTCTCTGAAAACGATACGTCCCAAACCGTGGTTAGAAACAAGTCAAAAGATTTTTACACATTCTGCAACGTACAGTGAAGGTTGTCAGTAAATTCTGGACACGTGATTTATGTCTTTAAAGGCACCTGATAACGTGGCTTAATGAGGCTGTAGAGGTTGTCAGGATCATTAAACATCATCAGGGCCTGTTATCTGTGTTTTCAATCATCTAGTGACAACGACCGACGGAGCCAGATTATATTAGGAAGAGAAGCGTGCACTAAAAACCACTGGAAACCAGATAAGGCCTAAACTTCCTGGTTGGCCCAAGACAAAATCCACCATGTTTAACCTTTGTGCAGCCTTTGAGGGGTCAAAATGGAAACAGGGGGCGCTCTAAGTCCAAAAACACACACAAGGGTTGGATAAAACAGCCGCAGAGAGACGATAAATCACAACACGCTTCATCTAGGTTGAACTGAATTTTTTTTTGTCTTCTGTAAAATTGTTGTTAAGGCAGATGGAAACTAAAACCAAGACAATGAGTGTAAGGAAGCTCAAAGGATCCATAAAGATCTGCACAGCTGACCGGCCAGCTGTCTGTGTGTTAGTCCAAACTTTGAATGATGTTTTGCATTGCTCTAGGAAAATATTGCTTTGAGCAAAGCAAAGCAAACTACAACAACAGTGCGGCTGCTTTTGCTGAATCTTAGCTTTACCTCACAGCCAGTGGCACATCTGGCTCTGGTAGTGGACAGGTAGGGCCGAAGCGTTTCCACAGATGATCAGGAAGTGTTAGCTGGCGGCATTTGACCATAGGTTTTGTTTCCTGTCTGGAACTTAGTCCAGGCTCTTGTACTTGGGGATGTAGACTTGTCATGTTCAATCACCAACTAAGCCCCCGGTGACTGATGGACCAGTGTAACCCCTTGACCTGGAGCCTTCTCACACTTTGCTTCATGCATACATGCATCCAGCTGCTGCACTTTCCTTGAATTTTTGATGGTTGGTTCACAGGAGTTTTCCATTAACTGTCTAGTTGTGTGAATTCGTGTGCCTGTTTTTCGCCCCCTTTTTTAATTTTTAACTAATGAAACACAGACAAAAATAAGTTTCTCAACATCTTCACTAATAAAAACAATACCAGAGGGATGGAAAAACAAAAAAGCTGCGATGGATTCTGTTTGCTCCAACCCTGTCGCTCTGAAGCTCTGAAGTTGATCCACGCACAGCTAGTCCAGTACAGGGACCGACTGAGTGTCAAAGAGAAACGAAAAGGGTCAGTGAGGTCAGGTCGGAGCAACATCGCTGGAATAAAATCCACACCAAAAAGGGCTTCATATGCTGTAAAGACAAAATCAGTGGACTTGCAGTTGTAATACCTAAATATTTTTTCTCTCACGGCTAAAGCCCAAGATACTAATGTCAAGACTGTCAACACAGGATTTCTGTGCACGCGATTGAATGTGTTCATATGTGTGACATCATTGCAAACTCTCTGGTAGTAATCCTTCTTGGACACGAGCTGATCCAGGACGATCTTCCACCCCTTTCTTCACTTTTACGAGGTCTCGTGTTCTGAGTTCTCTCCATTTCAAAATCATCTTTAAAATGTAGCCAAACCATAACCTAGCAATAATAGATCTGGATTTTACACATTCGATACTATGTTTTGAAGCTTATCGCGCGTGGCTCTTGCAAACAGCGAGACACACAGTGTGATATGATAATAAGGGGGCGTCCATGGGCTAAATAGATAAATGAACACAAGGAGACTAAATAAATCCTAAAGTCAAGGCTGATCAAAAGAGTGATCAATCAAAGGCGTGATGCATGTTGAGGGAGCAGCGCTGCCCCTATGCTGATTATGACAAACCATAAACTCTCTCTCTCTCTCGCTCGCTATCTTTGGGTGAAATTGCAACCTTGGAAAGTAAAATGAATGGCAAAGTTGCTGTATTAATTTGCATTAGCTTGTACAGGTGTACCTCATCTAGCAGCAAGTCAGTGTATGTATACCTGCTTTTGTACAGTTATTATTAAGATTTGTGCATTTTCATATAGCTGAAGGGAAGAAGCGTTTACTAATCACTGTGAATACATGGTTGAGGCCTCCTACCAGGTTTTTGCTTCATATATTAATCTATTAATTCCATGTCATTACGCGATTCAACACTTCACATGCAGTGTGCTCATCCAAACATCGCAAGGCATTATATTATCACATCAAAATAAATCTTAATAATCAGATCATCAAATATACTGGCTAAGTACAGTAGAAGTATGTAGGAAGGCTACATTCGTGTTGTTCTAGTTAATGGGATGTGCTTAAATAGCCACTAGAGGTCAGTGTTGTGTTAATTTAAGAGATTTTAAACGAATGTCCTGAGTCTAAGGTCGGCCCATGCCAGTCCATCCAGTGACCTCAGTGAGGATAGGTCGTACGCGCTGCTTCAGCCTCACAAGAGCCAGAACCAGAGGTAAAGATATGATACAAAATCTAAACAGAGACAAACAGCGGAGGCCTGAAACAAAGGCTCACGGAGCAACGTCTGTGCAATAGTTTCTATGCGACTGAAACACAATGGGGGGAAAAAATGCTCACAATTAGGCAGCAGTCACTGTAACATCAACACGAGGCTGGGTTTTGAAATGGAACTTTTCAGAGGAAATGGTGTAACGGTGACGCGCTGCAGGGCAGAAATGGATTACACCAAAGGTTTCAACGTCATTTTTCTGTATTCACGTAAATAGGATTTCAAGCCAAATTTTCCATATGTGGAGACTGATTTTGTTTGTACAACTGTCTGCAGTTGATGTGAACATGCTGGGAAGAAGAACTCTGATTACAATGGAGCTCATTCTTTAACTGCAATCATTTCTAGAGGGTGAAATCATCAGTAAGTTGATCTGTTTTTCACTGGTACATATTTAGTAACGCTCTCTCGTGTTGGAGCGTCACTGGGTGATTTGTGCTTAATCCATTTTTTGCTGTTAACGTTGTCACTTTTTCAAAATGCTTTGGTCATGAACTCGTGTTTCATTTAACTGTTCATTTTAAATATTTTGTTTCTAATATTAGTTCAAGCTTTAGTGTTTAGCTGTACAATACACACTTTTCTGTTACATTGCGGTTATTGACAAACTCAACTGAAATTTAGTGGGAATTGTTTTCGATGCTTTTGACGGATTGTGAACTACATTTATCTTTTGAGGTTACAGAGGCAGCATGTTTTTATTAAAACGTAAACTCATTGTGTCTATAGTTTCTCAATATTACTCTCAGTAAGGTAAGTCCAGGCTCCCGTAGTTGGGAGCTCGCATATGTCAATTTTATCAACTCGATTCCTGTTAGGTAACTGTTATTGTTCTTGTCGTCGTTGATGCAGTATTTATCAAATATTCCCAGGGTTTTAAAGTAGATGAGTTAAATGTGATGTGGCAGCTTTGTACGTGTTAAGGTCCAATGGCAGCTAAACTATAGACACTTTATGTAGACCAGGCATTTAGCAACAATACAGCAACTGTAGTAGAAGAGTTAACATTAACGCTCAGTGTGCCTGTCCTGTCATCCGCCACTGTTGCTAAGTAACGCAAAATGCATGATGGGACATTTTGCTCCACAAACAAGTCTGCTCCCAGTACATCCTTGATAAAACAAACAAGCGAGAACACTTCCGGGTATTCGAACTGTACTCTGACTGCATGTACGAGGACTTTGAATAACCTTACTAGTGTATTGACAAATATGCATAATCAAAAACAAGTTCCTCCATAAAGTAACACTGTTAAATCGTCCTTAAGGATCGTGGCTCATTTTACTTGCTTCTAGAAACATTACATTTCCAGCAAACACGTAATTTATCACAATACTTATGCGACAGAGTTGTCATGTGTTACAGTGTTAATAGGTAGCCTCACGCTGATTGGCCACTGGCAGAATGTCCACCACTTTAAAGCCTTAGCTAATGCTAAGCTAATGATGTGCCACTTTCCTCAGTTAACTTGTTGACTTTTTTGTTGCTGATCCTTACAAAATTTCTGGATGAACAAATGGCTAAGTTTAATTTACCTACTAATAAATGTGATCAATAAAGTCTAAATGTTTTGGACACTGGCCATGTGTGTTGTATATATATATATATATATATATATAAACATATGTCATCGACTAATCAATTCATTGTTTCTGCAACAAATCTTTTCCCAACAACAGAGGTTTGTAATGAAATTATAGCCAATTTGAAAGTGTGTAGACTTAAATAGCCTCTTCACAGTTAAACATGTAGTGTGAGGTTATGCGACTTGGACCCGGGCTGCCCTGGGGAGAGGAGACTCATTGACCCGTGACCAGTCTTCCTCCAGCGGCAGCTCACCTCCTTGCATACTATCAGCCAAGTGAGTCATCAACGCAGCGTTGACATCAATGAGTTTTCTTCATGCCCATCTTCCTACTGCATATTTTTTATTTTTGCCCTTTTCGATCCGTCTCGCGCTCTCTCTTTCCTTACCTCCCTCGCCCCCCGACACGCACACAGACAGAGACGCCATCCTCCTCTGTATCTCTGTGTGCTTCCATTACATTCTGATGACAAAATTTGGAGGTCTGCCAAGAGTGTTACACTGCTGTGAATGTGTGTATAAGTGTGTGTGCAGATGTGAGATGTCGTTGCAGTATGTTAACCACTTTTAAGGAAGCGGCGTTTCTGTTTTTTGCAAACGTGAGATCCAAGTGACGACCAAAGGGAAGAATCATGACGAGCCTGTGTGTGTGTGTCTGGAGAAATGGTCCAAAGTCCATGTCATTATATATATAAATATATGTGAGTGTGTGTGTGTGGGAAGAAGAAGTGGTAGTGGAAGGGTGTTGTCTTACAAGCAACAACAGCACATTGCAGAAAGAGGCATTTTCAACCAATTTATTAATCCTTTTAGGCAATGTTCCCTGTTCAGAAATGCAAATTGAATCAATCTGAGTCTGACTTTTAAGACTTTCAAGTGGGATTTAATTAGAAGCTGAGGCGCACAGTTTTAATGAGAGAGGGGGTGGAGAGAGAAGGAAAGACAGAGAGGAAGAATATGGAAGGGGGGGGGGTGTTTTTACTGTTCCTACAGGATCAGGGTGAAGGACACAGAAACCCGGCGCTGACGGCTTTTAAAAAGAAGAAATTCCATCTTTCCATCCAGGCCATCTGTCCGTCTGTCCCTGCCGCCCTTCACCTTCGACATCGGCTGTTTATGCCCAGGGAGGGGTTGATGCTCGCGGTCTGTTTGGTGACACTGAACAACGCCCGATCTACTCCAAACCCACACATCGCCCTCAGCAGAAAAATCACCCCACTTCCTCTTGCCAGTGGTTCTGCAATCTCCATCTCTGTATCCTTTGTCCTTTTGTGTTGCTGTTATTTACTCCAATACGATTTTTCTCTCCTCCTCCTCCTCCTTCTCCTTCTATTCCTCGCTGAGATGCTCTAACCCTCCTCATCATCCTCCCATCATTTTCCAAGCCCTAAGCTGACTGAGCCTCCCAAAGCCATCAGGTCTGATTGTCTGATCTAGAGGCATCGAGTCCGCCGGCTGAAATGAAAAATGAGGATTCCTCTCAGCCTCTATTTTCCATTTTCTTTTTCATCCATCTCTTCGTGGTCTCCCCCTTTTTTCCCTACCTCTCTTTCACAGACTATCACGCCTTCCCCCTTACACACACACACACAGTTCACCCATGTCTCCTCACCTTTTGAGGCCTACCTTGTGCCTGCCAATCTCACCCCATCTCTCCATCCTCTGCTGGGTTGACTGACAGCTCTACTGGCACATGAATTTGTGAAGGCAGACAAAAAAAGAGGATGGAGAAAATCGCTGGTTAATGCTTTATATAACACAGCTGACAAATTACAGTAGGAATACACCGACTCACAGAAAACGAACAAAACAGCCTAGTCACTGTACCGGGTGCAAGTGAATAAATGTACAGTAAACCAGATGGTAACATATTAGCATTTACTGTAATTTATCTACAACTTCACAACACAATAGGTACAAATGTGTTACCTAGAATATTTGAAAATTAAAATAACAATAATGATGGGGATTGGGATGGACTATGGAAAAATGGGATGTTCCACTGTATAGCTTTGATCCACAATAATAATCTTTAAACATACGAAGCCAGGTTTTCATGTCACAACATCCACTAAACATAAATGACCTGTACAAAATAGTACAAATTATATATACAAAATGATAACAAAAAAGATTAATTTGGAGACCGACTCTAATTATGAAATACTAAGTCATAATTATGACATAAAACTTGGTGGCAATCACCTCTTTAGAGAGAACCTTGCATTAATATACTTGCATTCCTGTAAGACAGTCTTGTCAAACAGTTTTTTTTTTTATGGTATCTGAAGCTCTGCAACCTACAGTTACACAACTGCTGTATATATAACAAGACGGAGGACATGAACAAACCTAAAGTAAGGTTTTGACTTAAAGAGCATAGGGGGGTGTAGCCCTATTAAAAAGGTCATTAAATTATTTCATTTATTTTTTTACTTCATGCATTCAGATTGTTGGTTGGCAGAGAGACACAGCTGCTTGCCGCATGGTGAACAAACCTTAAGATAGCGAGTTTGGTTCTCAAAGTTTATCTTTTAAATTTTACACTAGAAACAGCCTCGGTGGCTAATAATTATATTCAGTTCCCTTCATTGTTATAATTGCGGCTGCTCTACAAATGTCTAAAAAAGACATATGCCACAACATAAAGTTTTCCATTTTACTTTTACAGTTTTTCGAACAAAACTGTGATCAGAACTTCTGTTTGTATGTCAATTCACAAACCTGACTGTGGCTTGTCTTGGAAGAACAATTTTAGTATTTGATTATTTTTCTCTTGTTTGCTTGGGGGCCACCATCCAGGCTTTGTTGTACTAAATGAAGCTCCACACTGAGCCCTGCCTGCATTGAAAAAAATATATATTTAAAAATTATAAAGTAATGTATAGGTGCAAACAAGTGTCAAGGACATAAAGAGATGTGAATAGAGGATTTACTGGCCTCTTCCCACAGTTCAAAGACTTTTATTTATGATCATCCAAGCAGATAAGATGATGGATGGATTGAAAGACATTATTGGCATTAAACTAATCATGTACCTGAGCATTCCTCCATTATCGTACTGTAAAGTATGTGCGTGCCTGTACTCCACCTGCAGGTTAATTGGAGACTGAAAATTGTTCATGTGCCAGTCCAGCATCCAGTCTCAACCCTATTACAGCAGCATATTAGTATATAAATGTACATATAAAAGAAATGTGCAATAAAAAAACATTAATTGCCAGCTATTGCTTCAGAGAACTAAAAGTTCTAAAAGAAAAAGGTTATTTTTCTGTACTTCTGAAAGTTTGTCACACAGTGTTGCATTTTCCCCATTTGTTTATTAGTCTGAATAATGTCTCTGTCTACTCAAGTGTAGACAGTTGACAGACTTTACATTTGAACATACCTTTCATTATAACTGATAACAGCTGCTTGGCTAAAAAAAAATCCCGTATTAGCACTGCAGCAGTTTATTGTGCAGCTCATTCATTTTACAGGGATGTATTTAATCATAGTAGAAACTCTTGTCCTCTCCAGGCCGGTACTTACGGTACATTTAGTTAGTTAGAATGTATAATATCTATTCCATTGTTCAAGTAAATATACCATATAATTACAGGGTCATTTACATTTATAATCTAACCCTTTACTAAGCGATTCTGCGATGTACTATATTACAGTAACAAATAGGGTTGTTTGTAAAAGCTGTTTTCTAATACCACTCCTACCATTAAGCTTATTGTTGTTGTATGACATTGTGCCTTTATATCACTGTGACTTTGCAACTCATAGTTACAACCCTGGGAGCATTATAAGGCCCTTGGAAATCTCTAATACTTTATGCTAATGGTCTTTTTTTTTCTTCCCAATATCAGTTTAATTATGCTTGAACTAAATCCCAAACTGATCCCGCAACCTGTTATTGTCTCGCTGCGAGCAAAATTCCATAAGAAATGTCGTTATATATTGTACGACTTGTCACTGGGCTGCTTTGACCTTACAGAGCAACTATTTGAGAACAGCAATCAATCAACGGAGAGACAACTGCTTCATAACCAATTTTAAAAGGAACAGAGGTAGAAGAGATTAGCTACATTGTTTCACCGAGAAATACTGTGAGGGGCATAATGAGTAACTTACTAGAGAAGAATGAGTGATTAGAGGAGAGTCCAACTTTTAATCTCATCACAATAGGTTGGATTTCATATTGAAACTCAACTTCATGAACCAAAGCATTCACAAACAATGGTTAAAACGTGACATAGAACATAGAATTACAGACATATCCACCTGCACAGCCCACCTCTGATTTGACAGCATAACGTTGTCTTATTGATTACTGTATTTTCATTGGTTCGTCAATTAATCAACAACAATGTGGATAACGGGTTAATAATGCCGGCTGTTTATCAAGCAAGTATCTTAAATGTGAGAATTCGCTGCTTAAAATGAATTTTCTTTCCAGTATTATGTTCAGTAGACCCACATCTTTGAAGGTTTTAGGCACATTTAATGTGTATTTTTAATAAATCTTCACACTTGCTTATAATTAGTTCATTGTTATGATAAATAGAGGTCAGGTCAAAAAGGGGAAAGTAGGCTGTAAGGGACTGTACTGTATAGAATGGATCACTAACTACCCTTAACCTGACCTTGTGCCATAAATTATTTGGATGATATTGCATCCAAGTGTTCATGAATATCTTATTATTAGATTTAGTAGATCTAAAGCTGCGTGAAGTAATAATTTGGCCACTTGAGACACGGGCGAGCTGTAAACATGACATTAACATACTAAATTATTAAGTTGTTGTGGCTAACACATTAACAGTTACAATTTTACACGTCCAAGTGACTGTGGAGCAACCCAAGCATGGTAACTGTAAAAAAAAAAAAAAGAACAAGAAATGGCTCCACAGCTGTACATGCTCACAGGCCAGATGCTGACTTTGTTCTGAGCAGGTAGTCGACAATAAGGTATGTTATAGCGTATCACTAGATTAATGGGAGAAGAATTAAAATGAGAGCATTACCTCTCAAGCAGTGTGTGACACAGAGTCTGCTAATACACTAATCTAATGTCTTATTATCAATATTATTATTCTATAACTTGAATGAAGAATCAGAAATTTGTTGCAGTTATTCCACAAAATTTCTGAAGGAGAATTTACAATTTGCAGCAATTTCGGGCTGAGAGTCGAGTTAAACAGTTGTCTAGGGCACGGAGTCTGCGGTGAGGTGAGGCAGGGTGAGGCTGCAAAGTATCACTGTAGTGGATGAGCTGCTGGTGAGTAAGGCAGAAAGTGATGGAGTGTGTGAAGTCCAGTCTATCGCTGTCATTAATAACCCAGACAGGCCTGCCAGCACCTCTGGGCCCTGCTCCCATACATAACCCTCAGAGCAGCCGCCAGGGCCACTACGTTGGCCCCAAAGGACACGCACACACACACACACACACACTGATAACTAGTCTGACTACCAATGTTAACATGATAGAAAGGAGCCATGCATGGTTTGAGGAACAGTGCTACACCTGGAGTGGAAAAGTGTCTCAGCAGAAATACAAGAGGTTATAGTTTCAGGTATGTGGTGTTCTTAGATATTTTTCCTTTCCATCAACGGGTCCATTCACCCGAGACAGACAAAAGAATAAAATATGTGAAGGAGTCTGGCAGACCTGCCTGCTCTCATCTTTGTCACAATGCAATACCTTCTCTACCGCTGGAGCCTGTAGTGTGAGTGATTCCTTAAAACCGAGATGCACTATTTACAAATTGTCCTACATCAATTTGGCATTTGTCTGGCTTCAGTCTCTTGACAGTTAAATCTTTTTTTTCACACATGTGCCCCCACCATTGGAATGTTTGAACATTATTGTTGTCTTATTGAACTAGAATGAGGCAGCCCAGGGTTTGTATCAGAGCGAAAGCGGAGATATGGCAGGAGAGCAATGGATACCCAGAGAGAAGATGTGATGAAGAGCTCCTTCATGGTTCCATGGCTCTTATTGATCAGTGAGTTTTCTCAGATACGCTTATGATTGCCAGATTTCTGCTTCCACCACTGGGGAGTTTCTCTTTTTTTCACCACTTTTAAAAAGCACAGAGCACCTGTTCCTCAACGTGTCAGACTGCGGAGGGGGAAATGTGCTAAGCCCGGATTGAAATGTTTGTTGGCAAATGCAAAAGGGAGAACAGGAAAGAGTGAAGGTAGAAAAGAATAAAAGAGATTGGAGGGCAACAGAAGAATGGCAAAAAGGCCACGTGTTTGTGCGGGCGGAAAGGGTCGTATTCAGTGGAGATGGAGCGATAAAGAGAGGGGGAGAAGCTTTAATGAATTAATGACTGTTCTCACAACTAGATGCCTCCTCTCTGAAGCTCAGACGCAGCCATTGAAATAATAAATAAACACATGAATAAGTGAAGAGGCCTGGATGAAACGGCACTCCGGAGGGGGAGTTGATGGAGTGGTGGTAGGGAAACAGAGAGAAGGGGTGGGAAGGCAGATAGGCACGCGGTGAGCCTCTCTGGTGATTTGCTCCAACATCAAGCAGCTGGAGGTTACTGAAAAATTTAGCAATGCGCGGGGAGTCAGTGAATGCTAATAGCGCAGACGGACTCCCTCTCCCCTTACCCTCTGCCCCCTCCTTCGCAAACTCACTCCGGTGCACTTGGACCACCTTCGGTCTCTGGTGACCTTGCTCGACGGCAAGATCGAGTGGCCACCAGCATGCTAAAGAGATGCTGGCTTTGGTGTTGCAGGGTTGCCAGACGCTGCTGGGCACCAAAAGGGCAAGTATAGGGGCATCCAAATGACATGTTAGCACGGGCGATCGGAAAAATGGGCAGGATGCCACTCATCTAGGCCAGAGAGGACTACCAACATGTATTAGGGAGAGTAAGAGACTGCATTTCAGCAACAAGGTTGTTAATGAGCAGTTATGGACTGGAATACAAGTTGCAGAAGCAGATAGAATACATGATGTTGCTTGAAGTAACATTTTCAAATGATGTCTGGAAGCTGAGTCACGGCATGTGGCATCTGGACGGAAGGAAGAAATCCACACTGAACTTCCAGACAACCTCGTTGAGAATCGTCACCAACAATTTCAAATGATGGTTCAGTGGACATCCACCTTCTTGTTCTTCTTTTTCTTCTTAGCGAAATTTCTGTTGATGACACCAAACCCATGTTTGGATGCTTTGCTCTTGTCGTGCGATGCCGTAGACTAGCCCACAGCTCCCTCTACCGCAGCAAAGGAGCCACACAATGCAAGCAAACCTTTACAGGCCACTGATTCATACAGATCTGTTATCTGCTGATTCACTGACAATCTGACAAACTAACTTATTCACTAACAAACTAACTACCTGCAGTAGGTTTTGACACATCAAGAACTGAATATCACTGCACCCCAGGTGAAAATAAGCTGAAGTAAATGTAAGACCTTAAATTCACAGAAGGTTAGGACGAAAACTAAACACAAAACTCACCAGCAATAAAACAAACACAGAACCCTAAGGATATATGGAGAATATAAACTAATCGGAATATTAACAAAACTAAGTTACAAAAAGAGAGAGTTACAATCCAATTAGAATGGAGAACAAAAACCACCAACAAATTGACACGAAGAGCCGTGAACATGCAACCAACAATATATAAGAATATATAATATATATTATATAAGAAATAATATCATGTATACAGTCAATAAACCACCTACCATAAGTCCAGAAATCAAGTTTAATAATATCAGTGCCTTTCCCTCAGTTATATCAGTGTTGCAGTTAATGTTGAACTTGGCCTACTCCAACTATATGACATTCATCTAATGCTTGCTAGGTAATGAGTCGTGGCAAATCACACTCAAGAACACAGTGGTCCTCAAATGTGTACAAGCTGAATGAAAATAAGAAAACGAGGACAAGTCTGTTCATCTTCCTGTGATTATCATACTGATCTTCAACGCTTGGATTTTTAAAGCATTAGTAAAAGTTAATATTAATAATTCAAAATAAACCTCATGTTAGAGCATCATCTCGATTGTTGCTAATGTTGTTTTGAGAAGCTGGTCACAGTGAAACAAAAAACCTTTTGTGTGTTCAAATATATTTTGCAAACTTTGCAAACAAAAGCCAGTTGTTAACTGGTTCTTTTTAGGACTGTTATAATATGCTAAACAATTTCAACATGTTCCTATAGGGAAGAATTCTCAAAGCTTCCCAAAGATCTTCTCAGTCTAAAGCACCGCTTCTGGACGAATCCTTTTTATGTAGTAGTGTTGGATTATTGAAGGGTAAACAGCCATAACAAAGCGCTTATGTGTTTGGGCCAGTAAGCTCTCATCAGAGCGAGGGAGACGCTGCTGACCCATCGTCACAATCCTCTTCCCTTCAGTGTAAGTAATCTGTCATTTTCACTCATGACGCTGTTGACTCCCTTTTTTAATGAAATGAAGGGCTGAATTGAGCAAACGTAGTCTTTTATGGCTTATTAAAGGCTTGCTGGAGGAGTGTTGTGGGATTTCTCCTTGTTTGACCCTAATTGCTCCCGATGCTGAGTCAGCTAATACTGTAAATCCTGATGTGTTGTGGTAGGACTTCAATTGTCAATTCATGGAAGTGTTAGAAAATGGTGCGTTAAATACGTTCCATGTTTCAATAAAGAAAACATCACTGAGGACGGGGTTTCGAGTTTGGTGAAGGGTTTCTTCTGGCGACTCTGACAATAATCACTTTGCTTCCATGCTCTGGTCCTGCATGGCCAAGGTGGCCCCCTGGTTTCAACCACCCAGATGAGATGCTGACAAACTGGAAGGGAGGCTCAGGGCGCCGCCGAGGAGCCCCGGTGACATGATTTACGGGCAGAGCTGCTGGGGTTGCTGGGCGACGTCTCGCTGCGGTCCCCCGCCACTATAATCGGAGCTCCCTGTCCGGCTCCGAGGAGTCTGCCCAGCCTCACATCACTCCCCCCCCCCCCCCCCCCTCCTCTTACTCCTCCTCACCCCCTCCCCTGCCAGTCTAACACAACAACACACACTCCCATTCCATTTGCGTCCCTTCTCCTTCTCCTGCACCACACTAAGGCATTGTGAGGCGAGAAGGCGGGGAGGCTCGTAACAATAGTAGCTGTGTGACGAGGGCCACTCCTTTGAGGTAAAGACACCAACATACACATACGAAAACATATAAAGCATGCGCTTAGACACCAATGTGTACACAGACACGCATGGAAAACATAAAACAAACAGCATCACCAAAACAATGGCGCTGTGCTGTCTTGCCTTGCACTGAATGGGAATTTATTGGCTTCTATGCGGTGTGCAGATACATCCCTCTTGTAAAAATGCATTGTCCGGGCTCTTCAGAAAAAGAGCTCCAGTGTCCTGACTTCTCTGTGTCTGAGCCTCGGCACCTCCACCGCTTGTCCTGCTCAACCACTATAATCAGAGGAGAGCACTGGGAGCGACTTGGAGCCTGGCTGGCTGGCTCGTCTCGCTCCAGAGTGCTGGCTGCGAGCGAGGTCATCTGTCCAGAGCTGTTGGTCTCCAGGGAGGGAGAGGAAAAGGGATCCGAAGGACTATTTAGGGAGCAATGCCGCCTAAGAAACATCCCGTCTTAATGTTGCACTGCAAGGTTTTCCTCGTTGAAACACAATCAAGTAACCGTCTCTGAAAGTTCTTGTACAGATAATAATTTACCAGAAAGATAATAATAAATAGAAATAATTATAGAAAAAAATTATTTCTATTTACAGTGTGCAGTAAACAAAAAACAACAGAAGACACACAGACATACTGTAACAGACTAATCACGAAAACGTTAAGCAATCTCTTAATGTGGAGAGAAAGTTATTCCATTATTTATTTCACTTGACTTAGAGCACATTTTGTCCAGGTAGTGTCTGCACGGTACGTTACCGTCCTCGAGCTGTAGCCCTGATGCCACATCCTCTAGGACAGTTTCTAGCTAGTGTGGGTTTGACTCCTTAATGAAACTGTGTATTTTGTAGGAAATGCATTTAAAGTCGTACTATGGTTAAATACGGTTTCAACGTGCTCTGTTACTGCAGATTTAGAAGCTGAAAAAGTGCATGTTTATAATAGAAGGCCTCTTTATGCAGCAGCTCCTCCAACGTTGCGACTGAAAGGGCTCGTTTTGTCCCACTTTTCCCCCCCTTTCCCCTCTGTTCTGTGGGCAGAGCTGAACAGTGGTTGCACATTCTTCTGTCACCTGTTGTTCTTTTCTCTCGTCTCTTACCCCCTCACCCCAGATGAGGGGCAGATGAGCCACCCACCCTGTGCCTGGTTCTGCTGGAAGGGAGTTTTTTTCCTCTCCGCGGTCTCCCACTGGTGCTTGAGTGGGATTAGTTGGGTTTCTGTTCAACTCTGTGCAGTTGTATTTTGGAGAAAACTGTAAGAAATCTGACTTGAATAATTGCTTGTACCCAGGTCCATGGAATTGTTCTCGGTGCATATCTTTACACTGGATCTGTCAAAGCGCATGTTCCCCCTCAGACGCTGTGTGATCGCACTCACTCAAGTCAATATTTGTTTGCACTGCTTGCAGCGCCATTTCAAACATACAACACACACTGCGATGCCACTTATTTCTTTTACAGTATAAGTTATAATCAAGTCAACACAATAAAGCACCCTATAAATAAACAATTGATACAACTGTTTACACAATGTAGAAGCTCAAAAAGCTAAATGAAAACGAAGGAGACAGCAGGTCATTCCCAAACTTCCACGTTTCTATGGTCCTGCTGGTGAGAATGAAATCAACACACTTCATGTGTCAGAAGAGCATCAGGCGGAATTGGTTACTGGAGAGCCAATTGTGGGATGTTTCTGAAAAACAACGCTGCCCTCAAATACTGTGCACACAGTTTTGTTGATTTAAAATATATATAAAATATATTTAAAACCCGCCGCAGCCGGATCCAGTGGAAGGTAATTCCCCTCGTTTTAAAGTATTTCCAAATGTTGTTGTGAGGTTCATTTTTTAATTTAATTTAATTTAATTTAATTTAAGGAAGAACACACTCCAGTACTTAGCATGACCCAGTATTTGAAATAGGGCTGCAGAAATACACAAGTGTAAATTTTATATTGTATAATGAACTAATGTAGGTGAAGATGTATGTAAAGTAAAGGTTTAACATGATACATGCGTTTCATAATGGACTGCAGCTGGACGTTATTGAGATCAGGGCTAGTATTGGCCACACCAACGTATTGCTTTGGCCTTCTGTTACGGCGTCCATGCCTCAGATGTCGTGAGTTTTTCCTCCAGCGAAGTCTTGTAAAGCAGCCAGAGAGGCAGGCTTGACTGTGATCTGCCATAGCCAAAACCACGTGGCAGAGGATTCAGTAAGGCAAAAAAAAAAAAAAAAAAAAAAAAGAGGAGCGGAAACACGAGCTGTGTCGGAGCTGTCTGGGCTAAGGCCTTCAACGCTGTCAGCGACTCAGAATTGTGATGGAACCAGGCCGAGTAACGCTGCTGCTCAGCTCCATAGGTGTGTGTGTGTGTGGAACACATGGGTGTGGGTGTGTGAGAAGGCCATGCAAGCAGTGAGGAGTTTTGATCTTCTTCTTCTCAGACAATATAAAACCACTTTCTTTGCATTCTCTGAGCATTATGGGAGTAAAAAGCAACTCCCAACTACCCCCTTTACTCTTTTCCTCTTTATCATCAATCATCTTGCTTTCTCTCTCTCTCTCCCTCTCTATCTCTCTCTCTCTCACTCACACACACACATACACAAACACATTTTTAAACTGTGTTGGGAGCCCAAAGTGTTGAGGTAATGACTTACACATGTCCCTATTAAGGATCTGGCACATGGTGGGGAACTTTCCCACCCGTCCATAATTGATATTAATCCCTGCTCTTTGGAGTGGCTCGCGGGAACGGTCGGAGGAGACGTTAATGCACGTACAATAGCACAGCCCTAGACCTTGTTAAAAAAAAAAAAAACAGGACTGGAATAAATGAGATTAAACCCTGCCTGACGAAGCGTGGATAAGAATAATATAATATAAATAAAAATATTAAAGGAGGATGAAAGTTCTTGAAGATGTGAATGAGAAGGGTCGAGAAGGTTTCTGCTGCCATATAGGGTGGTTTATGATATGAAACCTGGTAGGAAGTAAGAAACAAACATATACACTTTTTATTTTATTCTACGATTTATTGAACTTGCCTTAAACAGATTTCTAACAGAGCTATTTAATATTTATTCAATTTATTTATTTATTCAAGGACGGATAAGTGAGCCTTATTTTCCCATATAAAACGACATTGTAGCAGCTTTTCGGTGTGTTTTGTAAACTTGTCACTGGGAAGCCAGAGCCTGTTCTGTTTTTTTTTTTTAGATCAGCAACAAAACCAGTGAACACTTTCTCACAATGTACTTGTTTAGTTTAAGTGTTACGGCTTTCTGCAATTCTGCAAATCACAATTGTAAACATCATAACTGTAATATAAACATCATAATTATGTTCAGTATGTTGATGAGCAAAAACTAGTGTAATTCTCAATTCAATCAGTCATTCAAAAATTAAACTTCATTCATTTATCTTCTTCCCCACAGGGGTCGCGGGCGTGCTGAAGCCTATCCCAGCTGGCTATGGGCGAGAGGCAGGGTACAGATCGCCAGTCTGTCGCAGGGCCACACATATAGACGCACAACCAGTCATGCACACACTCACACCTACGGGCAATTTAGAGTTTTTCCAATCAGCCTAACTGCATGTCTTTGGACTGTGGGAGGAAGCCGGAGACCCCGGAGAGAACCCACGCAGACACGGGGGAGAACATGCAGACTCCACACAGAAAGGCCCCCGGTCATCGAACCCGGGACCTTCTCGCTGTGAGGCGACAGTGCTAACCACCCAAAATTAAACGTACACATTTCAATTAATTCACCAACTTAAAAAGAAACTGCCTGCAATGAAATCAGATCAGTTTTCTACTTCATCCACCAAAGCACTACTCTAAATTAAATAAAAATATCTATAGTAAAATTTTACAGTAACCTGATTAGATTTGTGTTTGATGTCATGTTTATTCAGGCTGGCATCCGGTTTGTATGACTTTTTTAAGAGCTGGGACTATAGTTTTGTTTTGACCCCACCAATCACATTACATAGTCTGCTGAAGGTGTGTGTGTGTGTGTGTGTGTGGGGGGGGGGGGGGGGGGGGGGATTGAATCCCCTCATTCAATTCCAACCTCTGGCAGAATGCTGAAGATGCTGAGGCTCTCCACGGGGCACAGCCTCAGCTCCCAGCTGGGCGTCATCCACACCCTGTGGTCTGCCAGAGTGGACACCCATCTGCCCCTGCTGTATGCCTGAGGAGGGAGGGGAAGAAGGACGGAGCAGCGGGAAGGTCCAACTCGGAGGTCAAACCGAGCTCTTACAGTGGTAGTCCTCAAAGTTACGAAACGTGACTTGAACCCACCACTTATGCTTCAGTTTCAGTTGTGCACATTGTGCAGACAGAAAAAAAAAATCCATGCCTCTGGAGTTCATCAGAAAGAACAGAGTGAAGGAACATCATTTAAATCAATGATTCAAATCTGATTACAGTTCTCTGAAGAATTTTTTAAACTAAGATTAATATATGAATTTGTAGTAAATACCACCTGTTAAAAAGACTTTACATTTAACACAGTTTTGCTTCTCAACTTTAACTTATTTTTAACTTATTATTATTATTATCTGATTTGATTGTTTTCAAAATTTTTTTAACTGGAATATGTAGCAGTATAGCTACTATGGGACCAAGACCCCAGAGACAACCAGTGCCTTCATTTTTTGATCATCCGTGTCAGAGGTTTTCTATTTGTTAAAAACAGGCTTTAAGATACCACAGAGGCAACATAAAATGTGAAAAGAAGAGATATTAGAATATAGATAATAGAGATACAGTATATATAGAGAATATTTTAGTCTTTAGTGCAATATACTGCAAGCTTCAGGCTCTGACCGCCTCTCTCCTTGTGTCTGTACGTGCAAATGTACCATCAGTGCTTTACCATCACCTCCAATAACTCAAATTTGCAACAATCTTAAAGCCTCCTCTGCATGTTACGCGGCAAACGGCCAGGTGGGCGGAGGTGAGAAAATCCTGTACACAGATATGGGTTGCTTTATAGTCCTTCAGTCTCCCAGCACTTCTCCTTTGTGCAACCAAGAGCAACATCTTGAATGTCTTCAAGGAGACACAGTGTGCACCTGCTACAGGTTTCAAGGCTGGTAGCGTAGCAACAGTAAAGATGTACAACAACAGCATTTGACTTATCTTTCGGATTTTGTGAAGTGCTATTATGCCTGTTTCAGTTCATAATTGTATGACATAAGCGCATAAACAGACAACAAATTACAAATCTACAAAGTATTCTTGACTCATGAATATTGAACATTTTAAATGACATATTTGACTAAATCAAGACAGGCCGCTTCACGTAGCTACAGTAGCTTTTATGAAACACCTATCTACTAAGTTGGAGGCAGTGAAGACAATAACTCTCTGATCATGTTCCACATTATGTGGTGTACTGTAAGTAGTGGGCAGCAGTGTTGCCAGATGGAAAATGAAGATATATTATAGTGTTGCTTTCGAAATTTCATATATTGACCCAAACTATCATAAACAATGCGCTTTTTAAAACAAAGTTATGCATATACTAAGACATAGACTTGATGATTAAGACAATTGTTTTAGTCATTGTCACACCTAAATACACCCACCCAAACCTTAACTATCAAAATAAAAGCATGGGAAATGCTAAAACTAAAGTATATTCAGCCATTTTAAGTGATTATCTTGTATCATATAAGCCCAAAAACTATTGTATAAATATAATAATTATCGTATATATGGTAACAATCATTCAACATTCAACACCCGTTCCTTTCATCCTTCTTCCCACATGACTTATTTTAACTACCTGTATATAAACAGCATAAGTTTAACAAATTCTTGGGTCTTTCTATGTTTTTTTTTTTTAATTTATCCTTGACTTTGAGTACATGCAGAAAAAAGTAGTGAGAAAGATCTATGGACTTTAAAATGGCTGCAGGGGTGTAAATGAATTTGACATGATTTCTTCATTGGATCCTTTGTTCTTCTTTCCCTTTCATTGTGTTCATTCCTCCGTCACAGTAGAAAATCTTTGACAGTGGTTCCTACCGTTCTCCTAGCAACCACAGCAATAATGACAGACCTGACTGCATTCGTATAATAGATACATATACTGTAAATTTAGTTGGAAATACTCAACACAATCCTCCGGGCACAACCGGGTACAGAAGCTGCATTATCGTACAGTTGCTATGCTGCTAAAGGTTTATGCTTGAATGAAGTTCAGTGAAGTTTTCACCAACATCGGGATGAGTCGATAATGACTGGATTCTTGTATTAAGCTAAACATTTCCTTCAGAGTTGGGGTTTTTCATCATTCTGTTCCATGTTATGGCCTGGCCTTGAAGATAGACGCACTGCTGTGATCCCTGCTGTTTCTCACAGAGCTGATTGGACTTGTGCAACGACACCCTGACCGCTCAGTGGCATCCCAGAGTGATGTCTAAAAACACACACACACAATACACACACACGCACACACACCATGTTGATGAGCAGAAATGTGTCCAAACGAGCGATATGGATTAATGCATTCAAATGTGGTTGTGTTTATGTGAACTCTGTGTTCATGCCACAGATGAAAAAGGAGGTGGGTGTTTGTCAAAATATAAAAAGCAATGGACAGAAAACTACAGATTGCGGGGAAAAAGCAAAAAGAAGTAAAAAATTAAAGCTGAGGAACTTTTGCTTTTTTTTTCAATTTTGGACTTGAAATCTTCAGGGGAAGTTTGGAATGTTGTACTGATGTAATGTGTGGTAAACTCACCTAATCTCCGTTTAGCTACTTTTTCCAGCTGACGTAAATGTTAATGATGTAAATTCAGAGTACAACACGTTAAGCAGTTCTGCACTGATGTAAGTTATATGAAATGCTATCATTTGCTAACAAATGTAGATAATAGCTGTAACACTCCCATCGAGACTGTGTCTGCTCCCCGACCACCTAAATTATATAAATTACAAATAAATAAAAGAGGAGTGATTCACAGGAATCTAATAAACATCAAGACAGCTCCTCTTACAGAACAAAGTAACAATAAAAGAATTAAATGTGCTCTATTAAATATCAGATCTCTCTCTTCTAAATCTCTGTTAATAAATGACTTGATAAGTGACCATCACATAGATTTATTTAGTCTCACTGAAACCTGGCTGCAGCAGGATGAATACGTTTGTCTGAATGAGTCAACTCCAACCAGTCACATCAACCATCATATTCCTAGAAGTTCAGGTAGAGGTGGAGGTGTAGCAGCAATATATAACTCAGATTTATTAATTATTCCTAGCCCTAAACATAACTATAATTCTTTTGAGAGCCTCACTCTGAGCCTTTCTCACTCAGACTGTAAAACCCAGAAACCAGTTGTGTTCTGTGTTGTCTACCGTCCTCCTGGTCCATATTCAGAGTTCTTAACTGAATTCTCAGAGTTTTTATCTAACTTAGTTCTCAGCACAGATAAAGTGATTGTAGTGGGCGACTTTAACATTCATGTAGATGTTGACAGTAACTGTCTCAACATTGCATTTAATTCACTACTGGATTCTATTGGTTTCAGTCAGCATGTGAATGAACCCACTCACTGTCTTAATCATACTCTCGATCTTGTCCTGACTTATGGGGTTGAGATTGATCATTTAAAAGTTCTCCCTCAAAACCCTCTGTTATCTGACCATTTCTTAATAACGTTTGAATTTACCATAACAGACCTGACAACAGTTGGAAATAAGTTCTATTACAGCAGATGTTTATCTGATGATGCTGTTGTTAGATTTAAGGAGATGATTCCATCATCTTTTGTCTCATTCCCTTGTAGCTACACAGAGGAGAGCAGTCATCTGAATCATGAGCAGGTAGATTGTCTTGTTGATGATGCTGCAGCTTCACTGCGTACAATTTTAGACACTGTTGCTCCTCTGAAGAAGAAGCCAGTGAATCAGAGGAGGTTGGCTCCATGGTATAACTCAGAGATCCGCAGCCTTAAGCAGAGGACTCGAAAACTAGAAAGATTGTGGCGTTCCAACAAATTAGGTGAATCCTGTCTAGCATGGAAAAACAGTTTAATACTATATAAAAAAGCACTTCGGGTTGCTAGAACCACATACTATTCATCATTAATTGAGGAAAATAAAAACAACCCCAGGTTTCTTTTCAGCACTGTAGCCAGGCTGACTAAGAGTCATAGTTGTGTTGAGCCTAGTGTCCCTTTAAATCTCAGCAGCAACGACTTTATGAATTTCTTTACCAATAAAATCATAACCATTAGAGAAAAGATTTATCAGAATCTGTCAACAAAAGTCATAAACCGATCTGCAGATCCAACAGCCTTAGATCTGCTGGTTAGACCTATGTCTTACTTAAACTGCTTCTCCCCCATAGATCACACTGAGTTAACTTCAATAATTAACTCTGCTAAATCAGCTACTTGTCTCTTAGACCCAATCCCAACTAGATTACTCAAAGAAATTCTTCCATTAATCAGCACGTCCATATTAAATCAAATCAACCAATCTCTGGTTACAGGCTACGTACCACAGGCTTTTAAGGTTGCTGTGGTCAAACCTTTATTGAAAAAACCTACTCTTGACCCTAGAGAACTTGCAAATTATAGGCCTATATCCAATCTGCCCTTTATTTCTAAAGTTCTTGAAAAAACCGTAGCTAAACAACTATGTGACCACCTGCGTAGAAATGACCTATATGAAGATTTCCAGTCAGGATTCAGATTACATCATAGCACAGAAACAGCTCTGATTAGAGTCACTAATGATCTTCTCACAGCTTCAGACAATGGTCTAGTTTCTGTACTTGTCCTGTTAGATCTTAGTGCAGCATTTGATACGATAGATCACAAGATTCTATTGCAGAGACTGGAACATAGCATTGGGATTAAAGGAAAAGCACTGGGATGGTTTAAGTCTTATCTGTTGAACAGATTCCAATTTGTTCATGTTCATGATCAATCTTCCATCCGCACAGGAATTAGCTTTGGAGTTCCACAGGGTTCTGTGCTTGGTCCAATACTTTTCAGTCTTTACATGTCTCCCCTTGGTAATATTATTAGAAAACATTCTATAAATTTCCACTGCTATGCAGATGATACTCAGTTATATTTGTCCATGAAACCAGATGAAACAAACCAATTAGTCAAACTTCAAACTTGTTTAAATGATATCAAATCCTGGATGTCCCATAACTTTCTACAACTGAATTCAGATAAAACTGAGGTTATTATAATTGGTGCTAAAAACCACAGAGACTCATTATTGAATCAGATTGTTACTCTGGATGACATAACGTTAGCTTCAAGTTCTACTGTGAGGAACCTTGGTGTCATTGTTGACCAAGATCTGTCCTTTACACCATATATTAAAGAAATCTCTAGAACTGCCTACTTCCACCTGAGGAATATTGCTAAAATTAGGAGCATCCTCTCACAGAGTGATGCTGAAAAATTAATCCATGCATTTGTTACCTCTAGGCTAGACTACTGTAACTCCCTACTCATAGGTTGTCCCAATAACTCTTTGAAAATCCTCCAATTAATTCAAAATGCTGCAGCCAGAGTTCTGACTGGACTTAGGAAGAGAGATCACATTTCTCCTACATTAGCTTCTCTGCATTGGCTCCCTGTCAAATCTAGGATAGAATTCAAAATTCTTCTCCTCACCTACAAAGCTCTTCATAATAAAGCTCCATCTTATCTTAAAGACCTCATCGCTCCTTATGCTCCCAACAGAACGCTTCGTTCTCAGAGCGCTGGTCTACTTGTGATTCCTAGAGTCTCTAAATGTAGAATGGGAGGCAGAACATTTAGCTACCAAGCTCCTCTCCTATGGAACCAGCTTCCAGTCCAGGTTCGAGAAGCAGACACCCTCTCTAGTTTTAAAACTAGGCTTAAAACCTTTCTTTTTGACAAAGCGTATAGTTAGAGATGGTTCTGGTCACCCTGAACCATCTCTTAGTTAAGCTGCTATAGACTTAGACTGCTGGGGGACGTCCTTCATTGACTGAGCTCTTTTTTTTCTCTTTTTCTTCTATTCGCCAACATGCCTCCATTTCCACATGTGACTAACTTTGTCCCTTTTCTCTCCTAGTTGTGCTTCTCCCCTTCTGTCTCTCTCTATCCTCATCTACAGGTATCATCAGACTCAGAGTCGTGTGTCTCCAGTGTTCAGTTGCTGGTCCAACCATCCCGCCTGTGTTCTGTTGCTGCTTGTTTTGTTGTTGTGGTTGTGTTCTTTTCTCTCTTCTCTATCCCCTCACCCCAACCGGTCAAGGCAGATGGCCGCCCACACTGAGCCTGGGTCTGCTGGAGGTTTCTTCCTCGTTAGAGAGGGAGTTTTTCCTCTCCACTGTTGCTATTTAAATGTACAATTTATCGATTGGCTACAATTAAAAGCTTGCTCTATGTGGGAATTGTTGGGTTTAGTTGTGTAAGGTCTTAAAACCTTACTTGTAAAGTGCCTTGAGATAACTGATGTTGTGAATTGGCGCTATATAAATAAAGTTGAATTGAATTGAATTGAATTGAATAATGTTTCTTTTCTTTTCTTTTTTTTAAATAACACGTTTAATGAAGAAAACACTCTCTGATCTTTGGCAGAATTACTAAAATATAAAGTAGTGACCCACACTAATTTACATAGTGACATAATTAGACAAAAAAGCCTTTTCACACTGGCATCATGAATAAAAGGTGCTACTGTAACTTAAACTTCACGTGATTTCCTTTCATTTGTTGTGCCAAAAGACAATCTTACAGATCAAAATGTTCCAGTCTCACTCTACTCCGCTGCTCTTTATCAGCTGACTTGGTGCAGACCCCCTGGGGCTGATCAGGATGTGTGGTGATTCAGTTTGCTCTTTAACTGCAGGCTTATCTGCCAATTCCTCTAGCCACAACTATCTAACTACTCTTTTTTTCGACTTTCCCTCCCCTGCAGATGAAACTGTTAAAGGTCCTGATACACAGTTTGAAACTGACCCAAGCTGTCCAGACTTCCTAGAGGTTGGCCCACCGGGTCAGGACCACCGATTAGATACTAACACCTCCAGAAGACTTGTGTAAAAGATCAAAGACTACCTAGATGCTGTAAAACTTCTTCATTAACTGCCAAGAGGAAAAAGGTTTTTATTAAAATAAAAAAATCACATGTGAATAGTTGTTGTCCTCAAGGTTATGTGTCTGAGTCAACTACTACCTCTAACTGCAAGTGTTCCATCCAAAACTCACCAGACTGCACTTCATCGCATCACTACCTGTACGTTCACCTAATTTATTGGTACATATTTTGTCACCTGTTACATTTTGAAAAGGGGACCATCAATCTCTTCACATTAGCACCGTGCAAACTGCCAAATACACAGATGTGTGTGTAAAAGAAAGTTGCCGTAGCTCACAACAGTGACGTCATAGTACATCTATCCTGTATGGGAGCTTGTCTATGGTGACTCACAGGTATTTAATCTAAATTGTATTCGTCCATTAGAAGAATTAATGCAGGCATTTATAAAAAATTAAAAAAAACTATATTTAAAAGCTTCATTTAAAATGAAATAAATAATTACATTTTGCATGACAAGATTAAAAATCGGGGGGGGGTGACAGTTTATTCCTGGCGACCTTAGAAAACACTGGACATTTTACCATATAGTAAGAAACCACGACCATCATGGAATGAAATGGGCTATAAAGAACAAACACTTGTCCTAGGGTGATAAGATTTAGATTTTGATTCAAAATGTTCCACTTAATTATTATTACACCTTCTTGTGTGCTTTCTTAAACTTGCACATGTATATGTGTATGCCCATGAACTGCAGTAGGTCTACTTCTTTTTTTGTGACATCTGTTCCAACTGTTGAAAACTCTGCTACTACATTAATAATTACTCATAAATTCAACCTCTCCGAAAGAGGTTCTCTTTTCTACTTTAAATTGTATTGATTACCAGCAAAGCTTTTTATGGTCTGGTTTCCTACATGTCTGTGTCTTATATTTCCATATGAACATTCATGAAATATGAGATCCTCAGTCTTTACAGTTCTGTTTATTACAGCAAACTAAACGTTGTTAAGGGAGCAGAGTGTTTGTCATCAGGGACAAAGGCTGTAAAAAAATTGAGGCTATCAAAGTATTAGATTTTGTTTTAGTCTAGTTTTAAAGACACAGTCTGTAAACGTATCCACTTTCCTTTTGTCCAAGATCAAGTAAATGCAGGGATCATCATTATTTTCTTCTCCCTCTAAAATGTATACGCTGCACCTTTAAAAGACACTTATATTGGAATACTTTTAGGTTTCAAGACTTTTCTTAACACTAGAAGTCCCAGAGAGCAGCCATTTGGCTTTTCTACCTATAAAACCCGCCGGCCAGCCGATGGGCTGGAAGGCTTTAGGCTAATATCCTTAATCAGCTGTGAACGATTGCTTTTGTTATGTAAACAACGTGGGGCCATGCTGAGCCACCTCAAGGAAACTTGTGTTTCACTTTGCCATCTTAGGGAGAAATCACCACATGTTTTTTTCCTTTGTTGCAAAGATTTATTGATAAAAATAGTACAAAATAAAATAAAGAAACCAACCATTTGTACACATATTTACAAATAATATTAAAAAGTGAGTGAGTACATTCCAGCAATCGCTCACAATCCTGGCACTGCCATTGTATCTCCCGTCTGCATTTACCACATGTGTATCTGTAGTAGTGAACACATCGCACAGTGGTAAGATTGTTCTTGCAGTGGTGTTTGACCTGACACATGGCTCTTTTTCCAGGGCTTGGTGTGGAGGGTTGTGTCCAAGCAATTGTTCTTTTATTGCCTTCTTCGCACACATATGAGAGTTAGCCAACTCTCTTGCAAGCTCCACCAGGAAGTCCACCCGTCTTTCCTGCCTTCCGGTGCCTGCTTGATACATGTGCATTCAGTGCTGTCATGTCAATCATGTTATAGGACACGGCAACTGTCCAGCGCCGTGTCCCTGTGCGGACAGTGTACTCCCGCACCATCTGGTCCATCACATCCACGCCGCACTTTGTGGTGTTGTAAAGGGTGACAGTGTTTGGCTTCCTTTTGGTGGTATTATCAGTCTGAATCACGCTGTGCATGCTGCTAAGAATGTAGACGGTCTTCTTCCGTTTGGGCGCATACGCCGTCAGCGTAGTACGTAGTTTTCCGGCTAAGAAGTTTATGCGCAAGTGACAGCGATGTGAAGAAATTGTCCGTGGTAACATTTCTGCCCTTGAATGGTTCCATCAGCCTCATCACTACATTTTCAGACAGTCTCTCTCCACTGGGACGACTAGGGTCCTTGCCAAGATATGGGAGGACATTACAAATGTACTTGGATTTTAGGTCGCAAGCCACCCAAAACTTGATCCCAAACTTGTCAGGTTTAGTTGCAATATACTGCAGGAAACAGCAGCGAGTCTTTGACGGGAAAAGCTGTTCATCAACGGTGATATGTAGACCAGGGTTGTAGGACGTGATGCAATTTGTGACAAATGATCCCCACACACTGGAAATTGCAGCAAACTTATCAGTCTTTGCTCGATCACTCCGGGTGGACCTGTCATCAAAGCGTCGGTGTCGCATGATGTCTTGGAAGCGGTTTTGTGGCATTGTTCCAATGATATGTGGGTTTCCCAGGTTTTGGTGTTTTCCACTTACTGGTTTGAAATGAAATAGGAAATAATATGAAATGAAACTTAACCTTAAGACAGATCAGACTCTGAGTCCGAATCTGGCTGAAGTTCTATGTCTTCTCCATCTGAGTCGCAAGGGTTTACTTCACTCAGGTTCATTTCCAAGGCCTGCTGTGTGGTGAGTCTTCTCTGCATTTTCTTTTCTGGTCAATCAAGTTCTCTGCTTTTAGGAGCCATCCCTCCCCCCACACATACAAACAAGCCACCAGCAACCATTCACACACACACCCCCAACCCCCCTGCAGATTGCTCAGGTAATGGCCACATTTACACATGAATTGATGCTAATGATAGCCAAAAGACTAGCCAGTTAGCATCCACTTGGCCAAAGGAGGGTTAGAAATCTCTGGGACTTCTAGTACAGCAAACTAAACGTTGTTAAGGGAGCAGAGTGTTTGTCATCAGGGACAAAGGCTGTAAAAAAATTGAGGCTATCAAAGTATTAGATTTTGTTTTAGTCTAGTTTTAAAGACACAGTCTGTAAACGTATCCACTTTCCTTTTGTCCAAGATCAAGTAAATGCAGGGATCATCATTATTTTCTTCTCCCTCTAAAATGTATACGCTGCACCTTTAAAAGACACTTATATTGGAATACTTTTAGGTTTCAAGACTTTTCTTAATAGTTTTTTTGTATGTTTATATGAAATTATTTAGATTCTGTGCTCTAAGTATTCTAATTTATACAAACATGTTTCATAAAACTTTCAGAAAGATTATTACCTTTTTTTCAGCATCGCTGACTTGTGCATAATGTGACACAGCTGTTTTTATTTAAATTGGAGGAACTGAATTTACCACAGAGCCTTCAATATGTATATTTTCTATTGATTTTTTTTTTTACTTTAAAGTGCCTTTAATATTTAATAAACAGCTTTTAGTTACAAAGCATTAACACAAAATAGTGTAATTATACACAAACACTTCTTTTTATTGTTCTCTGTTGTGATACTTGAAACAAAGATGGAATTGTTTCTGTGTTCTGAAGAGTTTCACGCTTTTATATCCTCTGTACATGCTGTGTGTGGTGATTGTTCATAGATTGCCCTTTCTCGTCCCCCTCCCACCTGTAGCATTCTCATCTTGGCTCCTTCTCCTCAATAACTATCTTGGCTCATATCTCTGAGTACTTCTCTGTGCCCAGCGCCTGCCCCCTTATTCACTAATCACTAATAAGAGCTCACGGCCCTGACGGTCTACAGTTAACCTCTAGGCACTTGGGAGATGCTCCTCCACCTCCTTTGCATATGGCCGTTGTGGATTTTGGGTGGCAGCCAGGGTGCCCTCTCGCACCCGCCCGCCTGCCCACCCGCCAAATGTTGGCCCAGTAGTGAGGCATAAAGGCATTTATATGCCAGTCATGTTACGGAGGGGCCGCTGGCTCTTTAAGACTGTGGGAAAGAGGGCATTTCTGCACTGAAACAGCCCCATTTTCACACATTCCTGAGAACGGCATATTGAGCTCATTATCATAGCTAACTACAATGGCTCTTTGTGCAGGATATGGGATTTGGGAAGGTGCCAAATATCCTTGGGTGCATGTGTAGATGAACATGTGTGAGTGTTTCTCTGCATTGTCTGCGTGTGGAACGACACATTAGGAATGAATTTAGTAATATTCATTTTGTATTGTCCTGCATTACAAGATTAGAATGAATTCACTTCAAAGCACTGGTCTATTGTTCTCCGTCAACAGAAAATCACGTTGTATATAACTCATGCAGTAATAAAACTGCAGCTAACAATTAAACATCGTGATTACAGTGACAATCATAGGCCCTTCATAAGGATTTTAGAAAGTGAAGAGTATAATAATGTGACTCACACAGGAAGCACAAATTAGCATATTTAACATCAAGTTAGGGCAACATTAATAAAAATAAGTCATTACAGTAATACCTTTAGCCCTGTGATGGACTGACTGACCGGTGTACCCCGCCTCTCACCTGATTGACAGCTGGGATAGGCTCTGGCACGCTCGCAGTCCTTCCAACGACACAGTTTGGATCTACCTCTGGTGGGATAAGGCACCATAGGAGGCTTTTTAAAAAGTCATTCTGTGAGGTAGGACTGTTTTTAGCCTGTACTGTAGCTCATTAATCAAGATGTATCAGAACTAAGCGCTGAGGTAAGACAGCGTAATGGTTTTTCTATAGTAAGATAAGGGCCAGGCTTTGTGCTTTGTAGTTTGATGCCCATACAGATGACGATCATCCTCCTCTGCTTTTTTTGGAGAAGCACTTGAAGCATGCAGCGTTAATCTTTTGTGTTCACAAAATCATTAGCACTACCTGTGTTTGCAGCCTTAGTGTGATTGCATGTGTAATGTGGCAGGTATGCTTGATTCGGTGAGTGTGTGTTGGGAGGGGGGGGTTGTATTGTGTTACACAGGAACACATTAGCAGCCAGCCACTCTGAGGGTGGCGCGCTCATTTCCTACTAGGATGCTCCCAGCTACCACGCTGATCGAAGTCGACATCTCCGTGGCGCACACACGCAGCTGAACAGCAGAAAACAAAACGTTATCCGTGACAAAAATGGCGACAGCAGCAGAATCAATTTTCCTTCTCCTCCTGACGCCAGCAGAAGCTTTTGAAATAGATGTTACGCAAGGCCATTATGTTTCTATACATTTTCCCATTAACTGAGTGAAAATAGAGACGCCTGCCCTGAACATGCTGTGACCCTTTGTCTAGACCCCTGACTTCAACACTACCCTGCCGCATGTGGCCAAACAGAAAGGAGGACTGCTGGGAAAAAGGTTAAAAGGGACTGTCTTTCATCAGCTCATCATTCTCATCTCTCCCTGCATAATTTATGGGCTTGTTACTGTAATCAAAAATTCCTCTTTATTTTATTTATCTTTTCCTGGTATTTGGACGGGGTGTGGATGGTGGAGGCAGTTCTTTCCCGCGCTGTTTCCCGTGAGCCCAAGCCTTTTCATGTGAAATGAGATACTGCTGTGATGTCCCTCGGGTAAGAATTCACACACAACACATACACAAAGTTGCGGAGAAAAAACTCTGTGTACTCATGCAGCACAATATCTCAAACTTCCCTCCACTCTGCTCATGAATCTTAATGAGGGCAGAATGTACAGACAGAGTCAGCCACTGTAAACTAAGCTAACACACGTGACGCTGTTGGTTTACAGGCTATTGTTGCCCATGAGGTCACGTCGTGTTTGCTGCCTACTTTATTTTTAACAGCTTCACAGTTGCATCACGAATTTCCTAGCAACCAGTTCTTGCACCACATAAAGAGACAGCTGTGGGACATTATTGGTAATTCTCATACTAAAACGATAATAAATGAAATAACGCATTCTCAAATCTCCATGATATCTGGAAGCAATAGCGAAACATCAACACAAATTGCTTGGGAATACAACCCTAAATACGGAAGAAAAGTGCTGCCAGAATAATTTATTAAGACACTGAATACCAGTTTATGAAATTCTCTCTAAATTCATGTGCTTTGACTTTTAAGTCTAGATTGGATTATAAAGCTGTGGCAATTAAAAAAAGAAGTTTATTCTCCTCAAAGTTTTGTAGATTTCAAACATGTGAGTAGTGTATGTGAGGTTTGTAGTGACTCAGCATTTCTTTTATGAGTTGTATAAATTAATATTATATAAAATGACATGTAACATGTAAAGGACTTACTATAAAGTTTTAATTGAAATAAAAAGGTTCAATGTATTAAATATATATATATATATATATATATATATATATATATATATATATATATATATATATATATATATATATATATATGTATATGTATATGTATAGGCCATGAACGCCTGGCAGCACAAATGAACCAGCTGCTAAGAGATGGGACCCAGGGAACAATCCCATCCAACTACAGGCCAATAACCTGCCTCTTCACAACATGGAAGCTCCTATCCGGGATCATAGCAGCTAAGATAAGTGGGCATATGCATCAGTACATGAGCACAGCACAGAAGGACATTGGTAAAGATACCAGAGGAGCCAAACACCAGCTACTGGTTGATAGAACAGGCGCTCGAGACTGCAAAGCTTGACAGACCAACCTGTGCACTGCCTGGATTGATTACAAGAAAGCCTACGACTCAATGCCACACACGTGGATCAGTGAATGCTTGGAGATGTATAACATCAACAGGACTCTAAGAGCGTTGGTTGCAAACTCAATGAGGCTGTGGAAAACCACCCTTGAGGCCAACGGGAAGCCAATTGCACAAGTGTCCATCAAATGTGGCATATACCAAGGAGATGCTCTGTCCCCACTGCTGTTCTGCATAGGTCTGAATCCCCTCAGCCAAATAATCAACAAGACTGGCTATGGATACCAACTCAGAAATGGGGCCACCATCAGTCACCTCCTCTACATGGATGACATCAAGCTGTACGCCAAGACATTGACTCACTGATCCACACAACCAGGATCTACAGCAATGACATCGGAATGTCATTCGGACTAGAGAAGTGAGGCCGGATGGTGACCAAAAGAGGGAAGGTAGTCCATACAGAAGGGGTCTCACTCCCCGAGGGCACAATAACAGACATTGAGAACAGCTACAAGTACCTTGGTATCCCACAGGCAAATGGCAACCTCGAAAAGGCTACAAGAAAAGCAGCAGCAAACAAACACCTGCAACGAGTAAGGCAAGTCCTAAGGAGTCAGCTCAATGGTAGAAACAAGGTCTGGGCAATTAACAGCTATGCCCTGCCAGTCATCCGATACCCTGCAGGAATAATAAGCTGGTCAAAGGAAGAGATACAGACCACAGATGTGAAAACTCGAAAGCTCCTCACCATGCATGGAGGGTTCCACCCGAAATCCAGCACCCTGAGACTATACACTAAGCGCCATGAAGGAGGCAGAGGACTATAAGTGTCCAAAGCACAATACAGGATGAAACCTCCAAGATCCATGAATACATTCAGAGGATGGCTCCGATGGATAAAGTGCTCAGTGAGTGTCTCCGGCAGCGAAAAGGGGAGGCAGAGGCTGGAGGTGCCATCATGGGAGGACAGGCCCCTACATGGGATGTACCACCGCCAGATAACTGAAGTGGCTGATATCAAGAGATCCTACCAATGGCTAGAAAGGGCTGGACTGAAAGACAGCACAGAGGCACTAATCATGGCTGCACAGGAACAGGCCTTGAGCACCAGAGCAAGATATACCACCCACCCAGACATACCACACCCGACAAGACCCCAGGTGCAGGCTGTGCAAAGAGGCATCTGAGACAATCCAGCACATAACTACAGGGTGTAAGATGCTGGCAGGAAAGGCATACATGGAGCGTCATAACCAAGTGGCTGGTATAGTGTACAGGAACATCTGTGCAGAGTACGGACTGGAAGTACCAAGGTCTAGGTGGGAAACACCCCCTAAGGTGGTAGAGAACGGCCGAGCCAAGATCCTGTGGGACTTCCGGATACAGACAGATAAAATGGTAATGGCGAACCAACCAGACATTGTGGTGGTGGACAAACAGCAGAGACAAGCCGTTGTGGTTGACATAGCAATACCTTGCGATGCTAACATCAGAAAGAAGGAACTTGAGAAATTAGAGAAATACCAGGGGCTGAAAGAAGAACTTGAGAAGGCCTGGAAAGTCAAGGCGAAAGCGGTGCCCGTGGTCATCAGAGCACTCGGGGCAGTAACCCCCAAACTGGAGGAGTGGCTAGAACAGATCCCAGGAAAGACCTCAGACATCTCAGTCCAGAAAAGTGCAGTCCTAGGAACAGCGCAGAACCCTCAAGCTCCCAGGCCTCTGGTAGAGGACCCGAGCTTGGATGGATGAGATTGCCCACGGGGGGGGCGAGGAGGGACATAATTTTTATATATATATATATATGTGCATGTGTGTATTAAAGTAATTGCTGCATGTAAAATGTATTCATTATTATTATTATTATTATTTATTCATTTAATACATATTTTGTAAATTATATTGTTGTCTTTAAAGTAACATTTTTAAATCCAGTGTTGGAGAATTACATTAAGGAAGAGCATAGAGATTCATCAGGTGATTATCTGCCAACCCCCACAGTCAGCAGACATCTTCAAACACTCTCTCTCTTATCTAATTGTTGCTCATACGGCTTATTCCCACCTGCTACTTGTCGTTGAAATAATGATTTTCTTATTAATTAGACTTCCAGTGGCATGTTGCCTTGTGAATTACACTGTAGCTTAGGTGTGTTTGTTTTCTGAGGTCTGTTCTTTAAGCAGGAAAATACAGTAAACTACAACTGATAAGTTTATTTAATGTATAAATTTGTACTTTTACTGTGTAGCCCAAAACTCACCTTTTCAGCCTCTTCTTTGTTAACTTGTTAATCTTGTGTATTCACCCTCAGGTCGAAATACTCACCTGTGACTACTCCTCCCCCAAAAAGTTTCAGCCCACGCCAAGGTTCCACAACTCCTTGGTAAAATTTGATATTTTGTCATAACTTCCCTTGATCGTAATTATCGCTTGACTAACCCAGAAGAGTCCGATCACCCAACGTCTGACCTATTCCAGTTCCTGCCTCCCTCGGCCCAAGCATCCGCATTTAAAATAACCTTAAACATAACCTGTTATTACTTTGGTTTGTTCTATTTGGACATTCAACCTCTCTCCACGTGAGTCGGTCTCTGTTACAGTACATTCCTCTTTTCTCACTCTTGCTGAATAGACAGAGGGTATATATCATTATATTATATCGCTCTATATGTTGTGTTCCGACTCGCGGTGTCACTGCAGTTGCGAGATACTGGATTCCTCTGAACTATCATGTCTGTCCCGCTGACATCCCCTGCCGAGGCAGAAGAGGGCGGGAGCTCTCATCATTGCAGCTGGAATGGTGTGTGTTGCATGTAAGTAAGCTGTACTTATGGTGTGTGTGTGTGTGTGTGTGTGTGTGTGTGTGTGTGTGTGTGTGAGACGAAGCTCCCTAACGAGCAATGAACAAGAAGCCATCTCACACTGTTGGAATCTTCAACCGCAGCCTTAAAATACAGTCCTGACAGATGCCGCCAAGGGGGGAAAAGGAAGTTTTGTCTGGGATCTTATCTGATTCAACTGCTGGTCATCCACCTCAACAAATCCAGGCCCATACCATAGTCTTGATAATGCCACCTCTATCCCCACACAGCTACCGGCAACCTGGCCTGAAAAGCGGGATGATGAGACTAGAGTCTGGCTAAAGACATTCCTACTCAGCCACTAGACTCTCCACCCTGTGGGCTGCAGGCCTGGAGAACCATTCCTGGGTCTTGTGCATGTGCTTGGACAACAAGGTGCAACATTTTTATAGTATGACAGCATAGTACACTGGCTCCCATGGAGAAGTTTAGTAATAGCTGTTTCAGTAAACAATCCAACTGACATCTGCTTGTAGCTGACATTTGCTCTTTATTTGCTTTTGCTCTCTGTGAATTTGCTTTAAAATTAATTCATTGGTTATCTAGACAATGGTGGCACCATTTAAAGTGTACAGGAGGCATTGGTCCATGTATAGTACTGTATAACTGTGACGGTGGGGGCTTGATGTCTCAATAAAGATAAAATGAAATACGTATACAAGGCATTGTAATCATTTTTCAGCTGTGCTTTTTCTTGCTGCCTTCTGTCTCTTCTGAATCTGCCTCCTTGCCGTGACAACATCCTGAGGAAGAGGAGCAGCATTCCTTGAGTGTCCTTGAACTGCGCCTGTGTTTTTCCACAGTTTTTCCACAGGAGCTCACCGCAGTTTCATGCAGTAAGTCTGTACTGCAGCCAGCTGCACCCAGGAGATGTTTGAGGACATAAGTAAAGGTGAGTTGACTGGATATGTGGTGAATAAACACCATTCGACAACCTCTGGGATCCTGAAATCATCATCTGTACTATGTGATCCCAGACTCTTCCTCACTTCAGTACTGGATTTTCAACATATGTGTCTTTTCAAACACATGTGGGGATCTGATTAAAAGCATTGGTCAATATTCCAGCTCACTCCAAACATGAGGTTGATGTCAGGGGTTTGGTGTGTGCGTATCAAACTGGAAGCATTTTTCCTTTATCACTCACTTAGTCCTCACAGGGGTCACAGACATGCTGGAGCCTGTCCCAGCTGTCAATCTGGTGAGAGTCAGGGTATATGTTCTTCATAAAAAAAAAAAATTCTTTATAACCCTGACTTTATGATGTTGGGGAAAAGGGGAAAAACTCAAACGATTGACCCAGAAACACTGGGTCTCAAATTGCAGGTTGTCGAACGTTTATCGTCTATGTGCGTAGCAGTCAGAAACAAATGATGGAAATTCTCAGTGTCTATAGGCAGAAAAGTGGAATACTGGGTAAAGCCAGCCACCCAATCTGAAATCACTTGAGAATGCATTTCACTTGCTGAACACTCCAAACACAAGCAGGAGGTGAAGGGAGCTGCAGTAAAGAGTTTCGAGTTTCAGCCAAATACTTTTAACCAAGTATTAAGACAAACAAATTACTAATAAATAATGAATGAATAATGGGAGAGTTATTAGGAGTTAACAGTCTCATTTACATTTACATACAGTATATCAAAGTAATATTTATAGACGAGAGCCGCTGAAAATCAGGTGCCAGCAGCTACGAATGCTAGAAACGTCGGAGAGGTAGATTGAAAAGGCCTTTGAGTTAGCGGCTCATCTTCTATTTGGCAAAACTTCAAATGTAGCCCGTTTACCATGTCTAGACAAGGCAGCTTTCAAAGCCGGGGTAGGGTTCAGTGTATATAAAACCTATTTACTGTAACAGCAGAACACAGACATCTCCTTTAGTTTTCCTACCACAGACGCTCTACTTCTCCCCTTCGTTCCAGATGAGTTTGTCAGATGCCTCCGTCCACCTCTCTTTCTCTCCGTCTAACCCTCCCCTCCTCTCTCGTTTAGCAGTCCGTTTGAAGCTGTGAAAAAAAAAAAAAATAGAGAGAGAGAGAGACGATCTCATTCCGTTTGATGGATAATTTGAAAAACGCAGCGTGTGAGATCGCGGCCGAGTCGATATTCGTTTTCTGGTGGCTGGGCTTCAGAAAAGCAGGTCGCACTTGTTCTCGTGTGCGTTGAGACCACTTAGTGTATGTGTTCTAACTACAGTCAGACGCTTTTTCATGTGGCTCCTCGCGTTGTTTTACTGTAGAGAGACCTTGTTTAGTACTGGGTGGAGAAGACCTTGTACTTCAAATTCTTGTGGTTTCAGATCAGGTGGACACAGACACACCTCCAACATCTTACTTCCCCTCTTAATACACATGCTGTATGAAAAACTTGTATGTGAAACTAAATTAGGCTTGTGATTTATACTTATATATACCAAGAGAAAGGCGTCAGTTCGCAGATCATCCTTCAGGCGTCAGACTCGATCAGTTCATCCAAATATTTTAGCCAATTTAGACGAAGTGTGTTCGTGAGACATGGCGTTCTTCCAGATGTACAGATGGACAACCTGAAGACCGAATGCCTCGAGGCAAAGCTTTTTCCAGCCCACAGAGCTACAGTAATAACAATACAGTTAAAAAGACCCACCAACTGTTTAAATTTATCACATCATTGGCCGCAACATCAAGGACACAGTGGAGCAGATCGGGCTCCATTTATGGCTCAACAAACAAATATCAAACAATAAGTGAACTGACACATGCTTCAAGACTGACTGATCAAAAGTACAGCAGCAACGATGTTAATATTCTAAATGACCATTAATGACTATTTCATAAAAATAAATCTTTCACTAGAAACAGCTGTGTACAGCTTTGTAAAGGAATAACCACAGGCGCTCGTCACCGACAGACATTAATGCTGTGGTGATGATAAATGTTTAATTTAATTTAGACTAAGAAATCATTTAGATAACTAAATTAGCAGTTCTGTTAGTCCAACTGCAAACGTATGAAGGGAACTAAAACATTTTAGGAATCATTTTGTTTTCTGTGTTTCTAAATAAATACCTGTACCAGTGTGCAGCAGGTATGATGGCCACCTTCATCACCCTCAGTAAGAGTAACAGCAGGATCCGCGGTGCTTAAAGGCTATATTGCAAATAGCGAAGGTTAGCCACGCTGAGCTGTGGAGTGGAACTATGCTTCCAAGCCACAGGGTGTCCTTCTTAGCCTCGCTGGTGGGATCCTGGGCTTCTCTGATGATGGGGTGCAACTGTGGCTTCTGGGGAGTGTCTGGAATGAGTGCCATCTTCCTGCGGTGTTCCACAGAGGCCCGGTGACGGGAAGCGAGGGGACATTTCACAGTTTCGAGCCAGCCATTGGTTGACATGGGAGGACATGGAGGAAAAGGAGGAGGGTGATGGGAGGTGGGAGAAAACTGAGGGTGCATGGGAATGGCTTATTCTCTCCTCCACCACCCAGCAGCTCCTGGTATATCACCAGCCTTATGGCGGTAATTGATTCTCTCTGTGCCATTAGTCTATGAGACAAAGATGCTCCAAAGAGAGGGAGGTGCTGTCACTTACAGGCTGGCATAGCGCCCAGGCGCACACTCTCAGCGCCCAAATAGATGCATGCAAAGATATACTTCCTTCGCAGGCGCACACACGTTTAGATTTTCACAAAGATGCAAAGTAGCACTGGTATGATGTCAGCTGTCATGGTCCGCCGAAGCAGGAGCATTGCTCATTTGCAAATAAGCCAAACATCAGCGACATACAGCACAAACATAGTTAATGCACAACTGTACACACACAATAAAATCAAAGGGAACACAAAAGACTTGTGATTACGTTTGACATTCTGCTCTTATACATGACATTATTCCATTCGTGTTATGTTTGTGGGGTTACTGCGGTCGCGGCACATATGCATTCCTCCAAGAGACACACACAAATTTACACACTCGATTATAAAAAGAGAAGTCCCCAGACAAAGAGCAGGGCATGTCTTTATCTCATTAAAGTTAACGAGAGGCTGCTGTCGTCTGTCTGCAGACCAGCGGTAATCTGATACAGGAGCCGGCTCTGTGGGCATCCGGCCTCATCGCCGTCATAACACTCATCAAGCGAACCCGCCTGTGCTGCTGCCGCTGAAGCTTTAGCGCTCATCGTTGTCATAATTGTGATTTTCATCAGCGCTGTAATGGCCATTACAGGAAATCTTTACCGCCGCGACGTCACCGTGTCATTTTTACTGTAGACGCATGACTATCGAACACTGTACGCCGTCACCATGGCAATCGTCTTTTGTCATTCTCTCCGATGCTGTTTCCCATCACCATGGTCACGGGCAGCACTACCTGCTTTACAGCGAGCGAGAGGTGGAACAAAAGCAGGTAGAACCTATCATCCACACACACGCACGCACACACACACACACACAAAAGAGTGAACACACTGAATACTAATTAACCAGTGCAGACAATGGCCCCCTCAAATGAGCTAATTACCCAACATATAGCGTACAACCTAAGATCACTCAGATCAGTCAGCCCTCAGGTACTACAAGATGCTTGATAAGTGTTTTTCTACATCTCTAAAGTGAACTGTGCATGTAGGGACCGGTGTAAAGAAGACGAGGTACAAACGGGTTGTTCCCCTCAGTCACTCCAGCAGAGTGAAACCAGCTTTGTCTAACTTTATTCCTCTCCCCTCTCAAGGCCTGCTACTACTCGGATGCTCATTTGGAGGCTGATTAGAGCCTCTGCTTTTTTTTTTTTCATCTATTTTTGTTTGGCTGTTGACCGACGTGTGGTCCTCTCACGCGCTCATCTTCAGGTCGACGTGGCTCCCTAATTAAGACTCCAGAGGACGGCTAATTGCTGTTGCGTGCCTCTCGGCGGAGCAAGGGAGCCTTCTCCCGGCGCTGCCCAGAAAGAGCGCCCCAGTGCTGAATTAAAGGGGCTTATGTAAGCTTGCGGTGAAACTATTAAACACCAAGCAACTTTTCCTTGTGAGGAACTGCCACTTGATTTAATGGGCCTCATTAAAAGTGCACATCACAGAGATCCAAACCACTCTTTCCAGCTTCACACGACAATGGGATAATGGCTCCTCCTCTACGCTGTCAAAGCCTAATCCTTAATATTGAACGGCGCTATTGCCTCAGCAGAACGATCCAAAATGGGCTGCAGCGTTCTTAAAAGGAAGGATTCACATCATTTGTCTTTTTTGACAAGGGGGCAGAGAGGATAGAATGGATGGCACAGAGCTGGGTGTTGGTTATTGGTAGAGGTAAATGGAGAGATGTGGCGCTGAATGAAAATAGATCCTGTATCCAGCCCCAGAAATGCTGTTTATTCCCTTTTAACAATGTCAGCTAAACAGATAAATGTTGGCATCGAGATCTGAATGAATGAGGGTGTTTCAATATTATGCACATAAGTCAGGTTTAACATTTTTACACTTTTAGGCTCAAACATAAAGGAAAGAGGCATAATACACATAATAAAACTATATTCCCTCTCTGTTTATTAATAGCACAGCTGTGTTTTGGAACTGTACACAACTGTAAATCACTTTTGTCACTTCAGCTCTTTTATAGTGCTGCTCCTTACTGGTGACAAGGTGTTGTCTTTCTTTAAAGTGCATTTGTTTTGTCGGCACCTAAAGAAACTTGACTTACAATGTGCATGTTATACAGCGCTTCCAAAACGTGGTGAATGCACTGTGATGCGCTTTGGCTAGGTTCGCACATCAAAGACTTGATGATTTGGACCCAAACATAGCTGATGCACATCGTGTTCAAAAGAAGCATGAAATATTGTGGTCACATGTTCAGCTTCCCCCAGCAGCGTATATGTGTGAGGGAAAAGCTGGAGGGGAAACCGAGAAACTCTCAGAGCGCTATGACGTTCAGGTCTGGAGTAGGAGGACGTCACTAATCAAAGTCAGAGTTGAGTAAAGCAGGGCTCTGGTTAGTTAGAAAAAAACACTAACACTATGTGACGGCTAAATGAAAGTAAACGCGTTATTCATTATAGCAAAAAACCTGTGAAAATGTCATAAATGTATTTTTTTGAGTCTCCATATCCACAACGTCACAAAAATTTCACACTCCTCCCCCAACATGCAGCTCCAGGCCTTTTCACACAAACGGTGGAGCCTCCCCACCCCCATACCTTTCATACAGCTCAGCAAGTCAGTAAAAGCTAACATGATATATATGATATAGAACTAAACAAGCTGTATAATTGTATCATATTCATGGATGGGTTCAGGGACTTGAAGTTTAATTATAACATCAACCTTTGCTTTGATATATATAGTATAGTATATACAGTATTTTGTTTTCCACCTTGCTGAACCAGCTTCTTCCTCCATGTGGTTGCACTCTACAGTTCCATTGCAGATTAGGTGTGTTGACAATATTTACAAACATTCATCAGTTTCCAACAAATCAAATAAAGACTATTTATATCTCACCTCAAGTAATATTTCAGTTGTTCCACCCCTTAACCCTTACAGGTCTCCTCCCAGTTTGGTTAAAGATGTTGATTTGTCAGCTGTTAAAAATCCAGCCAAAGGTTTAATACTACATGTGGTACAATTCAGATGACTGCGACAAACATTCTAGGCTTTCCGTTTCCTTATCATGTCTTATCATCCAGGATGTGTGCATCTTTCCAGTGCCAGAGAAAATAAAACAGGTCCAGAGCATCACTGAGCCGCCACCACCATGTACTACTACAGACATCCTGCTAATCTTTATACCAAAAAAGTCCCACAGAAATCCACAGAACAAACGTGTGTGGCCTCTTTATATACTTTTCACCATACTGCAGTGCCAAAGTAAAATTTCCTTCTTGGAAAATAATTTTTAACCTTCAACCTTCTAATGACCTCCATTACACAACAAACAGCTTTCATAAGTTGTCCTGTATAGACTCTTGTAATGTGTCCAAATTAAAGGTCATGGGAGAAAGTATAGATTGTGTAAATAAGGAACCATAAGTCTAACAATTACTTAACGGGGACAATTAAGACACAAGCACAGTAAAGACCACCACCACAATGGGTGCCTTCAGTAGATACCCTTGAAACATTCCTTCACTTCAAACACCTAACTTGTGCCTCTCACAGAAAGAAAAGCTCTAAGGGAAGAAAGAGACATAAAAAAAACAAAAACAAATCAGAAGTAGAAGCTGGAAATGAGTCCAACTCATGCATAACTTCAAACACCCCGTCTTCAAAGTTGCATAACATTAAAAACCGAGCCCACTCCGAGTTCTGAACATCAAAACCCCAGCCAGCATCGAGGGGACACTACTGAGCCATGCCCTCAGTCTGAGCCAAAACACGCAACCCACCCTCTTCTTCATCTTCATCCTTTGTCGTCCCTTGCTGTGGTCCTCGGGGTGTATGTTACAGCAGCGCGGTGCAGCATTATGTGTGTGGAAGGCCAGGTGGGCACGAACGTAATGACTTCCCGCCCCAAGAGCGAGTAAGACACAATTCAGAAGTCCTCTGAATTTCTTCCGCCACAGTCCCTTTTAAATCACATGTGTATATTTTAGGTTGTGTCAAAAACTTTAATAACAGAGGTTGAAAACATTAGAAGTAGACTCAATATCAGTGTCTGAGAGGACCAGACTTTTAATCTAATGTCCTGTGTTGGGCAGTTCTCAGAGCAGTAAAGCACATATTCCGTTAGTCCACCGAGAGTCAGGCGACGTTAACCATTAACTTTAACTACCTATCACTTTTATAAACCTATCACTCAAAACAACTAACTATTCACATAAAAACAGGCAACAACTAATTTAACCTCTGTGTGTTATTTTTTCATTGTGTTTCACCACATTTAGTTGTTTGTGTTGGCCACACCCTGAGAGAAAGAATTGTGCTATTATATAATAATTGAATTTAATAGGATATAATTGAATTGAATTGAATAGAGGCATGATAGCTGGAACAGACGCAAGCATCCCTGTGAATGGACAATGCGGTTCAGAAATAGTTTCGTATACTAATATTGAAATATGAGTCAAGTATAATATAATAACATAATATAGCGCAATTATAAGTGTTTGTGTTGACTATTTAACTAATTGTCTTTGCTGCATTAACCAGAGGTGTCCACATCATTTCTGTAGGGTAGGTGTTCAAAAGGTGGATTAATGCAAATGTAAATAAAATAGATACAGATACGGATACGGATTGCAATGAATCTTTTGATGGGATTAACCAGCACATTCCAGTGTTCGCTGTGTAGAAATGGGCTTGCTTCATTTAAACCAGGGGCCCCTGGCGCATACTGTACTGCACTTCTGAAGTTTTGCTTCGCACAGCACAGCGAACAGCTCTCCGTTCGTTAGTCAAACGTTACTCCGACCCAAACGCTTCCCCACCTCCTTCCAGCACACAGATATAATTTTACACACATATTTATAGAGGTCCAAAATCAATAACACTGCACATGTTTACATACAGAAACTGTCTGGCTTCTTTCTCTTCTAGTCCACCTCTGCATCTGAGAGCAACTATGTGAAGAAGTTCACCTTAATCACAAACGTGTGTCAGCAGAGAAGCTGCCGTGCCACTAACACGGGTGCTTCTGTTGAGTTGGTGGACGTTGTTTTAATCAAATTACAAATCCTGATTTTATGATTTACCTGTTGTACAAATTCTCTAACTAGAAAAGTGTAGGTGGTGTCAGTCGTAACAGACATGAGATTAAAATTGGATTTCCAAGCTTTCATAGTTCCTGAACAAAAAACAAACAACACGCTGCTCAAATCACTGGGAAGTTATGGGTTCAGGTGTGAGGTGACAGCAAGCAGATCGCAATCAGCAGGTACACAGTGCGATCATGTCGTAATCGAGGACAGACAAATCTATAGGAGGCAATGTGGATAGAAAGACAGAACCGAGGTGTCTTTAAGTCTTCGCCCGGCTTTTCCCCTCCTTTGTCGCTTTCAAATGCTCCTGACAAATTCAATCTACTGATAAACACATACAAAATCCCGCCCACACGTTTGAACAGAGAAAGCTCTTCAGAAACGTACCTTTCCACCCACATATGTTGACATACGCTCATGAACAAACTGGTAATGTTCCATCAAAGCTTATAGCTCCCATTAAAACGCCGAGACACACACGGAGCCATGCTCGTAGTTAACGCCCACACACTCTTGAATAGCGTGACTTTCCATCACAGCAATTGCCAGTGACAATCACGTACCCCACTCAATTATACCTGGCTAATTGTTGAGATGCCACAAACCATAGAAAGACAAGTCAAAAACTTTACATAGGATCAGCCTATTTATATATATAAAAAAAAGCCACAATGCTGTAGTAGAATTGAAAAAACATATAGTAAAATAAGTATGCAACACCATCATGTAATCACATAATGGATTATTTAAGCATCTGCTCTCACCGTGGTGCTTCAACCGATGGAGATACAGTAGATTTAGTCTTTTTTTTCTCTCTCAAACACACACACACACACACACACACTTACACTGTGCAAAGTACCCAGCACACACTTTGCCTGAAGGATTTTAATTTGAGATGCAGACTCCAGTGTCATAGTGAATGATATTAAAAGTCGTATCATGAATAAATCAGGAGACAGAGGACTCACCTCAGCAATGTGACAGATAAGCAAAGAGAAACAGCACACAGGAGGAGACAGAGGGAGCGGGAGAAGTTCAGGACGGAGGGAGGAGAGACTGATAAATAAAGCCGCTCAAATTTAACAGTGCAGACAGCAGCACTAGTGGATGTAGTAGTTTACGGTACTTCAGAATAAAGCTGTAATTACTTTACTGTTAACTCCACAACATGGCTTTATCTGTCACCTGATCACTCAAGAATGTTTTTTTTTTTAATTTTATGACTGATTCCAAACAGGACACACGTTCACTATGAAACGCTTCATTTGTAACCAGTCATTCAGCCGTAACATCAATACAAATGAACAATTTGTCAATTTGTCATGTAGTTACTGAACAAGAGAGGGAGTCACAGCAGGAGAGTGGCGCATCTAAAAAAGTTTCAGGGACATGGATTCATTTCAGCCTGTCAACAATTCAAGCCAACAGGAACTCAGATGATGAAGAGATGTGTTGGTTTAGGGGATGTAAATATGTTAGACCTGGGTGGAAGGCAACTTTCCCTACGTAATATCACTACTGTATGTGCTGTAAAGGCCTGTACTCTAACAACTTCCATTATTGTTTTTGTTGGATAAAAAAACATGTGTGCATATGATGCTACAGAGTGTTTATGTCTAACGCTAAATTATTATACTATTGTAGAAAGTGTTTTTATTAACTGGTACGGTCTCTGTCGTCTTCTCTCTCAAATCTGACCACACCAGGCACTGCGGCTGGTTGGATGTGCTTAGATGGGGGGGGGGGGGGGGAAACAACAGAATACAGTGACAATATTAACACAACACTGCGCGGACATTTTAACACCCTGTGATATTATTCATGTTGTCTCCCCCAGATGGTAATATGGGAACTCTATCAAGGGGCTGAATCATAAAGTTGACCTCATATCCCATATTCATCAATCAGACGGGTGTAAAAGCTCATCAATGCTGTAGTTACCAACACAAAGGCTTCTCACAAGAACAAGGAGAGGATGAGTCATTTTTACATCCGAACAAGGTGGTGGTGGTGGGGGGGTGTCCTGGCATCATTTATGGGTAAGGTACAAAAAAAATAAGATGCTGCTTGTGTGAACGTTTTACTCACACTGATGTAGCACAGTCCTGCTTCAAAGCATGCGCTAGGCGTTGAGACTGCTTTTGCCAGGAGAAACGATGCCGTCGGTTGCAAACATCTGATATTTTAAAACATTTGTAAGTTGATGGGTCGATGGTAGTAGGAGCTTATACATTTATTTAGGTTTGGAGCCAATTTTCACGCCAAGCTTGACAGAAAATGCTTTATGTTAAGTCCTCGCTAAATGCAGACATACGGACAAGGCTGTGTTTGACGTTGCAACACAGGAAATTTTGTATCATCAAAGAGAACCGTTCCTATACACAGTCAACCCTGAACCCTTCGTTGGAATGAGGACCACAAATGAAAAGAGCGAAAGAGTGAAATTCAGCCTCCAGATCCATCTAACTAGCCAAGAGGAGGGTCTGCCACGTCAGCGGGTGTCTGCTGTGCATGTGTACATACGTGTACATGAATACGCATGTGTGTTGTGTGCCTGAGCTGTGGTTACCTCTGGAGGGGGGGGACGTCAGCTCCTGTCGACAGGTTAATCTAGCCCTCAGGCTAAGCATCAAACTTTCAGATCGGCGGAATCAATAATTCAGACAGCAGCTTGTCAGGATCTATCACAGAACACAGACTGAGAAGGCAGGCGGTGGCACGACAAAGGCGGAAAAGGTGATTTAAAGCCTTATACATTCAAATAAACACAGACACACAGTCCCAGCGTAATTGCGTGCAGATACACTCAGTCAAGTCACAGCTACGGTTTCACCCTCACACGTAATGCTCAAAAAGCAGGATAACATGCGCATACATAAATTTGCTCACACACAAAGAGCTACACCTTCGCTTTAGTCCCCAGAGATGTAACGACATTGGAGTTAGAAAAGAACTGATTGGTGGTCAGAATCATTTCTGATTTCCCCAAAGCTCAGTCTGAACTCATTCCTGACTGCGGCGTTGCAGATCTACTGCTGTGCTTAAGATCCACCAGCGACTTCTTGAAACATGTACCACCTTATTAATATGGCTGTGGCGCTGTTGTAAATCCCCAGCAAATCAGAGAAACATAGCAACAAACCATGTCTGTTTAGTGCGCGTTGTGGGGGAGTGAGCTGGTAGGGGGTAAGAGAAATTGAGGGATATTTTAGCGTGTGGGTGTATAATGGCTATCAGAGGTGACTTTCAGTGGGATCAACTCAAAACACTCGCGCAACGAACACACAAACAAGCTTTTTTTTTTTTCCCTCGCACAGTCACAGACACAGAACATTAGCTTATACAGATAAGCATATCAAATGATCACGCAGCAGCAACTAGCAGGCTGTGTGTGTGTGTGTGTATGTGTGTGTGTCTGTCCGCGTGAGGCAGTCATAAAGCTAAAGTGCTGACGCTCAGAGACATTTTCTTGGAGCAGAGCGAGCCCCTGCAGGCCTAATAACCTTGAGGTCCTTGTAGTGCGTGAACCAGAGGCTGGCAGTCAACATGGTGTGTGTGTGTGTGTGTGTGTGTTTCTGCATGTACAATGCAATCAATCACAGTCCCTCTTACAACCACAGGTGCTCTCTATGCTGTGACCCCTCACCAGAGTCCTGCTTGCCCCTACAGTTTGAAGTGCGACTAACTAAATTTAATTTCCCAATTTATAGTTCACTTAAATCTCTCAGAACAGCGTCTTACTGCTCATCCTCCCAAATCCACAGAAAGAAGAAGCAAGTGCAAATCTGATAATGTCATTTAACAGTTAACTTAAAGGAGGAGGAAACTAAGTGACTAACTAGCTAACTTAAATTATTTCAAACCATTAGGTTCCATAGTAACTTGTTTTTAGTGTTCGGTTTTCCATTAAAAAGACCTTTCAGATGAAAAAACGATGTTTTCATTTGTAAAAGCTATAAATGTCAGCATCACCAGAGCCTCCTGGTGCAGACAACACATCACTGACATCACTCCAAATTGTAGAGGGATTCCAGTCATGTGAAGTACACAGAAACACATCAGTATTGTGTAGACACATACTGTGACGAATGCAGAACTGAAAAGAATTTTGATTTATTTGTTGACAGTTTTCCGACAGTTTTCAGAATAATAAAGTTAAATAAAAACCATAAATCACTATTTACACTTCTTTTGATTGATGGGGAAGCTGAAGATGAACTGACTATTCCACTTTTGCTTTTACGACATGTTGTTGTAAAGGTCAAGTGAAACCTGCAATACGTCCGAACACAGATGTTTGGATACTCTGGACGAATAGAAACACACCTCTTATGCAAAACATTAGGTTTGCAAATGGATTGTGTGTCCTTAAACTATTTGTACAGCGACGTAGTGTACAGAAACACACAGTAACCGGAGTGACAGAGAGAAACAGAGAGAGGCCAATCTGACCTCAAGAGCAGAGACAGATAAAGAGATAAAAGGATAAAGAGGGATGAGAGATGAGATGGAGGACGCAAGAGAGAAAAAAGGAAGGAACAGCCTGCTTGCTTCCTGTGTTCATCTATATTTCACAGCACTTTCAATTAGTAGCAATGTGGCTGCAGAGCAACCAGGAGACGTAAACAGAAAAGTGGAGAGAGGTAGGTTTGTTTCAGGTCACTGTGGCCTGGTGATGCCCCTTTCTCAACCTGTAAAGGTGTTTGCAAACATAAAGTCTGTTTGCTTTGGCCTGGAGCAGAGCACAGGCTCTTGGTTTGTTACATCTACATATCGCTCAGGTTCGCTCAGGTTGTTTTTAATGTGGCACAACTTCAAGCGCACCATAATTTATCAAGAGAAGCCACATGGAAGCAGCCGTTTTGTTCAGCGCACCGAAAAAAAGGCTTTTCTCTCGAGGGGAAACTCGGTTTGCAGGTTTTTCATCACACCTGGCACAAGAGAAGGTCAAGTTCAAAGTACAAACACTAATATCTGGATACGATATTATGACAAGATAGAAATGCATTTTAAAAATGGCTTTGGAAAGTGATTGTGGAAAGACTTAGTAGTCTAGCCTGAGTTGACCTGATGCAGTAGAAGTTTTTCATGACTGTGGAAATTAACTTTAAATTGGTAACTTTTATGATTAATAGTGAGCATTTTTTGGAACATGGACTGTGTAAGTATTTACTATTATTTGGTGATTAGCTGAAACTTGGAAAATCCCGTTTAACAAAACCTTCACTTCATTTTTTCTTGCAGATCTTTTTGAGGGAACCACTGCAAAAAAAGCTATTTCTGTCTGTTAAATAATCTGTAACTCTTACTGAGACGTCTTCACCTGTCAATGGGTGTTTTGTCCCACTCCTCGTAGGCAACTGTCCCAGGTTGCATGGTTCATATGTCCAAAAGGATTTAGATCAGGGCCACAAGTCTGTTTCTAGCTGTGTTGTAGAACTTAGCTTGGATGACCTACGACCTACATCGTTGCCAGCATCATTCTCTCAGAAGCTTTGTGGCTTGATGACTTGCTTTTAACAACTGATCCTCCTCAATCGTCTATCGTGATGGATGGTACAATCTGACACTCAGTGATGTACTTTGACCTTGAAGTTCACCTCTAGTATCTTGTTTTGGTTGCTGAGTTCTTTGGTTACACTATCATTCTTTTTTAACCATCTCTTCAACTGGGTTCTTTGGTTACCATTCATATTATCATGTCTTCAAACTGTCATAAGTTGTCCTCTTCTGGCCTTGTCCATGGTGGCTACAGTCCTGTTTACCTTAAACTTCTGAATAATACAGTATGTACAACTGTGGTCACAGGAGCAATAAGCTACTTACAGCCTTTTATTTCTTTTTAATCAGCCAATGACAACTTTGTGAAACAGTACACAACCAGGACAAACTGAAACGATAGTTCACAAAATACTACTATACTAGACTAAATACTAGATTTTAGAGAAAACTCAATAAAGTCCCCTTGAGCAGAACTAGGCTAAAGAGGAAAAACTCTCTTTATCGAACAAAACCCCATCTGAGCCAGACTCCGGACCTGGACAATGGTGGACCATGTTGGATCAGAATAAAAGCCATGGGGACTGAAAGGAGCACATCCTGGATGCTCCGGTGCTTAAAAAATACACAGATTGACTCCCTAGATTGAGAAAGGGCCAAGATGTTCTGTGCTGGGCTGGGAGACACAGGCCGTGTCCCCCCCATGCCCCATGCCAGGTTCTGTCCTTCCCCGTGCGCAGCTGAGGGTCTTTCCTACAGGAGAGAAAGGTAACATTGTAAGCCTGCCTTAGTACATTTGATCCCATCACTGAGAATAAATGCATGTGTATTTGTGTGAACCTCATTGCTGCGTCTGATTCTCTGAGAACACAGGGTTAGGAACAGATTTCCACGCTAACATAGCGAGTGAAACCCACAAAGTAAGAATTGGCACCAGATACACATTTAGTTGGGTGAGAGACTGAAGAAGATCGGTTTGGGATCCTAAGAGGCACAAAGAGATTAGTAATAGTTCAATATCACAGAGAGGGCGCGACAAAATTGTCAAATTTGTGCCTCAATGCTGCCAGACTTGAGTGAGGTCAACAGCACCAAAAAACAAAGATCAGCAGCCACTGTACAGTGTCTACGCTACAGTCACCGAGTCCTCAGCCAGATTCTAGGATCCAAGTATCAACAGGGAACTACTCACTTCAGTCACGGAATCTATAATCAGGAGGTCACTACTGAAATAACCTCATGATGTTTCTTGTTTGATTACAACTCAAGAGTGACCTCAACATTACCCACTTTGGAGAAAAACAGTATATCAAATCTTAGAACAGCCAGTTTGTGTTTGTAGACCAACCTCCTTGAGTTCGAACCTCCATGATCGACAAGTAATATTTGAGAAATCATGACTCAGCTAAATCCTTCCAGCTAAAATTTGAGAATGAGGGCAAAGGTTTATGCTGCATGAAGACTACGTCTACACTAAATTGTATGAAATTCCATTTTAAAAGACAGCTGTGTCCATTGTTTCAGAAGTATGAAAATGCAAAAAACAAGCATGAATATATATATTGAGTATGTGACACACTGCTGAAAACCGCTGCAGTATTCCGTGTACTGGCCAGACTGAGGAAAAGTGGAATTAAGGGTACATTCCTGCTGCATCCAGCAGCTGTTATTTGGCACCACCTGCTTCTCCAGGGAACGGAAGCCTACAGAGAAGGGATGCCAGCCCCAAGGCATAACCCCAGGCAAAGCATGTCAACCATATGTCTGGCCTGCTGCAGGGCCAGTGCAGCGGGGAAAGAATGACTCCAGTGTTTCGGACTGACACAGAGAGATACTGTCAGTCGAGGCTGTACTCTGGCTGACAGCTCAGCTGATGTCAGGCCAGGTCAAACTCCGGCCACAGAGGACGGAGGTTCAGGCTCGCCCCCTTGGGCACCTCGGCTGACCTTTTTGATGTCAAACATCAGACACATTGTATTTTTATGAAAGCTGAGCCACAGAACATGGAGCAGAAGACACGACTGCAGGGAATGACAAAGACTGACGTGTCAGGAAATTAATTAACGTGGGCGGGGGGGGGAAGAAAGAGTGAAGCACCTGCCTCTAGGCATGCGGAGCGGAAGAACCGTCTGAATCAATGAAGCTGCGTTTAGCTCCCTATGACCAGTCGGTCAACCCACGGCGGATAGCAGCAGAGAGCATGAAAGTGTAATGACACGTCTATCGCCTGCGTCAGCGTAAGCCACAGCTCGATGACAAGGCTGTGATAGGTTAGCATAACTGACACCCTGGGAATTGCAGAGAATTGCCCCCCTTTTAAAAAAAGCAAGCAAGGTCTGGAGGCGGGCAGCATTTTGGGATAGATGATTTCGCTGTGATGGATGCAATCTCCCTGCCATCCAATCATACGTTCCTCCTGCCTCTTCTGCAGGTTTCCTCTGGTCCCACAAAGTGGAGTTTTAATCACGGCACGATGAAGGTGATGATGTCACTCATTTGCCCACTTTGATCTCTGGTCCTCTCTGCTAACACTCCTCCTTCACAGCTTTTCCATCATCTGATATAACGTTTCATTGATCTGTTTTCTCTCCTGCTTGTTTTGGCATCTCAACACGAAGTGAGCGAGAGAAAAAAAAGTCCCAGGGGCAGCAGAGAGTGGCTGGAAGGGAGAGTCTCTCAGTTCAGCCAGTGTTACAGCCCAAGAGGCAGCATACATTCACACCAAAAACAGGTGAACACCGTGGCAGATGTGTCCAGATGTCAATAATGAACAAAAAAGAACTAAGAGTTGAAAAAAGAATGTGTCAGACCATTTTGAATATATATACCAAAATTCAATATATTATTTATTTATTAGTTACAGTATATACATAAAGTGCAGTTCTATTTATTCGAAAGGATGATACATTAGCACCCAGATCCTCCCTGCTGAGATGTAACAGTGTTGAAATACTGGCCTTTTTACTTTAAGAGCATAGATGTGGCTGAAAAAGTTCTGGATTGATGCAGTCATTTATTTACCAAATTGTATAGTTTGCTTATACATTTCAGAGAAACATAGTGTTGGGTGCTCACATTGCGCCTGCATGTTGTTCTGCAACATCCGGACAACAATATGATTTCGTGAAGGAGCAGATGCTTCATTTGTTTACTTGTCATACGTCACTGCAATTGGCTCAGCTGTCTCAAAGCGATGACACCCATGGTGTGACCGGCTTATGTGTTTATTAATCACCAAAGCCTGCTGCTGGATCTAAGTCGTGTGAACCAAGTTAGACTTGTTGATATATTTCTGGCTCGACCAAAGTCGGGAACTCACCAACCTACTGATGAAGTGATGCATGCTGCCATTGTGGCTAAAAAAAACTCAGTAGGTGACAATAAATAACCTACTGACTTCTTTCAGGACCTGCTATACATGTAATTCTAGACGTAGCGGCACCATCACGCATTTATTTTATGGATTGTAAACTTCACATCAACTAAGGTTCGGCCTTAAATAGTGATAAATCTGTGCAACAGTTTTATCACTATTTAAGGCCGAACCAGTTTTTGCAGAGCTTTGTATCATAAGATCAGAGCCGTGTGTCTCCAGTGTTCAGTTGCTGGTCCAACCATCCTGCCTGTGTTCTGTTGCTGCTAGTTTTGTTGTTGTTGTTGTTGTTGTTGTTGTTCTTTTCTCTCTTCTCTATCCCCTCACCCCAACCGGTCAAGGCAGAAGGCCGCCCACACTGAGCCTCCGCTGTTGCTATTAAAATGTACAATTTATCGACTGGCTACAGTTAAAAGCTGCTCTATGTGGGATTTGTTGGGTTTAGTTGTGTAAGGTCTTAAACCTTACTTATAAAGTGCCTTGAGATAACTGATGTTGTGAATTGGCGCTATATAAGTAAAGTTGAATTGAATTGAATTGTAGATGGTTCTAATCTTGTGGCCCCCTCCATTTTAAATATGTGGGTCAAAGTGTTAGGACCATTTTATAATATAAAGCACTGCAATTAAAACTCAATCACCCACTGTAAGCTCAAGAAAAAAACATACAGTACAGTAGATAACTTAATTACATAATAAATGATTAATGATTAGCTGAGTAAGTAAGTAAAGTAAACATGTTTCTCACTGTAATAATCTTTTTGACCCATCATTAAAAGTATTATTATCATCCTAATGATAGCAGAGAATAATATCAATGCCACACTGTTGTGCATTGTCGCTGTAACAAAGAGATGGAAAAAGAAGTTGTATAGCTGCTGTTCATTCACACCAACGATGTTGCATTTATTTAACGGTATTGTTGATGGAACATCAGTTGCATGGTTTTGATGTGAACAGGAGAGGGGAGAAGGTTTATGGTTAGACAAGCTAGACATGTTTGCATTATTACACGGGTAAAGTATCTGGAAAATGTATTTGTTTTACTGAGGTGATGTTTATTAAAACAACAAACAACAACAGTAGTGAGCCACTGATTCTATAGTCTGGACTGAACGTGTCTAGGAGGAAAAGAAGAGGAGTTTTTTACAGGTGTGAATATTTCGAGTGACTGTGCATGAAAAGCGACATTAAGAAAAGAAATGAACAGTGAGCCAAGTCAGGGCGAGGTCCAAGAGCCCAAACAACACAGGTATCAACCAGGTCAGAAACACCGAACAGCTGGAAGCTGCAGACCTGCTTACGAAGAAGAGAAAAAAGGTGAAGCATGTTAACTTAATTGTGGCAGGAGCAGATAGAGAGAGGAAGAGGAAACACCACAAAGCAGGAGCAGGAGCCACGGAACATGCAGTGGACCCCGAAAAATGATAGCCAGCAAGCCCAAATAAGCAACTACATGTTAGTATAGACCTGAAGCTTTCTTGATTCTTATATAGTCAGCATTAGTCGTTCCAATGCTTTTGAACTGTCCTTCACTTTCCGTTTTGTCTTCTTTCAGAGAGTCGCTTTAAAATAAACTGCTTTCTTTTTCACATTGAGAAGTTAAGTGTACAGCAGGCTGGAATAATGGAATTCAGGAAGGACGCCGTCAAACATAGGATGCTCGTCCACTCCATGTATATTATGCAAATTTCCCATTGTGTTTTCTTCTGTATATGAGCAGTTACATTAATAAAGTATGAAACACATTCTCACAGAGACTGAACCAGACACATTTCAATGTAAACAAAATCTGTTTTCAAGTCGTCCCTCTCCCCCCACATAAGAAACAATACAATTTTCAGATCAATTAGCATTCCCCATCACACAGTAAATCCAGACGCGTTTGTTTTGGGGATAATTGTTGCCTTGTAGTGGTTTGAAGCTGCTCGCTGACTGATTGACACGGATACGTACCCATACATGAACAATAATGGTAATGAACAGCATAAAAACAGATAAAGAATGACTGACACTAATAATTACGGTAACATTCATGCAGCACATGCAGGACTCTTTCTTGTGTCTTTCAGAGGGGCCTGCGTGCACCCAAGTCAGAATAATCCATCTCCATCACGTCGACACAACGTGCTGTCTCTGGAATTGCCACACTTACTAATTACTCTTTAAGGTAATCAGGATGTGTGGCTGGAGATGCAGCTCCCCTCCATGGCTCTGTCTTCTCAGGGAATGAGAGGTTTAATCTGTGGCAAGATCAGAGCTACTGGGAGCAGGAGGAGGAGGGATGGGAGGCGGGTGGAGAGAGAGGCGGGTGGAAATGAGAAGGAATTTGGGCATCTTAACAAACTCTTAATTACGTTCTCTATCCTCCGCTGGTGGCAGGCATAAATGGCGGTCCCCAGGGAGCCTCTGATCCACTTTCTGATCTGCAGAATTCACAGCCGAGCTGCTGATCAAAAAGATGGAGCGGCCTAGATGCTTCAAACACATGGGACCTTTTTCCAGCGTGGGACTCGTAGCTTGTCATTGAGCGGAAGTTTGAATTGTCGAAATTCATGCTCAAAAAAGACCAAAAAAAAAAGCTCAGCTCCCTTTTAAAGACGAGAAAAAAGACAGTTTGAAGAGAAACAGGGAGTGTTGAGTGGCTCTATGAATTGATAATGAGCATTCATGCTAAAGGCATTTGTCCCATATATGAGGTGGAATTCATTGGAGATGACCTCCACCCACATCTCGTCGTTCTAATATGCTCGGCACAGCTTTTGATGTTTCGCTACCAGCTGGATCCCTGGGGAGGCTCTGCTGTAATAAACCACAGCAGTGAGCCAGCAGGAAGTCCCGTCAGCCTCCCCTATGGAAACTGCGTGGGGTCAGGGTGCCGCGGAAACTGGATCGCGACACATTATTGTACAGTATGTCCGCGACTTTAACACATTCTGTCCGTTGTGGATCAGTCATTAAAACATCAAATACAGAAACAATGTCAAATTTGATTTGTTGAATTTAGACTCTTTGAATTTAAAACTGCAATGGTCGTTTAAAAACTGCTTTCTGATTGGTTAGTAGCTGTCCATGTTTTGAATTAAACAAAATCAACTGAGACATGTTTTGACTATTATACATTTGTGCATAAAGTATCAACTGCAGGTAACCATAACAACATTTCTTCTTTTAATACATTTCGTGGCAATGGCATAAACCTGCTAGTCCTCTTAGACGACCGCTTTCTTTTAACTTACATAAGAGCACTCACTCATACTAATGCTCACTAATAACTGATAACTAATGCTATGGAAAATGAAAGCAGGTGCATCTAAATATTGCACAAGCACGTACGTATGCTGACTTCTATTAGAGTTTAACTCATTGTTGGTCTAGATCAAACATCTTCTTAGATTTTTTATTGGTGCCTGCAACTGATAAGTCAGTCACTAACAAAACACATGTGCTACCTTTTAAATGACCCAAGAGTCAACTGCTAAAGTGGAATTTCTACTTGGATGGCTCAACTAACTCATAACAGCATTATCGTTCAAGTCACATTTGTCACATTGAAGAAACATGTCCAGTGCAGACAAATAACCAAAACTGTTATGAAACTCAAATTAAAACTTAAGCATAACTTTTAAAAAAAGAATTTGTTTCTGTAGCTTTTATTGTGGAAACACATTTACAGTAGATAACTTTCCACTTGGCTGTTTTTAAACACAGTCATTAAAACTATGTAATTACTTTAAATAATTACTGTAAAGTAGCTTTTGTATGGAAAACACAAAAACAATATCCTGACAGCACCCAGGGTGGAATAAAACTGTCCTCTTTGTGCTTTTAGACGGAAAATGTGTATGAAAATGTGTTTTTATAATCTTCTCCTGCAAAGACCCAATTTGGCAGACAACAAAAAACGCAAAGACAAACACAAGGTTAACACAATTGTACGTGGAATTTTGTTAAATCTTATGATATTATGCATCAGTTTTATCATCACAGTATTTGCTGTTTACTTATAAACAGACTACATCAAAAAAATAAAATTGCAAAAGAGACTAGATTATTGTGTAGTGTTCAGCGTAGGGTTTGACTGAGGAACTGTCTCGCTCTAATATTTACTGACAAACCCTACACATTATACAGCAGCCAACAGTTTATGCAGATATCATACACCAGTGCAGAGCACGCATATCAGCCTACAACCTTTGTCAGATCACAAAATTCCATATCCTGTGAAATATGGGAACGCATAGGAACATGAGAGATTAGGGAGGAAAAGTGCATTAAGATGCTCCTGTTGTAAATATATATGAGGAGGGAGAGAGGGAGAGAGGGAAGGAGTGTAGGTTTTTAAAGTTGCTGTCACCGACCTGTCACTGTGTCTGTCAGAACAGATCCATCACGGCTCTGACACGCCAGGCTTCACATTTGCATTGAGTGCAGCAGGAGCCTGTCCTTATTATGCATTCTGTCTCACAATAACCTTCCTCTCTATACCAGATGAACTAACTAGCATATTTTATAAAAAATGGCATGAGGTGGGGATGATTGAGAGCTGTTATTGGCTTCTGACAGTGTGTGTGTGTGTGGGGGGGGGTTGTTTCTAGGTGCTGCCCTTCCCAGGTGTACGGGGGGATCATCCATGTTGTCAGGTGAGCTGCTGCTAACTAACTATGTAATGCTTTAACTTTCCCTCTGAAGGCTCTTGACACACACAACAACAGAGGTGGAGGGGACATTTGTGTGTGTGTGTGTGTGTGTGTATGGCACAGTATGGAGGTGCAGATGCAGTCAGTCCCACAGTGAGAAAGCCTCCACTGGGACAGACACAGCTGTGGCACGGCATCGGGTTGCTAACGAGCCTTATCGCACAGACGCACACACAAAAAAGGCACACACGTGCACACGCGCAGGAGTCGTGCACAGACGCACACTGAGACCGTCCCAAAAGTGAGGTATGAGGTGAGACACTGGTGTGTTAAACCCTTCATCATACACACTAGGATAAATACATATGTGGTCTCTCTCTCTCACATACACACACACACACACAAACAGTATCTGAACACACACAGGACCTCATGTTGTACACAAACATTTTTTTTCATACATATATATATACACACACACACACAAATATGTCTCTGGTGTGAGGTTAGTATTCATGATCAGTGATCTGATATAATACGTTTTGTAGCCCACTAGTGATGCAATGTGATTAAACACAATGCAATTCAACGTGATAAGAGTTTCATTATTTACCAATTATTCTTTTCACAAGCCTTCTGTCTATTCTGTAGACTTCCCAAATGTATAATCTGGATTTCTCAGGTGAATATATGCGCATTCACAGCATTTGCAACTTAAAAATATCAAAATACTGAGTTAGTTGCTTTGGAAACGACACATGAACATTGAGAAACAAACGCATTCAGAATGTGAATATTACCGGTTTTTGTATCAGATGTTATATTTAAAATAATATGGGTCATTGGTGGTTAATGTAGAAATATTAAACACCAATAGGCAAGTTAAACAATACAATTAAAGTGGGGTAATTAGCCCCTGCATTTGAACCCATCCCCCTGAGGGGAGCAGTGGGCAACCGCACACGTGGTGTCCTGGGACCTAGTGTGGAGAGTCTTCCTCAAGTATCTCCTCAATGCCACCATTGGGGCGCTAAAAAGTCAAACCAAGGCCCCCTGGGTGAAAATCAGGACTCCCAACCTCTAGATCATAAAGATTATAGAAAATGGATGCACACTGACTGTTTCACATGTCTGCTGTCATAACTTGTATTTATAACAGCCACCTTTTTTCTGATCAATTTCCAGTTTTCCAAAATGTGATTATAAAATAACTTTTAGAAATAAAAATAGAAGTGAACTTCGACTGATTGTTTTTCTATTTCGAGTAATGTATTTTATAGAGCAGAGAATGAATTATATAGACCGACTTTATAGACAGACTAATATACAAATCAGTTCAGCCTTTTCAATAATCAATTATTCATCAGAGAAATTAGCCAAAGGGAACAGTAAAGTTCACGTTTCACATTGCATTCATATGCAAACAGTGTATCAATTGCACAAGAGTTTTACCACACCTATACGAAGGGCAGCTCATTTAACTGCCTCGCTAAGATGCTTCGCTCACCTGAGCTCCACACTTGATCCACACAAAGGCCTTCAACTGTCTTGACATATCAACATCACCTGTGTATACCACAAATGAGGCCAAGTCCTCTGTTCAACTCTTCTTCTGCATGGGTGCAGTTTTTAGCAGAACCTCTTCTAAGTCATTTTAGTGATTACCAAAGTGCTTATGAGCTAAATAACTAGGAACTTTCTTGTTACTAAAATCTTTTCTGAAGTCCAATTTCACGTTATTCTACCCAAATAATTTTGTAGTGTCACATGTAATCTTTTATTTGCTTTATTCTAAAAAAAAAAAACTTGAAAGAAGAAACAATGAGTTGGTAGGTGGTACATGTTTTCCTTTTTTCCTTTTTCACGATTTTTTCAGATTTAACTTCCAAAAAAGGGGTAGGAGATAAACAAAGAAAATCTAAACAAACAGAGAGCGCGACAGCAATTACCACTCTTATTAAAGAAAATGTCTAGAACTGATTTGATCGACATAAAAAGAAGGTTTCTGCAGAAAGTTAACATGTTGAGACGTAGACACTGTTTGGGATTTCCATGATGCTTTTTCTATATTGCGCCTTTTGATGAATGCTTCCTTTTGCTTTTGTTTTATTTCTATTATTTTTATTTTTTAAGGCACACTGTAAGTGTACCACTGTACAGATTGTTGAGCTCTGAATCAATTTTCTTAAAAGACCTGATTGAATATTACATGCACTGACTAACAACAAATTATTTACTGTTGTTATGTATATCATACTCAAGTCAAATCCAAAGTCATGAGGCAGTGTATTGTACGCAATAACAGAAAAACACACAAAACATTCTCCTTATTTGTTTTTATTTTACGGTCACCAGATGAGCAGATACATCATTTTAGAAAAGAAATTGATATTTGCAAAAAAATTATAATACAATTTTCTTAATATAGATTATGTACAGAATAAAATGTAGTCAAACTGAAATAGCATTCTGCTTCTTTGTCATCAAGAAGATAAAGCAGTGAAGGGCCTGAGCGCCATCTCCCTAACCAATAAATATAAATGTATATATTATGTATGCAGCACTCTGCTAGGCATACAATACCAGGGCCAGTTAGTCCTCAACAGTATTTCCTTAATCAGTCCTTGTATGTCACTGTGCTGCACACACACTTGCAGACTTGCAAGAAGCCTGACACAACCGCCAGAGGACAAATTATAATGGGCCATTTTTAGTTATGAAAAGAAAAGAAGAAAGCAAAAGAAAGAGTATTGAAATACCTGTCATTGTCCTTGATCAGGAGGGAGAATGGGCTTTCTGGTCAACGCTTGCTGGCTGACTGAGTAGCTCTTGACATTTGGCCTGATTGAAACAGCCAATTCTACAAAAAGTTACCGAGCTGGAAAATCTCTCTTCAGTCTCGCAGATCCTGCCTGCTCATGTAGTTACCTTGCTCCCCCTTTGTCCCTTACTTTTATCTATCTGCCTTTCCTCTCTCTCGTTCCTATTCACTCTTGCTAGGACATAGGTTGGCGATTACCACTTTTGACTGTTTTCCCTCTGGGAACAAAGAAAAATAAAAATGCACATGAAACCTTCTATCCACGCTGCATCAAAACAGGAAAGACAATTTACACAACCACTGAACGAGCACAAGAAAAGACAACAGCAAAGTAAACCTATGGCCAGGACACGACAGGGAACAGTTTAAAGGAGATGCTTGAAGGACTTGAAGGACACCGTAAGCACAATGCTTGCCAGGTGTGCCGCTGGGCACCAACTCTCAAAATTACCCTCCTTGTGCTTGGTAGGGGTGGTAAGAATTATGACTTTGTGCAGATGAGCGAATACACACACTTGCATAAATCATCCATCTTGTTTGGCGGTTAATTACTCTTGTTTACCCTCCGCGTAACCTCAGGATGGGGCGGCATGATAGGAGAAGGGAAGCGGAGATAGCACCAAATAGTAATCTGCTGACGTTGTTCATCAGTGTGCAATTCACAGGAGTAAAAGCACACAGTGGGCTCGGACCTGGGTGTTAGTGAATTAGACAAGGTTGTCTGGGGTCTGAGGACAGCCGCTCCATCAATGTCCTGGCATGACCACAGCTGCTCACTAAGCTGTTCTGGGGTCAGCCGGTGAAGGAGCCACACTGAGGCAGCCCAGTGCCGGCCAATCAGAGAGCTCCTTAGGATGTAGAGCAGGCTCTGATCGTTGCTTATTTCATTATGGGGAGAGCTACATAAATCCACAAAATGGAGAAGAAGACACACAGAGGGAATATTTGCATTTCTCCTCTCCTATCAGCTCTCCCCAATGCCCCCCTCCTCCTTTCAATCCCTCCCCCATTTAGTGCAGAGTGACTTTAATCATCACTTTTACCAAAACACATTAAGCCAGTGTCCAGAGTTGAAGAGGGGGGTTGAAAAAACACAGAGTGCACATTGGATTTGCAACAGTGATGCATCACTCTGGCATTACTTTGGAGATTAAAGAGGAGACACTGTATTTCAGTGAAGCAATGTTGATGTTTACTCAGTGGATGACTGTCCTCAACCACTGGAACAAACAGGAAACACCATTATCAGTTTCCAGCACCGGTCACATCAACTATAGTTCCCTTATATACCCCCCTTTACTCTTTAAGGTGTGTTTCACTTAAGAAGTTCCTGGTAATTCCCTTCCCCAGATACTAAAGTCCAAGAGCCTTCCCAAGGGTAAAAGTGCCTCATGCGCATTGTGATTTACGTATCCAAAGAAAGTTTAAGCAAATTAAGCAGCTGATGTATCAGAAGTGCAACAGTTGTTGATGTTTTTTCATGTTATGTGAGATTTTTAAGTGGAATTTGTCTTTATTATTTGACCAATCGGTGTCATTCAATGCTGGACCCCTTGCTTGGGTACAGTTCCTGGCTCTTCAGAACGCCTAAGACCAAATTTAATTTAATAATCTAAACTTCTACTGCTTTTAAACCCCTAATCTGAGAAAACCTTTACATTGCAAGTTATTTATACCGGTGGTTGATCATGATCTTGGGTCAAAAACAATACTCTCGCAGGAGAAGATAATACAGCAAAATAGACTGCATACATTAAAGTTAAGCTAACACAGACCATGACTTTGCCTGGTCTTTGTGTCACTGCATCTGTATGAAAGAGTGGATGTAAAGTGCTTGAGAGCATTAGAACAGGCAGGATGAGACTGGAAGGAGAACATAAAAAACACAACAGAAAAAAATTGAAGGTATAAACAAGGTCAACATTGGGCAGGTTCAGTATGGAGACAGAAGACTTTATAAACAGGGACGTGGGTTGGAAAAAAGATTAGTATGTGGCCATCCCCAGGGGACAAGATGACAATACAAATTTTGTTTTACAGTCTCAGAGAAATCACAGTCAGTCAGTCCACCAGCAGCCTGGCGCAGTGGTTCAGCTTTCTGGCCTGGTCATGTGTCCAACCCTTGAGCCTTCAATCACCCTGGCACCCAGCTCTGGTTGGCGTGTGCTGGTGGAGGACAAGCAAATGCACCTAAGCTCATACCCATCCCCATACTCACACCTTGGGACAAAGACCCGTCAAAGTTAAAGTCCATGTTTTCTGTATCCATAAAGTCATTGAGCAGGATGGAATCTACATCACAGTCTAGGCTATTAGAGACACTCTCCATCTCCAGATTGGCAGCCATCCTACTTTGAGAGTTGTGCTGCTGTCCCTGGTAACCAACATTTCCTGAATGGTGGTTGCTGTGGTAGTAAGCATGCCAGGAGTCGGTCATACCCTGATGGTGAGCTCCTGAGTAAGACTGGTGACGAGGGTGAGGAGCGGATGCCAGGCGGCAGGGGTCCTGGGGAACATCGATGACCCCGGCAGGGTTGGGCGGGAGAGATGGTGATGTTGGGAGTTGAGACCGTGGTCTGTAGGGGTTAGAGGTTTTGAGGCTATAGGGCTGCAGGATGTCAGAGCTAACCCGAGGGGAAAGGGCCTGTGGATGGGGCCCACTGTGCATAGGGTTGTGTGAATTGTGACTGTGCATGTGACTCTGGCTGACGCGAGGGTTGTGATCCTGACTGGGGTTTACTTTGTTACTCTGACCATGTTCGTGATTTGAACCATAGTCGTGGGCTGGGTGGGGCTTGTGGCTGTGGTTGTAATCAAGGCTGGGTTGGTGTTTGTGACCCTGATTGTGGTTTTGATGGTGGGTTGTGTTCTGGTCATGAACTGAACTGTGGCCATTATGTAGACTGAGATTGTGAGCGTGCTCTTGGCTGTGATTGTGGCTGCGATTCTGATTGTGGTTGTGTTGACTGGGAACAGCATTTGTTCCTTGTGTCAGTAGTGTTTGTGTTTCCCGTGCCTGGCCCAGTACTGTGTCTTTGTTACAGTATGATGGACCTCCAGTAAGCAGACTCTGCAGGGCATTGTTCTGTGAGTAGCCCCTCATTGGGCGCTGGAAGCTGACTGGCTTGTTCTCCTGTATGGTCTCCATGGGAGTGTGATGCCGGAGTATACCCATGGAAGGTTGTCCATACATGGGTGCGCAGTAGGAGCCCTCTGCCTTAGGCCCAGGCACATAAGGATACCCATTACATTTTATTTGCGGAGTCTGAGGGTAACCACTTTCATCTAAACTGATGGCCCCAGTCAGATCAGTCAACTGAGGGAGCTCCACAGATGGGCAATGACCCCCAGTGCCCAGAGCAGGAGAGCGGGTGCTGGTGGGGCTCGGGTACAATCGAGGGGAGGCTGAGCAGGACAGTCCACCCTCCTCCGGTTCATCAGGTTCAGCCTCAGCAAGGATTGGAGACAGGCCACTTAATGTGGAGGCGGAGGACGAGGTTCGAGAATGGAGATCTGTCCATGTGTCGTATTCCTCACCCCCCATGCCTACACCACCTTTCCCTGCTGGACTTCCATGCTCTGGGGACCCCTGCAATACAGGACCACCTCCCTGACATTGTCCCCGTCCGAGGCCTATGGGTCCTGCTCTCTTTCTGCTGATGCGACCCTTGGTCTTCAGATAGCGAGTGCCATTGTCTGAAGCTGCACGTCGCCTAGGTCCCTTACCCATTTTCCCACCTTCTGGGTTGAGCATCCACCAGGAGCTTTTCCCAGTTCCTTCGTTTTGCACCCGGATGAAGCGACTGTGAAGGGACAGATTGTGCCTGATTGAGTTCTGAAACAAGACAGAAAAAAAGGAGAGTGAAGAAGAGAGAAGAAAGAGAGAAAGAACAAAAATATATTTATTAACACCCAAGATAGCATGTACGTTTAAATTATTGCTTCTTAAGAAGACAAAGTCATGTCAAATTACAGCCAAACTATCAGAAAAAAAAATGAGTGAGATGGAGAGGAGAGTAAAGTAGGCAGGGAGAGTGAAGGACCAATCGATACCTCCCCTGACCAGCCTCTTCTCTCCACACGCATTCACTGAGTCATAATATGGACATGGGTGCAGCCTCCACATCAAACCATCACCAAGGTTACAGAAATGAATCACGCGAGGCAACCCAATCACAGACAGCCCATATCGATTGCAGGCTTCCAAATATGAGAGCCTGAGACTCTGAGAGACAGAGACGGCGAGGGAGGGGGAGGCATGATTTGACAGAAGATGTGGAAGGAATAAAAATAGAAGGTAACTAAATACTGGGGTAAGTCTTCTTGCAAGAGTTTTGGGGAAAGGGGTTACACAATAAGTCCCCTCACTCCCCTATTTAAGTGTCTAGCTTGTAAGGCTCCATAGAAGTACTTGGAGTCTGTGCAAACCTGAGGTGAGTTGATGAAATCTAAGTCAGCCTAAAGGAGAGCTCAGCAGGGACACACATGATCTCAGCTGACCAAGCTAATCTAAGTACGGCCTGTTCAACCAACATGTTCCTGTGCCCCTGTCATTATTCACACAATTTCCAGTTTTCTTTCCCTTTTCTGCCTTTTTTTATCTTTGTGGGATCGACCATTCTCTTCAACCTGCTCCTTGTACACTTTTTCCTCTTTAGAGATATCTGTCTATTTCTGCCTTGTTTATTACCTGCGCATAGCTCACAATCTCTGTCTCCTGATATCTCGAGCCGTTCTCTATCTTCATTCACTCCCCGCCTCCCGTCCAATTTACCTGCTCCCCATCCCATTCATCTCCCTCTCCGCGTCCCAGTGTCTCTTGATCACGACATTGCTCATTCCTTCTCTCTCTCCACATCCATCCTCTCTCAACACCTTACACAACTTCCACCCTCAGACCTCAATACCCCTTCCTCCTCCTTTTCTTACTTTCATTCATTCACAGTGAAAGGCGATCAAGTATCGGAAACAAACAGCGGGAGATGCAAATCTGTCTTCAGCAGGGGGCAAGCTTACACTTCACCCTTCAGCACAATACATATAGCAGAAAATGTTACCACCACCCCCCCATCCCCCCCGTCACAACATACAGAGTCGCATGGCTGCAAACTGGACAGCCGGCTAAAAGAGGTGACAGCTCTTTGATGTTGCAGTGTAATATGAAAGACACAGCATCCAGAACAGCAGGTAATGGGTTTCCCGCAAAATGTTTACAGGGGAATTCAGCTTTAAGTGGGTTTCAAATCAGTCTTGTATCCTATCTGCTACTATTCTCACTCATCCACACACTCATCCCCTCAGCATCACTCCTAACAGGTAATTTCATCCCATCCTCCACTCAAATCACGCTCTCTTCACAGACATGCAGACTGGATGGGAGAGATTTATGTTTTTTTTTTTTAAATCTCATATTCAGAAGCTGCTTTTCAAAACACCAGGCCGGCAAAATTGAACAAACTCGACGTTCAGCAAAGTATTAGACTGACGGCACTCCTCAGCCACCGCACGCTACGGAGCACAGACTTAATCAAAGCCAAAATTGAACGATGACGGCGTGTGAAACAGGCCACCGGGGGAGGCGACCTGCATCAGGTGATCTGAGAGCGGCACCCTGACAGGTTCCTCCACAACATGACGGCTCTGGCTGGGCGTAGCCATGGCAACAGAGTAAACCAAAGGAGGGAGAATTGAAGAAAGGGGAGGTGGTGGTGGGGAAAGGGGAGGAGGGGAGGCGGTTGATGCTGTTTGATGCTGCAGGCAACTCCAAACAGCCTTTTATCTGAGTCTGTCAGATTCCTGCTTCCAATCCACCAGGGAGGCTCAATCACCAGTAGTCCCAACGCCTCAGTACCTGTACCAAGCTGTGATTAGCGGTGTGTGTGTGTCTGTGCGCATGTGTGTGTGAGCGTGAGCGAGGAGTTAGCTTCTGTACAACTACCACAGCCACAATTATACCACAACTGCTGTTCCTTCACCTGCTGATACATTGCACAGTGTCATGATAAGATCAAAATGACATTTTAAAGGCTGAGAAGAAAATTTTTATTTTAAAACTGCTATAAATGAAAATATGATGGTTAGGTTCACCCTCCTACGCCCCAGTATAAAGAATTCTTAATGACAACACCATTGTCAGAACACAGGAGAGTAATAATGGTCTCATGAACCATCAACAAATAAGCAAATTATAACAGATGTAAAGTAATTTTAAACTTGATATATTGTGCTGTAGTTTCCTTGCAGCTGATTGAATCAAGACATGTGCTGCAAGGGTTGTTGTATTGAGAGGAACTTTGTCATATTTGTCCAAATATGCGTTTGATTGATTTTATATGTAGGATGCTGTAGCTGATGAGTGTAGCTTAAATAACAAAAAAACACCTCTGTAATATCACTTGCGTTGTCTGGAAAGCAAGTACACATTGAAATAATTGTGTAGCAGCACTAATTTGCCTGATATTTATTATTAAAGGGTGAATTAATAGATTTTCAGCCTTCCTTGCATAAAGTCATGCTGCCATTTTCCTTATGAGACGTTGGTATGGAAAAAGGTTTAAGCTAAGACTTAAGATTGCAAATTAAACTTCTACTCATGCTCGTATGGACATGTAAAACCCAAAAGCAAACTAAGTAAAGTAAGTCAAGTACGGATTGTTGTACAATTGTTGCCTGAATCCAAGCTGAGCTTAAGAGCATATTGTACCCATACTGTACTCAACCCAAACCCATCAAGCATATTTTATAAAGGGCATATTGCAAAGTTTACAAAGAGTTTGTGATGTATGTCTACTATTGGTCCTTATGACCAATAAACAAAGCGAAAGTTTGTTCTATTTATTTGTTTTGAAGTACAGTAATGCCCAGAATTACTATGTTTGACTACTATCATAATTATTATATTCAAACCTGACCCAAATGCTTCAGTGGGTGTTAGCAAACAACCAAAAATGGCCACAACATCATAAAAAAGACTTATCATTGACCAAATACAGTGCAAAATCCTCTGGTGTCAGCCTTTGGTTGGAGTGAAGACTGCAGGCTCTTAGCCTCCTGAGCCACATACTGTTCAGTAGCTGTCCACCCTTGCCTACGTCTATACATTAACTTGTCACAAAGGCTGAAAGAGGAGACAGCCGTTCCCTCTGCTTCCATCTTCTGCTAATGCAGTCTCCTGCCGACGGACAGAGGACGGTAACTGAATCCGTCCTCACGTCCTGCCTTTCTACAGGGAACCTGCTCCACTACTGTATATTCTACATAAATGGTGACTGAGTTTGACCACGACACTGCTGCTTTCACTGAGGCAGGGGATGGTCGGTCCAGTGGGTGGCTAATGGCCTGTGGGTGCACAAATCTGTCTACACACGGAACTCTCTTGATTCAAACTGCAAGGCAAGAATATGTGTGATCATCCAAATGGTGAATGTTTACATCACATTATATATGTTTATATATAGACATAGAGGTCCTGCTTTTTTGTGAGGAGCAACAGGTCACACAGAGGACTGTTTAGGGTGTCTGCCCTCAGAAAGGAGAGGAGTTCAGCAGTACAGATAGTGAGGGGTTAATGACTGACAGCTGGAGTGTGCATTTTAAGCTTAGTCAGCATGGCAAGTTCATCTGCCCTGGGGGTACAAATGCAGACAATCTGGGGATTCTCTCCACAGAACTATCAACTATGTCATTGTGTCCTTATCTGCATGCTGCACAAAATAAAGACATGACATGTGTCAAGTTCTGGATTCTTCAGAGACCTAGCAATTCTCCAACATGAGGTGCTTTTAACCATATGGTTTTCATCACCAGGGGAAGTCTGTGCGAGGTCAGTTACGTTTTCAGTATAACATTAAAAGCTAAAGTGTATAAATGCTTTTGTGGCTCTCTGTGGGTCTCTTTAATTGCATTCCTTTTTTTTTATCAATCCATCAATTTACTCTGATATAATTCAATAGCATTTCAGGTTTCATTTTTACACTTTTGATAAACTCCAGCCTCAAACTCTTCAACCAGAAACCAAGTAGCATTCCCCTTGACAAATATGTGAATAATTCCTATGAAACATTTATGAAGTTACCTTTAACATGCTCTTCCTGACATTACAGACATTACAGGAAATTCAATCCCATGCAACAGAGCCTCAAGAATATGTATCATAGTTGATAATTGATTTCCCTTAATGATTGTAGATTACTTTACATTGTAGTTGTTATTATTTTGTCCACTCCATTATCTATTAAAATAATGTATCCAAAAGCTCTTTTAATTGGTCAGAAACTGTGCCATCTCTTCAGCTGTGTGCCAACATCCTCCATTTCAGTACAGCAATAACAGAGCAGTGGCTAATTTTCTTGATTATTATTATTTACAACCCCCTTGTCCCTTTATTATTCTGGGTTAGCTAGGAAACGCTAATTACATCTATTGCAAATTATCCAGTTTGAGTTGCATAGCAACGGGAATGATGTAACCCACTGCACCTTTTCCCTTTTACTGTCTCTCTTTCTCTGAATGGAGCTCTGGGTCTGAGTAGAGAAAAGGCTCCATTTTATTCACGCACAATTAACATTAAAACTGCATATGTGGACGACACATTTTCACAACCTAGTACTGACCTGATGTTTGAATCACATCATATTTGGTGTTTTCTGGATATTTTGGTACACACAACTTCAGCATATCCTCTGTGTTTCACAACTTAATACGTGTTATGATCACCACGGTGTCCAAGTGCACAAAAGACTCAAACACACATACAGTACTTGTATACACCCCCACCCACCCCACCCCAAACTGGCAATCATACTTAATCCCTCTCCAGCCTGAGTAATCCTCGACAATCCAAGGCTAATCCTGGTTAATTCTGGGCACTCCTCAGCTGGGTTTCACCCTGAAACCACAGAGACAGGGTGGGGATTGGTCGGATCATGGCGATCGAGGGTGGGCGAGGCATTGATAGACATAATTGGTCGGACAGTTACTGGGAGCCAAGAAAAACAAGCACAGGTTTTCCTAAATGTCCGGATTGACCCTCCGCACGCTACATCGTAGCCTGACTTTTGTCACCGGTTGTCCTTGCAAACATGTTTGTCACCAGAGATTGGCTGTGTGAATATGAGAACCTGAGCTGGGAAAAGTATTGACCTTTTTTATGAAATTCAAAGAAAAATAAATTGCTTGAATAAAACGAGGAGCAGGATATACGGGCTATACAGTATGAGCCATTCCATTGTCGGGGCTTTTGACAAGTCATTAGGCTCTATTCAATCAGCTCAACCTACTGAGGCTCCTGGCTCAATTCTTCTTAGCGGCTATTGATCCTGATTCCAAAACGAAGCACTTAAGATGCCTTGATCAAGCCGCTCCTTAATCTAGCGTTAAGGAGATTGAGACCTTTTCACCCGATGTCTCAGACAGACTTATTACTTTGGCACAAGGGTACAGTGGCAGTCAGAGGCGCACTTCACTATCACAGCCACAGTTTGGGTTTTATAGTCTGTTTAAGCCCCTGCGGCGCAGAGCAGGCGGCGGAAACACTTTTACTCGCTGGCATTTCAAAAAAGGTGTCAATATACACAAAACCAAGGGTGTTAATTAAGCAATATGTCACTAACAGGGGTGATATGGGGATGCACGGTAAAAACAAGGAAGCCTTTACAGAGTTTGGAGGCTCCGCTGTTTGCGCGTTCAATTGAGTTTGCACATGAAATCTACAGGATGTGTGTGCGTTTGAACCAGCAGTATACTCGCGAGAGCGTGAAAGCCGAGGCAAAAAGGAAACTGATTTACCTTTTGCCGCAGCTCTGTCAGTTGAGAGACAGGGAACAGGCTGCAGAGGAGTTCTGCTCCTGGACATTTTTATAGGCTGCTTTTACCTTTCTATTCTCACAGGAGAGACGTCTCTTGGAGGAGACTCTTTGGAGAATTCAGCAGAACATCATGTAGTGGGTTTTATGGAGCTTTCTGCTTCACAGTTTAAGGAGCCCACCTCTAATTTATGACGCATTCCACAGCACATTGAAAAGGAGGGAAGTGTTTTAAATTCCATGCCGCGCTCCATTATATGTGGTCCGGCGCAATCCCGCTGAGTGTTGTGGGGATTGTTCGACGCCGCCTTGTTGAGAAGTAGTGGGACTAGGCAAAGCCGTTTTCTCCCCTTGCTCTACCATTATTTATTAATCCATTTCACACAGCCAGGAGTCATTATACACGGTCCTGTCAATGGGTATCTCTCTATGCCACGCATTTATTTGATAATAAGCAAGAGTGGGGGAGAAGATAAAAGCGCTGACTGCGTTCATTGTGGAGCGTTTTCTGCAGGCGGGGAGACTTAAATGAGAGCAGCCAGGCTCTGTGTGGGAATGGGTCTCGTCTGCTAAGCCTGTCTGGAGGCAATCGATGGAAATTAGTCAACGCTAAAGATTCACTTCCTGTGACTGATGTCACGGGCAGCGCTTGTCTCTTTGAAGGCAAATAAAGAAGTGGGAGGCTGAAGGATTAGTGGGGTTAGAGAAGGTGTGAGCATGCGTTTGGGTGGGGGTAAGCTGGGAAAAGAAAAAAAGGATGCTATTCTTTTGGCGGATGGGAGAAAAATTGTCAGAGGATGCAGAGGACAGCGGTGTAGCCAGGAACATTTATAGGCCACAGTAAGGAACTTGTGTTTAAGGACAGCAGTGATGATAAGGATGTGCAGTCACACATTTATAGGAGTAGTGGTGCTATGTTTATAACATCACAGTGTGGAGAGCAGCAAATATTAAAGTGTCATTTAAGAGCCATGCCGTCTATTTACTGACTGTATTATGAAATGGTTTAGGTACAGTCAAGGACCACATACAAATTCAGTAACATGAACATTTTAAGAGACTGAACGAGATATTTGAGGAGGTTAAAACAAAGAACCACGTGAAAAGGAGGGACTGTTCTCATAAAGGTGGTTCATCATGGTGTTGCAGAACCACTAACCCCAAAGATTCAATCTTTTCCGCGTGAGGGATGAATGATCGTGTTACCACTGCTAGCAGCAATTTCAGTTGTGTCAGTGGCTGTGGCAACACCGTCTGAGTTAGTGTCTGCAGCAGTTGTACTGAGCCCACCCTCTGAAAGGTACACCAGTTAACTCCTCAAAGTACAGCCCAGGGACTAGAGACAGCCCTGAGGCAACAGAAGGCCTTTCACTGGCCCTTACTCCCCGTGGAGCTGCACAAGCTCATGGGGGAAGACAGACAAACAAGCCAGGGAAGGAAACATAAGACAGGTGGAAAGAAGCAGAGAGGGAGCCATTGTCTGGGGCAAACCTGAGAGAAGTAGATGGGGGGGGGAAGAGCCTGAGGGGCCAGGAGTGGACAGCAAGCCCAAAGCCCTTTGGAGATACCTCTAATTGGAGATGCCGGCCTGTCGAGCCAATGGATGGACATAAGGAACCAAGTGAAGGCAGGAGAGCCCCGGGGGCAGGAGAAGAGGGCAGATAAAAATAGAGCGGGCAGATTAACGAGCATCTGAAAGCGGGGCAGGGGATCGGAAAATCCTCCCTGCGTGCCAAAGAAGCCCAGTCCTCAGCCAGCGGCCAGCTATGTTAAGATGGACACCAAAGAGACGTGAGTGATGCTTCCTTCCTGTTGGACTTACATCACGATCACCACAACGGAAGAGAACATATCCTGCTCCCGGACTTTAATCATATGTTGATCAAGTCCTAGTAGTAAATAGGGCAAAATTTCAGCATTTTGTTTTCTTATTACAAAAGAACCTTCTGTAAGTGTAAAGATCTTTTTTTTCTTCTTCACCATTATATTACTGTTTTTATTCCATATTATAACTTTAAATACTATAATAATGTTTTATCTACATTTCAAGAGTGATTGTCTGGAGCCTGTTTCTCATGCAGTCACCAAGAAACATCTTCTTTTTTTTCCCCCCTAATTTACCGTAATAACGTTAAATACAGTTTGTCACCTTCACCTTTGACTCACACGCACACGGAAGAAGTCACCTCCGCGGCTGTGATTTCCATCCGCCCCCTCTGGGAGCTTTCACACGCCAGGTGGAGGATCGTGACACCTATGGGAGCCAAAGGAGAAGCTGAGAAAGGCCTGATCACACCTGCCGCTGGGTCCCAAGAGAGAACCGCCTACCTTAACATTCAGCTGTCACATCCATCCACACATACATAACCACAGTGACACCTCCAACAAATGCACCGATCCGCCGTCAGACGCTGATACAGTGGCAGAAAAACACAATACGAGATACTCTGAATAGCGCGTTAATAATTCGCAGCGAATGCTGGGAACTGGACAGACGAGAATTTCCTTACAAACACCAGACACAGATTGTTACAAGAATAACAACGATCTCTTGTGTTCAAATCATGAGTTCAACCTTTGGCCTTTTGTTTTAAACAGAAAGCTGTAGCCCTGAATGAAGAACAGCTTCCTGAAGAAGCGGTGATCCACTCTCCGTCAAGTGCCTCTGCCTCTATTATAAGTTTGTTTGATTTAGTCGAGAGTAGCACTGAAATACAACTTAATCATGACCATGAGTATTCAACACTTTGAACTGAATATTCATTGTACTTTGAAAAGAGACAGGCAGTGTTAAACATTCAGAGCTGGAGTACCACTGCTCGAAAACTGCTACTTAACGAAAGCATCTAACCACCAGCTTATGTTTTCAACTCTTAGCCACACTGGGCTGCCATTTTGTTTCACCGTCACCATTCAGGCTGACGTTGGGCTTGTTTTAGCTGTTTTTATGCAGGAGAAAGCAGAGTTTGTTTTATTTTCCTCCACGACCATTAGTTACTGGATATCTTACGTCTTTTTGAGAACACATAAACCGAATGAAGAAATTATCTACTAAAAAGAAGTTAAAAGAAGAAACAAAATCACCCCACTGACTGGGGATGAGTTGAAGAAGGGAAGGGACTGCGAAAATACAGATTCTAGAACAAGTTTGAGTTGTTTGAATGTTATGTTTGGATAATAGAAGGGAAAGAGAATGATTAATTTAAATCAATCAATCAATTAAAAGTAAATAAGTGATCTTAATGCAGCACAGCTCAAAGACTACAGCTTCCCCAGCATCCAGCCATGTGAACGCCTTGTAAAGACAAGTCATTTTAAATGAAACTTGAAAACCTATTTTGTCATCTTATGAGAGTATTCATCTGTCTCTGTCCATGTGTCAGTGGTAATTGTCTGGCACGATTGTTTATGCAGCTTACAAAGCTCTCATTGGCACAACTGAAGCAGCCATTAACGAGCACGACTGCAGAACCAGTTCAGTCCCTGAAATAAGTGAAGTTGTGGGAATTGAATCTAAGATCAGGGACCAGGCTACAATGTGGCTTGCAACGCACAATCTGTATCACCAGGATCGTCACGATGACCTCACGATGAAAGCAGCACTTCTCAAGACAAAGTGTTTCCACACATCGGTTTGGACTGACTAATCTATCATCATCGGTTTCATCTTTAATTGCTTCTCAGTAACCTGATACCTGCTTTGGATCCCACACTCACATACCAAGGCTGGACAGGAATAATAATGGAAGCTAATTTATGGGAATTACACACGCTCATTTCCTACAATAAATACTTCACAGTACTTTGATTCAATTAGTCTTTTGTTATTTGGCCAGTGTTGGAGACACTCTTCAGATACTCAGGGGATTGTGACTTTTTTTTTTTTTTCACAGGAAATGATTTTTGCCAATTCACACTGTCACACTTGCTGAGGACTCACATTTCTTTTAAGAAAAACACATTTCTCATCACACGTGCTCCTTTGAAGTATGTTCATTTTCAAAGACAAAAAGAAGAGATTTTTTTTTTTTTAATGTAATGTGTGTTGACTGTCACTATATTGGATGCATCTCTATTGAGTGGATGCAATCTGGGAAATAGAGGGTAAATGACTAGAGAAAACATGGGAAGAAAGGCTGCACAAGACATGCATTGAGCAGGACTTCTAACCCTACGTTATTAATTGACATCACAGCAGAAGTCAAACCCCACTCTGACAGCGTGCATATCACCTTTGCAGAGACAAAGACACACACACTCACACACACACCCACACACACACACACACAGATCTCATGCTTCACTAGCATGGCATGCTGGGCCGGCTCATTACTACAATGCCAAGCTACTAGTTGCTAAGGAGACCTGAGGGAGAGGGAGGGTTCCTGTTGCCATGGCAGCATGCCTGCATCCTGCCAACTGTCTTCCCCCACGAGACCTGACCATCGTAGACAGGGAGCCAGAGCGAGGGAGAGACCGAGGAAAAGTGAGGGAAAGCAGAGTAAGGAGAGAAAGGCTGGAGGGAGTTACGGTTAAGACGCTGAGAGAGACGGACTTATAAAGATGCCTGCAAGGAAGCAGTTCGCTGGAGAACCGCAGAGACTGTTAAAGTAATGCAGGAGTTAAATTGATGGGGTGAGAGAAAAAAAATCTTACATGCAAAAGAGGCAACATGCATCTCACTTTTTAGTGGCGGATATGATCACTGCCTGGTCAACCACAACTAGAACCAGGCATTTCCAAAGACACCAAAAATTAAAGTACGTGTCCTGAACCCAAACCCTTTCTTGAGTCCCATAATGCCACACATGTCCCAAAGTGAACTGCCCGCCCCTTGGCTCTTACTAACGCAAGCAGAAGATCTGACAGAGCACATTTTGGACTAGCATTCACAGAGCCCATCCGTCATGGAAAGAAATCTGCTTTGGTGAGAGTGAGCAGTAATGAACGACGCATGGGAGGGAGAGAAGAGGAGAAAGAGAGAGGGAGAGCATCTGGGAGGGATGAACCGAGAGAGATTAAACTGATTGCGAAGCGCAGAAGATGAGCGAGGAAGAGGTCATTCAAGGCAAAAGAAGGAAGACGTTCTCAGACTTGAACTCAAATTACCTTCATTGGTTTCCAAGGACAATGAATTGTTTCCATCCTCTATTTCTCTCTCACTGTCACCGTCTCACACTGCTCCCCTCCTCCCCCAGCTCTCGCCTTGTCATCTGTTTCTTCTTCTCTTTCTGACTTCATTGGCTCCTATTAAATCATTCTTTTTATTGCCCGGGACCAGTTCGTCACACTGAACATCTTGTGCATCGGGGGAGCTATATTGCAAAGCTACAGTATATTAAAACACCTAAGGCTCCTCTCACCACCTTCTACCACGCAGGTAGAGTTTAGTTACCTGATCTGAACTCTGTCACAGTAGATAACAATACAAATGAGTGTGAAACTCCAAATCATTGCCAGGTGGTCAAAAGGTCAGTGTAATTTTTATCAGTATTCACCATCAACTATGCAGAAACATGCAGAACCTCTCCCCGGGAACATTGAGTGCTAAAGATTCCAGGAGGTAATTGTATTTTGTTATTATTTTAAACTCACAGAACATATAATGTATAATGTGAAGTACGTCTGTTTTGCGCTGTTGAACTGCCATTTATGGGCTTGGGTGCCACACATCAGCTGAGTTCGGCTGGGTTCAGTGGGGTTTGTGTCTCAGCCTGGCGACTGTAACACACACATGCAGCACAGAGCATATTCCCACATACTTTTGCCTCCAACCAGTTCCATGCAATGTGCAAATACACTGTAACTGTCCCAACCAATTCAAAGGGCCCCTCTCCATCTCCCTCACTCTGGTTTTGATCACCCCCCCCCCCCCCTTTTTTTCTGTCTGGTTCTCATTGCGAGGGAATGTGGCGTCTGTCTCATTGTCACAGACGCTGGGAAACAAGAAGCCTCATCACCCTCATCTTTATCTGATGCTCTCCTCATCCCTCCTCCTCTGTCTCTTTCTCTCTCGCTCGCTCTCTCTCTCTCACACACACACACACACATACAACACAAACCACACAGACATGGCTTTATTGACTTATTCATGCATGGGTTTGTTTCGGGGCAGAGCTCCTGTCTGCCAGTCTGACAGACACCCCATGAACCCTCGAGACTCCCCTCCCTTCCCCACCTCTCCATCTACACATTCAATCACATCCTCCCCCCTAAAAGCACTCCTCTAACCCGAGCAGGGCACAGGGAGTACTCGCAGAGCAACCGGGGTTCACTCAGGTTTCTCCTCCATAGTTTCCCTCCTCCTCCTCTTTAGTTGTTACTTCTAGGGGAAGGTATGCCCACATTTCCCAGAACAAAGACAGCCCAATTAAGTCAGTTTGAGTTAAGGTCTGTGTGGCAGAGAAGGATCGGAAGCGAGGAAACTGAAGAGAGAGCGCGCCAGCATAGGAGCAAACAGTGAAAAGAGGGGAAGAGAGAGACAGTCTAACAAACTGGGAAGAGGGGGGTAAAAAGAAAAAGAGGAGAAAAAAAGAAGAGCGCAAGTCACTTTGTAGCGGAAGCGGGTCGACTTCGTTTTTAGCTCCTCAATGGGAGACTATGAAATATTAATAACTGCTCCAGCCATATACTTCAGAGGCCTATGGTAAAACTTAAAGTCTAATGAGACGCCGCTCATGAATTGCTAATGGGGATCCTGGAATGTGTGTTTTTTGTGTGTGTTTGAGTGTCTGCACATCAGCGTATGTTTCAGTAAAAAGGGGGGTGGGGGTGTGGGTGGGGGGGTCAAGCTGAGCTGAGGGGTGGAGTATAGCGCAGCGTTCCGTCTTTCAAAGAGTAGACGAGAAACTTCATTAGAGACTTTAAGTTCTCACTGCAGCACATCTAAGTCCTGCCGTGTTTTCTTGAACTGAGAAAGTAACTCGGCTGCTCTCAACAGTCCAAGCACAGCTGACAAAGTTGGAAACCGTTCCGTTAATTGAAACAAAATGGAAATGGATTTAGTTTTGTTTTTGTAGGGGGTTTTGTGTGTGTCTGTGTGTGTGTCAATCTTTTGTAACATCTTCATTCTTATATTTATGCTTAGGCTTATGTGTAAATATCCAAAGTGCTCAAATTACATTGTCCCTTTTAGATCCCTCCATGATGCCCGACCTTCAATCCATGTGAAAACTGATAATGGCTTTACAATAAATTTGTATAACTTTTTTTTCCTTCTGACCAATGACCAAATTGTACAGTGTGCAGTGCAGCGGCGACCAAATTGTAACATGCTGACAATTATATATAAAAATTATTAATATTTACCACCTTCACTGTCTTAGCGCCACATGTTATCAGGCTGCTAACAGTAAACACAGAGTACAGCGGAGGCAGATTAGGATCAGACTTATTTCAATTCAATTCAATTCAATTCAATTCAGCTGGATTCAGTTCAATTTTATTTATATAGATCCAATTCACAAGGCACTTTACAAGTAAGGTTTAAGACCTTAAACAACTAAATCTTGATCATAATTGAGGTACTGGACAAACGTTCAAGAGTTCATCCTACAGCAGAACATGTGTGGATGAAATTCTGTTGCTGTTAAACTAAAGGTTGTTGAGGCACTGAAAACCATACAAACACTAAAGAAGAAACTGGAGTACATTAAGCTTCAACTTGTAAATTGTGGCAATATAACCCTGTAAAAGTACAGTAGGATGGAATAGCCGAGTTGTAGTGGACTGCTACTACTAGTACATCACTTTTATCAAAACCAGATTTTTTTCATGTAGTGCAGAAGTCCTGGGCCTTCTGGTCTAACATGTGCCAGAGCCGCGAGGCCTCACAAAGCCTTGTTTAACCTCATCTGAGTTTAATGGCAGACCTGAGCTATCGGCTGGGGCACTGTGGGCCACGTGCAGGCTGGGACTTAGAGGAGCCCAGGGGTGTCGCCCTGCATAAAAGTATTGCTTAGTGACCTCATTTCTTTTGAAACACGTATGTGCAGCAAATGCCTAAACCTGAATAAGTGCATGTTTTTCACTGGTTCATAATAGATTGATAACATCTAACTATCAATACCATGCAGGATTACTATGGGAATAAATTGTCCTGAATTGATTCGAATAAGCTATTTTGATCAAATTTCCATATGCATGAATGTTTATTATTAGTAAGGGCCAATTAGTAATTAGGAGCACAAGCAGCAGGAGAACACAGAGTTAGTGCTTGAGCACACGCTAATGAAAGAACAGAAAGAGTTTCAGTTATTTTACTGAGAAAGTAGGCTATCCACAAGCAGCAATTTGGAGGTGTTGCTAAATATGTGAAGTGGCAACGATTTATTTCCGAGCACCACTGGAGTGTTTTCTGCTTCAGCCTGGCACCCAAATGTGTGCTTAAATACATTTAATGCTAAAAAAACAGAGACAACTTCACATACAGTGCCAGTAGGTTTATGAAAAGTTGACTCACCGGCTTTACTGAATGTATAATAAGGTTTCATCAGATAAACTGCAGTAAGGTAAAGTAACTTGAAAGTAAGAAAGAAAAAAGTAATTCAAATGAAAAATGCTAAAAAAAATTTAATTTGGTATAATATAGAACATGAAACACACTTTTAGTTTACATATTCTGCAAATAAAATCATGTTGCTAATATTCATTAGTACACTGCAGAATATTAGCAACATTTTTCATTTGAGTAATATATTTCCATACTTTTCGCAAGTAAAAAACTATTTTCTCACACTGGAGGAATTGCACTAAGATGTGAAACTTTCTATTCAGTCTGTCTGATTCAGTGTGTTGTCATTTGCATAAAAATGCATGGATGTTCTATAAGCATGTTCTCGTATAGGGCAGGGGAGGGGCGCTGTCTGTGGGGTCTGTTTGTGTGTTAGTTATCTGCTGCTACATGTACAGTATGTCTGCATATATGTCTGTTGACATGCGACTGAACAAATAGGTGCAATTTGTTAATGTAGCTCAATCTATCTCACCGTGGCTGCTCTCGCAGGTGAACGTGTGTGTCGCATATGCATAGTAAATATGTAGAGTTGGGATGTGTAGGTGTTGTGTGTGTGTGTGAGGGGGTGTGTGTCTGAAGGGGAGGAGGGGTGCAGCCTTTCCGCATGAGTGGGGCTGTCAGTGGGCATCAGTCAGCCAGGCAGCGACAGGCGGAGCAGATCATTAGCGGAGACGAAGAGGGGAAGGGAGAGAGAGGGAGAGGCAGAGTGGGGAAGGTGAGGGAGAGCAGGGACAGCGCAGGGAGGGAGGCCTCAGTGTCGCGTCTTTAATATCTGTCTTGCAAAAATGACACACACACAGGCCGTATGCTGCTCAGTCACGTAACACCTTACAACTATCCTCCGTCCTCCCATCAACTCCACAGCTCAGTGTTTTATGATAACATTCAATCCTGCTCAATGTTCATGTCAAATTATATTCCAGGCATCTAGTTTGATCTTAATGAGGCATTAATGTAATGTAGCATTTAAGCTACCAGGAATATTAAGACAAAACTCCACTAAAACTGAGACTGTAATTAATAAAGCTGCTGCTGCTTTCGCCAAGTGCCCTGGTTTCCTCCTACAGTCCAAAAACATGCAGTCAGGTTCTGCCTCCACATGTGGTCCCGCCTCTCACCTGATTGATAGATAGACCCCAGCAGAACCTTACAATGACTAAGTGGAAGTGAGTGAGTGAGTGAGTGAGTGAGTGAGTGAGTGAGTGAGTGAGTGAGTGAGTAACAGACTGACTGACTGACTGAGTAAGACTGCTTTACATTAATGAGGGTGGGAGACATACTCTGATAATCGACTTTTAATCCCAGCTAGGGGTCAAAGTAGTCCTGGATTAATTATATTTACCCATAATTATTAATCTATTAACCATTGCTAATATTACCAGGAGGTTCTGTCTTACACTGGAGCCACTGAAAGAAGAAGTAGTCATCATCTGCAAGAATGTGTTCTATGTGTGCTTCTATAACAATGAGTGCATAAGTAATAGCTATAACTAAAGCATACAACACATGCAGAAGGAATGAATGAATATGAATGAATAGTTTTTATATTGACAGTCTCTCTGTCCTTGAAATACAAGTAATTTGTATTCCAGTAAACCTAGAATATTTGACTAGATGTAATCATAAGTAAATGTATAAACATAGACATTATATATTAAATAATATTAGCAATAGAAAATATGAATGTGACACCAGTGGTACCTATTGGACAGATTATTATGTCAAAATGTGATTTATTAAATGGGGAAGTAATAAATATGTCAGATAAACCTGATAAAATAGAACAATACATTAACTAGCATTAAATAAAAAAGTAAAGTATTAAGACCTCAAGCAGGCTTAAAAATGAATCTAAGTGTAATGATAAAAAACACATTCCTTCAGAAACATCAGTCACTCTCCTGAAGATCAATTCGTCCAAACAAATGTCTCCGGTTTTGTTGCCAGGACCAGTTCAAAACGAATGTCTTAAAGTTGTCTGTTGGAAACAATGCATACGATAAAAGCCTATTAACACCATCCCAGTACAGTATATTTTTGTGTAACCTTATTCATAACGGCAGCCAATTAAACAGTGCACAAAGTCCTCACTGGGCCTCATTACAAAACACAACCTACCACAACGTTGACTGTTTTGGGAAACACTTTGAAATAAAAAAGGGTGTATTATGTTTTGTCTAGATCCATGTGCTCATTAGCTAACAGGGTTATGCAGAGATGAGAAAAGAAACATACTTGTGTAATCCCATAAAGTGTCACATGAGAATCAATTATCATGTGTTCTCAATAAATTAGCACACATGCAAATTGTGCTAAAAAATAAAATATGACCTCCGGCGTGTGTTTAGCAACACCAAGCAACCAGGGACTCCCTGCAACCTGCAGACTTTGACAAGAAAGACATATTTTTTATTTCACACCATGTGTAACTAAGTTGGTCTCCTCCTCCCCTCGACTCTACGCTGTATAAAAGAACCTTGTTTAATTCCGCCGCTCTCCTCCACCGTTTTACATTTTGCCCTTTCATCGCTCGCCGGCTGGGCCCATAACTTATCTTTTAGTGCTTCTTCTTGCGGTGACCACCTTCCGCTCAACAACACCATTAAACAGGCAGATTAATGCCGCTATTAAATCCACACATCGACTTCGGTGGCACTCATCAAAGACAGTATATATGACCGGGATTTGATGAAGTCAGACTTTCACAGGGCCAATAAATCAGTTAGGGAGCCACAATCTAACACTCTTCAAGGTAGAAGCAGGCCAAGGAGGAAGTAGATACTGGACAAATAACACAAAGTTACATTCATGCACATGGTGCAAACACTTAATTTCTATAAGAAGAATGTCAGTGATTATAAGAACTAACCAGCTAATTTATTGGCCATAAACCATTGGGTTGACCCACTGACATTGACCTCTATTGAGCCAACACCCCAACCACCATCACCACAGCATTCAGGTATAACTCATAACTGAATTACAATCAATAAGATTTGTACCAATATGTACCAATAAAGCAGACATAATTGGAGATCTCTCAAAAGAGCCTCATTAAACTGTGTTTGAAGCAAATATCTGAGCTCTGATGAAAGAGAGCAAGAGCGCGAAATATATTCTAGCAAAATGTTTAACATTTTAAGACTTGTCATTCATTTCAAATGGTTTCATTTTTCCTTCAAAGCTGTTAAGAGCTCGGTTTGCAGCTTGCGAGTTGTGTGGCAAGTAAAATGTCAGGTGAGGTTGTATTGAAGTTTAGTTATGGCATCTGGACTCCTTTCTTCTTAGGTCAATACTTTTGGCCGCTATTCAAGTAGCTTCATCCGTTTCTGAGAAATCTTGGCTGGAGGTCACAAATTTGGAACACGTTTGGAAATGGACTGTACCATTGACAGGGAGTAAGACTGGACCGTCAGACCAACCTCTGCATTTATGAACTTTGATACACACGGAAGGAGCAATAACTCCCAATTACACCTCTAAAATCTATCCTGGCACCACAGTTGGACCATCAGAGAGAGCTGACACTTTCCCCACCACTGATGACTTAACAGCTATTAGGTGAAGCCTGGAAAAAGACCGCATCCTAACCACCAGGCTGTCAAGACCTGTGGCTGCCCTAAAGGAGGAGTTACTGTACACCTCCCCCTTCCTTTATCCACCTAATTATTGAAGTGAAACTAACCTGGAGGATAAATCTGTCAACTTTTCTCAGGCTGATGAAGCTACTTGGATGAATAGTAGAGTAAACTATTCAAGTCCACTGAGGTAACTCCTTTATGTAAGTACAGTATAGGCATCTAATAACGCATCTCCTCAGGAAATCAAATGTTTCTAAAGCTGTGAAACTGTCGTTTATTCTGTCTAGGTTTTCTAATTAGTGACAAATCAACCTAAACAAAAAATCCACCAAACAGAATTGACCTTGCAGCAGTTTTTTCAATTATCTGTATAAAACTGTAGCTTTATTTGTATCCATTAATTGTGCACCACAAATAAAAGGAGCCAATTCTCCACATGCCAGAGGTGGTTGCTATGACTCAGTGGCAAAGTAAGTGAATTCACCTTTAAGAGAGTCATTTTAAACCACAGCAGTTATGTGAGATGAGGGTCTGCTCCATAGCAGAAGAATAAATCAAGCCCTTCTATTGGTGACCAAACATACTGTGGACCTAGTGCCAAGCTGGGTCACTGCTGGCCACGGTTGAAATATTATCCTCATAGAACTTTCCAACATATCCATTTTCTCTCTTGAAAGTGGGACTACAATACTCAAAAGTACATCTAAATCTAATAAATTCAACCGCACACAGACTATTGTGGATTAAAGTGCAATTTTTACAGAGGAGGACTTCATCTACAGCCTCAGATTTGAATTTCTTTGAATGAGCTTGAAGCAGTGGATGGCGAGAGAGAAAGAGAGGCGTGGGATGGCGGGGCAGAGTTTACATTACAGCAGCACGAGGAGGGACAAAGACAGAAGGGTTTACAGGAGGTGGGAGTGGGCCCGAACAACAGAAAGAGAGTCTGGAGTTCATTCGAGGCTAGCTGTCGTCAAGTACGGCGTCAGGCATCGCACGGGCAGAATGCTAAACGCCGAGTTCTGAATCCTGACCTATTTTCATCAAACTGACACAGAAATCCACCGAGAGGCCGTCTTACACTGCTAACCTCTGTCTGCCGCCTGGACCGCCCTCAGCAAGCCGTCACACACACACACACACACACAGTACAATCTGTACATACAATAATGTAAATCTGCTTATCTCTGATTTAAAGTAGTTTAATACAATTGAATTATAATCTTCAAAATGAGTGCAGCTACTCAGCTCCAGTTTGAAAGACATCCATTGTAAGTTGTCCAAATATGCCGTTGCACTGATGAATATTCATTAACGAAAACACTCGTCCTGACCCTTCTTTGAGCCGACAATAGACAGTAGGCATGTTGTTCTTTTTCTGTGTCGGTGGCTCGCCTTGACATCGTTAGCAGACACCTCCCAGAGTAAAGCGCAAACACTGCAAATGATTCTGCTCTTAAGACACTAATGGCTTTTATCAGCTATGATAAAAGCACAATTACAGACATCTTTAATGAAAATAGATTCGATTGCCAGCAAGGGAATGTGACTTGATTGATGCTGAACATCACCTGAAGTACACTAAGAACAATGCGCATTAAGGGTGATTGATAGTACTGTAAAATGATACAGTGTAGTTTTTCACTAATATGCTCAGTTCAACACTTAATTGAACCAAAAACATGTAATAATTTTCATAGATAGATAGATTGTTTACTTATTATTTGAATATTTTCACATTTTGCTACTTCATACAGTATTTATGAAGTATATATACTTTAAATTTCTGAAGCAAATATCACCTTATTATTGCTACTTTGCTATTAACTTCATTAGTTACCAGTTTGTTTTCAGTATTTTGTATAAAATACTGTAGAAAAAAACGGACTTTATAGATGTAATAATAGAGCACCAATAATTATTCAGTGATATGATAAGGAATTCTTCATAAAACGTACTTTACTTTGGCCACTCCAGATATTTTTGTGCTGCTAAACTGTACTTTTAGTTTGTTTACTGACTTACTTACTTACTTACTTACTTACTTACTTACTTACTTACTTACTTACTTACTTACTTACTTACTTACTTACTTACTTACTTACTTACTTACTTAATGCAGAACTTTGCTGTAATGATACACGTTCTAAAGCAGTGTGCTTACAATAATATTTGGTCAGTTCCTCAATTTGGGAGAGATTTTTCTGGTATGATGAGAAGTGGCTCCAGTTTAACTTAGTTCCAGTGAAGAGTATCACAACATACAGTTTTGCCTTGTCTGTATTAAAACAGGGTCCGTTATTGTCTGAATAGCCTTGAGCAATCATACATGATTTATATACTCCATGGTGATCTTGGTGTTTGGCGTATTAAGGGCCTACTGTAGCTTGTTTTCATTTTATCAAAGTGCTCATGTGTAATTATTACATTCACAGCATATCAGTTTACCAGTGATTGTCCATGATCGGGCTACACCTCAGCACCAGCCGGGGCACTATTGGTATAGCATAAATACAAAATATGCTCTAGTATACATATCCTACTCATAAATATTATGCAGGCATACGTGCAGTACTTGAGCAGCTATAGCTCAGTGTGAATAAAAATGTATTAATCATGTGAAAAGCTATTCTTATAATATGTGAAGTACCTTGTTAAAACAAGAGACTGATTAATAGCAGTAACACGCTGCTGTACTGTTTTCCTGCTTGCATTTGAGGTTTACTCATACTTACATCATTTTACATCATTGCACAAAAACATAACAAATGAAGGATCAGTTGTAATAATAGGGCACCTGAAATGATTATGAATTATTACCACGCTATAAAAAGGAGAGTCTAAAAATATAAAGCAGGTATGGTTTAATCATCAAGACACCCAGAAAGCCTTGGTACAGCAGAACCATAAACACTGATATGCTCCAGGGGATCCGTTATCATCGCTAGATTACATTTGTCCAGTACTTTAGTTTATACCTGCAGTATCATCACGGTAACATACTACTACACACACATTGCTTCAGATAATTCCTCAGTTAAACAAGCCCTCGCCAACGTTCCTGTAGGTGCACGGTAAAAGTCTGGTCTCCATTTATCCTGTCTGGATGCATTAACAGGGTGAGAGCAGCGTTTCCAATGCCGATATCCGTGGTCGGCTTAACGAAAGCATTGCTGCAGTTAATTGTCGTAACAACTGTGAAAAATTACCAGACAGAAAGTAATAGGAAGTTACCCCCTCCAACCTAGTCACTCCAAATGTGCTCTGCATGGCTGAATGTAGTCATGGCATGAAGTACAACTACCTGTGGGAAACCTCTAGGACCTTCACAGTGAACGTGGAGTTCGTTGGGTTTTCTGTAAGGTCTTAAACGTTGAAGTGACTTTTGTTGAGATTCAGCGCTATATAAATAAAACTGAATTGAACTGGATTGAACTGAGAGTTTTACCCGCCAGTGGCATTTATCGTAGCGCTACCGTCCTACTGATTACCCACCATCAATCTTAGTTTGCCGGGCCATCTAACAGGAGAAAGCCCTCATGAAGATCCAATTAAAAATGTAAGTGACTCATAATAGGAGCACATGCCTGACCTCGGAGTCGATGGTCTGTGATGGTCATATGCTTAGAGTAAGATCTATCTACTCATGTCCAAATGTCCATTCACCTGCTCTCGCTAAAGATTCAAACCTGATCTCATAGAGGGAGAGACCTGAGGTCGAGCAGAACCAGTGGGGATGTATGTAGTGTGTGTGTGTGTGTGTGTGTGTGTGTGTGTGTGTGTGTGTGTGTGTGTGTTCATGTGTGCTTCAGACAGGAGGGGGAGTGACTTTGAGAGTGTCTGAGAGGCACATCCTGCCTGCAATTAAGGTGGAATCAGAGAGAGATCTGCGCTGCTTTGATAATGAGCCTCATCTGAATTATTAACTAGAGCTGTACCCCCCAGACGTGGACTCCCATCAGGCCTAGCTACACAACAACAAGAGCAGATGTACGCACACACACACACACACACACACATTTACAGAATCTTCAGATCCATACAACCCTCTATCAAACCCATTTTAGTAAGACCTCAAAAAACTAATCCCATTTGCAGTAAAATAAGGGCAACACATTACTTGGAGTGGTGCACGTAAGGCATTATAAGGCATGAAAAGTCCATTATAAACACACTGTGAGTGCTTGATGATTTATTAAAATCAGTGCATTGTATAATGAGAGCAATATGCAGAAAGTTTTGGGACAGAATACTTGCAGCAATATGTAGCAGCTGTGTCATTAATCACATTAAAACTTTGAGCTATATTTCGGATGCATGATTATATTACCGCGTTTCTCTCTGACTGCGGTGGGGTCGCGATCGAGTTGTTGCTGGTGTGGTTGAATCCGGTTGGGATTGTGAGGATCGTTGCATTCCGCTGCTTGTGTGATGTAAAAACTCTTCCAAGACACTGAACTTACTTCCTTACTTTTGCCAAACATTAACTTAACTTTCACCAAGTTGTATTAAGTAGATTCATACTGTAGAGAAGAGAACAACCAACACCTTTTATAAAATGGCCAATAATGAACTGTCACCCAATTAGTGTCTGGAAAGAAGAACAACATGCATAAAAATATACAGCATGTAAAGACTATCTGCAACAATCTTAAATACTGTGATTTATTACTTGTTTGTTGACTGGAAGTGTAACCTTTTCACATTTTGTTACTGAATAGTTTTTCCAGCTTAGTGCAAGATGCTGATTACACAGAAATGTGATGCTGTGTTAGAGTTGACTAAATTAATTCTATAACGCGCCTTTTATGAATCCACTGTACAGAAACTAAAGCAAGACAGCTAGAAATGGTTCGGAGGCCTGAGGTTCGGCAGACAACACGCAGAGAGGGATTGCTGGCGCGGCGTTTTACGACAGTCCGCCAGGCACAGCTCCTAAGGTCCGCCTGCCTCGCTGACTGTTGTGCGCCTGGACTTTTCCTCTCTGGAATGTCCGTCTGTAGAGTGTTTCTCAACATTTCATTCCAGCTGATTTATTCCAACTGATTGAAGTGTGAAAGCTGAGGGCGAGAATGTTATGCTGTGTTCCAACCAGTATGACTCATTAAAGCGGTGAACCCCGCCTCCGCTGCCAGTGCATCCCTTGTTTACATCCCAGCCCTTCTCCAGATTGAAGCGATATTCGCTTGTGTTCTATTTAAATGCTTTTTGTAGCTGAACTAACGAGGCGACTGATCGTCACGGATCAAAATCGGTCTGTTTCTACGGCCTCCTTTCCATTCAAGCCCTCAATGAGCCATCCCAACTGTTTTCCCTCCATTCACAGGACTGATCAGATGAGTTTTTAGCGTAGTGTCAGATTCAACAGCCAACCCCCTTTCGCCTTCCAAATTCCTGTTCCCGCTCCCCGCCCCCAGTTAACCCAGAGCCAGGCCCGCCAACTCAAAAACTGCCTCTCCTTCTGCTGCGCCTTTGTGATAATAACAATAACTGTGTAGCAGTGCAGAGGGCTTTCTGTTGAGCCAGCGCCAGGCCGCCTGGCACAGGAAACCCTCTAAGCCTGTTCCACCATCTCCAACCAATTCCCCTCTGTCTCGGCTGGTGCTGGAGCATCACAGGCATTAAGGCTGCTATCAATGTGCTCAGCAGCAGGGGCCACCGCCACCACTCTCGCTCTATCATTTCTCTTTTTCTCCTCTCTTCCTCTCCCACTCAATTCTAAATCCAATTCAAAAAAATGGGTTTTATTGGCAGGACAAATAATACCGTGTTCTTCAAAACGTCTCCTTGGCTTTTTTTTTTTCTTCATCCTTCTTTGTCTCTCTTTTTTCCACCAAGTGGAATCTCAGCTGAAGACGGTGACGACCATCAGCGTAGGCAGAAATACTTGACGTGAAGTGCATAGTGATGAATTACAAACAGATAGTAAAGGGCAGGAAATGTCCACAACTGATAACAGTATGGGATATAAACAAAGGAGGTAAACAGAACTAAAATCAACCTGAGGCATTTGAGAGCTGATGTTAACTTTAGTAAGTTATAAAATGTAATTTGGACAACCAAGAAAGTAGAAAAATACCTTCGCTGTGCTTCTTTATTACTAACCTCTAGCGCCGGGCTAACAAATCAGAGAGGACACACTCTGGCTGTGTCCTACACCTCCACTGCTTATTCACCACAGAGAGTATTTCTTTACAGATTTCTGAACATAATTCTCTATACATTCCATATAAACCCCATAGAAGTCAGAGAGAGATTACCTATATTACATAAACTAGCCTCAGACATACAAATCGCCTCACATTTTGGTCCCAAAAAACAATGACAATGCTCATGAATTTGCATTTTGCAAAAAAAAAACCTCTCTCCCCTTGTGCCAAATTATGTAAAACCGAGACAAACTATCAGGAATGAATGCTTTACTGAATTTGAAAATGATCTTCATGTTGCTGATTCGCCCAGCGTGCTTTATATCACAGTTCGATTACAGCAATCACCCACGTTGTGGAATTCTACACGCCGCTTTGTGGTGCCTTCAGGTACATTAGCGCGAGTGAGCTCCCACCTGCCTGTCTCGCGCTGAATCTGTGTACAGTACAGCCCGCGGACAGGACAGGACACATCTCAGCACATCCATTGCCACACAAAGCCACTTGTGAAATGTACCACCCCTACCATCGCCACCTACAGAACTGAACCCATACAACCAAACACACGCCTCCCAGATCAGATGCAATAACAAACATGGCCAAAACACTTGACCACAATTGCTGAACCACAGTCAGAGAAATCCATACATAGTCATCGTGGTAACCCTGCTGCCACATGCTTAAGCAACGTTGTGTATGAGGGGTGTGTGTGTGTTGTGAGTGTGTGTCGGTGGTTGTGGGACCACAATTGCACAAATCCATACACTACCCCTGGAGACAAGAAGTGCGTGAACCTGTGAAAGAAGTCCAGTCCACTGCTGTGTAGCCTTAGCGGTTGACACTCAAACAAGTGTGTGACACCTCGAAAGCGTGCGCGCGCTTCAGTGTGTACACTGTGTCTGTGCGTGTGGTATTAAGAGGAAGGAGAAGCTGTGGGCCGAGACAAAGACAAAGAGCCCAGTAGCTGAACTGAGCAGCAGCTCTCAGACAGGATTACACAACAGCTCTTAAAGCGTGCTTTTAATAGTACAACTGTGACTGGATCTTATTTCCATCCCACTCATTCAGCCACACACACATACACACCAAGCCAAAACATACAGGAATCTCTGAGGGTGTATGCATCTTGTACAGTAGTGTGTGTGTGTGTGTGTGTCTATTTGTGATTGTGTACTTTTGTGTGTCAAATCTCATTAAAGTAACTGCCAACTGTCATAGTCCACATATGTGTGGGGTTTTTTTTAGTTTTTTTTTTTGCATTTAAGGATTGTTATTATGATTGAATCAAGTTGTTTTCGCCTCGACTTGGAGCCGCTCCTTCGCCCAATCAGCTTCCTTCACCAAAGTGCCCAATCAAAACCTCCACACAAAGCTGGAACAGGAGCGAGCGTCAAGCTGGGCGTACCCGGGCAGCACAAACAAGGCCTTGGGAATTAAACCCTGGTTTAAATCCAATTTTAAAACCCCACCATACCATAAAGATTGGACAGGAGATGTTGCTGCTCTGCTCAGACCTAAATCGAATGGTGATATTATTGAGATTAATCTGGGTCTTAATGCTGCTCAAATGGAGGCTGGTATCAAGCCAAATGAGATGCCACAGCAGGGGGAAGGCACTGAAGAAACGCTGTGCAAGAGAGAGACAGAAAAGGATAGAAACAATGGCACTTATCAAAAAATTCTGTAAGAATACGATAACAAGACAGGAGAAGCAGGCAGAGGATTTGGGATCAACTCAATGTCAGCCACTCAATTGGTTTAAACCGCCTGTTAATCCCACTGCAACCCAGGTTTCCCCTTTTCTTCTTCTTTTCAAAATATCACTAAGGTGATTCAGAAAACCTACAACTTTAAAAGCATCATAAGCCTCCTAAAGGGACAACGGAGCAGGGACAGTAGTGTATGAAAAAGAAATGAGTGTCTGTTCCGTGGGTGTGTGGGTAGCTTTAATATATACATATGTAACAATAATGATGTCACGCTGATGTCATCATTGTTATATTTCATACTATGCTCTAGCTTTAAAATACATTTACATATAAGGGCCTGGCCTGTTATTAGGATTATCATTCTGTTTTGTTTATTATTTTTGTCTAAATATTATTTAGACTTTAATGGTGGTTCAAAACTTTTGACAATTTGATGAAAATGTCCTAAAATAGTTCAAGCAGCACTGCTGATACTTCTGTGGGACACGGAGGACAAACTTTGCCAGTATGAGCACTGAGCGCCAGAAGCTACGGCGTCCACAGGACTTAGAAACAAAACAGCATTAATCCTTACACGGGATGGCTGGTCAAGTATTAGATTAACCTCATATTAATTTGAATTTAAGGGATAATCTGTAGTTACATCTGTTTGCTGTGACATCCTCGTGTCAGCGTCTCTTGTTATTGTCCTGTAAAATCCCCTCTCCTTGTGCTCCGCTTTCGCGCAGCCTTTGCGTAATTCCACGTGCACGCGGTGGATGACAGGGGGGCGGGGTAGCCCCTAGGCGCTTCACCCCCCCCCCCAGCACCCAACTGGCGGCATCGCTCCAGCCAGGGAGCTGCAAATCGGACCTAAGGCACACTTTTGTCCCCCGAGTGACCCAGAGAACGCAGAGAAATAAAGGCTTGAAACCAGACACTTCTCGAATGCGTCACCACGCGTAATAGTTGTCCGTCCGAAGAGGAAGGTGAGCGGGGGGTGGGGTGGGGTGGAGGGGGGTTGACTTCGTGCGACTTTCCCTATATGCACAGGCTGCAGTGTCTAAATACGATGAACCCAGTGAACCAGTGAACCTATATCCAAACACGCTGACCGCCCATTTCCACAGACTGTTCTGTGGAGTGACATGGAGACACGCCACTGACATAAATTGCTGGAACCAAGGGCCAATTATGTGGCTTTCAAATATGCAGAAAAGGAGATACGCTGCAGACAAACTGGGGCTAAATATAGAGTGGATTCTCCACTAAAACCTTCTCCATGTGGTGTCAGAGAATTCTTTCATGTGGCCTACCTTCCATCCGGCTGAACTGTTGCTGTCGCCTTTATCCTTGAAATAAGGAACAAAGCGAACCATCCAGTCATATATCTGGGACAGGGTAAGTCTCTTTTCGGGTGCGCTCTCGATGGCACGGGTGATGAGGTCTGCATACGACAGGTTTCCCCACGCGTTCCGCCGGGAAGACTTGGCTTTGCGCAGCTGGCCGGCTACGTCGAGCGCAGCCCCGGACATACAGGCAGGAGCCGCCACTACCGGGGCCGGGGCGCCGGCTGGATGCTTGATCTCCGCCGGCGCGCCGCCTTTTCTCTCCGCCCGGCATGCGGGCACGTTGTACTGCTCCACTTTGACCGACGCCAGGGCAAGACCCCGGGTTGCCTCTTCTCCCCCGGAGAAATCCTCCGGACACGGCAGCGGCCAGGTGCACGACCGCGACCGACCGTGAGGCTCAAATTCCGAATCGATATCAACCTGATGCGCATCCATGCCGCTGTTCTCCATCATCATCAGCATGATGATCTCCCGCTGAATAGGTGTCAAAACCGGGCAAGGTCACTAAAACAAAAAGCCTCTAAGTTTTGGCGTCTGCCAATGAGTCCAAGCACTTAAACCGTTCCGTTATACAAAGAAAAAAAAAAATAATAAAGCTGTTTTGTTTCACACAGAAAGGTGATCAACCAGTATGAAAAAGCCGGCAGCGGTGTGGGATATTATCATTCTCCTCAGCGCAACAATGTGGCATCACATCAGGACAGACGAAGGTGTATCCGAGACATCAACAACAGGATCGGTCTCTTTTTCCATGTTAATTGCACAACACCGGCTGCGTGGCTGCATGCAGGACCAACTGGCGGTCAAAGCATCCGTTATGGAAGCCAGTCTGCACTTGGTGAAAATGTGCTCTCTCCGGCTTGCAGCAACAGTTGATCCTCCTGACAGACGAGGTCCAGTGCAGGTTAAACGAGACGCGCGTCAAACTCACTCCATTAACTGACTTTACGGTTTATGTATCCAGGCTTTTTTTTTGGGGGGGGGGGGGGGGGGGGGGTCCAGCCTATATACTACCGTCTATTTCTGCTGATTTTTGGTGGCAGGCTTCAGCTGAAACTCACTGCGAGCGCAATTACTCCCTTAGAAATAGAAAACAGACACTCATGAATCATTTATACGAAAGTCGTGAATTTCCAGACGAGGGAGAAAAAAAAGCCCCTCATGGATTTAATTTGGAGTATCCTCTGTGTCTCCTCTGCCAGACGCTTCAGTTAGATATTTCTACCTTTGTCTGTAGCTTTCCGGTTATATGTCACATGGGTGCCGTCTCCCTGCTTCTATCGTTCTTCCTTTATACTACAAGTCCGTGCGTCTCTGAAGGCTTCAAGCCACTTAACTGCAGCCCGGAATAAAGTGGAATAAGTGCTGCCTCCATATAATTGGACGCCGCCTGGATCAAGTCACTCCCTCCAGAACAGGTTTCCAGTGGAGAAGGCGGATGTGGTGAAGGGTGATGTTCCCCACAATGCCAGTTTCAAAAAGCACATTTACATACAGAATATGACAAAAAAAAAAGCTGATTGGGACAGAATCTTCTCAGTTATAAAGCCTTTCAATTAAATTATTGCCAATTAAAGAATAACCTTAATTATATAATAACATCAGATATTGCTTTGCTTGATGAGATTTCGCAATTAGCAATAAGTAAAAGAAACGTTCACAATTGCAATGTTTGACCTTTATTTAGTGTTTTTTGACTTTAAATATAAGAGCAGTTTATGATTTACACAGTTGTAAACGTAGTCTGAACTAACAAAGCAGCATAAATCTTCGTAGAGCAGGTATTTCTGTTATTCATACTGGCTTTTGCATGTCTCAAAAAATGGTTAAAATGATTGATAAGACGTTTTAATGTTTTTATTTAATTTATATATTTTCATTCATTCATACTTCTGTGAAGGTTGTGAGCCAGTGCCAAGCCTTCTTCACACTCAAAGTAACCTTTTATTGGCCTAATAAGTCTTTCTGTTATGTGTGCATAATATGCAACAGAAACATTAGGTTAGATGACGTGTAGCATTTGCTGTGATGTCAGCAAAAGCGATTATCTGTGATGAGCTGGTTATCGAGTGAGAAGGTTCATGTCTGATCAAATGGACGAGTGACAAAATCCAATGCATGTGTCTTTTTCTTTTTTTTTTAGCATTCTCACACATAGGTGATCATGCAACTGTATGTCCTAGGTTTTAACCCATGAGAGATGTGCAAAGCGAGGAGCTGTTTTGCCACTGGGAACTATGAATGTGAAGCTTGCGTATGTCCTGCGGTCCAAACAGAGGCATTTGTGAAAAGAACAAGTCCTTTGTCATTTTATTTCTATTGCTCAAGATAGTAAGTTAAACGCCTCCTTCAAGAGCTGATCCAAATCAGGCAGGGTAAAACATAAACATCCCAAAACATCCAAAATCCTTATAAAGGAAACATTTCTACCTTTGTTACTTTTTATGGTCTTTGGTGAATAAGAAGTACGATAAAGTTCTAAAATGAATGGAAGTTAGGATTTTAACAGCGTGTTTTAGCTGTAGAATGTGAAGCCCCCCCCGCATCCTCCCACCCCTTCCTTTGCTTATATATTTAGCCACAAGGACCAAATGCAGGCACTGAAAGTCCCTTTTGTTCATTCCTACAACCCCTCACTGAAATCTTAGCACAGCAGCAGCAGGAAGTTGACCAGACCAATGAGAGACACGGAAGATTCCACCCTAGTCATTTCTTGATCATCACAATGCACAGCCCCCCTGGAGCTGGCACCTTTTCGACACCAGGGTCCGGTGAAAAGACCCTGGCACTCAAATCAAAACACCACTTTGATTCCAGAACATGGTCCTTTGGGCCTGAAAAGGTTCCCACAGTTCAAATATCATGTGTGTGTGTGTGTGTGTGAAAAGGTTTGTTTGGTTTGTGTCTGTTAATCTTATTTTGCTTTGCCCCAGCATATTAAAGCACACTCTAGATATTTCTACAATCTAATTAGATTAATTGACCAAAAAGCGACGATTCCTCCACCCATGTCAAGATTTGAACATGCAGGGGTCAAAGAATCAAACTACCAACTCCCCTGGCTGTCTTTGTCACACACCATTGCTTTTGCTGGTTCTGAGTCCATAAAGCAGCCTCCATCAATAGCTGGTCTGTGTGCTGTAAGCTCCTCTGGAAACCCCCAACATTGATAGAGGCTGCCACTCTCTGACAGCCGGTTGTCAGTGACAACCATAACCTCAAATGCACCTAAATGGAATGCTTTCATGAGGACTAAATGGGCCTATCAACAAGAAGAGAGCGAGCAATCGCTGTTTATGTGTGCGTCTGTGTGTGAGCACGAGGGCGAGAGATAGAGAGAGAGGGCAGAAGAAAGTACGGAGAGGTGCTGTAAATGGGAACAAACAGAAAGAAAATTCAAAACACATGGCCCGGCGGTTTTTCGAGAGGAGATTTTTATGCGCCACAGAGAACTTGTAACAGGAATGTGGTGTGACTCCTTTCATATGGAATGAAAACACCGAGGCTCTGCCAGCAGGGTGGATTCAGCTGTGGCTTACAGCAAAGGCCTCGTCATCGCGACTAGGTGATGTACCGCTGTAGCGTAAACATGAGAAACGTGAGTCACACGGCTGGACACGACACGAGGCAGACGGAGAATTGCATGGTTTCAAACTGGGGGGGGGTGATTTGTCGAAAAGAATATGAAGTGATTACAAGAAAAACCTCAACATTCAGCTCTTCCACGAAACATATTTATACAACACTGTTTTATTTCCAACTATTATTTGTCAAATTACCCAACTGTGTCAACTGGATTGGTGTCAGACTCATGTTTATCCATTGTTCCTGTATTTTTTTTCATATTAAATATTCATGATGATGCATATTGATATATTCCCTCAAACTGCCTCTTCTTATTGATCTCTCAGTCAATGTGGGTCTGAAAGAATGGATGGAATGATGTGTAAATAACCTACCACACCAAAAATCTGTGTAAACACTTAAGGGTGGTATTAAATATGCCACAATTAAAGGGACAGTCCAGACGTTTTTCTTTAATGGACAGATGCTTCTTGTGGTCGCATTATTACAATGACACTGCCATAAAGACATAGAATGTCTTATGAACGATGTTGGATGGATGTTTACATAAACATCTGGAGAGTTTTTTCTGACGAATAACCAAACATGGTTAACGTTGAGTTGCTGCTGGTAGGAATTGCCTGCAGACTCAATGTCTTTTTTAGTGGCGGTCTAAAAATGACCTTATGAATGAAGCTCTACATGTAATCATGGGTGGTTGAGTTGGTCGGAGGCTTTATAATGTGCACACCCAGGTTCTAGTCCAGGGATCAGAGGTGCCTTTGTTTCTGGTTTGAGCAGGTTTAAAAAGCTTTTGTTGGTTGTTTGTAAGACACTGATTTGACCTATATTCATATTTATGAATGGAATCTGTTTCTGTTTCTACACTGTTTCCCTACACTATGCCAGAGCCCTGCACACCTTAGAGTAAACGCTAACTGGCTCCTCTCCACAGGTCTTCGTCCTTAATTTTTCTGTGAGCAAGTCAGTCAACCTGCAGGATTATTGACGTGTTTACTGGTGGGGGGGGGGGGGCACTCCCTGCCTTGGGAAACCCTGCGGCTTTCAACTGTTGACTAACGGTGACTACTGCCACTGATGCCTTTACAACTGAAGAGTTGGGAAGTGCTCTCTTGTGCTCAAAAGGAAACCAAAACTCGCCTGCTTAGCTTCATTTAATCGCAAAAAGCTCAGCCTCAACAATGGTTCAAAAAAGTTTATAGTTCATTACCTAACATATGATAACATCTAATATAAAGGGTGAGGCCACTACTGTTTGAGTTATATCATGTAACAGATTAGATATATTGTGTATTACAGAAACATTGTTGCTTTTTATATCTAAGAATATGACAATAATTAGAATGTTTACCTAAAACTAAATGTTAGAAACCTTTAAAACCCACGTATTACACCTACGTTACACTCCATGACGCCTGTGTTAGACAATCCAAATGAAATGTACCCATGTACACCCCCCCCATCCCCCTTTACAACCAACTCTGTTGCCAAAGAACGTTAAGACCGCCGAATCTTGTTTTCCAGTTGGACTCGCTGCTGTGTGCGCAAACTGTGGGAGAGGAGGGTTGGGCATCTCGGCCCCATACACTGCCGAGGGCCATTACAGGAATGCATCCTCTCCGTGGGTCTGGGCCGCAGCCAAGCATGTGGCCTCCCAGTGTCACCGAAGCACTGAGACAAAAGAGACGGAGCACGGTTTTTGTTCTGAAAAACAAAGGGCTGATATTGGCAGTCAATGTTGAGGTTGTCTAATACTATGCGTTGATTCTGCCTGGTGCTTTTTACAGGTAGTATCCACAATATTTTGCTGCGCCTGCCTCACATACCTTTTGATGAACACAAATACGGTTTTAGTAATATTTAAAGAATCCCCCCCTGAAGCAACATCCAGTGGTGAAAGGGTTCAGGCAGACGCAGTGACAGACTTCTCTCTGCTCTACCTGACATAAAGAGGTTTAGCTAACACTACCCGACACCTACTGTTAATCCTATTTCAAATTGCACTCTCAACCATGAAATCCACTCACAAGAGGAAAAAAAAAATACACGGCAATGCAGTGCAGAGGTGTTACAAAGATAATCTTTCCCCTGCCACTTTCCTCCACCGGCTTTACAGCAGCAAAAGCAGGCAGGTACAATTAAAGCAGGATCTGAGGGAGAAAATGGCAAAAGAGCAATGTTCTGAAATTAGCTTATGTGAGAAATAAAAAGGGCAATAGTGTCAGCAGATGATGCTGGTAATGGCACTGGAAGTTTTTTTTTCTTTCTCTTTGCCAAATCTTGATTTGACCCAGGCCGACACAGCTTCCTGATGGACTCTTCCAGGCCTTGCGGTCTGCTGACCCAGCACTGATCTCAGAAACCGGGCATGACTCTGAACAGGCGTTTGCCAGAGAAACGCGGCCTCTGCGCAGCCGCCACAACTGTGAGTTCGCGGCGAGGAGGAACACAGGCGAGACTGGGCTTCCACCGAGAAGCTAAACAAACAGAGCTCAATTTGTGACATTTGGAAACAAAAGTTACAAAAACAACTTTACTTTTGCACGTAGCTGTTTCAAGACTGCAGTTATACGCCACGCTCTGTATTAGCAGACGTTTGCCTTGTTTTCAATTACTTCTAGTTCATTCGGTTTAGAAAATACAAAAGAAATCTTTTTGAATTTGAAAGGTAAAGAAAAAGTCTAATGACAGATGTTATTAAGCTGTGTAGGATGCAGTTTTTTTTGTGTATGACCTTTACCCTGACACTTCTTTATCTGAAAGTCCTGAAATCAATCACTTATTTACATTAGGACAAGTTTAATGGCTTTGGAAAAGTAAGGGAATGATTGTCAAAAACTTACTGTAACAAGAAAAATACAAGATGCAGCTTGTCCTTGCATGACAAGTATTTCATTTCTGGAACGGCACAACACCTTATTACTGTCTTTCATTCATTTATTTGCTTCTAAAGGGAGACTTATTTAGTTATTTAAGCTCATTTTCATTTTTGTGCCTGTCTCAGTCAATTTACAAATTGGGTATTTAGGTGATCAGCGTTAAACTTTAAACAAAAAGGAACCCAGGTTCTTCCAGACGCTAAAAGCTTATGCTGGCCCAAGTTGGACTTTGTACTCTAAAAGTCCAGTGATGACCCATTGTCATTTTTTCCATCATGCTTAAACTTGGAACCTGTGATGAAAAAATAACCGCAACAAACTCGGCATGACTTAGAGATGCACGTACAGTGCTACCAGCGAGAGGGCTGCGGGGCTGACAGGAGGTGGTTAAGAAAGGCAGCAGACAGCGCAGGAGGCCGGCTGTGACAGCGAATGGCAGGGTGGGTGTCACCAGGTACGTTTCCCCCTGTCTCTGTGTAACTCAAAGAGTTTCGCCTGGCTGATCAGGGGGGACAGGACCAGTGCTCCCAACTTTCAGTCATCTGTCACACAAGGTCACAGCGGAAGACAAAGTATGCGAGTCACACACTGTACAGGCCAGACACACGTCGACAACGTGTCGGCATTCATGCGTCCGGGCACTTCTGCTGGATGAGAAGTTTCGACACCACCCATTTTCCTCAGCTCTGGTGTGCGTGGGCCGATGGGAAATGATGTGGTGATGAATTTAATTTCGCCATAATTTCTATTATCTTGGCGGTCACGGGTTAACACTGGGGAGTGAAAATGGAGGAATAAAAACACAACAACTTGGATTAGAGAGGGAAAAAATGAAGGAGTTCAGAGGGTCGTATATCATTAAGCAATTGAGAAAGTTAATTAGGCAGCTCTGATAATTATTGCCATGGCAACCTGAGCACACTCATGCAGATTTGATTAACGAGGTGCCATTTATCTGTACTGGCTAGACAGCAGGGCCGACACAGAACTCGAGAGACCCCTAAAGGTGGAAAATATGCAATGTAGGCTTTAGCTGCAGCTACAATGTTCTCGTCTCATACTGTGTTTCATTTCATGCACACATTTATCATTTGATGCTTTTTTTTATTGAAATAAAAGCAGAGAATTTGTTCCCTGATATTAAGAAGTAATCTGAAGTAACACAAAGCTTGGGTGTACTACTAATGCTTTGACTTCAGAATAATTTGTGTATCTATAGCAGGCTATCAACAGCTTGCAGTATTGACAGCAGTTTAAAGAGAAGGATGTGACTTGCATCCAGAGGAGTGAAGAAGACATAGGACACAGTGGATTAGAGTAGACATGTTGCCCTCTGGTGGATAGATGACATTAAAGCTCGCAAACCCCTGCTGTCGAAATGTGTCTGGAGCTTTGTCCAGCAGGAAGCAGCTGCACAAGGCACAGAGACTCTGCTGTTTAAAAAAAAAAAGAAAACAGTCAAATAAAAAATAAAGAAATGAAAATGAAAAGAATCCCAAAACATAGAGAAGTTTCAAAAGCAATACCTGTCACTAATCAGGACACCTTTCAAAAAGACAGAACAGATAGGTGCTTGAGATCTTCAGAGAATGTTTTCATCAGCACGAGGAGGAAATGACACATTTAGCATGTGCTGGAGACATGCTATCAAAATCAGTTTGCTAAAAAAAAAATCACTTAATTAGCACTCTCAAGGGTTCTTGTTCTTTTTTTTTTTTTTGCCATAGATGGCACCATTGGCAGCACGCAGACAAAAGTGAATACATGAAAGTAAAGTAAGCTCAGTGGGAGATTTCTCCAGGGACCCGCTAATCCTCCTCCACATCATTTCACACACAGCCAAGTGAGAGGTATGGATTATAGTTTATTATTCAAATATCAAGCACAGATGAATTCTAATAACAGTCATATCAATTATAGCCCTCTCACACTAAGTGTTTCATAAATATCTGACAATGCTGCTTAGAAAGAGACGTTCGGCTATAAAAATAGAAAAAGAGGAGAAGAAATAAACAGTTTTACTGTCACAGACACTAGTTTCTTTATTGAGTTCCTTTGAAGTCAGTATTCACCCACAGTTCGTAGCCTTGTCACAGTCTATTACAGTTGTGTCTGCTATTGGTTTCCTGGTGTCTGACACTGTCTTCCCATTTTTTCCCTATTTTTATAAGTGACTCATCTACTGACCAAATCTAATCTACACAAAGAGAAAAAGTTAGTGCCGGAAAGAAATATGACACAAATGAAGAAAACTTAAGATTAAATGTCTGTTAGAGCTGCAGGAGTTTGAGCTAACACAGTGTGACACAAACTTATTGCTTGAGGTTGATTTTTTTAACAATCAGTGAAGACTGTCGGTCATCCAGGTGACGTCATGTGGACCTTGAAGCCACTGCATCTGGATTTCTTTCTTCATAGGTCAAAATATTTCACTATTTATCCAAGAAGCTTCGTCTGAAAACGTCTGAAAACACTTGGCTGGACCCACACTGTGCCCCAAAGTGATTCCAGGCTCACTAATTGTCTTGAACCCCTCCACTACCTCTGCTTTTCTATAATCTTTTTATTTCCTGGAATGTTCATTTGTCTTCATGATGCAATTTTTTGACCAGAATACTGATTTAGCAGAAACTGGACCTTTCCGATATATGTTTTGTTTATACTACATATACTAAAACTAATTTAACCATTTCACTTTGTCCAGATTCATTTTCATAAAACTAATTTTGAGTGAATTTGACTGTATTTCACTCAAGTTAAGTTCATAGCACATATTGTATATTATCCAGCAATATCAGGATGTTGGGATAATAAAACACTAGTAATGAACTAGTTATAAAGCTAATATTGTCTCAAATCCAGGGGACCTGTGATAGAATCAGCATGTCAGTATATGAAATGGTTATATACTGTGGCGATGGCTCAGGGGTAATTATGGAAAACCTGCTCTCACATTCTCTTTCCAGCAGTGTGAATATAAACTATGGCGGTGAGATGGCTCCATACATCACCTGAGGATCTGCTATATGAGGAGCGCTGGTGTAGGCTGCTTCTCTCTTTGCCATATTTCTTTTTCCTTTGGCTGATTCAGAGGCTGTGAAGTGTGAGGTGCCGGTGCAGGGGTGCAGTTAAAAGTCATCTGCTGCCTACACACCTACGAATCCATCACATCGTGGGTTACATCCAGTTGTTTAACTTCTTATTTATTCATTTAATTTCCCCCTGAAGATGGAGGTGCTTTGTTTAAAATAGGTGTAATTCCTAAATGGTATCGTATTTTTTATACAAAGTATTCACTTGCAAGCAGGATATAAGTGTTATGAAGCTTAAGTAGCCTGAAAATTGGTCTTTGTTACTTGCATCAGGTTTGGTTTGGTCCAGGTTTAAAAAAATGACAAAAAGGCAGTTGCCAATGTTTGAAACAAATAAGTAGTGTTAAATATATCTAAAATTATGCAGTCTTTATTTACCACAGTAAGGGGTACCTGATATTCATATTTGGATCTAATATTTCTATATTTCCAATAAGGATCTAATATTTCAAAACAAGACAAAGATTCTGTTCAAATCTAAAAATGCTGACTGACAAAGTGTCTTGTCACATTCATTTTCTGATTGTTGTGTAAACTAATGAAAAACTGCTGCCTGAATCATGTTCTTTTGACAGAAGACAAAAACGGGTTGAATGTCAGTAGCAGTAACAGACAAACCAGAGAAATCGACTGATCAAAGTTCAACTTTACTTGCTAGTCCAGCTGTATAGTTATAGTTTGAGTTGGATTGACCTGGTCTTCGTCTTCATCGCTAAAGGACACACGAGAACATCTCCTTCTCCTTTGGGACCTCTGGGTGGTGAGGTCGCCCTCCGCTGTCATTAGGATGAAGGTTCCGTGCATAACTTGTTTGAGTTTGTGAGTTCAACACAATCATATTTTTGAAAAGGCATAAAATTGACATTCAGGTTCTTCAAGTCTGGAATCGCAATTAGGTTTATTAGAACAGCGAATGAAAACAGTTTATTTATAGTCATTGGGCATTTGCATTCTGGGGCTACCTCCTTTAATCTGAAATGAAAACCAGCACAATCTATAAATTATGAATGTCTTTACAGCTGTCAGTCTTCAGCTCTGTCAAATTACAAGAAATGCACTTTTTCTTTTGCAGTAGAAGTTTGGAGTCGCTCACATTCAGGGGCTTTTGCCAAAAAGAAAAAAAAAAAAACTTGCAAACAAAACAATTAAGGATCTCCCGTTTAATCAAGACTCTTTTCTTACACCCTGCGGAGAACCAACTGTGGCAAACAAAGACAGTCTGCACACATTGTGCTCCGTGGCCTCTTCAGACAATCCCAGCAGGCGTTGCAGCTCCTCATCCTCCTATGCAGCGCCTGGGGCCTGGGGCTTTTCCCTCAGCAAGCAGATCCGTGTAGATGCCCCAGACGACGTGGTGGATTCTAACAGAACCTGCTGGGGCTTGTGTGGTTCCAGGCGGATTTGTCCCAGGAAGGTCTTGTGTGCAGAAACAAGAAGGAAACACAGAAGTCAAAGACAACTTTTCATTTCTTCCAGTTTTAGGATGAAATAGCAGCGATACAGATGTAAAACTGTAAAAACATGAATAGAGTATATGAAAATTACATTTTTACCTCCTGTGTCAAACATCATAACTGCTTCATCTTCAAAATGAATAAAATACGACACATTAATGCAAGCCTTGCAACTAGATTGTGTACCTGCAGTATCAGTCTACCAACATAAGAGCACATCAGTTAAACATTGTCTGCCCATGAAGGGAAAAAAAAAATAGCGTCATTACTGATATGTTCATTTGCTCCTGCTGGGCTGTAATTACACTATCAATTAAATTGTCTTATTTAAGACCCAGTTACACTTTAAAGCCTAATCACAGTTGAGAGTCTACTTGTACTTGCCAATGCCCCCTCATTACAGTCTCAATTTTGCTTTGAAGCACATTTGTGTGGTGACTAGAAACATAAGTCTAAACTAACAACAATTTATCTCTTTCTCTTCTGCTTAGCGGCCAGACAAGCGTTAGCCATACTGAGTATATTACTAATGCCACTGTTGATTTTTCAAGCATATTTTCCATTTGCCAGAGCCTGAACCAAAAAGAAAACAGTCTGTTACACATGGAACCATATTTCCAGATCTTCGGAATCATGTTTCTGGCCACCAAATAGATCGAAGTGCAACATTTACTCATTTCGCTTTGCTGATTTAGCTTCAGAGTCCTTGCTGAAGAAACACAGGCTGGTGGCTTGTCTCTGTTCTATAAAGGCCAGTGTGAGAATTCTACTATGGGGATATGGAAAATTATTTTAATTCTGGCATATACTTTATTGCCTTCTTATTTCTAACCAACAGACAAACTGTTTATTTTTTAGCTTATAGGTTTGTTTGTTTATACTTAAACCTGCACATTTTATGGTCCTCATAGAAGAATGTCACAAATTTAATGCTAATGCTCTTTGTGATTTCAAAAAACTGACTGTAGTTTTCCTCTGGGGCCCTTCAGCCCTATAGGTAACCCAGCACACGTTCTGCCTCTGTAAGGAGAAGCTACAATAGTTCCCAGCTGGGGTCAGTGGGGTTATAGAAGATGTTGATGAGCAGCAGATCATTGATCTTGCCTCCACTAGTTTGTCTCCGTTCAACGCATCAAGGTGACATCCTGGGGGAGGTTCCCCTGCCCTGCTAACAAAATCAAAAGTTTGCATTTGTTATCTCACACTGTTTCACATTCATCACACAAATCAGACATCTGGCTTGATAGCAGATGACTAATAAGTGATGGGTGAATGATATAGTGTCAAAGAGGCACTAAGTCTATGAACGATTGCATCATGGTGTCACAATAAAACCGGCCTCCAGTATTTCAAAGGCTTCTAACAAATTATCCGAGCGGTGCGTGTTAATATTCGATCCAGCTCAGACTTGCTGTGTCTTCAGACAGGATTATTATGATAAACAATATGTGAGCTAAATTTCAAGGTGCAGGAGACTGGTGATCTGACACAGGTATGGTTGGATTGTTGCCAATTGTGAGTCTAATGAAAGGTAAAACCTAAAGCAGTGAAATGAAGTTGGCGTACATGTCCACAAGTCAAGTTTTTACTGCACAGCATAACTGGTGTGTGTTGGAACTAAAGTTTTTATTTTCAAAAAAATAAAGTAGATTTATTCTGAAAGTGCCCATTGTCCATTTGAGACACAAATTTACTTCACCACATAAACAAAACAAAAAAACAATCCCAGAGCACAAAATGACAACACGCACTAGTATTTTCTTTTTTCCTACCCAACAAAATGAATGATTCCTTTTTTTTCAGCTGCTTCAGTTTTAGGGTCTTAGTATCCGTGTCGTCTCACCATCAAAGTCGTAGTATGGCCTCTGTTAGTGCTCCCATGACAATTCAAAAGTCCTGCAGTTCCTTAAAAATAAATAAAAAATAAAAACACGCTACTAGAGGTTTCACCATACAGCGCAAAACCATTTGATTTGGGTGCCCACTAACCTGAGGATGTCCACCAGTGCAGATTCCAGACAGTGAGGCAACAGTGGCATTCATGTTCACATCAAACAGCTAAAGCAGCAACAGGATGACACAGAATAATAATAAATACACATAGTTCAGCTTAATAGAAGCACAATATGACTTCTATTATTAGTATTTAGTGTATTGGCTTACTTTTTTTTTCCCCTAACAAGCTTTCATAAAATCAATTTGAATGTATTTTTCTTGCATTTATATTGCGTTGAGCTCACTCAGTCGCTTAACTCATACCCTTCTAAAAAGCTGCATATGGGCCTGTACGACTTCCAGCATGTGAGAGGTGATCTCATTCAGGTCCTCGATGCATCGGATACACACTGCCAGCAACAACCTTTGACCCTTGGGTGAAAATAGAAGCAAGTAATTTGATAATAATAAAAGTTACAAAACCAATAAGTTCTTCAACGTTCTTTCTGTTTTGAGGATTATCTTTAAGACGTTAGTTTGGATTACTCACATTGAACTTGCGCAGACTTCCTGTAACCTTCACATATGTACCAGAAGAAGCAAAAGTCTGATCCCAGTCCTGTGAACAATGTGAAGTCTATTATTTATCACAACTACGCATGGAGCATTTTTCAAACTTTGCTGTTGTAAACTAGACTGGGGTCACTGGCCTCTCCATTAACCCACTGCTTCACGATTAGAGGTGGAGCTGTCATGTCGTCTACAGTGTACTGGAGGCTGGTTACGACGGGCGCAAGCCCTCTGATGACACCCACTATAGACACCTGCAGCAAGAGAAGAGAAAGTTCAGCACAGGACGTTCATTTCCAAAATAGAAAAACTTCACAGCTTCCAAAAAAAAGGGGGCAGCTACATCCCCTTTCCGCCTGCCTCTGACCTCTAACTATTGACAGTCACCTCAGGTTGAGCTTTGCATTTAATGCTAATGAGCAAATGTTTTTAAACAGCAGTAAACTGAGCACCGAATATCTGCTAAATAGCAACTGAATTAAACATTATACCTTCATCATGGTGGGCATCATCCAGTATGAAAAGACACTATGTTGTGTGCGTTAAAAACATATTTTCCAAAAGAACAGATGTTTAAGCTTTTAAAAAGAATATACTAAATAATCAATGCTGGACTTTTTTTTTTGATGAGTTGCCGTTAAAGGATACAATCTAAGAAAAAAAAAGTTTACAGAGGTTTGAATGTTAAAAATAGACAACTGGAGATTGAAACAATATTATTTAATAATGTCAAGTCCATAGTCACGTGTATCAACTGCACAAACTAACCTTGTGCAGAAGTAATGACTTGAATGAATAAGTTGTTTTTTCTCCTCGTACCTGGTTGAATTCCCAGTCACAGATTGCAAAGGTATCGTTGTTGACTTGGGAAGCAGACAGAAGCTGAGACACCGTGCAGGGCAAGATCTGAAGAGTTGCCTTCTGAGAAAGATCAAGGTGAAGGAATTAATTGAATTTTGAACCTTAGCAACATGCGCCTCACTTACTGCTAATATTTGACAGACCTTTGATATGGATGTCTTGCGGCTACTAACCCCACCAGACTGGCTGCAAGCTGTGTCTGAACCAAACACATGTTTAAACTTAGAGCTTGTTGTTTTAGAAAAGAGGAAAATTGGTTGAATTAATTAATCTTACCTTGATTCCACATGATTAACTCCTTCCAGTCAACGATCACATAGGCGGTGATGTTAAAACACCCACACTTCAGGCCAACACAAGCGGAAAAAAAATCGGTCAGGCTGTAAAGTGAAGCCCCTTCAGGTCCAGGTGAACAGAATTACAGCAATTACCCATGATGCAGTGCACCAAAATGGTGGTAAATGACCAGTTGTAACATCCACATGTTTTATCAGCTTTAAAGAAACGCAATCATTATTTCAATTCATTTTATTGAGAATCCATCAATTCAACAGTGATTGACAGGTAATCACACAACTTCTGATAAATTTGAATCTCTTCAAAATATCATACAATGACAAAAGAGCAAATTTGTACCAAAAGTGTGAGAGTTGAGGTTTGTCTGGCTGTGATTTTAGTTCAGATTTGATCTAATATTCATTTATTATTCATCTAACCTTATGACAAGTGTGTTCTTCATCAGACAGAAGATTTTAGTGTAGCCCCAATCCAACAATCATACATGTACATTTCAGACAGTGAGTGGCTAAGAAAATTTGTTACAAGACACATTCTAACCAGACCTATATCACAACCCAACTGTAAAAATAATGAAATTAGGGAGGTGCAAAGTAACAAAAATATCATTTACTGGATACAATTGAAGTTCTACTACAATTACAAAAATAAAAAGTGTTTCCACCATGAAAGCTGTCTGTGTAACACAGACAAGTGCAGCCAGACATGTCAGTAGTGCAATGCTTGTACATTTTATTACGTTATAATATGCACAACAAAAATGCTGCATGGTATTTGACTATTCAACAAACTTTGGCACTGCGGGGTTCCTGGACCTTCAGTACTACCTTTCCCTGCAACTGGTTCCTTCTGTGAAAATTACATCATACTTGCAACAATTTTTTTTGAGTCACACTGTGACTGAAATGTTTGAATTCCAGGAAATTGCAGTATATGGTTGTGGATCAGGTATAGGTAAAGTTTAACCCCAGAACACAAAGTTTCATTTCCAAACAGTCCGGTACCAGACAGAACAGTTGGTGGAGTTGACCCAAGTTGTCGACCAGCTTTGATTATACACAATCACAAACGATAGGCCAATGGAAAAAAAACATAATTATCACTATCACACCAACAGTTTTAACCTGCTAATATAAGTCACATCATTTCAATGATTGAAGTAAACTGAAGATGACTTAAGAGCCCAAAAAAATGGAATCCATCATATCAATTTAAAACGAGGCAGGCTCTTGAAAACAGAGCACATTCAGTCACATGTACATCAACCTTGTTCATCCTATACAGTATTTACATATGTGCAATAGGAATTGAACACAAACCAATAAATGAGCCAAGTCCCTCGATACCACAAACTTAGCGTGCGTTTGGCAACCCCAACCCAGCAAAGAAAGATCTATCCGGAAATGACTCTACCCATCCTCTGCTCTGCTTCAAGCTCTGAGGATGTGTGTGACCTACTTTAACCCAACCTTTGATGCTTGTGTACAAAAAGCCACAAACACCACATTCTTGAAGAAAAGCAACATTGTCCGAAGCAGCATAGATGTCCTGTAACACAAACATGTGATTTAATACTGATTTGTGGTATGAATTGCATTTCATACCAAAGCACCACGCAGAAAGCGAGATGGGGTCTCAAGCACGTCTTCTGCCAATTTACAGTGCTTTACAGTAAGTTACTCTAATAAGGCAAATCTCAATCACATCATGGCAGAAAGCTGAAGAGGGGAATAAAGGCCGTTTCTCAGATACGTGTTGGCAGCGAAAAGAGAAATTCAATTTCAACCACAAAGCTACGAAGAAGCCAAAGATTAAGTTTTACAAGTTTGTGTAAAATTTGTCAAAGTGCACAAATTATGCATGACCTGAAAGGCAAAAAAAAAAAAAAAAGGGGGGTCCCAAGCATGATCCTCTGCGATGTGCTGCAACAACTTAATAGGCTTACAATTAGCCTGTCGGGAGCATGAAGAAAGGGATTACTGTAAGATCCGGAGCCAACGGAAACGTGGAGCAGTGACACAGTGAGAGGAGATCAAGTTAAACACAACAGTATTATGTGTCAAAGATCCTCTGGCTCGTGGAGAACTGTGCGCTGGTGTCTTCCTGCACTCCTTCCCTGAAGGTGAGAGGCACTGCATGCATAAGTAGACCGTTAGCCGACATTGTGTTTGCCTGATAAACTAATGCCAACACACTTATCGCTCACAATCCAGACTCATGGAGCTCCTGTGTATAAAGCAGTAGGTAGTTAGGAGGGATAAGTACAAACAAGAAAAAAAAAAAAAAATCAAAGTGCTTTCACTGAATTTATCGCCCCTTTTACTCAGGCAGGTCTTTTTCTAAATGAACTCCAATTTATTTATGTTGCTGCCATTATAATACAAGTAGCTCACGCTGCAGATAATTAAATTTATGTCGAGGCAACATAGGGATTTCTCTCAACAGACTTGTTTTCAACACGTTGAAGAGTCACTTCAAAGTGTTTTGAGGCCAGACAGCTGGATAGTAGTGTTCTCCACTGTGCGGGTTTTATTACTGTTCTAGGATAATTCTGGTTTACTACAACACTGGTTTTATTTTAATTGTGGGTTATACGTTTATTCTTTCTACAGTAGAAACAGGAAACATAATGGCTCTGGTGTTTTCTATGCCGCCATTTTTGTGTGTCAAAAATAGCTGTAACCACAGTAGTAACTGTTTACCTGGAACATGGCCTGTTTTTGGTTATTAACAGCACCTACAACCCAAATTAATACCTAGGAAAATTATTAACAGTAATACCTACTATTAAAGTCAATTAAATTAAATTAAATAAATCCAATTTTTGGGCAAATATTGGTAGTCTAAGCTAGTTCACAAGTCAATTTCCATTAAGCAAATTTACTAGATATTGATACAGATTTATTCTCTTCTGCATTATCCATCATATCAATCCATTTTCTACATTGTTACACTGCAAACAAGCGCTAACAACCTTAAAGCTACAAACCTAAAATTAGGTAAATTATTAGGAAAACACCAGCAAAGGTGCACTTGTTAGCTAAAGATGAGAAATGGTCTCATCTTTATGAGGGTATTTCAGCAAGATTCAAGAAATTATTCACTAACTAGGCGTGTACAATGTTTTTATCAACTGCACTGATGCCAAAATCATAAAAATAAGACGGGCTGTAATACAGTAAACCAGAATTATCGCAGACTCATAAATTAACTGCATAAAGAACTTTGCCACTAAAACCAAGTGTTGCTACGTGGTTAAGGCTCTAAAAAGATGAAGGGAGGCATGTCTTGCTCATTGTACATTCTATTAAATTGGTTTGGGGCGTGTCTGGGACCAATGCACTTATCTTGGAAGTTTTGGGGCAGAAATAGAAAAACACCAACCACAAGGACCTGCACTGGATATTACTAATAAAATGTCCCCAACCCACACAACCAATGAAGCAGCCATCGGGAAAATATTATTTAAGCACCAAAGCTTTATCCTCCAAAATTGAGCCAGGTGTTGACAGTAGATGTCTGTCTACAAATACCATCAAGCTTTATGGATTTTACCTGAGCATTCTGGGCATATCTGCATTTGATGCCAAATCAGAATTTAATCGGAATGGAAATATTAATGCTGGTTGTGACTGCCAGGCAGAAGTCAATTCTTAAGGTTTTAAAAGCTTTTTTGACTTTCTACATACGTACTGAGGTGTACTGTTGGCCCTTTAGGTAATGTACACATTAAAAAAAACAAAACAAAAAAACAAATCACAGGATCATGTCTCATATTGCATTTAAGAGCAATTAGCACCGTGTCTGCTGATGGTATTTGCAGACAAACTGTCACGACTCACCGGACTTCTCAGGTCATTCTGCTTTTCCAACATGGAAGGGGAAGCAGTGATGTTAATTAGCCTGAGACCAAGATGCACTATTAAGCAGCAGTTGTGGAGGGTGTTACACCTCTGTTCTTCATTATGAAGTCACCACTACAGCTGTGATGATCAAAGGATGAGGCCTGTGTGTGAATAGACAGTGAATGTAGCCATGATACAAACAATGACCCTTCTAGTTTTTGTGTACTAGTAAAAAGTCACCATTGTGTGACCATCTAGCTCAGGGGTGCCCAATACATCAATCAAGATCGGCCAGTAAATCGCAGATGTATTGCAGGTAGATTACATGTCATTAAAAAAATGTCTATCTATCTATCCTCACATATATATATATATATATATATATATATACACACACACACCTTAGACCAATGCCTTGGTCATTGTAGAAGTAGCAAGACAAAAAGGTGTGAGCACCCCTGATCTAGTTTAACAGTAGCTGATGCAATGCATGTGCTTGATTGGCTGAGTCCATTGTGCTACTGTTTTGTCCATCACGTGTCCCAGTCCAGCTCTCTGCAGGCGATACGGACCAGTCTGAGCTCCAGTTCAAAGGCGTCGGGCCGTTCCTGAGGGTTGGCCGACAGCATCTCCCTGATCAGCTGCTTCATGTGGCTGTTCATGCTCTTTTTCCGGGCGGGGATGTGCAGCTCCATCTTTGGGTTCTCTAATAGGGCCTCCCCTAAAGGTACAATCTCTGAGCCCTGTTGCACATAGCTCCCCAGCAGCTCCTTCTGAGTTTCCACATCTACAAAGGTGATGCGTTCAACCATAGCCCAGATAATCACCCCAAGGGCAAAGATATCTGCTTTAGCTGTGTAATGGCCCTCCCATACTTCTGGGGCCATATAGAAGTCTGTTCCACAAGCTGTAGACAGGAAGCACTTGTTAACGCTGGCTGGCTCCTCGGAGTTGAGCCCAGAGGTGGAGCAGACTTTGCTCAAGCCAAAGTCAGCTACCTTGAGGGTGGGTTCTGTTGAGCCAGCCGGTGTACAGGCCTGGGAGATGAGGATGTTGTCAGGTTTGAGGTCTCTGTGTATGATCTGATTGCGGTGCAGAAAGGCCAGGGCACTGCCCAGCTGCAGCATAAAGCTGGTGTTGGTCTTACGATTGGGCTTACGAGACAGCAAGTAGGCATTCATGTCACCCCCATCACAAAAGTCCATGACGAACCACAGGTAGTAGGCACAGCAAGGGTCAAATGTGATCTCGCCTTTAAGAGATGTCTCCACCAGCTGCATCAGAAACACAGAAAAAAGTTATGCTATGTATTAAACAAGAAGCCAGCACCACCCACTCCAACCCTTACAAAAACCTAATAACGTATTACATTAATTGGACAAGGGTTAACCCTTTTGCTGGTTGAATGGTCAAGAGTGTAACATATGGGGGTGTAGGTATATGAAACCCTTACAGCTAATGCCACAAAAAGAAGTAATAATAATTGAATTATCCGGTTTAGCCGACATGACTAATGATTTAGCAGAAAACAGCTATGCAGTGCAAGGAAGCAAAATAAAAACAACAATAATAACTGGCTGCAAAGTCAGTTGAAGAGTGAAGACTTGCTCAAACTCCACAGTCATGAACACACACCGTACAAATGTACAGCATTGTAAGCACTTGCCAGTAGGTTTGTTACAACAGAGTAATACACAGATAGAGTTCTAGTGTAACCTGCTTTACAGGAAAAGCAAATGTGCCCATAGGCTGTGGTAGGCAATTCCTAATGGCATCCCTGATATAAACACATGGCCGCTGATGGGTTTGATGTGCTGTGAGCCAAGCAATCTACTACCCAAAAACAATAGATGCAAATTATCCCACAGTTGGTATGGTCAGATAACTCTGCCCCATTATCATTTGTTCTCCTGTAAGCATGTACTGGCACATTACAGAGCAGGAATAAAGGGATTCTGGGAAATTGTCCAACGCTAGCACTGCAGAAAACCGAATGTAATGTCTCACAATGGCCCCACATACCACTGAGAGACTATAATCAGGCACTGGCCTGTGAGCCTGTCGTCAGACAGTGGGGAGGCACGGTGACATGACAGGCGGGCAGACAGGTTGACGGGGGAGGTGAGCCCCCGTCAACCTGTCTGTCCCCTTGACTACTCCACCTCAGCTCAGCCTGACAATGTGTTTGTGTGACTGAGGGGACAAGGAGTCCACAGGCAAAACTGACCCAACCAGAAACTTCCAGGTCCTTTGCTAGTACACAACAGTAATGCGCGCACACACACCACAGCCAGAAATCATCTTGGCCACTGCTGGCTTCAGCAACTTGACAACAATATGTCAACATTAACCAGCAGCAGACACAAAAATAAACATCCTTCTCACAGTCCAGGATGTGTCACGGCATATCGTGACACAATTTGTAAATCCAACAAGCCAATCAGGAGCATGTGGTCAATTCACAAATGCTTTTCTGACATGTCACTGGATTCCTTTCCTGTGTCTTGGTGACACTGTATGTTGTCCTCTAGGACAACTTGAGTAATGTGTTTATGGACTTTAAACACCACTGCCAGTAAAAAGAAAGGTAAACTCCGCAATCCCAAACTGCAGGTCTAGCACCACTTGTCTACTAAAAATAAATAAATAAATTTAAAAAAAGAGCTTTGTCGTGACCTTGAGTTTCAAACCACTGGAGCAATCACTCTAGTGTGCCTTTCAGTCATTAACACAGAATAAAACCACACAGCAAGTGCGATTTTCGTATCATGTTGGTTGTAGTATGTATTCCCTTCACCATCACAGCAAAATAGCACTGATCTACTAATAATGTTTACCATCCATGAATGCATCATGTTCCAGTGAACTCTTTATCCTCACCTCTAGATAGAGCGGGGAGCTGGAGCCATGGTTCATTCTCTGGGCCAGTTGGTCCCGCTGCAGGACACACTCTTCCAAGTGTATAACATTTGGATGCTGGCTTTGGATGCTGCTAAGGGCCCAGAACTCTCGCAAGGCCAGCTCCACATTCTCTGGAGAGTGGCAGCGGATCTTCTTAACAGCCACCCGGGCCCCTGTACGCTTTACTACTGCCTCGTAGACCACGCCATAGCTTCCGCGACCCACCTCCTGGATCAGCTCGTACTTTGGCTGGCTGCTTACCATTCTAGTCCTCACTGTGGAGAAACAACATTGGGGGTCCGTTATTGCTTCAATTATACATCAGCATATATGACCGTTAACACTTAAGTCTACACTGGCTCACTTTACAACTTATCAATTATTCTATCATTCCAGCTTTTACCTCTTTAGACTATTTTTAGACAGATAAAATAGCATGACATAGCTTTTAGAATTATTAAACACTTCCAACAATCCGACAGATTCAACAAGTTAGCTGTAGGCTACAGCTTGAGCCCTGTTCCTGGAAGTCGAGGAAAAAAAGAGCAAATAAATATTAAGAAGCATCATTAAGACCACTGACAGAAGTGAATACCCTGCTTATCCTTCTTACAATGCCATCTGTCAACTTGCTTGTTCTTCTTTGTGGGTGCTCGCTGGGTACTCCAGCTTCCACCCATCAGGCAAACACATGCAGGTAAGTTAACTGTTCACATTAAACCATACGTGTGTATAATGCCTGGTGATCTATCCACAGTCATCTATGCAGTCATGTGCCAAAAATCCTCTTGAGCAAGACACTGAACCCCAAGCTGCCCCCGGTGTGTAAATGTGTATGTGTTTGTTGTGTGTTTGTCTCATTCACCCATTCACGCACACACAGTGTCAAAGTGCTCTGAGTACCGATAGGTAGAAAAGCACTATACAAGTGCAGACTATTTACCATTTAGTGCACAGCAACTCACAGATGAGGTCACTGGGCACATCTCACAGATGAATCGTCAACTCTGACTCTTCGAACACATTCAAATACGTGCTGAGATTGTATTTACATCAGTTGTTCTTGGTCCCATTTGTTGTTCCCCCAATAAACATCCATCATTTTAAAAAATTACAGCTAAAGAAGGAGAGTTGCCATTTCATTAATCATTCAAGAGGTTTACTGTAAAAGATCTAAGGTATTTCAGTGCTGTACCATAGCATTGCTATCTGAACAAAAAACACTCTGGACAATAAACCATCAAAAAAAATTCAAAATATGATTATTAAGTATTTAAGTCGCTTGAATATCACCAATTCATATTCAGGCAAGTGATGGTTTTTCTGTGTGGAGTTTATATAGTAGTTTATAAATATTTCAATGCATTTTCCGAAAAATTGGTAAATAATCCCAAGGATTAGGAATGTAAAGACAGAGGCCAAGTGCCATTAACCTGGGCAGCAACTAGTGGGTTGACATGTCGACACGTATTATTCACCAAGTCATCATAAAGATCATGGTGAGATGATCTACACATCAACTAAAAGTACAAACCCCTTCTTGTTATAGAAGTTTCATTATGTTAGGATGTTGATGATAGAAAAAGAGAATAGATAATACTTTCAGATTTGCACATCTGCAAATGTTTCTGTTACAAATTCTGTTTTACAGTCGATCTGCTGACTCAGAGGTGATCCTTATCCAGACAGCCCTTAATATCGCATTACTACATTATTAGAATGTGTCACCATGCTTTTTAATTCAGAGCTGCATGAGCGCAGAGTTCGTTCTGGAGCGACACAGCAAACCTCGCACCGCGACCGGACAGCACTTGAAAACAACTGGATGACTGACAGTGACATTGTTCAACACCTGCCAGTGCGTAGACATTAAATAAAAGAAGTTTAAAAGTTGAAATGTTAATAGGATCGGCGTCAGATGTGGACGTGACAAAACATTCCTGAAGCGCCAGGCTGGCGAGGCTTCCCTCCCAGACAGAAAGAATGGTAGCCAGCATGCTAACGAGCTAATTAGACATTCCCATGGCTGATTGGCTAACAGGCTAACAGCTATGTGGCCTGACCACCCTCAGCTAACGATGTTGTTGCTTAGCTAACGTTAGCTAATCACGTTAACACCAGCTAACAAAAGAGTCTAGCTCTCTCCAGAACAATCGGCATTAATGTCTTCACGAATCTTACATAATTCACACCACAAACCAACTAACTGCTCTTATCATATTAGCATGAGCGAGACATGCATGATAATAACTCACGTTAACAATTGACAGGTTTATGTCCTGTGTGTGTGTATGTGTGTGTGCCATCATGAAATTCAGCCGGATTCCTAAATACATATACACACCTGCGAGCCAAGTAGACAAGTATCCAAAGCAGACAAGCCAACAGTCTTAATGTGCACGAAGCCGCCGTTGTTAAGCAACAAACTGACATCTTTTCAGTCTCACCTTTGAGTCGTTAGCTCGGGGATTCATTTGTTGTCTTCCTCACTATCCCTGGCAGCCATTACCGCCGCACGTTCCGCTCGCACAGTCAAACCCAGGTTTTGTCAAACACTGGACGTGAGAGCGTGCGGCTGCTGTGCAGCGCTGCGCAGCTCTAGGCCGTGACACAAGTTCCGCGTGGATATTTCAAAGTAAACTCAGTGGCGCAACAGTAACAAGCTGAGGATTCATTTTCATTCGAGAGCAGACATTATATATACATATATTGTTTTTTTTAACAATTACACAATTACACGGCAATTTCACAGAGAACATTTTCTCCTCCGTATTGTGAGTTCGCTAACTGGCATAGATCTGTGTTGAAGGAACACAATCAACTTCCGGTCATGCTCTTGGAAAAATTTAGTTAGCTTTATATGACATGTGGGTACCGTCCTTTCTACTCCTAAAGCCGAAATGTCATTTAAAAGGGGTGGACGCATACCACGAACACCTGCTCAGATCTAAGACCTGCACCTGGTGTTATTTCTGAAATTCAGATATTGTTTTTTTATTCTAGCGTTGTTTTATGAAGACTATAATTATCGACAGATTTAAAAAAAAATATATTATTTCTCTGTGACGTGTTTGTTTTTGTTTTAATCTTCTTGTGTCGACAGGGGCAAAGGGCTCTAGCAATTCAAGTGCGAATGAAATCGGGTGACGTTAATGACATCGTGCTACTGTGACCTTGTGCGTATTTTACCTTGTTGAAGTTTGGGAGCTGGTCTGGAGCCTGTGTGAGAAAGTCTGTCACTAAGATAAGTGAAGAGTGATGCAGGTGCACGTATTGTGGTAATCTACACCACTTAAACGTCTCATTCAGTGTGTGTGTTTATGTGATCCAGGATTTCAGTGAATGCCTGTTTATTTTTGTTAGCAACAATGTTCTAATCTTATTTAAATGCAAACGTATATATCTTTTGTCTTTTGCTAACCGAGTTCTGTGATTTAAAACATGACATTTTAATAATTTCTTAGAGGTTTGTTCTGCAGTCATCAGCATATAGTATAAGAAATAGAGAAACAAAAAAAAAGATATTTAGTATATCATTGTTGTTTTGCAGCACAACCTACCTCTGTTGCAGTCTTCAAAGATAATCTAAGTAAAATAAGACTACAGTATGTATTTAGCAAAACATTGAGCATGGACTAAGTGTTCAGCTTTATCCAAAAAGGTCAACATGAACGTGCTTCATCCCAACATTCTTTGCCTGCAGAAACATAACCACAAAGGAGGATGATGAAATAAAAATACAGTTTGAAGGATGTAACATCAAAGCTGTGTGTACAGAAAATGCCTGTAGGCTTTACTGAAGAGTTTCACTTTTGTGTTGGATCATAATCAGCAGCAGTAACAAATTTGAGGTAGCACACGTCACACTGAAAACCAACTGTAAAAAGGTAAAGTAATAAATATTTGAAGAGACAAACAAATTATGTACAACATATACATATACATGCACTTTGGGACATGCTAATATCAAGCTGTCCGCATCATAATCAAAACCACACCTGAGGTAGACTTGTATAGATTTTGAACAAGATGATTTTCTGTTCCCACACGATAAATACAAACAAGAAGAAACAAAACCATTCCAGGATTAGAATTCAGATAGGAACCCATTGTACTCCAGCACAGCAAGCACTAAGGTAATAAACCATAACAGTGTTCAATGTGGATGCTTTTAAACATCCTTTGTACTCTGCTGTCATCAGTTCTGTATCACATAAAAAAAAATTCATTCACAATATATTAATACTATAAAACGACAGTAAATATGCACACTAAAGCAACATAACAATGTCATTTTTGCTTTAACTAATAGAGAAAGTCAATGGATACCTGTAGGATCATGTCGAGTGTTAAAAGGAAATATGGCCATATTTGCATACTTCCTGTCTTAGGTAAATGAGAAATACAACAGTAAGAAATGGGCAAGTGCAATCTGTCATGTTGCGTGATGCCAGCAGTCATATATTGTCAGAATACTTGCTGCTGTGTTTGGTCTATAGCACACAACATAAATTCATTGTTCATCAATGTCATGGGTCTTCTAGCAACCCCAGACAATAAATACCTTAAACATTCAGACTCGTTCCTCAAAAATCTCTACCTGAGTTCATGATGATATTAAATGAATTAAATGGAGGCTGATTGTGTTCTTTATGCAATTTTACATGCATGTACAATTTTATCTGTGCGTTTTTACATTGCAGTGCAGTGTTTCTACTGTACCGTGAAAATACATAAGCTGTAAAATTATAAAATCTGCTGCAAAAATTAAGTAATATGAGAAAAGGTTGTACCGTAAACTATTGTATTGATATTTAGTAGAAGGTCTAAATTTGCTGTTTCTGTTTATAACTGAACCTAAACAGTTACTCTGATGCTCTTCAGCCTCCACCTGCACTAGGGAGATAACACTTACACTTAGTAACCACCCTCCCTCCTCTAAAGCTTCAAAAAATATATATAATTTCAACTTTCTTCTGCTACACCTACAAAAAGTGTAATTACAGCGAAATGTTTATGTGAAAAAAAAGTCCCTGATATACACACAGAATCATTCATTCTGAATTAATACTGCTTTGCAGACAATTTCTGTAATTAATAATGTTCTTGCATCAATTCAAATTATGAAACGGAAAAAGTGGAAGCGGAAAAAGTGTATTATTATTATTATTATTATTATTATTATATACTAGTTCATATTAAATGAGTTTGTCATGCAGTATGGCACTTAACTCAGCTCTCATCAGCGTCAACTAGAAAGTAGAGGTTAGGGCACTTGTATTGTAACATTCACTTTTTACTGACTTTTCTTAAAATAGTATTCCAAAACAGACTTAAACAGTGTTTTTCACATTTACATTTTAGATTTCTCGTGTTATTCAGGTAAAAAAATATTTTATTTTATTATTATTTTTAATCAGCAGGTATATGCTGCTTGCTATTCTCTCTCATCTAAAACCAGACACCAAGATCTGATCAACAAAGAGAATTCTTAAAGGCCTGAACTGGTCATTTTAGATATAAGCTATAGTTATGTTTATGTTTTTTTTTCACATTTGGTTTGGTCACCCTGAGGTCCAAACATATCTGTGGCTACTACATGGCTCAACCCATAATCTGACTGTTATGTTTTAGACCAAAATTACTTATTCAAATTAACTTTAAATTTAAAAAAAATAACTAATCACATATATCCAGAATATGTTTCCATATTTCAGTCACTCTTAGTTTCCAGACAGGGTGACTTGGCTGCTGTTCTCTTCAGCCTGTGAGCTGGCTGCTTCCTGAGAGCCTGGACACAACTGCTGCTGCTGTTGCTTCTGCTCTGCTTTGACTGGACAGTTGGCTACCATGTGGGACACACTCTGGCAGAAATGGCACTTCTTGGGCTGAGGGGACAGCTGACATTCTTTGGCATGATGGCCAGGTCCTCCACAGTTGTAGCATCTAAAAAAGAAAAATACAGGTAAGAAATGTCTTTCTCTCTCTCTCACTCTCTCTGCTCCCAGGTCACCCATCATCTAGTGAGATGCACTTTATGGGCACTGCATAAACATCCTCTAAAGATACTAGGATAAATCACTTAATGATCACATAATCATACTTTTTTTTCTGCAATGAAGTGGTTCGTACCACCAGGGGGCAGCACATATACACATCTAGCACATATGACCCCAACATTAGCAGTAGTTACCAGTTGCCATGACTCAACCTTCAGATCCCAGTGGTTAGTGTTTTTTGGCAGCTGGACTTCCTGCAACTTTTGATTGTAGTTCAAAGACAAAAATATATACCTTCACTATATAAACTATATTAAACAGACAGATTGATAACCATCGGTACATTAAGTTATTTAAATCATAATTAATATGTTTAAGATGTGATCATCAAAACAGCGTATCAAAAATAACCCAACAATGTCATATTGACTGAATCCTTCATGTATTATTTGAGCTAATACTTGCTAATACTGTAAAACCCACTGTTTAAACAAGCTACACTGGTGTAAATCTTTTCACTAAACACACAACAACATATTTCTCTCAGCCTCAGTGAAAGTCATTTTAAATATTTTCTCTCTATATATATATATATATATATACATTACAGTTTCTTCAACCTCACTCATTGAGTTAGAACTGCTTATTTGACTGGATGTTCACTGGTCAGTTATTAGAAAGATTTTTAATTTAAAAGTTGTTCATGTGAGACTTGTTGGGCTTTCTATATAGTTCTATGTAAGGTCTCTATAACCTTATTATATATAAGTGTGTTGAGATGACTTTGGTGGGAATTGGCGATATATAACTGAAATGGAATTAATTGAATTGAACATCATGTAAACAGTAACATGGAGGCCTGCGGGTCTATTTAAAGGTCTTTTCTCATGAATTGATGTTGGTTCCGTGACTTCACAAAGCTGTTGAACTGGGATCTGGTGAGCAGGAAGAAGTGCTGCTGATGTGATGATTTACAGAGGAAATACACATTTAATGCTCTAGTGAGTTTTTCCATCAGTAGGATGTTGTATGTGAGACAAAGAAAGTCAATTGCAGTTTGTGGTCTGCGTTCGCTGTAATGAAATTACTTGTCACCCACTGTAACAGTGTGGATACTGATGTGTTTTATATGGCATCAGAAAGTAAAACATAGCTGGCAGATATATTAGACTTGTCCTTTGAAAAAAAACCCAGACTGAGCTCACGGCTAACCACCAGTTCTTTCCTCCCAGCCCCCCATCAGGGCTCAGTATTGATCTGTGTGGCCACATGAGTGGCAGAGGCATCTCCTTTGTTTCAGTACTGCTGCGACCTCTGAACCTCAACCTCCTCCTCTCCTCATCCCCTCGGCCTTATTTAGAGACCAAACTCCATTGTTGCTATGGCGGTGGTGGCCTCTGACCTCTCTCGAGCACCTACATCTGTTATCAATTAAACGGGTGGGGTCTTTTCCTCTTCTGAATACACCACTTATATTTGGGAGAGATGGGAAACATATGAATGCAATCAAACACACTGACTAGTGAAGGACAGGAAGCTGTAGTGTTATTGTTTTTATCACTGCCCATGCCAACCATGATTAATGAAGTTATTATGATGCTATAAATAGCAGCATCAGATACAAATGGCCTACAGTCTACAAGTTAAGCTGTTTTTATTTGTTTGGGAACTAGTAAGAAGAAGAAAGGCTAGACATCTGAGTGCAATCAAATCTAGCAGATATTTAAAGACAGGAGGATGTGGGCTTATTTTATCACTGACAGACAAAAGATACTATCAAATGAATAGCCTAACTGGATCTTAATAGACCAAGCAAGCCTCAAGATGAACTGTGATCTCCTCTGATAGCATCCATTTAGAGATTTCATGGCTTTTGTTTGTAAAAAGAAAGTGAGAAACTGATGAGGTTACACAGTAACTAACACAAAAGTCAAAAAATGGGGAGCATTGAGGCGGTTATTGGAGAAGCTTAAAAACATCAAACGATCTATTGATCCCTGCTCAGCTTGCTGCGCCACAAAGAGCCAACACAGCAAAATATGCTCTGTTTACTGTTTATTTGGCTTTATTTTTTTCTATATTTATATAAGAGGGAACAAACAACAGCTCAAAAAGAGGAGGAGGTCTCTTATCTTTCATTCACAGCTAAGCTCACGTGGTGTCTGTGTCAGAAGGAACAATAACCCATCCACAGGTACACCAGCTGATACACCAGCCAGTTAGTCAGAAACAAAGTCTTTTGGATGGAAGGTGAAACGTCTTGAACGTCATGAAGAAAAAAGCCAGTTCCCACTGAACAGAAACTTTGGGATAGACCGGTTGACACGTTTTCTGGGGATGGGACTGCAACAAACACCCCTTAATATCACAAATGATCATCTTGAAAATGTTTTTTCCTCGAGTTAATCAGTTAATATTAAAGTTGGTGGCATGGGTGGACTTTAGGACAGAACCTTACTAACTGGTTAGAAACCACCAGTCTCTCACCTGTCCCCTTTGTGTCGCCGTTTTTGGGCACTCTTTGGTCTTCTCTCGCTGCCCAAACACGGCGCTCCGTTAGGCCCGGTAACCACGACAGATTCCAGCCCCTTAGATGATCTCTTAAAGGTGAACTCCACGGCCTCTCCCTCTCTGAGGCTGCGGAAGCCCTCCATGTGCAGTTTACTCTGTCAGTTTGAAAGAGTGCTGTTACTGGGTTTTAGTTGCCACAGGATGCACTGGCACAGCTTGGATACAACTCACATGGATTCAGATGAACACGAAGCATAATTATTTGACTGCACAGCTTGAATTTTATCTCTGATGTATTGAAAACGAGGGAGGCTACCGTGTTCTTTCAGATCGAAAACTCCAAAGCATTCCCAACCGTCACACTCTCAGACAGTCTCTACCTCTGCTTCATCAGAAGTAAACTTTAAATTAATCTCTGTAGTCTTAAGCTGAACACTGTACTTTTCCTGTCAACCGTATTTCACATATTAGACAGATGTAGCTGAGTAAGGAATCAAAGTGTCTGAAAATGAGTTTCACATCCATTTCAATGTGACAAATCACTGCATTACTTAGACAAACCAACCAGCTCCATGTCTGGGTTTTCCATCTTCTAATCGTATAACTTGTGTTTTTAGACAGTAGCATCATATTTTATGTATATAATTAATATTAAACTTTCCTCCTGAAGCTAGCTAAAACATTCCTCTAAATGCCGTCAATTGGAAGAGTTGTGGAGAAACAGATCATCCAGAAATGAAATAACTTTTCATCACATTTTGCAATTAACACCACATATACGCTCTCCAGTTCCTTTAAATCTCTGCAGCCTGACGTCCAAACCCCTCATTCCCGGTCGTTTCCCTGATGATTTATCACCTTGCTGGGGCAAAGAAACCTGAGAAGTCTCTGCCAAAGGGCTCCACATAGGAGGTGTGAGCGAACCTCAGGGTTGGGTGGGCTCCCTGATGCTTTAATGACTTTATAACAGGAAGAAGGGCTTGATTGGCAAAGGAATGAGCTTTGTTATCTCTGCTAATTCCTTTTAAAAATGGAACAGTTGAACCCTAACCTCCCCCACCCACACCTCTTTACTTTTTAAGTTCTATAGCGCGACGAAGTGAAGCGAGCGTGGGAGAGTAGTGCTGGTCTGAGCTTGACTGAGTTTAAGATGTGCTAATCTAAAGGTAATTTTACACAAGAACACATCAAGTTTACACTCCTCTGTTCATACAGTACATTCATGTTGTTTGGTTTACCTTTAAAATGTTTTTTTTATGTTTTTGACTTTTGAAAACCATTAATACTAAGATTTATAGGATTTGCACGAGACTAAACACTTACGTTTGCGTTTTTACTCAATGTCTTTAGCGGTGATGTTCGTCATTAGTTTCCTATTTATGCCAATTGAAACAGGAATGATTTGTATTCACGCATTATATAGGCATAGGCAGTACAATGATTTGAAATGTCTTGAAAAGGAAAGAAACCACTGGTGTACTGAGCAACATAAATGCTGTTCGTGACTAAACATTTGTATACATTCTTTCTAAATGCATTAAAAACATCTGAGACTGATAGAGAAATTTATAGTTATAGCTGCTCAGGGTGAATGTAAACATAATTTAATATTCCCCACGTGGTTTTTTAATTAATAGCAGACTGAAATGTTTTACAATGTTGTTCATCTGAGGTTTGATTTGACTAATACAAATATTGATCAAATACTTCAGTTATGTGTATATTGTAATATCTACATTATAAGCTGTAATGTACATTATATGCTTGATAAACACTTCAACAATTCTCAAGTGGCTATTTCTCCACCATATGTTTAGTGGAGTGACAGCTCAGCTAATCTAATTATTATAATGATCTATTGTAGCTCATTTCAATATATTGGCAAAAACGAACACACGTGCATTAACAGGGGAGAAACAAATACATACATACAAGTTTAATAAAACACACATTAAAAGAAATGTGTGGAATTAATGTAGGTTTTATCGTGGGTTTTATTTTAATAATTGGCATAATAAGTATAAGCTTCAGAGTCGGGTTTAAAATAAAGCCAAATAAACCAAGACGTAGCGTTTTATTAGACGTGGTGAAGATATTAACTGACTTCAGTGGAATCTATGTGATTATTATTTCCTCACTCTACTAGAAATGTGACCCATTAGATTTAAGAGCTGCCTTTCAACTAAGTGACTTCTCAGCTTTTTAGCTCATGGTTTCCCCCGAGGTGCTCGCCGAGCGCCTCCCCAAGCAAGAGCGAGTGTACGTTTACACCTCCGCAGAGCAGTCGAGCCGGTTCAAGCGGGTGCCTCTAAAAGCAAAACTCACCTGATGGACAAAGACGTCGGCCGGCGGCTCCACGGAGGCTCCGTTGCTGCTGCTCATAGACAGGAACCCGAAGCCCATGCGCACGTTGAACCACTTGCAAACCCCGGTGCCACGGGACAGACCTGCTTCCTCCTCCTCGCTCTGCGCGCTCCCTCCTGCACAGCAGATAAAAACGGCCAGACCGGCTGCTTCAGAGTGTGTTGACAAAGGTCCGAGCTCAAACTAAACCACTCACAACAAAAACAACAACAATGCACTAGATTGTTATCACATTGCATTACGCATCATGGTCTACTATCCGTATAAGTAAATGTTTACTTAAACAATGAAAACTATAATAAAAGTAGTGGTTTCTTTGTTATTTGTGTATGATCCACAACGTTATGTATTACTAGCACGTGTATAATGGCAACAAAAGACAAGTCACGTGGTTTTGCAATTTAATTAGGCCTTAAAAAGCAGGAAAATCTCACCTCGGTCAATATAATGATAAATAAACAACGAACTCTTTATGGGTGTAGTGCAAAAAAAAAAAAAAAAAAAAAGACTTTGATCTCTTACTACCAGTCTACCTGTGAAAGTGTGGTTGGAAGCTGAGCCCATCCTGCCGCTCCCTGCTTAAAAGCGCACTGGGTCGCTGTCTTCCTCTACACATCCGGCGCATCACATTAACAAAAGCATACCTTCCCCCCTCACACCGAGCCCTCTCAACACTTCCACGGACTTTGAATAGCCTACATGACAAGAGACTTTGTTGGGTTTTTTTTTTTTGTTTTGTTTTGTTGTTGTTGTTGTTGTTTTTTTCTGAATAGACAACCACAACCCCCAGCTCCACAGGAAGAGAAGCGAGTAGGAAGGAAGTAAAAAAAAGAGAAAAGACTGTTCTCCTGTTTCTCTCTGCACCTCAGTCCTTTAAAAGGATCGTACCTTCTGCCATGTTGGGAACTTTCCACAGCCTTCAGCCCATAAAATATCAGAAAAAAATCAGTTAATTTCATGTTGGTCATCTCTGTGTGTATAATCTTGCAGGAGAATGTTTCATGGCTGTCTGCTCCTTTCTTGCACAATGCAGAAGCTCGCTGATCGTCCCTGCCTTACACACACATACAATAGGCCATATCGTGATTACCAATAGCATATAAATAACATATATCCAATAAGATAGGGGCAAACTGACCAATCACGGCTTGCACCCAAGGGCGCAGAGAGGCATCACCCCTCTCCTTCCCCAGCCCCCATCCCTTACACACATACAACAAAAACCCCAACTGGAGAGAATTCTGTAGTTAAATTAAGGTTCTGGCTTTTTCCCAATTTTAATTGGGTTCGTAAGTATATACTAGTTATGTCAATATATACTGTACAATGCACATATAAGTTAAATATCCAAATTTATCTTACTATTTTTTTGAATGGCACTTTAACTGTTGCTGTGTACTGCACTAAGAGCTAGATTGGACTGAAATGCCAATCATGTAAACTGACAATAACTGTGGGGTTTACAAGCACTGATGATTGAGTTCCTACCACAGTCTGTTAGACAGACTAAGAGCTGAGACACCACATGGCATCTCTTGCTTTGGTCCTTCAGAATGAATCATTGCTGTTGTGGATAACATAATCTGCTTGCTTTGTCTGTGCAGAGGTGATTCACATCCACCTTGTAGCATTATTTAAAAGGTGTAGAGTTGCCCGTTGAGGTCACTTCATTCACTCTGCTCATTATTATTTTCCAAGCTGCTGTAGAAGACCAGAAACCTGCTCTCATCGCTGTGAGTCATGGATCCTTCTGCAACAGCACACACACACGCACACACATACACACACTTACACATTTTGTATATGTGTAAAAATAATGAGCTCAGACAAACACTTTCTATGACTTCCTGTGTTCAAGAGCCATTTGATGCCTACACTAGTGTGCGTGTGTGTGTGAGGTGTTGCCTGATTAAAACCAAATGGCCTTGCCTTCATACCAGAGGTCTTCTGACAGTTACCATGGAAATAATGGCTGCTGTGTAACGAAGCGGACCACCCTGAGGTGACCTGGGTCACTTCGAGGAGAGTGTGGAAACAAAGGCTTGGCACACGCTTGTTCAGCAGCAAACACCAAAGCAGCACACACACACCTGCTTATTAAACCTGCTCTTTAAAATAGCTGCTCAGAGCCTGGAGCCGCATATGAGGCAAGTCATATTATGCAAGCACCATTTATGCATATATGTCTAGTGTTTGTGTCTCTCGTAATGTGATTATTCTGTTGTGAGAGAGAATAACTTTGTTTGCCTTTCTGTGAAAAATTAGAATTGAGGAAAACTCCATGAGCTACAATCCAGAGTAAGAACACTGGTCTGGTCTGGTTAAGTTGAATAATATGAGGCAATACATTATAAAGAGGGGCAGAGGGTCTGGAGAAGTTCAGGGTTTTAGCATATGTCTGAACACAGCTTTAGTCCAAAGGCCAGAGAAGCTGTTGCATAAAGAGGAATTTTAACACCTATGTGTACATTTTTAATATTGAAACTTAGTATGCTGACTTTAATGAGAGGGGAAAAGGGCAGTATCCTCAAGGGGAGGGATGTCAGCTCATGTTTAACCTCTCCTCCACAGGGACATCAGTCAGTAAACCTGATCAATAAGAAATCCATGGCTTGTTGCCATGTTGTGACAGATATCCCTCCTACAACAAGCCTCTAGGTAGGACAGCCTGCTGATTACCTCAGGACCAAACACAAAAAAGGAACAGCCTTTCATTTTAAAGGGGTTTTAGGATTGCTGATTTGGCAGATTTTACAATTTGGGTTTATATGTTTATGTTTATGTATATTTATACTTTATAATATATATTATAATATCTATAAAGCTATAGATCACTAAGATCAGTTTAAGCATAACAACACATCAAACTAATTTGAAGAAATAGAGTATTTGATTGACATTTTCAGCATTGGCTGAAACCACATTTCATGATTTTGTTAAGAACCATATCACCTAACATACAAAAAGTTATGTGGGTCACTTTCCTCATTAACCTCCTTAAAGGGCTGCATGTACAATAGGGGTAGACTGAACGGAAATTAAAACTTAAGTCTTAACCACTGACAATATCCACCATTACTGTGATTGATACCATTGTGTAATTGCGCACAACACTTTCTGAAATCGTTTCAACAACAAATAATATTCTTGTATGAGCTCATTTAAAGCCTGTGTCCCACAATAGGTGGAACCATGTATGTAACAGTTTCAGCACCAAGGACAGCTTCTTTAACAAAGCACTGACAATGTATTCACTGTGGTTCCTTTGTATCATTAAATCTCTAAATATCGATTTAATAACAGCTGTAAAAGAAACTGCATGAATGGGAGCTCAATTAAAGAATCCAGTGATTACCATATTAGAAAATATTATTAGAAATACTCCATTATTTCCTTCACTTTGTTAACAATAAAGTCAATATTGCAGTATCCATTTGTATTAGTATGTGTAACTGAGGGTTCATATACCATATCAAAGACTGAGCTGACTGATGGAATGGCTCATTGTATCCCACAAACTCATTATTATCTATTTATGATCTATGTAAAGAAGAGATGTATGCATTTCTATATATTAACATATATATAAACAAAATGAATCAGTTCAAAAGAGGATTTGATTAGACCATGCATGTGAATCAACTAAAGGTTTCTTCTCTTCTTCTTTTTTTCATGTGGTTATATTCTTAAGATGGCTCAGGTGAATGGTGAATCTCCAAAATAAGAACATATGAGGTGGTGCTAGGAGGCTGTTAGTTTGAAATGAATAATGGTACGAACTTTTTCTTCCATGTCAGATGCACAGACTCCATCTACAGGCGGAACATGGACATGCAGCGCAAATGACAAGTTCAATTCAGTCTTTTCTTCACTGAATAGGCAATAAAATTAGAGTTGATTGCAGATAATTGAGTCACTATTTTGTTATTCCCACTAGGGTATGTTTCCCGTCGGACCAACCAGTTATACAGCAATTTTTACAATATTCAATCAAGTTAAACATGTTTGTGGTATATATGATATTATTTGTTGGTTTACTTTAAGTGAGTATCATACTTGCAAAGAGTTTCTATAAACCTAAACTCAAATCCCTGCAGTACAGAAAAGTAAAGAACCTAAGGGTTTATGTTGCACCAATAGCTTTGACACTTGACTTGGATTTTTTTTGTAGTAAGTACAATAAACCATACTGTTAACTGAGCAAAATTGTATGTGTGAATTCTTCTACATAAAAGGGGGATGATGTGATTCTATGATACAAATCTGCATTAGAACAGTTGTATATTTACAGTTGTTTTCACATTTTTAGGCAAACCAACCTCAGACCAACATGTCATTACTTATTAACACAACTACCTTTAGCACGACTAACTTGAGGTAATTAGTTCCTGTGATGTATCATACTCTCAAATCACTTACTCACACTCATTCATCTTTAACCAAGTGCCCAGGTCCTGTACCTACAAAGCGAGCCCAAATCATGACTCCTGTACTTATCTAATTGGTCCATAGTTCTACAGCTTCTTTGTGTAAATGCAGTTTTGATAACCTAGTTGTGTTTTCATGTTCTACGTTGTTACTACGTTCCTTAACAACGATGTCGCTGTGACGCAGGTGACGCTGTGTTGCAACAGGGTGGATTAAAATTGTAAATACGTTTTAGGAAAATATGATCACACTGTGAGTCGAATGACAAAAGAATACAGAAGTTATAAAAACACAGATCATTTTGTTGTTTTTTTTAAATAAAGACATTTACTTTTACAGCTCGACTGTCTGTCTTTTGTGGCGTTAGCCACCCGCCATACTTCTTTTCCGGTCAGGGTTAATCCCACCTCCTCCATTCTGGTCGCGCCACAAATACAGAAATGTTTCATTCTTTCGTCTGATGGGGACAGTAACTCAGAACCGCGTTTTTCTGGTTCTAGCAACAGACCACGAACCACATTCCAGGAGAGAGATGTGATCCGGTGATTTTATTTTAAAATGGGATGACGGGAAGAGACGTTGTCACAGCTCGATGGAAGCGGAGTCAACGAGCGTTTGGATGGAATAAAAATGTAACAGGCTCGGATTGTTATTTACACCTTTGCAAGAACGTCGAGTTGTTCCTTTCGGAAACAAACGTGAACCGGTGGGCGATTAATTGGATTTTTCACTTTTCTCCCTGTCTTTATGGAGAAAACGAAAGCCGAAATCGTCATGGCTGTGCAGACGATTTGGTGAAGAATGAGAGTGCAGGACGCCCCCAGGTCGTGATGATGGAAGTGAAATAAGGTTGTTTTTTGTTATCGTGGGTGTTACAGGCTTCGTTGTGCACCAGTCTCTGCGGTGACTGGACGCTTTGTTTCGCTTTTACCTGCTCGGTTCAGTTCGCGCCGACAGACGTTGACTGCATCCATGGGATGTAGTTGGCACTGACAGGAGTCCGTGTTATTCCCCTGCTGGTTTTTGGACTGGCTGTTCTGCAGCACCACGGACAGCGACAATGACTCGGCTCCGCAGGAAAGCGCTCGTGGCACTTTTCCTCTTCACGCTCTTCATCTTCGGGACCATGATGGGGCTCAGGACGCTGAAGCCCAGTGACGGCTTCTCGGACCTGGCCCCCGGTATGGACTTCATCGGGGAGAAATCAGACAGAAGGCGGGTGGATGTGAAAGACGTCGCGGTGTCGCCGGGCCAGTTCCACGTGGGCAGCAGTGACACTAAGGTGGTTTTCACCAAATCAGACCGAGATTACAGCATATTCTATGATGTGCACATATTCTATTACCTGTGGTACGGCGCTCCCAGCATGGACAACAAGTACATTCACTGGGACCATGTCCTGGTGCCTCACTGGGACCCTAAGATTGCAGCCAGTCACGCTCAAGGAAGGCACACTCCTCCAGAAGACATTGCCTCAAGTTTTTACCCTGAGCTGGGTCCCTACAGCTCCAAGGATCCTAACGTGCTGGAGTCACACATGGCCCAGATAGAAGCGGCTGCAGCAGGTAACAGTGTTTCAACACCATCCCCCTTTAACTCTGGCTTCACGTGTTTGGCTCGTTCTGGAAAAGTGAGACAAGACATAAAAAATAAATTTGCGTCCTATAACACTGGCATAAAAAAATCAAGTTTACAGTACATTTATTTTCGTTTTCATATTTTCCTAATTCTCTTCGTGTATAAAATAAAGGAGCAGTAAACATTTGCTGAATAAAGAAAGTATTCAGCTCCTAGAGTTTTTTTTTCTTTTCTTTTTTATTCTCAAATATGAAGGTGTAGTACACCCTGAGGACATCCATGAAAACAGACGACAGAACGTCAGTGTTATATTATTTTAACATTGTGTTATATTTCTTTAACATTTCCTGAGGAGTAGGACTGAAAGCAACATATTCCATTGTGATTGTTATCACATATATAAGTCTTGTTGTTTAATTGTCTGTGAATCAGGAACCAATAGAACACTTGTTGCTTCCTGTTGGTGTTAAATTTCAAGTGCAGAAGAAAAGAGCACAGGTGAACAACTGGACATTTAAGGAAAATTTAAGAATTTATTTATACTATTTATTTATACTATTTCAGTAATATTTCAGGCTAAAGTTGAAAAAAGACTTTGGGGTAAACCTAGTGCCAACCTTGGTCCTAAGTGAAAAGAAGGGGATGAATAATAAATAATAATAATAATTTATAGTTTTATTTAGTCACTTTATTTGTCTTTATCAGATGGCTGATATGGAAATATATCAGTTCCAGATCTATAACCTCCAACATCACATTACAAATCAATGTACTGACTCATCGTACTCAGACCAGACTCCCTCCTCTCTATGCTGCCATGTTGTAGGAGTGTTAGTGTTGTCCTGGTATCCTCCAGGGGTGGCAGATGACCATGGGGAGCCCACAGAGGACCTGGTTCCTGCTGTCATGGACGCTGCCCACAGGCACAGCATCAAGGTAACTGGTGAGACAACCGGTATGTTTTTCCTTTCTGATCACTTACTGAATGAGTGACTGACTTGCTGCATAAATGTGTGGTGCTACAAAAGAAACAGCAAGTGTTAATATATTCAGTATCAAGAGCAGAAAGGTAAATTAAGTCTTTGATCATGACAATAAAAATATAAAATTAATTCACTGAGGCAATTGATCAACATGTTGTTTGTATTGTAACACTTTGTAACCCAACATGGTCTGAAGCCTAGAGTGTGCACAAGTCATTCTCAGACATGTGGACGTCAGCATAGCAGCCTGGTAACATAACATGGCACAATTAATGTGTTTATTTTACTGAAGCACATGGTGAAGGTCAGAGATGCAGTAATCAAGGTTTATTGTGTTTTTATTGCTGCTTAGTTCTTAGCGTTCTATTGGTTTGGAGCAAGTTGTAATTCAAGTTAACCGGGTCACAGATTAACTGTAAGTTTACAGTCAGGTAACGCTCAGATGATGCACATTTGAAAAGTTAGGTGGTTTTGTTACTAACCAACAGACTCGGGACCAAAGGTTTAGTGAATATTATTATGTTATTAGTAGATTACATTAGCAGATTGTTCATTATCAGGCGAGGAAGCTTGCTAACATTCATCCAAAACATTGACAATGCTGTAAAAATATATTGATGACCAGTTTTTCAATGTGGGAATAAAGTTTTGCTCTTTATTGCATTCTGGTCCACTGAGACCACTGACAGTAAAGAACTGTGTTCCTCTGTGGCAGTTTGGATTTCAGTGTTCTGACCTGAAAACCTGCCATTTAAAGCTAAATGGATGTTGCAGGGAGACAGAGTGTCCTGCTTTAAGACTCAATCTAGCTCAGCCAGTGGCTGTTTTTAAAGACTTCAAGTGCTTTGGGGTAACTTTTCCATTTCAGTGGACAGCTCCAGGTAACAGAGGCATACTGTATCTACTTTAGCACTGAAGGGTTTCAGACGGCATAAATCCATAACATGCTGAAGGTGCTCCAGACAGCAGGGGCAAAACAATCTGAGCATTAGATTCAGCATTAAAGGGACAGAAGAGCTTTCCCTCAGTGTACTTCCACGTTCCTTATATGGAAGTCTTAGACTGAGAACTGGGTCTCTCTGTGTGTCTCACTCAGTCTTACACAACAGTGTGTGTTTCACAGCTGACCTGAGGGCTAACGCTCCAGTGTTTCAGTGCACCAAAGCCACCACTGACAAAATACAAGATGAGCGTGTGAGTAGTGATGCGTGTGTCTGTGTGCAGTACCACTGCCAATGTCATATATGCCTGCTTTTACGCACCACACTAAGTGACACCAAAAAATAATGTACTGTAAGTTGTAATGACTCACCATCCCACCACGTTTCACCTAACACAGGCCAATGGTGTTGCAGAACTCAGTTAACACACCACATATGACAGAGGAGCATGCTGGCTGATCTCTAATCCCCTCCAGCCCTGACTAAGCACACACTGACCCTTATTTCTAATTGTAACGTCGATGTCAAAAAGCTGGCACACATACAGTCACATGCGGAATCCTTTCCATTCAGAGCATGTGATGACACTGAATCACACCATAAATGACCTAGTAACTTTGAAACTATATGTAGAAACTAGCTTTTCTATAAACATATGAAAATACATAACTTTATTATACATTTATGTATTTTATACCATTATACCTTTAATATGTTAATCACAAACACTTATTCTGATAAGTACGTTGTGCACAAAAACATATTTTTGATTGCAGAGTAAATATATGGGAAATTATTTTTTTAAGGAGATAAAAAACAGACATTCTTCAGGTGTAATAATAATAATAAAACCTAGAAAAAAGTACATACAGTACATTTACACTTGCTTAACGTTAACATGAAGCTTGATGATTTATCCAACATTTGATTACATTATCCTTTGATAAATAGTAAAGCATCACATACTAGACAAGGTAAAAATGCTCTGCGTTAGCTCAGCCCACTCCACCTACCTATCTGTTGTTTTGTTTTTTGTTTTTTTATCTCTGCACCTTTTAATTTATTTTGGAGCCTACACAATTCACTGAATGAATGTCACACACACTAAGATGATGATGCAGCATCGCTTCATGTTGCGTGTTTGGGAGTTTGTCATCATCGGGAGAGAAGCCAAACACTGGTGAAATCCTTCCTGGAGGCTTGTTTGTTGTAGACAGCATCCATACACCAGAGGCTCCTAATGTAAACCTGAGAATTTGCCTGCATCACACAACACGAGGGGGGAATCTAAGCAAACAGAGCTCTTTTCATCTGCATCCATCCCTGGTTTATTCAGCCAAACAGACTGAGCAGCGTCTTACCTCGCTGGCCTTTCATGATTTCCAACCAGTCGAGACAGCTGACAAGCCTGAGCCTGGGCGGCAAACGGCATCACGTTGCCATGGAAACTGTTTACAAAGACCTTGCAGCCTCTTTTGAAAGATGGAGGGGGCGTCGAGCATTTGATGTTTATGACTTGACAGCTGTGTCAGTGCTTTACTATTTGCCACTCGGCAGCAGTAGACTTTATTCTCCGGCGCTACAAACAACTGTACCGCAGACTGAATGATAGGAGGGAATCCATGGCTCAAGGCTCAGCTCCTACCATACAACACAGCATTCTGTTCTGTGTGAATAATTTTCATGCCTCCCAATAGAGTGCTTTCATAAAGGGGTTCTAATAATCACATCACAAGACACGTTTACGTTTAAATGAACAGTGAAAAGCAAGTATTCCATGTCACCTGACAGTGTGTACGGATGACATAAGAATATGGGACAAGCCTGTGGGGTTGGTGAGCATCTGCTTCACTTGTTCTCTTTCTTCCCAGCTCCATTCTCAGAAATCCTCTTCACTCTGCAGACTAAACATAGCTTCTGTCTCCTTCTGTTTTATCAAGGGAGCAGCACAATATTTGCCTGCTTCTTTGTGGGTCCATACAATCATAGCACACACTTTTAAAATAGTATGTCAGCCTTTACTCTGTGTAGACAAATTTCCTTTCAACTTAATGAAGCCCTATGGTGTTGTGACCACTACTAGAGCAATGCCAGATTGCTTTTTTGTTCTAAAACGATATTATTTTCGTTATTGACAAGGGTAATGCACAGTAATTGTTCTTAAAAACATGTGATTTTATTCACGCATCCAAATCCCAAACATAACAAAAGCTACAAAAATGAAACCAGATTTTTGTCTCAGACTTCTGTGATTTCTTATACAGTATACTCTTCAATTAATAATCACTGGAGCCCCAAATTTTAACCCTGACAATTCAATGAAGGCCTGCACCATTTGAATCAGCAGGCTTTAAACATCACAACGTCACAAATAGTTTGATAACACCTTTGGACTTTCACTTAAATGTAAAATATGCAAATTATGCTACATTTGTGAGCTTATGCTAATAAGTCTACGCTCTGCTACACTTTCCGCCTGTTTTGCCAGGAGCTTCATGTAAAAGGGTTGTCAAATGCAAACTGCCTGTTAGTTGAATACTGCTGTACAACAGTAATACTGTAATATAATAATATATATAATTCTAATAGTTATTAATACTTTGCCCCCCACAGGGTATATACTGTATTTATGTATATTTTTTTGCTACTGCAAACTTTTATATGAGTTCAGAGATTTTGTTATACTGCTTAGCTTTCACTCACAGGTGTGCAGTGCATACATGTGTACAACAATCAATCCGTTTGACAATAACTTGTGAATATACAGATCTGAATCCAAGACAAATATGTACATTATGAACAAATTACTGTTTATCAAGATTACAACCATTATGTATTGTGGAAGGGCAGCTTATGGTTTCCCTAAACATTTTTATTCGTGTTTTATTGAACTTCATATCCAGAGGTCGTAACCTCCAGCCCTTAGTGCAGTATCTTGGGTTATATTGCTGTCATTCCATTTGTAGACTGCCTACATAAAGAAAATACATTTGTTCTTCTGACTAAAACAAGACTTGGTTGGATCGGTGCTAAAGCATGAAAATCTGTCTCAGAATGCAGAGTCTTTTAATAAAAATCCATGTTGAACTGTATTTTTGCACAGGTGGCCTTTCACATGCAGCCATACAAAGGACGGACGGACCAGAGTGTGCATGATAACATCAAATACATCATTGACAAGTAAGTAGTTTTTCACCAGTCTGCTGTGCCACATTTGTTTCTTTTCACTCAGAGCGCTTTTCAAAATCTATTTTCCTTGCCAGTAGCTGCTGACATTTGAAGTGTAGCAAAGTTCTGAATATGACGCTCGATAAGAGGCGATGAGGAGGTAGTTAAATAAAGATTTCACCTCTGTAATCCTGTTGTAGTGCAGCAGCAGGTACATTTTACTCTAAGTAGTCTGAATGTGTTTCAAAGCAAACCCGCATCCAACAGATAATATTTGAAGATTGCTTTACTTTTATTAGAAAATGCCAACTTAGGTAAAGCAAATAGGTAAGAGCTTCCCATTGGATAACTATTGCATAGATGATTATGTTTCAGCTGGCAACAAGTTGATGCAGTGAGTAGCTTCTCATATCTTAAACAATCATGCAAGGAGGACACGTCCTGTGGTCATGGAAAAAATGTTAATCTGTTTCAGAAGAGTCAAATTACTGGCACGCATCAAGCAAGGAAATTGGGTTAAGAACTATAGATAGATAGATAGATAGATAGATAGATAGATAGATAGATAGATAGATAGATAGATAGATAGATAGATAGATAGATAGATAGATAGATAGATAGATAGATAGATAGATAGATAGATAGATAGATAGATAGATAGATAGATAGATAGATATCATTATTGAAAACTGGAAGGATAGTGGGCAAGAAATCCTTTTTGAGGAAGAAATGTGGAATGTGAAATAAATCCTGAATGATCCTAGTCGATCATGTCTAAGTTTAATAGTGAAAGTAAAAGCTTTTATTCACTCACAGTGCTATGGGAAAATCAAAGGATTAGAACCAAACTGCAGTGTAGCCTTAAGAAAAACACATGTCAGGGAGGCTAATCCTAAATCAAGGCTTTAGTTTGTTGGCATACATACAGACCAGCCTCTGGAGCAATGGATAAATACACTGATGGTTGGTATGAATCACTTATAAAACAAAATATTAATTTTGATTTGTTTGATTGACAGATTTCAAATGGGTTTAGGGTCTATAATTTTATAATCGCTGAATATTCCAGGTGGTTTTTTTTCCACACTTGAAGACTTTTCCCTCTTTTCTGTTGTTCTTAGGTATGGAAAACATGACGCCTTCTACAGATTCAGGTCGAGCACAGGGCAGGTCCTGCCACTGCTTTATGTCTACGACTCGTACCTGACTCCACCCGAGTCTTGGGCAGAGCTTCTGACATCTAAAGGCTCCCACAGCGTCAGGGGGACGCCTTACGATGCCATTTTTGTGGCGCTCATTGTCGAGGAGCGCCACAAACATGACATCCTAGCCAGCGGCTTCGATGGCATGTACACCTACTTCGCCTCCAATGGCTTCTCTTTTGGTTCGTCCCACCAGAACTGGAAAGCCATCAAGGCATTTTGCGACGCCAACAATTTGCTGTTTATTCCCAGTGTAGGCCCAGGGTACGTAGACACGGCTGTCAGACCTTGGAACAACCATAACACAAGAAATCGCGTAAATGGACGTTACTATGAGACATCCCTGCAGGCAGCCCTATCTGTCAGGCCAGAAATTGTCACCATTACTTCCTTTAATCAATGGCACGAAGGAACGCAGATAGAGAAAGCTGTACCCAAGAAAACCATGACACGTTTGTACCTGGACTACCAACCCAACCAATCAGACCACTACTTGAAGCTCACACGTCAGTGGGCTGAGAACTTCAACAAGGAGAAGGACAAATGGCTGATGTGAATATTGTCTTCTGTGATTAATCCAGCTCTCAGCTCTCATCCAGCTCTCTCTTTCTCTCGCAAAAAGACCTGAGATTTCACCACATGTTCAACCTGCCCTCACTGTTTTTAACCACTAACTGTTTTGTACATATTCAGTGTAGTCACTGATACAGCATATTGAGGTTCTGAAATGAAAGACAAACCATTAACATTTCCTGAAAACAAATCTGTATGTTAGTAATATCGAAAAAGCTGCGAATGTGTTCAGTAACTCTGCTGTAGGGTGTTTTTCTTATTTTCTTATGATGGGCTGTTCTCACTTGTATTTCCTTGAAGATAAAATAAACGAGTGTCTGTTCACTGTCAAAGAACCAGTGTTTGATGTACAGTGTTAGAGGTGCGTCTGCGTAAATGTAACACACTGGAAACTTCTGTCCTGCGTTGTGATGACCAGCTGCTACATCCAGTCCAGTTACCATTAAACCATCACCACAGGTTTTTTTTAGCTGTCTGTACATTTGACATGGGTATAGTGACTCTTTTTTTGTATCTCACGTTTGTTATCTAGCCTGTCCAAGCATTTTTCTAACTAATAAAATCTTGTATTTTGTGATAATTTCCTACATTTGGATTGAATTATGTACATAGTCCTGCAATAGAAAGACCTTTGAACACTTTGATCACAACATTTAAGGATGGAACTAACTCAGAAAACACTGTGACACTCACTAGGCCACTATAAAAAGTTTTATTTTCGTCCATGTTATTTAGCCCAAAAAGGCTGAAAAGTAAACTACTGAAGTGGATGCAATGACACTAGATCAGTTTAGGAATATAATAAATTAAAAGCTTTTATTATTCTCTATTGGGATCATTCAGAAGTTTCCTTTTATAAAACATTGGATTATACATGGCCATCGTTGGGTCAATCTTAGGTTAAACAGTCGGATGAGCTCTTGAACACAGTGTTTGGGTGGAGTCTGAGGTGGGGCTGTGTGGCAACAGACCCTAGTCTACGTTGGCAAGGTGAAGAACTCTGGAAAAACCGTTTTGGGAAAGTATTAATTAGCAAAATGTGAAAACGGAGGAACTGTGAGTTATATAAATGTGCTAGAATGTGTATGTGTATCATATAAAATATAAATCATATAAATAGATGCTGTGGGTTTCGTATTCACAACATTTTAAAACAAAGGATGAGGAAATGCAGGGTCACCCCACCAAGCTGGCAGAGGAGTAGGCCGAGGAGGTGGAGAGTCACTTGTGTTTTTATAAGAGGCCAGCATCCACCACAGGGGGATGATGTGTTGAGGCGGCTCTACTTTTTTAGTGGTGTTTATGTTATTAGGAATCCTGTATTCAGAAAAGCTTTCTGTGATGGTCCGACTGTTGCCGAAGCCAATTTGATCATGAAATCATAACAATAACAAACAAATGATATTGGTAAACACCGGTTAACTAGTTAAATTCAGACACATGGCTTCTGTCATACAGTCAATATTTCCACCATTCATTTAGAGAGAAATCTTTTGACTGGCTCTAGAATTACCATTCATACAGTTTGTAGTGATTAAAACTGATCTGAGGTCTGAAGTCATGCAGAAAGACAGTTCAAGCTGCTGAGATAATGTTGTTTAATGTCTGTCTAATTGCAGTGTTCAATTCTTCCTGCAGTGTTCTCCTCCTCTTCCTGAGTGACTTCTCATTTGTGAGACCTTTCCTTTTGTGATTTTGTTTTCCAAACTAACAAAAGTCTGTAGACCCTGGATACAAGAGCCCCATCTGGTGGAGTTGAGGAGCTTGGAACTAGTCCATGCTCACTTTTGTTTCATTCGCTTCCTCAAAATGCTATGTGTATTATCAATTGAAGACAGATTTGGATACAGGCAGGTTGCTAAGAAATAATATAAGCTTAAGACAAACTATAGTCTGACACTGACCCGCTCAAATAGGCACTGACTTCCTGGAAAACAAAGTTACCCTTACAGTAGCAGTGCTGTTTCATCCAATATTAGATTGGTATATTAAATGGTTGACTTTTATTTCTAAAATCATGCAAAATAATGTTTCATATTTTATAAAGGTTTATGTAATGAAGAAAATGATGGAAGCACAGGTAAACATCATTTACAGTGTTGTTGATACTGTAAATGATATTTTAAATTGGAGACATGTATGTGCTCTGGATGTTTTAATAGGGTTTTGCACAAGAAATATTGCTGATATTATGATAGAAAGATGATGTGTGCAGGGGTGGGCTGAAGGGTGAGCAGGGAGTCAAACTTAGCCACACCTGGTTAATTCTTTGCTTAAGGTAAAGCTAATGAAATTATTTGAACCTCATATGATTGAAACCTTATTAATTGTGCTACACAGCTTTTTAAATCACATTATCTACTATCATTAGAAATTAAACCAGTTATCATCAGACAATTGTATTTCTTGTAGTTCTTGATTACATGAACCTATAAAACAACATAGAAAGGGATATTAACAAACCTACTTTTTTAATATTGCATTATTATGTATAGGACATGCATTCATTTACTTATTTATTTATACCAATATATTCATAATAATGCTGTTTTTATCATCATGGGGTACAGTCAAACCAGACTTCACCAATGAGAATTTGATCAATGTAATGTGCTTTCAATTAAAGGACATAAGTACAAATAACCTTCACAATAAACCATATTCCACTATTTTGAAAAGACAAAAATTGTGACTTTATTATAATGATCAATGGCCACCACATTACAAAGCTATCAAAAGGAGAAACAAAGTGTGGGGAACGAATCTGTAAAACATTTCTAGTTGCAATAAAAAGGAACAGGAATATGACAAAAAAAAATAGAGCGAATTTAAAAGAATGCTCCGTAGATGTTTCATCGCTTCTGCCCAACTCGGTTGTTTCCTCTTCAGTCTACAGCAAGCCCTGCCTCTTCAGATCCTCATAGGTCTTCTTGTTGACTACATTTCCACTAGAGTCCTCGTATTCTTCCTGAAAAAAATAAATTGCAAGACTGATATCTGAACTGTATACACTGGGACCCAAGGTTTACATACAAGCCCAACTTGTATGTCATGTAGGTCAAACATTTAATTTAGAAGGCATAACTACACTTTTAGTCACATTATTTCAACTTTTATACATCTTAAATTTATAGATTTGTTGTTAATCTAAGCTGAATTGCTTCTGGGCGTCAGTTCAGTCAACGTGGACTCACCTCTGTGTCTGGCTGCCACCGTTCTAGTGCCTTCTGGGACTTCAGTTTAGCCCACACTGAAATAAGTAGCAAATACAAGTTTGTAAAAGTCAAGCTCCACATTACTTAATAATCTAGATGTTCGTAACAAGATGAACACTCACAAGAGACGGCATCTTCGATCTGTGTGACGTTAGCAAAGTGAGCGGTGTTGGGGATTCCAAGGCAGCGCATACCGTGAGCATGCCTCCACTCCTACAGGTCGCAAAGGCAAACATAATATCACAAGCAATGCATTGTCAAGTATTGCACTTTTTTTATAGAGTGTAAGACTTCTCTCTCTCTGTAACTGAAGAAATCAGCAACATACAGCGAAGTGCCTCTGGAAGGCTTTGGGTCCTCTGTAGGTGTAGTTTCCACAGATCTCACAGTTATAGTTGATATTCAGTCCGTGGAGTTTATAGAGCCAGTAGGGAATTGGCTACAGGGAGTAAAACAGCAGTGAGCAAACACGATCGACTTCCTTGTTTTTACACAACTACACAGATACTTAATGCCACTTTTGCTGAAAGTTGTGCAGGTGACTCGATCAATTATGCGTCCTTCTTACTTTGCCGTCCCAGCCTAGTGGCAAGTTTTTGGGATTATAGATGATCTCGTTGTCTTCATCTTCGCTCTCGCTCTCACTGAGCTGCTCTTCCTCCTCTTCCTCACGCTCCTCTCCAGTCCTGGCCTGCTTCCTCTGCACATTCTCATGAGTCAGCTGCCTCTGCTCCTGCAATCCACAGAAACAATATCTAAACCCCAGGCCGAACTTTCAAACACACAGTAACATGAAGAAATACAGCAGCAGGGTTATTATGAAAACTTGTTCACTTACCCCTAGAACTTCTACATATTCATATACTTGAGCCTCCAGAAAGGCGATTTCCTTATTACGCTCAGTGTCTCTAAAAACGTGATGGACAGAAATGGTGAAATATTAATTGTGTGATGAACACACCCTCATAAATTGCTATCAGCATTGATCAGACATTTTTATAGCCACTTACTTTTTAGGGCCTTTGGCTTTGGGATTCTTAGCGAACAGTGAAGGGTCCAGTGATTCCAAGGATTTGCCTTTAGTGCTGAAGAGCCTCTGAGCCCTCTCTTCCAGAGTCCTGTAAAGCATACATACATTCATCAACAGACAATGAAAATTAACGTTCTATTCTTCAGTGTTAATTCAACACTCAAATAGTCTCACCCTCCACACTTCAGTCCCAATGCCATGAGAGCAGACTTCAATCTGTCAAGACCCAATGAGGCCAACTCCTGTGTAATAAACATCAGCAGAGTCATGAATGAAGACGTTCAGTAGCAATGAATGAGAAATCCTTAAGAATGAAGGAATACCTCCCAGGAGGAAAATGCAGACAGGTCCAGATGAGCTCCAGCATGTGTTAGAGCACTACTTGTCTCCTTCTACAGTCCAAAAGGGCAGATGAAGTACAACAAAAAGCATCGGGTCAGATAAGATAAAATCACTGAGCCATCACTTGCATGTAAAGACCGTCAGGAGAACTTACAGGCCAACCAGGAAATGTGCCGTTCTCCCACTTTTTCTCAAAGTCTGCAAGCACTTTGCCGTACAGTTCGTTCTGATCCAGCAGAGGCTTTACCCGATCTGTGTATTCCTGCAGGTACTCAAGTAGCATCTCCAAATACCTGAGCAGACAGACACCGTATTACACACCAAGACATGTCTACACATACCATCTAGTACTTCTGGTTCTGCTACAATGTCAAGTCAGTTCTGATGTGAATCAACATGATTGACCTACTTTTTGTATTCAGCATTTTTCCTTTCCTTGGAAATGTCAAACAGTTGATCGAATGATGACAGGTAAGTAATATACTCCAGTTTCTAAAAAAAAAAAAAGCAGCAGAGACTTTAATTATAGATAAAAACTGCGGTTGAAAAAATGGAACAGATTACACCAGCATGAATGGATCCTCACGTCAGCTCCCTTTAAGTTGATGTACTTCAGGTAGCAGTCATGGAGGTCCAGGTAACGGCCGTATCCTTCCTCATCAGTGAATTCCACCAAGTCTATGGGAAATACGGACTATGTCACTCTGTTTCACGATAAGTTTGACAGCTGACTCACAGACCCGGATATGTTACAATACAGACAAAACAAATACCCTTAAAAATACAAAAACAAATTCTATATATATACACACACACACACACACACATACATATAGTGTACTAAACACATGCAGTTATTGTATTGTCTACCACAATAACACTAACGCTAAGTCAAAGCTACAGGATCTCAGCAGAAAATATCTAGACCACAATGCACTTAATATGAACATATATAAATGAGGTGTATTAAACACAGAATAGTGGTGCACTGTCAGGTGTTATGCAGAATGTGTTATGTTCAGACTATATTCCTTTGCTTTTAAAAGTTTATCTTAACGTATAATGTAGATGTTTAAATTTCATTTATTACAACTTGAAATTAAAATAATTATTTTCACAGGTATATGCAGATATTTGCTGTGATTTGCTTTTTTGCACTATTTATTTGTGACTTTTGTAAAATATAGATTTTTACACATTTACATATTGTGTTTATTACTATGCTTTAAATTATCTCAATAAAGTAAAGTAAAGACGACTTGTCTGTATGTCTGGAATCTTCTTTGTGTGATTTGTTTGTGACTTTGGAATTGCAGTTTACACAATCTGAATTAAAATATGCCGCTGAATACTGTCAGTATGTCAATACACACATCGCCTAATTTAGGTTACTAATTATAACATGCATGGCTGGCCTAAAAGAAACAACTGTTTATTCTAATTAAGATTATTTGAGTCATGTTTATACAAAAGACAATAAACCAAAAAATGTGCATAATAAATAACAGCATTGGCTAAAAAAATATTAATATTAGATTAATATCTAAAAATGTTCAATATCCTGATCACAAAATATGCAAACAAATAAGATAACATAACAGTTACTTTATTCACAATAAACTCTTTTTGGATTTGTGCATTGTGCAGCTCTCTCACTGCTAAATTAAGAAATTTTGGCAACATGAAATGTCACATGAATTGTACAAATCAATGCTTTTTGAGACAGAACCTACTGAACTTAAAATGTTTTCATTACTGAGTAGATTGACACTTACTCTGAGCTTCCTCGCTGGGGTTATCTCGGGCCTTCATCAGCTCTTCAAACTCTGCAGACATGGGAATGGAAATCTACAAGAAAGCCAAGCAGCCATTGTTAACATTCAATTTCCAAAGGTTCACATAGCATTATATGAAAATGTACAGAGGTAACTACCTCATTTGGATGCTTTCTGTGAAACTCTTTTATTTGCTTCAGTCTGTTATAAAACTCTGCAAACTCATTTGGTCCTGAAATGGCAGCAAGCTCATCCTTCCTCATTCTGTCAATATGAAAAAGATTGTCTCCTTACATTATGAACATTAGGTGAATGTTAAAGCAGCACCAATCACCAACACGGATAAAAGCAGTTAAAAAAAACATTCTTAAAGAAATTCTTCAGACTTACCCATCTTTGTCTTCATAGGAGTCCCTGAGATTTGCGCTGACTTCCATATACCTCTGACAAAACATTGTGAGAGTAAGACTATGACAACCTGAATACCTAAAGAAAACCTTTTACATGAAAAAAATATAGCTCAAACTATTTGCACTACATTACTTTAAATATATGGTGTGAGAGCAGGGTTTGAGTGATCTAACTGGTAGTTGCCTTTAAGTTTTCTTGCAAAGTTCAGTTTCAAACACTTGCTCTACCCTCTGCTCTGATAAATTCCGCCCACATAGAGGTTTGTTATTACCTACTGTTCAAGTTTAATACAAGATCTCCAAAAAGCACTATGGCCAAAATTAAGAGTAAATAATACCTGTTAATTTAACTGTTTAGTATAGAAATGCTGACGTATGAATACTGTTTTTATCTTAACTCTTTTGTGTAAATAGTTGGACTAATCGAAGTAGAGATTAGCTACAGTGTAACAAACAGTGTATGTAAACTGCATCTGAAAAAGGATCGCGCTATTAGCGTAACACGACGTCTGTGGAAGAAAAAAAAATACTGCTACTTACATCCAACATTGCTCTTGTTCGGTGATCGGAGTTGATCTGTTCCCGCAACTGCAAAAATGAAGTTATCTTTCAAACTGCGGCTTTAAAATGGGTTTTACATGCATTATCCGGCTAGCATTTAAGCTAACGTTAGCATAAACTGTCATCTTACCGTAGATTTCTTGTGTAACATTTCTTTTGTTTTAGCATCCATTAACCTCTCCCTTTCTTCGTGGTAGCGACGCTGTTGCTCTAAAATAGTCTCCATCGTTTATGTACCAGGTATTTGGGCACATACAAGGAAAGGCCTCTAACTTATAATCAACAAAATGAAAGAAAGTGTCCCCGATCGGCTAGTAACGGCTACGTTTTATTTCAATGGCGCATGTTACGAAGCTAACGTACGTCACTGTATCCACCCGTAAAGAAACATAGCTGGCAATAAACGTTCCGTCCTAGCGACTCGATCGACTCAGACCACTGAAAAAAATAAAAGCATAATTATTTATTAGAGAATTGTGTTAGATATTATCAACTACTGCCACTGTTTTTGAGAAATGTGTGGCTTAACTCAGTTATTTATTTATAATTAATGATAATATATAGCAGTATACTTGATGCGTTTATTGTTCTATCTTGTGTGTTATTTTAAATAAATAATGGAGTAATGATTAACAGCTTGCCATTGCCTACCAAATGGTCACCAAATTAAGACGTTATAACGTCACCGCTGTAATGTGGCTCTGTGAAATATCTTAACTGTAATTTAAAACATGTCCTTTGAAATCTTAATGCACATTTTCAAAGAAGAAGGATTGTTGGGCTACACAATATTCTTCCTTTGTAGTCTCCACTATCATCAAAGCCTGCCACAATGCTTTAGAGCACACTGTTTGCGCGTACTCGTGTAAGAGCGCGCGTAGAAGCCATCTGATTTGTCAAGTGTCGTTATAAAGGGGAAAGCACGGAAGTGGGGATTCGTTATCCTTAAAAGAAGGCCAAAGTTAATGTGCTTTAATGTAATATTGCTAAAATGTTTGGGAATAAACCTAAATATAATAATTCTTTTTGTAATATTTTCCTCTATAATGTGAATTAATTTCACTTTGGGGACATCAACTTCACTGAATTAAGATAAGATAAGATAGGATAATTATTTATTGATCCCACAATGGGGAAATTCAATTGTTACAACAGCTACAAACAATTAGTAAGGTACAAAAAAGTTTTACATTTTAAGCTTTTGTTCATTTGTTCACAAGTGTTAAAGGATAAAAAGAAGTAGGTCAAACTCACTTGTTTTTCATTTTTCATTCCCTTCCCTTAAACGCATTTCACTCATACAAAAACAAAACAAACGAAGAAGTGACGTGGGCGCGCTTTGAGCTTTTATTTTGACAGCTTCCAACAGGAAGCGAGGGTTGTAATTACCGGCGACTGACAGTCGCGGTTTGGCACATTCTCCAGCAATCAGTCAAAGCAACGGACGGAGAGCAGCGGACGGACAGCGTTACGGATTACGAAATAAACAGTGGACATTTTAAAACATTTCCCCTGCCGCCGTGCGCCCAGTCCGCTTAGAAAGGTGAGTCGACTCCTCCTGCTTTCTTCCCTTCGAGATTCAACTCTGCAAACAGAATAAAGGTTTATTGCGTTATCTTCTAGAGGGAGGGGGCGGTGGTGGCGGTTGGGGGAGAAGAGAAGAGAAGAGAAGAGAAGGGGGGGGGGGGCATCCCTTCTGTCTTTTGTGCTGGAGCGGATTTGGCAGTGGTCAGGGGGAGCTCTGATACTGGATAGCGCCAAGCTAAATGTCGGATAAGCGTGACGTTCACCTGTATCTTGTTCTGTAAAGATGTCTGATAGCGGGGCTGCCTCGCTGGTAACTCCTCATAGACCCGTAGCCAGTCCGCCAGGGGACCGGGGCTCCGCAGCGGTAGCATCTATACGTGTGTTTGCGGGTTCGCTCTGAGAAACGTTCCCCCCAACCACTGTCCAAAACACGTCATTTTAGATTCACTTCCCTTTAAACGCGTGTGCATATATAAATATATATGTACGCATTTTAGAAATGCTTTTGGGAAAACATGCTAATTCGGCGTGTACTCCTTGCTCCGCTCGACACGTTAAGTTGATTAACCTGAAACCTCTGTACAAGCTCGTAAAACAAGTTAACGTTGGCTACACAAACTTTCTAACTGAACGTGGTGACGTGAACGTTAATTCGCAATGCAAATCGTGAAATCTGTTAACGGTTTGGATGGCTTATAACAAAAACCCTCGCGTCCACAAAAAGTTAGAAGTGACTTCTTGTTATGCTGTGTTTGCTGAAAGGCAAGGTAGCACCTCGGCTAGCTAGCATCCGTGAGTCCTCTCTGGGGTGGGATTTTCAGTTAGGCCCGCTCAATAACACACCGCTCAGAACACTGCCCAAGCCTGGTAGTTAATACTTATGCTGTTGTGACAGTTTCACACCCAAGGGGAAGAAACATCTGCACAGCCTCTCGTGACAAGCGCCCAAGGTGATGTGCTGCTCTGGCTGCACAATAAAAGCAGTTCTCCGTGAGATTGTTCCGATCACCGCAGCACGTTATAATAATGCGAGTATTATTTGATCTTGTCAGCAGGTCGAGATCAACGTTTGATTCAGCCATTAGTGCATATTGCTGCCCGTCGCCCTGAAACGCTCGTTGGTTTGTTGTGTATGGTTTAAGATCGTTGTCCTGCCGATTGATGGAAATCTTCCAGCGAGATGCATCCAACTGAATCTGGGCTCACAAGACTTAATCTGTCTGTGTAGCTTCTGTTAGCAGTGAAAACACCAATGATAAATGTCATTCTGCCACTTCCATTAGCACACAGTGTCTGGCTTCTGTCATTTCGCTACAGGATGAGTTTTTATTTCATCAGGCTTTAGAACGTCTCATTTCCATAAACAGCAACCTGGCTATTCTGTTATTGATCACCACCTGTAGGTTTTGCCTTTTGTGAGGTTTTGGTTTTAAGGGCTTCTCTTGATGAGGGGGGAAAAAAAAGAAAAGACTGCCTGACCTTCATTTTCTTTTTTCTTTTTTTAAGAAAAGCTGGTTATAGAGCAATTTAATCAGAAATGAAGTGTAGACTAAAGTGTCAGTTAAGCTAAAAAAAAAAAAAAACAACAAACAAGAATTTTTGTTTATGTAAATTGTACCTGCATACAGAAGGCCACGGTCATCATTAGTCATGCATTTCAGTAGTATGTTTATATTTGCTCATACAAGTTTATCATCCTTATTTTAAAGACTAACTGATCATTATAAAATCCTTTTGCATCGTACATAGACATGACTGAAACAACTATTTGACCCCAAACACTGAAATGGTAGTGAATGAGTGAGGATCAATCCACACATGCTAGAACGCAGCATATTTGAACCCAAGCTGAGCCTGATGCAGGTTAATTTATAATTTGCCATTCTAGAACGAGCATCATGCTTTATTCTGATGAAGAACTACAGATTTAAATATCTAGTCCATCCCATCCATTACATTACGCACACTAGTACACTGCAGCTTGCGCTTGTAACTGTCCAAATGCTTATGGTGTGGACTGTTATCCCCCTATTATCTCTCTACAAGCTCTCAGCCAAATGCAGTTTATTGCATCACGTAGGCTGTGCACAGTGGCTGCTGTCAAATGTCAAAAGCAGTGTCTGCTCTCTGAAGCTGCTGTCATGTTGACTCAACAATCCCTCCTTAGCTCTGCCCATCTAATCTACGTTGCAGCTCAACACCATGTAGTAAAAGTGCCCTCACACTTATTCATTTGTGTCATACGTTTTTTCACCAGACTTGGGAATGTCAATAGAGGCATTCACCTTGAAGTTCATAAACAAAACAAATAGTGATGAGAGACTTGGTTAAACATGATCTTGCAGGTATCTTTTTATTATTGAGACTAAAGCCTTGTGGTCAGCAGACATTCAGCTTGCCTGCTTCTAAGTGGTAATCGATCTGATCTCTGTATTTAACATTTTACATAAATGCTTTCAATTTAGGAGTAGTGATTTAACTGTAATTATTTAATTACATATTTTTGTCTGTCTGTCTGTTTGATTTATGTCTTGCTCTGTAAAGTTTTAGGAATTTGAGGGGGACATTTATGTTCAGTTTTCTGAACTCATGGTAGTCTTGTGTTTTTCCAACCAACAGTTCACTTTAAATATGAATATTTCTCAGGTAAATTCTTTTTTACAACAGTTTTGATATTAGATTATTTATGTTTTTGCAGATGAGGGAGGGTGTGTGGATGAAATGGGACAAGGGGTGATGATTAAGTCATTTATTAAATAAAGCTACAAATCATTCTTTGTTGTAAGCTGATCTGGTAACTAATTTATTTCTTCTAAGAAGAAGAAAAATAGATTAAATCCAGTTGCCATGACTGAACTTCCAGACAACAGCACCTGTATTTTCACTGATGAATCAGTCTTTTTTCTACTTTAACGGTTTTCTGCTTTGTGTCTGTTTGATGTCATTATAAATCTTTGGGTTATGGTTGTGCAGGCCAGCCAAAACATTTCAGAAGTCACAGTATAAGCAGAGCTTTTCCCTTTTATGTGTGTATATGTATGTATGAGTAGTGTAAACATGTCCAGTGAGGTGCAACCGAGGCCGGACGACAGTCCCAATACCAGTGGCGGAAGCTCAGATGCTGAACAGAGAGATGTGGCTCCTCCAGAGCAGCCAGGCCCCGAGCAGCGAGATCAGACCCAGCCGAAGAAGAAAGAGGCCAAAATCTCCAGCAAAACTGCTGCCAAGCTGTCCACCAGTGCTAAGAGGTACATCTACTTTACTTTATTTCTTTTTTTGCTGCCTAGCACCTCAAGTGATTGTCTGGCACTTACTTTTTTAGAAGGCATCTATCAGTCTGTAGTTTGTGATGTTCAGAGCCTGAGGCTTAATGTGTAAGCCATCTGTTTTAGAGAAAATACCCATTGTTTATTCATGGCTTTTAAAATGTAAAGATTTGCTTCTTTTCTGCTATAATTGCACACAGTGTTGGACTTAGAACAAACAATCTTAGGATGTGAGGAAGGATTTTCAGCATTTTCCAGACACTTTCCACACTAAATAATGGAAGTCGTTTTCACAATAGGACTTTATATCATTAATCTTATTGAATCAAAGAGTGGCCTTGTGATAGCAGTCTTGCCTGTTCTGGCCTAGTAACCTTTATGTGACACTTTGTGACCTAGTTGTGGCTTTCTTTGTCTGACTGAAGCTCTAACACAAATGGAACAGTGAGCAATGTTTACAATATAGAAAGCTGTTGTTTGAACAAATTGACAAAGAGAGTAGTCTTAAGTTTCCCATGTTAGCAAAGCGCTTCATTAAAAAAAAACAGAGACTTCAGACAAGTTTTTGTTGTTGCCATTTTACCTTGTCTTTGTCAGCATGGCCAAAAACAAGATGTTAGGCATAAAAGCATACTGTTCTTTCTGCAGTTAAGTTAAACTCTATTTATAACAAGCACTTATGAACAAGAACGCCATTTGAAAATGTTTCTTGTTATAAGTATAAGCAATATTTAGAGGTTACAAACTGTTGCCAGACGTTTTTTCCAGGGCATCCCTGGTGGTTCTGTCCAGCTCCCAAAAACACAGCACTCATAACCAGGTCATATCCAGTACCAGCTTGGAACTGGGAGGATGGCATAAAGCAACAGCAGATGTTATGTGGCTGGGCAGTAAGCTAACAAAGCAGGAGAGTTGCTGTCAGTCCTGTGAGGATGCTGATACCAGAGCTGTTGAACGAGATGTTTTCTAGCTGTGAGCAGTCTGGAACTGCAGCTGCCTGCAATTGGTAAAGAGCCATGCTTATCACCATGTACAGTATAAAGGTGAATGATTCAATTTACTTTCTCTTTTTAGTCTTACAAAAATGTGTGTATTATAATCGTCTTTTGACAAGCTAGACGTGGTGTCTTTTATTATAAAAGCTATCCTTTAATGATATGGACATATATTACATTTGTTAAGACGTGCCAAATATAATAGTTTAATTTTGGAAGAGTCTCACTGGATTATCAAATGCAATGAGTTGGGTGATATTAGAAAAAGCAAGTGTTTGGCTAAAGAAGACACGCAGGAGCACAGTGAAGTCACAGTATAATCAGAGCTTTTCCCTTTGGATTCCCCCGGCCTCATTCACTGCCGCACTCTTCCTAACAGCTCCCCAGCTTCACCCGTCAAAATGTGCCACCTCAGGAAATACTGCAGATAAAATTACACAGCACATACTTGAGCTGACAATGACTCCATAGCTGTGGAAATTGTATTAACAGACTACGTGCCAAAATGTCTTTTTTATTCTCTTCCCCCAGTGAGTCTTCTGAAGACATTAAGTCATTGTTTGAGTACATTTTAAAGGGAATCCACCTTTGATATTGTTATTGTGTTAACTCCCTCTACATCTTTCTTATCCTCACATCCCACCAGTGAGGCGTCATCATTTTGCATTTGTGTAATAAACTGCAGCGATGCAGACAATAAGTGCAAGGACAGAGGCATGCAACAAACCTAGCGTATTGCAGTCGTAGTTGTGTGAAATGTGTTTTAACCATCCTGTTACCAGACACACTGTGGGCTCTGGATATGTCCCAGCTGGATCTGAATGGACCTGAGTATACAAGGTGTAAGGTGCGTTTAGAGGTGCAAGCTTATTTATGGAAAATTGTATGTTCCTCTGCTTCTTCTAAGCGTATTAGACGTCAGATATCATTGTAGGAGGGCCGGTTTTAAGATCCTTTGGGGTTGGTCTCTCTCCCTACGTCTGTGTTGGTTTCAGTCTAAATTTTTATGACTTGTTGGGAACCTCCAAATATCAGATATAAATGAGAGGTGAGTCGTCTTTGGAGCAGTCTTTTGCAAGCCTGTTGTGACGAAATGCATGGATCAGTGAGATGATTGTATGCTCTTGTAACTGATTTACTGATGTTTTTAAGAGAGTATGTTGTAATCCACTCCAAAATATTAAGTTATTTAAAATGTTTAAAGAAAGTTGACCCACAGGTTCTGTTCAGTGGCAATTTTATACTTGTTGGTTTTCTTTTTCAAGAAGTTGATGGCATAATGGTTAGTGAGAACTTTTGCCTCACAGCAAGAAGGACATGGGTTCCATTCCCATTGCCCTTTTGTCTTTTTGTGTGGAGTTTGTATGTTCTCCACATGCCTGCCCCACGGCTTCCTCTCACAGTCCAAACACATGCAGGTTAATTGCAAACTTTAAATTACCTGTAGGTGTGCGTGGTTGTTTGTCTATATATGGACAAGTAGTGCTGTGATGGACTGGTGACCTCTCCAGGGCATATAAACTCCAGCATACCTGCGGCCTTTATGGGGATAAAGTGACTCAGAAGGCTGGCGGTGAGGCTTTTCATGTTCCATCCAAAAGGCTTCTTCGGTTCTCACTGGATGGGGTGGCAGCTTTACAGCAGCTACCCTGTGGACCGTTAGGTTGTTTGATGAATTCAAATGGGTGGGTGGGTTGGGTTGTTGTTGACTATGTGACTTTGATGTGTCAGTGAGACCACATGAGCTTAGGTGTGAACTATAGAATAGTTTCCTCAAAAAGTACTTTGAAGTTCAGGTAGAACTGTTGATAAATTAACTGAAAATAGTAATAAGAATATTAAAGTGACAGTGATATTATGCAAAATTGACTTTTTTTTACTTTTCCATTGCTATGTGTGTAGACACACAGCAAGACAGTCCTTATTGTACATATTCCAGTTTTGTGAGAACCAGCCAGGAACTGGGAATGTACGTTATGATGTACTAACAAGGCTCAGATGGTGTCAATTAAACCCACTCCCTCTTCCAGCCCCACAACGCTACTCTAAAACGTTCCTCTCAACTCCGCTCTTGGCCACAGTTCTCTCACCTCAGTAGACGCGGACTCCCACAGAACGACAGTCCTGAGAACGCAATGTTGTTGGTTGTAAAAAATAATATTATGTTATTTATGTTTTTACCAGTCACAAAACAAGAAGTTGCAGTATATTTCATTTATGTATGACAAAAGGACTGTAGTGTGTAAGGTGATGTTGTGGAAGATGTTACAGTTTCAAGTTTGTTTCTAACAGAGCTGAGTGCTCAAGTATGTTAATCTTTATTGATCATCACTGTATTTACGAAGTCTTAGAGAGGAAATTGAATCAATATTCATAGTTACATTCACATCTGTGTAGCAGTAAATAACTAAATAAATAAAACATGCACTACCTTTTCAGAAACATCTTGCTGTCACTTCTCCAGTCTCCTCGTCTGATTGTGGCTCATACGAATGCGGTTGTACTTCTGCAGTGGTGATACAAGCTATTGAAATGTTATGAATATTTACGTCCATGCACTTAGACTTAAACACTGATCTGACTGTTATTTCTTCTTGAATGTGGTAAAAATGCATTCGGGAGACCCTAAACACACTGCAGAAAAGAGTATAATATGTATAATATATAACAAAAGTTATCAGCAAGTTGTTTTTTGTCATCACACACTTTATATTCCTCTCACTGTTCTTGAACAGAAAGAATCCTTTAAATAAATATCTGATCTGTCTCTCTATAAATCTCTATAAATGTGTAGGCTGAGATAGGACCGGCAAAATGAACATATACACATAAATCAGATTAGATATCTCTATCCGTCATTGCCTTCTGACATCAGTTTCAATTTATGGACATGATGTTAAACAATGGTTATCATGTGCATGCCCATTTGGTTTTGTATGACATGACTTAGCCAGACCTGGTGTTAAGGAGCACATTAGAAAATCAATGAGGTATTGCACGTGTACATTTACAAATTGATTTTACAATCAGGATTTATAGAACAAACTGTGTTTTGTCTCTGAGTGTTGAAGTGAATGATTATAACCGATCTTCCTCTCACTGCAGAATCCAGAAGGAGCTGGCAGAGATAACCTTGGACCCACCACCAAATTGCAGGTAAGACCCCGATGGTTTGTGTGTGGGGGGGGTTTGTTTGGGTTTTTTTTTTTTAGAGCTATTTGCTTCCTCTGACACATAGGGGCGTTTGTGTTGGTCAGTATTTCACATGAATTATGAGTTTTCTCTGGTTGAAGTCTAATTTTGTGGAACATATGTTTACATATGTCTTTGCAATTAACCCTGTTAGCATTTTTCACTATTCAGAACAACCTAGCAAATGTGATGTTTGCACACACTCCCTATGAAAGTCACTTTGTGCTGTGGCGGGACTGGTTTGTGTTCATTTTTCCTCTCGAGTCAGAGCATCCATAGGGGCAAAGGTGCCACACACTCCTGCCAGTCAAGATCTGAGTAAGAGCTTTCATTGTGTGGGCCTTTTGTCAGCTAAGCTTTTGTTATTCCTCAAACAGATGACTTTTGTGTGCCGTGTTTAAGACCAAGTGGGAAGGTGGAGGTGTGATTGTGTCACAGCAGCAGGACAGTGATGTCCAGGCATTTCCTGTACGGCTTAGAAAGCAAGGAAAATCTATCATTGACAGATGCTCTCAAGTTTTTAGGCCGAGCAGCTGGATTCATTCACTGTAAATATTTTACCAGACTCTGCACTAGTCCAGCCTTTTCTCCTCTAAGACTAATTGTGACATTTCAACTTAATGTTTGCGGCTTATAGAAAAGCACTAAAACTGCCAGAATCCGCCTCAGTGTATTTAAAGTTCATATGAAGCTGTAATGTCATTTATTGTTCATCCACACTGGCAAAGCTTGTTCAGCTCTCAAAAAAAAAAAACTTACACATTCATTGTTTGCACTGATTGAAACATTCCTTTGCCTCCTTTGTAATTCATGACAAATGTTACATTGCTGACTCACTGTGTTATTTTGCCTGATGGATCAAAAAAGCTGCATACAGCCACATAAACGGTTGCAAAGCCTCTCACCTTACAAAATCAAACCATTCATCTGGTATGTGTCTCGCAGTGTAAATAATAACAGCCGCTGTGTCTTTTTAGCAGTTGATAAATAACAGTAGTAATCAGTTAAAGAGATTGTCATAGAGCTTCCCAGCATGTTGCTTGTTTGTTTGCCGGCTGTCCCATCTCGAAGACAAAGCTAATCTGGCAGGGGGGGGGGCATTTCATGAGCAGACATCTGTAAAGAATATGACAAAGTGCTGTAAAGAGGCTTCCTGGAGGAAGGCTTGTGCAAAAAGAAGCCGTGGTGATGATCGGTTCAAGGTTGGCTACAGCCGGGAGCCGTCAGTCGCAAGTGAAAAATTAGGTTGAACCTGCTCAAGTGTATTTCAGCAGTCGAAGATGTGAGACACGCTGCTATGTGAAATGTAGATGTCTGTATTCATATGCCCCTTGGGGGATTCATGACAGACTAACAGCTCTCGATTCCTCCACAAGGCTGTCACATCCTCCATGTTTGATGTTACTGTAACTTGAAAAACAAACAAACATTCTGATTCAGCCTGGTGTTAGTGAAGCGAAGCTCAGTCACACATTGTGGAGACCTTCTACAAATCTCGTCGCGTCTCCTTATTCAAAGAAAAAGGCCCCACGTCTCCCCTTCTCCTACTAATTGATCTAACAGTGTTAAATAAGATGTTAAATAAGACATCAGATGCGAGAGGTTAGAAATGGACGGTGTGATATACCTCATTACCCATAGACACAGCTCTCTTTTTGTCCTCCCACCAGAATGAAACAGGGCTCATGATCACAGCCATCCTACAAACATCCTCTCTGGCTCATTGTCTACATTCCCTTCCTGAATAGATGGAATGGTACTGTAATCCCTCTTGGGAATGTAAAAAAAAAAAAAAAAAAAGCACCTTTCACTAAGACGGAGAGCCTTGTCTTCATTTGGCTTCATTTAAAAAAACACAACAAAAAGACTTTTCAAGCCATATGAGGAATTATTTTTTTCATCATTCCTTTTAATCATCTTTGTCACCCTGTCGGAGAGTAATTAATTGAATATGACAAGTGCTGTGGAAGGGTGTGTAAACAGTCCCCACACCAGACATGTTATATTGGCCTGGTGCTTGGTAAGACTTCTGGCTGTGTATGCGTATCTGTGCTTTCCATAATTATCATATCCTTTCATAATAGTTCTGGCAGCATTTTGATAAGAAATCCCCCATTGGCTGAAAGGAAACAATGTGTGGATTCCAAGGGGGAATTGGCCACGCTCTCTCACTCAGTGTCTCTATCATTCAAGCTCGCTTTCTGTCTCCTTCATAATCCCAGTAAGACTTTGAGTTCCAGAGAAATAACTTTCCAGTGAATATCTGTATCATATGTTGTAAAGTGCTGGTTTGATTTCTCAAAGAGCAGTTATAGAAGCTGAGCTCTGCTTGGTTGTGGTGATGATGCATTTTAATTTAGCCTTTCCAGAATAGGAAAAAAAAGTCATTCATGTTGATGTAAATGTACAATGTAAAAAATGCTTTGTTTATTTCATGAGATTATTATTGAGCAGGACTTCTGCTGTTCTGTTACTGAGTGCCTGCCACTGTGTTTTCTGTATTTCATGCTATTATGCCAAACCGAAAAAGGAATGCATTTAGCATAATTCCCACTCCTGATCTTCTCCCAGGGAACCCCCCTCCAAGGAAGTTATTATTCTTTGGATAAATAATTTGAAATTGAAACTTGTAGAAGCACTTTATCACCACGTTATCCATACAGACAACTACAAAGCTATATGACCCCACAGTTCTAGTGATACAGTGACATACTCTCAGAAACAAAACTATTTTTAATTAACTATCATAAACTGTTTAAATTTTTGTTTTAATTGTTTTATGAGAACCTGCAAAAAATATTTATCAATGGCTGGGTGCTCCTTTCTTTTTTTTTTTTGGGAGGCACATAATATCAGCGCCCAACAGATAATATCAGTAACCCATGTTTCAGTTTTAGTACATGAAACTGTTTACTCTATTTCTAAAGTTAGTTTATTTATAGGTTGGTCTACTTTCAGTTCTGCTACTGCAACCTCCCACTGAGCTGCTGTAGCTGTAGTTGTCACCTTAGATAAATGGGAGTAGGCCAACCTTGTTAAGGAAACATCTTGCAATGAAACAGCCAGCTGTTTAGTCAGCAACTCACTACTCTGACTAAAAGCTGCATTTGTTCGTACAAGACGAGTGTTACAATAACTACAGCAACATAACAGATGCGGTGATTTCTAGGCAGAATGTGTAGGATGTGATTACTGCAGTAATGTACAGCAGTTTAATAGTTTGACTCCTAGACAACATTATTACGGATCTGAAGTGTTGCTGAGAAATACTAGAAGTGCAATAATCTATCTTGTGAATTAAGTGGAGGCAGATGAGCTTATAATGCATATTTAAGAAGTGAATACAATGATTTTTCCACATTGGTTTGCCAGAGGGATCGTTTCTCTCATTCTCAAATACACTACTTGGCACATTTGATAGTGTAATGGTATAAAGCAGTCATGCTGTGGTTAGTAATTGTAACCACAGTGTTAAATGTTGTGTTGGTGAGTGGGTTACACTTTTCTGATGTTGTCTGAGCATGTGAGGGAAAACACTTAACTAGGTTTAGGGATCACCAAGCACTGGTCTTTAACATAGTGCATTAAGTGGAACTGATGTATGGTAGATGAAGGTCCACAATGAGTTGTTGCCATCTTATCTGGAGAGTTTTGACAGCCCTCAGTAAAATTTCGTTTACTTGTTTCACCCAACATCAATGTTGTTTCTCAGTAATTTTCTAATGCCTGAAAAATCACAAATGGCTGCAGGCAGAATCAGCATCTGCCATCATCGACCACAAGGGTGGCAGCTATTATAGCAGCAAATATTACTGAACATTGTTCATAAATGTTTGCGTGAACAATCGCAACGTAATTTCGAACTTTTGAGCTCACCATATACTCCTGTACAGAGACTTTTTGTGTGTAATCTAAACATCACCAACCCACCACTCACTTGCTTCATACAAACCATCCTAGCCCACACCAAAGGTCCCGCTCCTAAGATGCCAAGGATAACCTACATCGTGAGAAAAATCCTGTGGTCTCCAAACCAGACCCCCTCAGCCTCCTGACTGTGCCTAGAAATTCTCTCTATAAAAATAATGAACAGAACCGGTAACAAAGCCCTGCTGGAGTCCAACATGCACTGAGAATACTCAACACCCAGCAAGGCTCCAACCAAACCAGGTCCTGCTGTGGTCATACATGGACTGGACATCCCTAACTCCTCACCCCATACTCCCAGAGCTCCCGCACAGAATGGGACACTGTGAAACGCCCTCTCCAGTTCCACAGTACACATTAAATGTTATTTATCTTCATGTAAAATCTATACACTTGCAACCTCATATACATCTATTTTTTTATTATATTATCTTGTAAACATTTGAAGCTAAAATGTCTTATCTGTATATTTTCACAAGTCTCTATTTATTTATTTAATTGTAATTTTTTTTTATTTATTTACTTATACTGTGGTCAAACCAATTTTTTACAGATAAATTCTTCCCTTTTTCACAGTAATGCATGTGATGCAGCCACCAGAATCTGAATTAAATAACTCCTATTTAATTAAAAACCAATGCACTGACGTTGTCTGTGACGTTTAAACTGTGCTAATGTACTTTGAAGAGTTTCAAGTCTAATCTCAGCGAACTGCTGTTTAGAGCCACTTTGTTCTCCTGTAAAGAACCCGAACAAGCTTCAGAAATCATGATCTGTCAGATCACCTCGGATTTATGCAGTAATGCCTGCAGCATGGGTAGATTCACCTGGGACTGGAGGAACTGAAGAATTTAGGGAACTTATTGAACCTGAAGTTCATAAATTGAGGTAGAAAGAGTGACTGAGAGAAAGGGGAAAGCTTTCACGGAAGAACTAGAGGAGGAACCTAAAGATCCCTGCAGTCCCCCTGCAGTGAGCAGACAGTATGGAAATACTAATTATTCATCGTATCTTTACTCGGCTCTCATCTCTCACTGGCTTCCTTTTTTCATTTTCATGTCTTCTGCAACACTTGCTTGACACCAAGAGTGTGAATATATCCTGCCTATTATACAGTTGCAAGAAAAAGTATGTAAACCTTTTGGGATTACATGGATTTCTCTATAAATTAGTCATAAAATGTGTTCTGATCTTCATCTAAGTCACAACAATAGAAAAACACAGTCTGCTTAAACTAATAATGTACAAACATTATGTTTTTATTGAGCATAACATATAAACATTCACAGTGCAGGGTGGAAAGGGTATGTGAACCTGTAGACTTAATAACCTTTGACAGCAATAACCTCAACCAAATGTTTCCTGTAGTTGCAGGTCAGACCTGTACAACAGTCTGGAGGAATTTTGGACCATTCCGCTTTACAAAACTGTTCAGTGCAGCAATATTCTTGGGATGTCTGGTGTGAATCGCTCTCATGAGGGTATCGCCCACCCTCTGTGGAACTTCAGTTGGCAGACAGAGTCTTAAGTTTTCCTGCAAAATGTCTTGATAAACTTTGGAATTAATTTTTTCCGCCAATGACAGCAGTCCATCCAGGCCCAGAGGCAGCAAAGCAGCCCCAAACCATGATGCCCCCTCCACCATGTTTTACAGTGGGGGTGAGGTTTTGATGTTGGTGTGCTGTGCCTTTCTTTCTCCACACAGTGTGTTGTGTGTGCTTTCCAGACAACTCCGTTTTGTCAGAATATTTTGCAGTAGTGCTGTGGAACATCCAGCTGCTCTTTTGCAAACTTCAAACGTGCTGCAATTTTTTTTTGGACAGCAGTGGCTTCCTCCGTGGTGTCCTCCCATATACTCTATTCTTGTTTAATGTTTTGTAATGTTAAGTAATGTTGTAAGTCTTTAGCTGACACTCTAGGATTCTTCTCCACTTCATTGAGCTTTCTGCGCTGTGGTCTTGCAGTCATCTTCGCAGGACGACCACGCCAAGGGAGAGTAGCAACAGTGCTGAACAGTCTGTCTTAACACATCAAGGCTTTTAGAGATACTTTTGTAACCCTTTCCAGCTTCATGCAAGTCAACAATTCTTGATCATAGGTCTTCTGAGAGCTCTTTTGTGCAAGGTATTGTTCACATCAGGCAACTCAAAACTTTTTTTATAGGGCTGGACAGCTTTAACCAACACATACAATCGGGTTTGCTCCTGGCTCCAATTAGCTCTTGGAGAAGTAATTAAAATAGAGGTTCACAAACTTTTTCTACTGTGCACTATGAATGTTTACATGTTATGTTAAATAAAAACATGAAAATATACAATGTTTGTGCAGTATTAGTTTAAGCAGACGATCAGATGATCAGAACACATTTTATGACCAATCTATGCAGAAATCCATGTAATGGGTTTCTTGCAAATGTATGCATCCTATTATATCTGTGAGAGCTGCAGAACACAATGAGTAAGGCAGGTTTGTATTTATTGACCTCATCTACTAGCTGTAACCGTATCTCCTCCGTCCTTTATCCTGTTGCTTTTTCTTTCACTTCCTCAATGCAATACGCCAATGTGTCTCTTAAACTCTTAAAGTATTACCTATTAAATCTTTAATTTAATTACAAATACAATAAAAAATTCAGTCAGTCTAAGAAGCTGTTCGCCTACTTACCTAGCTATTTCTCTTAAGATAAATAGAGTTGCAAAGTGTGGGGGCAGGTGATTGACAGTTGATCCACTTTAGATGGCGCTGAAACATGTTGGTACACCTGATCAGGAATCGATATTCATGTATAAGCAATAATGCCAATGTATTTTTTACATACAAAATAGTAGAGTTTATAAACGTTTAACCTGCCGATTCTTGTACGACTGCTGATATTCATACTATTTAGGCTGTTTGGCTGTGCCTTTGTCAGCTTTTGTTTTTATTTTCTTCTCTCCTCAAGTTCTTGTGACTCTGATTAATAACAGCAGCGTAAACATACAGGTTGTTAAATCGTTTAAGAACTTGCTGGAAATTGGAAATTGTGGGTGATATGCAGAACCATCTGTGAAACAACAGAACCTATTTGAGCCACAGTTCTTTTTGAATCAAAGTATTCAATCCACCAGGACATCTGAACTCTTAATTTAATCCTCTGCATCATACACAATGGAGAGGGTCCATGTGTGACTTAACCAGCTGGTGTAAAATATTACAGAGGATGCCCTCGCACTACGCTTTCCATGTGCATCTAAAAGCAAGTGTCGTATTCATCTGTGTAAGGTTGTCAGAGTTTATTGTAGCTTCAAATCCATATTCTTTTTGCAGCTTGTTTTACTGCATCTGTGACCTGCTTGAAATACCCATGACATTTAGTGTAGAATAAATGGTTTCTTAGCTGCACAGAACGGGCCTGTTATGGACACACTGCTAGAAATCCTTCTGCAGCTCGTTCTCCTTGCCTGTTCCTGCTCCTCCGTCCTCTTTCGTCTCCTCTCTTCTCTCGTCTGCAGTTTGCTGCAGCTGACTAAGCCTGTCTCTGCAGTGATGTGTGTGAATGAGGTCATCACCACGTATATCAGCAATGCACATTGTGTCTCCGTGTTGGATGAACCATTAGCCTCTCATTAGCAATGCTGTCCTGTTCTGTAGTTTGAAATACTGCATTATCCTCCCACAGAGCTGCGCAGTCTCATACAGGGAGTTATGTATGGTGTTTATCCATGCACACACACACACCATAACACTCTAAATGTAATGTATAAATGTATGACTTCTCCTGCACTGAAAGAGGAAACTTTATTCATCCAAACACACCTTTACTTCCTGAGGAAGGAAAGAAACCGTGTATATATTTCTGCTATAAAAATGTAGTTGTATTTTTATCAGCCTGCACTGCTATGTACTAGTATGTATGGACTGTAGTATGATAATGTTCATATATATATACACACACAATATATATTGTATATGGCTGTACATATGGTCATAGTTAAAGTTGAGTGTTACAGATTAAAAAAAATGTTTTTTCTTCCCCAGTCAGTTTGATAACAAGTAAAATCAGCTTGAGTTTTTCTTTCTCATAAACTTAATTGGCTGAGTCTTACAACAATGACAGAATTAGTTCTCACTGTTTTGTAACAGGCAATGCAGATGAAATCCATAAATATACCTAGATAGCATGAAAAACTGCTGATCAGTTCAGCTCGCTTCTGTTTCCTTTTAATGAGTCTTTATTGTTTTTTTTAATGTGTGCGTCGATGCAAACAGGAATATCTTGTAGTAGGAGGTCCAGTTTGATTATAATACAGATTTGCCAAAGAAATAAAGGTGAATTTTACAGCCTTTTCAGATTTTAAGGAGACTTTAAGGAAAGTGAGTGATGTTTCAGCTATTTAGATAAATAGATTAAATGAATAAATCTCAATATGAGCGCACAGAGATGGGTAATGTTATACAGCATGTAGCTCTGAGCCCCTGCTGCTCTTAGAAAAGCATTTCACATGCCTCAAGAAGAAGTGTGAATATGTGCAAAAACATGGAGCACAGTGCTGCAACAGAAGGGATGTCTGTAGGGACCTGTGGTTTCTTGCTGCTTCTCAAGTCTGTGAACTGTTCTGTCCCCGCCTGAGCTTCCCTGCTGCGAACTTAATTGAGAAAGCAAGTTTTTGTCAACGGTGGAACATCAGTACCTCTGATCTGTACAGGGGTGGCTCGTATGTGTTTGTGTGTACATGCATGTGTGTGTGAGGCTCGGTAGCGTTCCAGATTCACCTGTCATCACAAAGATAAAGCACACAGCTGACAGAAACTGTCCAGGGCGTTGCTTTATCTGCCTGTGTAGTTACAGCTTAACTCCACCAATCAGTTGTGAGAGATAAGACGAAGCTGAGCTGCTCTGACAGTCATTATGCATACCTGATGCTGATAGTGCCACAGAAATTTGTGGCCTCAGGCCAAACCAAAAAATTCAGCAGTAGCAGTAGTGTCTGTTTTTTCAGGCCAAAGGTCAGTTGTTGGTACTTTTAAAAACAAATGCATTGTCAGCTTTTTAGGTTCTGACATTTTATGGTACAGTAGCTTAGTTAGAAAATTGTGCTTTGTTTGATACACACTCACTCATTAGAGCCCATGCAAGTGTCAGATCTCTAATCTATTAAATGTTGCATCAGTTAATTTAAGATAGATTTAAAGAAAAAGTTTGCCAGGAGACTACTGAGGCCAAGTTATGTTGACCTAATTCCACCCGTTATGATAAGCCATAATGTGTTTTCTTGTTGCTTCCCCTCTGTTGGAATGTTTTCACATACCTGCAAATTACGTTGTTAGAGCTGGCCAAAGGAGGCCTCTTTAGCATTTTGCCAAAATAGCTTGGCAGAATTATGCAAGCTTTGAAACCCAGTGCACCTAAAAGCAGCACATATATAACAGTAGAATGCATTCAGTCAGACCAATAGGGTTTTCGTACAGTGTAAACAGACATTATCTTATTAGAACAAAGGAAGCCTAATATTAGGTGGTGTAAATGGAATTTACATTACTTGATCCCTTTGATCTTCCAGGGATGCAAATATGTCACACGAATCAGCATTTCTACAGTATGGGCAATTTCATATCTTCAGCTATGCAAGTGTCTTATGGCCGTGACATACCACAGTAAGAACAATATATGCATTCAGCTACCCTCAGTAACACACACTGTCGATCCTTGACCCTATGTGCTGCTTATCATCTTTATTTTCCGGTGAACGAAAAATGCTGTCACTTTTGTAAGTGCTCAACAGCTTGTACCCCAATGGGTATCTAAGTTTAGACTTCAGGTAAATCCCCATGTTCTTCAGTCTTCAGGTCTAAATAAAGAGACCCCACAGACGTCATGTCTTTTCACAGATTGAGTAGTGCTCAGCATGAGTAGTCACAATAAAGGCTACAAAGTTCTCTTTCAACAATCCCAAAAAGATCGTTTTGATGCTACATTTTCTGATATATCAGGGAGGTTCTAATTGATATTCAATGCAAAACTCATTGGTCGAACAAGAAAACTAAACTATGAAATAGAGCTGGTCATGTAATATTGTTTGTGATGCTTTTAAAAACTTGAATTTGGAGTAAATGTTAGTATAACATGTTTTAATTCTGGACGGTACCTTTTTGAAGCATGAATCTGTGTTATTTAGCTGGTTCTGTGTGTATTTTACTGCCCCCACAGGTCACACTCACTGCTGTCTGTTTGAATTTCTTATATTCAGCCAATGCCTTTCTAAACTGCAGTGCTGCTGAATCAATAGTGCAGTGAGAACCAAGCTGCACCCACAGAGACTCTGTAGTATTCGCTTTAAAATCAGACTGTAATGGGGTTCAGTTAGGAGACAGCAACGTAGTAGATGTGAAAATGTGTTTTGTTTTGTTTTTGTATCACGTGGATTTTGTTACGTCATACCCCTCTCATTGCTTGTTGGGCCGCTCTCATCCATCTCTAGAGATCTGAAATCTGTTTTAATGTCAACCATCAAAAAGCATTTACTTAACCCTTATTAAAATGAACTACCTCTTCAGTTCAAAGGTGGTTAGAGAACATTGTACAACTGTGTTCAGTCACCTGACTATAGGCCACCTGCATACCAAATGCAACACCATGGTGTTTGTGGGAGCCATAGGTTGCCACATGGGAAAGTGGTAGATTCCAAATTGCAGGACAATCTTCCATACAGTAAATCCTTGGGTAATTGTCTCTATACATGCCTCTATTGGCTTTCTAGCTGATGTGGCTATGCTGGCTGTTAAATTCTTAATATGCTCCTTTGCGGTCTGCTTTCAACAGCTATCACCTTCAAGCCTTCTGTCCTTAATGGGGGTGTCTCCAGTTAGATTTCCAAGGCTGTTTAGTAGAGAAGAAAAGCATTAATGCTGTTTTTAGAAGAGCTAATGGATGAGCATCAATCATCAGTGTGGATTCTTCATCCTATGAGCCACAGAAGTGTTGTGAGGATCAGTAACCCCTTCCTGCAGGGGTAAGGTGCTTGTCAGTGGGTAAATGCTGAGGTCCTGTATCAGGATAGGTATTACCAAAGACAGAGTGCAAGGCTCAGCAACCAGCACAACCACTTATCCTTGTTACAGTAGGGTCTTGGTGAGAAGGAAATCATGTTTGAATTGACCCACATAATGTGGAATTTCCGAATAAAAGCACTGTAATAAAAAGCATCAATGAAAAACCATTAACTGCTAGCTAGACTGTATCATTTTTGATAACTTAACCTTTTTAATACAGCTTTAGTTGGGTGTATGTTTTTATTGGTTTTATTTTCATATATGTCTGCAGCAGTAATGTTAGTTTTACTAATGGTGATTGTGGAATTGTACTAGAGATGAGTATATTAAGGACTTTCCAATAATTTGGCCAATTACCTCCATAATAAACAAACACTGTCACAGTTATTATTAATTGAGCACACTGTAACCTTGCTAATTACCCAATGAAGTGGCCTGTGAGTTTAGACACAGCTTGTCTACCTTGCTGGTAACGGAAGCACAATACAATGCTGCTCATTCGCACACGCCCATGCTCACACACCACTGAATAGAGCTGCTGTTTAAGGTGCTTGCCTGATCCACTGGGACCACATGTGGTTCAGTGTCTTGCCCGAGGACACTTATGGAGGACATACAGGCAGAACCCAACCTCCTTTATCCTTGATAGTAGTATATATATATAGTAGCTTCTATGGCTTCAGCACTTTTGTGACCCTTAACAGGACAAGGAGCGTAATAATTAGATAGTTAGAAAGTTGAATAGAAATTACTCACATTTTCTTTCACAGAAACTGCAGGTGTCTGTGCATGGTGCATTGCTAATTTATTCTTGCCCAAAATGGAGAATGTTGGTTTTGTGCCTTTGGCTACTGAGACAATGCTTAATGGGTAACTTCATCCACATCCACATCCACAGTGAGCTGAGTCAGCAGGTCTTGTGACCTTGGTGTGTGTGCCTTGTAAGGAACATGCAATGGCATATGGCTAAGTACTACATGTATGTTGTTGAAACATTATTTAACCTTACCTGGGACCTGAGGTATATATATGAATAATAATAATAATAACGATGGTGCTTATCAGGCGTCTTGGCAACCAGCGACTGAATGGTGATGAATGAAATCAGAGGACAGTATATAGAATCACATTAGCTCTCATCAATTTGAAACTATTTTTAGTATACACATGCTGTACACATCACCTCTCATTTCACCTGGCAGGGCTGTTCATCTGTAAGTCTTCAGTTCAGCGCTCTTCAGAAATGATGCTGAATTGTTTTGTCACTAATTCTTTTCATCACTATTTTCAAATGTCAAAGACTGTTTCAGCTGCTTTAATTTTTGACTGTTCCTCTGGCATTTCAAATGCTTTGCATGCTATGTGTTTCAGCTGACTTTTCATATATAACTAAAGATATAGTTAAGGATTAATATTATATAAACCGGTCCCTGGGCTGTGTCTGTCCATTTCCATGTTGAAAATCCCTGTAGATCATGGGTTATGTTGTGTTTGAAAATGTGTCTTTAGGACAGTCTCAGAAAACATCTGGTTTAGGATGTGACCTGCTGTCCAAGTGAAAGAGCAAGTTATGTAGGGGAGGTTCTCATATAGTGTTGAGTTGTAGTCGTGGCAGCAAGAAGGTCTTTGCAACAAGACTGGCACTTTGCATACAGGTGTGCAACCAAATCTTTTTCACTTCTGTGTCGAAATGGTGACCTTTTCACGTGACATTTCCGAGTGGTAAGTTAATATCTGAGTTTAACATCTATGGCATTTTTCCATATTGTCCATATCACTGAATTCTCTGAAGGTGAGAGGGTCTTAAGCTTCATGGGAAATGAGAAAAGTAAAAAAAAAAAAATAGAGGATGCTTTACTCTTCCAGGTAGCTCGACGTAGATGACTGACAACCTTCAATAAAATATGTTGGAGCAGGTAATGCACTTATCAGTCACTGTGTTTGTATGAGTGAACACATGCAAGTGTAAAGTGCACAGTTGAGAGAAAAAAGTGGAGATGACTGAGCAGATGAGCAGATAATTTAGCTGTAATGCAGTAAATATCTGCAAATATCTGGTGTAACGGTGTGCAGAAAGAAACCGGAGCTCCTCCAGACCAAGTTATCTGAGCTTCGCTTGCCTAGTGCTGCTTTAACATGGGTTTAACAGCGTTAACCCACACACACATACAGAGTGCAGCAGTGTAGGGGGGTCCGAACCCAGCCCAGGGGCCAGAGAGAACCCGAGCCAGACTCTGTTCTGTGTTTACTTATTCCCGCTCTCTTATGCTGTTTTATTGGCTGCAGTTTCTCACAGCTATTGGAAAACGGGAGCCATTAATGATTACAACAGTGGTAAAGGTTATCATAAACATATTTGCTACGCTTTAGGGGCTGCATGTGTGAAATGATGAGGGGAAAATGACTCACAGCTCTATCATATTCTTAAATGATCACTGTGGATGCAGTTTAATAGGCTGTGTGGGGAACATATGCCAGCTAGTTATTGATAAATCATCATGAAATCTTTTATGACTCTATACACAAATATACTTTGTTTCTTTAAAGAGAACTGTACAACAGGTTGTGAATCTGAATGTACAACAGAATGTATGTGTATCTCCTGACTACCGCTACGCTGTTGTCCGAGTTAGTTTTAAGAAAACCTATTGTAGAAAAATGATCTTCAAAATAAGATGTAACTGATAAGCTGCGACTCAAGCTCCACTTACTAGTTATTTCTTGATCTTAATCTCTTAATCCATACAGTATGTGTAAATGTGTGTTAGAAAGCCCCAGACGAAACCTTGCAGTTTAAACAAAACCTCCAGACAGAGCCTCAGTGGTTGGTTAGACACACAAATGTTTTTCTTCTCACACATGCGCTCACACTCTGTCATCCTGTGTCTCTTCTGTCCAGCTGTTTGTCTTTCTGGTAATTAGCCTGATCTCTTGCCACTGCCCAGCTATTTCCGCTCTTGGATAATTAGTTCGACACCATACCATATCACTTCACTCTGACAGATCATTGTTAATCATTGTTGCTTTTTGTTACTGTGTACACTTTGGGGCTTGGAACTGTGTGTTGTAATCTCTGTGCTATACTTGGATTACACTGTGTTCGTCTGAGACAGATCATATGGGTCTTTCGTTTTGTTTCCAGGTTTTCTGGCTCCTACTTTCAGAGGCTGAGCCTGTTCTGTCCAATGTGACCTAAACTGTGAAGTCTTGGCATTCACCTGATTATTCCTGTCACTGTTATTCACTGCTGAAGCTCCGTCCTTGGGTTGTTGTCATGGCTCACTTTTTCTCCACCTCTAGTGCATCACCTATCCTGCAGTTTGGAAATTGCCCAGGCACCTTGGGTTTTGTTCAGTACAGTAACATTGCCTTATTCTTCACATTTAATTTGGTGTTTGTTGGCAGTCCATATTTCTTTCGCCTTAACCATCTAGTCAAGTGTGATTCATAAAGATGATATGAGGTAGTTGAATTGGTAACGACAAGCTTTTCTCATGATTGCACTGTCAGTGTTCACCATCAAGGCAAATCATGCACAAAGCCTGAATGGCCTAATTCACTTTCGACTGGCTTATACTGATGCACTTCTCTCTTCTTTTTTAGTTCAGGTATCATTAAAACGAGCTTGCAGGGAGTAAATTAGATTTGATGTCTGTCCAAGATCTGTCACAAACATTTATATGTACGGAGTAATCTATGCCTTGTTGACTTTTATTTATTTTGTTGGCTAATTTAATATCTTCATGTCTGTTGATTTGTCCCTAAAGGACTTATTTGGAGTTCATGAGTCATAAACAAAGATGAATATGGGAGGCAATGCACTCATTCCTGAACTTTATGGTTTACCCATGGGCCTAACAGTTTTCAGGTCAGTCAAGCAGTACTATTGTTTCTGCTTGTGCCACTGTTGTTGTTTCCATGGAAATTCCACTTTCAGCACAAAATGTATACACACATAATCACTGCAGGGATGTAATGTTCTAGGCAACATGTCGGGGACAGTGGGGATGTTGTTGACTAGGTCCGAAGGTTATAGGTTGTTTGTGTTACTCCTCTTTTGACCTCCACTTAGTTCTTTGTCTAAATGTAAACATGTATATTGCCATTAAATAGCTGAACCAAGTTCATTTTTCAGAGACATTGAGCGTAGCGTTTACTTATAGCTGACTGCTCTCCTCTATGCCATACCAGAGGTGCAGTGGAACAGTGTCGCACACCACAAACTGTCATTAAAGTTCATCTATAATTGTTTTCACGATCTCAAACACACCTACTAATAGAGTACACACTAAATTAGCTCATGAGACAATTCAATTCGGTTTTATTTCAATAAATAAACATTTCAATACACAACATCCGTTATCTCAAGGCACTTTACAAGTAAGGTTTAAGACGTTACAGAACTAAACCCAACAATTCTTACCTAGAGGAAGCTTTTAACTTGCTCTATGTGGGTGACTACAGTCATTTCCTGTGTAAATAGTTTTTCTTTAATCCTCTACCCTGATTACAAAAGCCAAGTATTTAATTTAGGTAAGTTAAGATTTTTTTCTCGCGCCAGAATGTCAGCTGTGACCTGGTTAAATAAATGCATAGTGAGAATAGTAAGAATGGTTTAGTTGATGGGGCACAAAACGAAACTACCTGGGTAGTTTTCAATTTCCAATATCCAAACATTTCATAAAATTCTCCAAACTGGGTGGAAACGTGTGTGTGTGTGTGTGACTTAAACTGTTTGCTCCCTAAACAACCATTCTAGAGGTGCCCTTGAGTGGGACATTAAGCCCCCAGCTGCTGCAGCAGCAGGACTGAGTTGTGCTTGTGCTGCACTGCTGGCTTGTGCAAAAGTGTCCGTCTCTGAATTTGCAGCAGAAGGTTGCTGGAAAATACCACAGAGCTGATTGCAGTTGGGACGGAGTGGACGTGATAAATAAAGGTTTAAAGCCCCATGTGATTTTCTGCTGTTTAGATGGGATGTCCTAACAAGTTGTCAAAGGGGATTAATGCTACCATCTCAACCACAGCTAACACACACCCACTGTGTTCAAACATTATTTACTTTCCACCTTTTCTTTGCTGAAGTGAGACTACACAGCTGCTGCGAGTTTTTCTGTTGACCCTGGGCAAGGCAACCCAACAGTGTCAATCCTCTATAGCCACCAGTGTAAGTTCCTGAAGGGAAGGGCTACAAAAGGGATGGGAGAGAAGTGAGTGATTTGTAGTGGACACATTAGTTCACGCATGCACTTCACACTTTTATTTGTTTAGATAAATAAAATGTTTTATCCCACAGGGATTCTTGGGCGTTTTAGTCTGTCATTTTACAAGTCTAGGCAAGTGATACAAGTAGTTTCTTTGCTGGATCCCAGATCTGCCTCTTCCGACAGATTGTGCCAGGCTGCAGGCACTGAAAAGACAGTACACACTAGCAGAGGCCTGAACATTTCCATATGCTCCTGACCTAACTGTGGCAAACAGAGTGAAAAATCAGTAACTGGCCAGCCTTAAGAGCCCTTGAGGGTTGTTTGAAAGGTCTATGAAACCTCTATTATTAGTCCAGTGAGTAATAATGGCTTTTTTTTCATGTTCTTTTCTAGACAATTCTTTCAGTGTGGAAAACTTCACCTGAAACATTAAGGCTCATGACCTGATGCTTTTGATAATTATATTTATATTTACAATAAAGCCCAATAAATCTGTTTTACATCCATTTGCATTTGCAGTATTTGACACACAAACACAGATTTCTCCACTCCACTACATTACATCATGTCACCTCCTAATGCTGAGCAGAGGGATTTATTGCCCCCGTTGGCCCCCGTTGGCCCCCGCTGGCCCCGGCACACTATCGCTCTACAATCTATTTTTATACATCCAGGAGAACGTGTTGGCATCCTTTCCCTAGCTCGCTCCCATAATTCCTCTCTGCGTCCAAACACACGCTGACAAGAAATAGATCTGCAGCGGCCCGGTGTTTCACAACAGGCTGCTGTTTCACATGAACAACTCCACTCACGCTCTCATCTTACATTTATGTGCTGCACTCTCTGTCTCCCTCTTCGTGTGTGTGTATGCACAATACAGTGTGTGTTTGTGTGTAAATGATGAAAATAAAACGTAATGCAAGAAACCAACGGGGGCATCTGGCCTAATTCCAATAGAAAATGGAATTGGATTACTGCCTTTCTTCCCACAGCTATGTACGTGTGTGTGCATGCGTGTTTGTGTGTGTGCGTGGCTCTATAACAATGGAGCTTGGCAGCAGCCAGCTCCCCAGCACAAGACCACTGATGAACAGTGAAGAAACAGCTGCCGCCGCTTAACACCTTTTTTTTTTTTTTTCTTTCTTTCTTTTGGTGTGTATTTGTGCACGTGTGTGTGGGTCAGACAGCGTGTGTTTCATGTTTCCATGCGCATCCCAGACAGATTAGTCATTCACAACATGTATCATACTCATCGTTTCCCATAGCTTACACATGCAGTCTTTGTTATACACTGAAGCTGTGTTGCCTAATCCTGCCTTCAACATCTACTTTAAAAGGCAGCTTTGTGCAGTTGACTTAACAGCTGATAACCACACACGATTTATTCGCTCTTGCGCTGCTGTACAAAAAAGTGCTATTTTTGCAATGTCTGTTCCCTTTAAATGCCTCCTTGTTGGTTACATTTTTCTTATCCCCTTCCTTTTGCTCTTTATTCCCATAATTGCAGCGCGGGTCCTAAAGGAGACAACATTTACGAGTGGAGGTCGACCATCCTGGGCCCCCCAGGCTCCGTCTACGAGGGGGGAGTGTTTTTCCTGGACATCGCCTTCACACCAGACTACCCCTTTAAACCACCGAAGGTGAGTGCTGGCCTGCAGCTGTGTAGCACCCCACCCACCCCAAATCTTTCACCCAGAGCTTTGAACAATACCAGCATTGTCCCAGTGGCTCCCAGCTTTTCACCCTGTTCTTTAACAACAATGACTTGTTCAAGGCTTTTTCACCTACAGCCCATTTACAAACGAATGGGCAACACGGGTAGGCACAAAATCACAAGTGAAGACAAAATCGTGTCCTTTTATTTAGTTGACTTGCAATTCATCTATATTAGCAGTACAGTCTGTATTACTATGCACAATTAATTAATTGTAACTTTGCAGCTGTTTTAATTGAAAAAGAATAACATAGTGAACTAGTACTTTAGGCAGCTCTGCTCATTCCAACAGCTTGCTTGTTTTGCAGTGTGATAGACTTTGGTAGGTTGCTTCTATTTCTGTGTTCTGGGTGTAAAAATTATTTTTACTTGAGTCACGTTGGTTGCAAGATACAAGCCTGTAGTGTTACCCTACCCTGTCTTTGACATAGAGGCTAAAGATTATTAATTCCCATAGAGAAATTGGTGATTTTTGTGAAGAATACTCTAAAAATGTATAAATTTTAACATTGACAGTGACTTCTTTCAAAAGTCTAGAGTGTTTGTGACGGCTCTGAAGTGTGTTTACGTAATCAAAGGAAACAGCAAATAAGACTTAAAGGAATTTACTTGTAGTATTACAATTGCATATTTATAATTATGTTTTCAATAGTGTATAATTACAGAAAGTAATAATAATTGCAGTTTTGTAAGCCTGAATGTATGTAAAATGAATATTTTCTCTGAACGAAGGGAGCAGACTTACATGGAGGCTGCCATGTGATGCTACAGTGGATTGGAAGGGACATACTGTAACTCTGTAGAAGAAATTTAGCGTTTCCATTTAAATTTATATCTTCACTTGCTGCAGTGGAACCTGATGGGATCTTGACAATGCTCAAATGTAAAATATCAACAGTGTTACTCTTTAGCCACTTCTTGTTATTGTGCTCCCTCTTGATATGCATGATGCTAGTATTCAAGAGCATTTGGCTTCCCTCCAATAAGGCTGTGGGTTTGTGGGTATGAGTGTGTTTGTGTGTTCTGCTGATGCAAGTGTGTGTCAGTATTTACACAGAAGACTGGCTGCAAGCACTTGCCGCCTCCCTTGCCGCCTTCTAGTCGTGCGTCTGATTTTTGGTTTCAGGTCTAGAAATACTCACTGGCTAACCTTTATCAGTTATATAGAGACGCATGCAGTGAAATAAACAGACAAACAGTCAGCAGAAAATGCCTTAGGTTTCAAACCCAACTGCCTCCTGTGTTAACACCGATCACCTTTTCCATGCCTCAGATGTATGTTTGACAAGTGAAAGAGAGTAGTTGCAGTAAATGCAGCAGCAACATTACAGAATTTGCCTATGAGACTGCAAAGATTCTCCTTAGGGGGAAGCTCCATCTTATCTGGTGTTCAAGGCATACAGTAAAGTGGTTTAGGATTTATCCTCAGTGAATATTGGCCAGTTTAAAAAAGTATGTATTAAATCATTTGGTTACTTCCTGAGCCTCTACTAAAATAGCATTATCAAATTTCAACTCCAAAAAATGCTTAATGACCTTATAATCTTATAATGAGTCTTTATGCAGTACCCCTTTTCGGACTTAATAAAGTTATCTTACTGACCAACTCCTGCCCTCTGTTTCTGACTTACAGAAAATAGATCACAGTACACTGTCACTTTAAAAGTTATTGACAAATGCGGTTGGACAAGCAGAAGAAGTAAGAGAAGCACTGTTTGTCCTGCACCGAAGCCGTCATAAAATCTAGTTTGATACAAAATACCTGTAATCTGCTGTAGCTGAGTGGCAGCTATGCCATTTGAAACTGACCTTGCAGTATTGGTGAGACACACACAATGCTCAGATGTCTGCTGTGGTCCACCTGAAGTCAAACACTTCCATTTCCTTTTTTAAACTGTAGTCTGGTGTGACACATGACTCTCAAAACAAGAAATTTCTCCCTAATGAAGTAAAGTTCCTCACTGGCTCATTGACTAACGTTGGGATGATAAGCCCTGTTAAGGTTGACAGTAATATTTTCAGATGAAGGAAATAAGGCAGTTGATCATGTCTGCCTGGTAATAAAATTTGTGGCAGATCAGTTGATTTTAATTACACTTGACTGAGGATGATGCCTATTTGGACAAGGCATCGTGACTAGGGATGTAAATTCAGCATACAAATTCATTAAACTGTCTCTATAATTTACTGATTTGAATTATGCAGATTGGATAGTGAACTAACAATGCACTTATTTTTCATTAAAAAGCTCCCAACTTCTTTCTTGATTCCACGTCTTCTAGTTATCTCTAGTTTTTTTTCCTGGGCCAACATGAAATCTGTGTTTTGTTTTGTTTTTCTGCTGTCATTTAGTTTGGGATAGACCGTTTGTCTGGATGCCGCCTTCTCTCCTGCTCTCAGACAGATGCAGAGACCACTATTTTGATGACAGGGACGATAAACACGTTTATCGGTTTATCACAGGGCCCATAAATTGAGTCACCTGTGGCCAATAAAGTCACCAGTTAACCCCACTGGATGTAATGCCAGCAAGAGTAACCAGAGAAACCCTTGGTGGAATTGCAAACATACAGTAGAAAGGCACCCAGCTGGACCTAGGATTAAACCCACGTCCTTCTTGCTGTGAGGTAGCAGTGCAACCCTCTAAACCACTGTGCCACCCTTCAGACCAAACTGTCCATACAATGTACAAGAAGTGAGAACAGGACTGGTTCTTTGTTGTTTGGTAAATATGAACGAGAGTTGTTGTAATAATAAGCTTGAGGTGGCGAATCGGAATGAGGTTGTGCATGGGATGAAACATGATAAAGAGGACATAATAAGGTTGAGGAGGCAAACCGAAATGAGGTTGTGTGTGGGGATGAAACATAATAAAGAGGACATGCAAGATAAGACCCATAGGGTTTGTTACGTGGAGACGACATTATTATGTGTTAGCATTAGCTATGATGGGATTGCCCCCATTAATGAGCACACACAGTCTAAAAGGGGATCCTGTGTCATGGCTGCTGTTTCATGGACTCCCAGCATTAACATGCCACTGCTAACCATTCTCACTAGAGGTGTGACAACGGTGACAGCGCCTCAAACATAAGACGTGCCCTCAGCCAGTCACCATCAATCACCGCATCGCCAGCCTGCTTGTCTTTTCACATCTTCGGGAAGGCCTTCCATGTAATAGAAAGCATCCTGTTTATTGCACTGCCTGTTTATCGCAAGTCCGCCCCTGTTCCCTCAGTTATGCCAGCATGGAATGTAAGGTAGGGAGGGCTGGGTTCTCGTGTTGGGGAGGTTTGTTTGTCATAAGAGGAAGGAAGAAATGGAGAACTAATGAGAGATTGCGTGAGGGAGGAAGGAGAGGCTGTAACTGAGGGCAGGTTCTAGCCACAAAGCTTGTGCATAAGTATGACTGCCAGTTGTGGTGAGCATCTTTATAAAGGAACAGCAAGGGCAAAGGCCAGTTCCTAATGATGGCGTGCTTTAGACTGATTGAACTGGGTGCTGCCTTCACTTCAGGGTTTACTACGGTAGAACCATAGGAATGACAGGCTGTGCGTAATGTGCTAATAAATTTTTACTTTTGAACATTCCTTAGCCTTTGAGGGACCTGGTATTCCATTTGAGCGGGTTGTTCTGTTTTTGCATATAGTTTATTTATTATGTTGTTTGTTTTCTGAAAGTTATCGTCCTGATTTCACTCCAGTCGCAAAGGTTCTTCTTGAGAAATGATTGCCTTTCTGCCACTTGCAATTTGAATCTTGTGTAAAGGCAAATGTTGATCTAATCCTCTGACCGCATTATGCCAGGTGACGTTCCGTACGAGGATCTACCACTGCAACATCAACAGTCAGGGAGTGATCTGTCTGGACATCCTGAAGGACAACTGGAGTCCTGCCCTCACCATCTCCAAGGTCCTGCTGTCCATCTGCTCCCTACTCACTGACTGCAACCCAGGTGAAAGCTGCAACACACACACACACATGCGCATCTCTTTCACGCTGACACATGTCCTTGTCGTATCTTTCTCCTATTTAGCTGTGCTGTGATTGATTGCCCGGCATTTGTATTCTGCGTAAGTCGTGCACGTGAACCAGCCAATTCGGTAATAATAGTCGATCAACGTGTTTCACTTAGTAATCATCTCTGGGAACCTTTTAGGTTGTAATACAATATTAATACTTTAAGGTAAATGTATTAGTATAAAAAGTCTTTGTTATGCATCTAAGGATGTGATCCACTCTTCTAAAAAGGTAACAATGAAAACAATATAGAGGCCTTTACGCAGGAATAGATAGCACCATCTTCTCTTCAATAACCATTGCTGTCCGTGTGAATATGTCCATTTGTGCGAACGAGAAACTGAAATAATGATTGTGAAATAATCATGTTGTAAAGTGCAATCCAGAGCCTTCCTGCTCTCTTCATTGCAGGCCAATCAATATTTAGCCAGGATTGGCTGGCTAAACACAATCCTGTAAACGGCTGACACCATTCACTGAGAAGACATCAACATTTTTAAAGCTAATTACATCTGTTCTGGCACACTTCACCAGCAGAGCGAAGAGCACCGCTGGAGGAACAGAGAATTCAATCTGTCTTTTATGAACCAGTTAAAGTTGCTTCCACTGGTCCTCAGCTGCCAATTCAGCTCATATTCTGTTGTGAAGTATTTAACTGAGAAAGCAGCGGTGATAAGATAACTGTTGACAAAATCTGTTCATTATCACAGCAGTGTTGTTCAGTATGAAAGAACGGGGATGTGTCAGAGCAATGAAAGACGAGGAAAAAAGAGGGAGAATGTCAGGTAATTTCTGATGTAAAATTTGGGAAACTGAAAATAAGGGGGGAGACTAAAGCTTGTGAGTTTGTGTCCCCTCTGGGAGGATGGCTTTTTGATAAATGTCACAGTTGAAGTGAGAAAAGCTCGTACTTCTCCTCTTCATCATTTTCAGATGAGATGATACAAGCCCATTCCTTCGAGGTGTGAAACAAAAGATTTCTGTAGCACACATATTTTCAGAGACAGTCTTTCTGTCTCTTGCCTCATCAAAATCAGTTCACTCGCTGTGCTTTTCAGCACTTAAGATTTAAAAAAAAAAAAAACCAGATGAACTGACTGCTCGACTGCTGAGCCTCTCTTTGCCTGTCCACCACTTCCTGAAGTACTGAAGATGTTCTTTCCCACGCAGGGAGGGATCATTGGCATGTAGCTCATTAATGCAGGGGTAGAGGAGGGAATGACAGTTAATCAACTCCCCCAAAGCTGCAGCCCTGGTCGTCACGCCACATTGAGCACTGCATCGAGGTCTCGCAAGCAGATTGCTACCTGAGGCATCCTGGTGGGCTCGTTGAGGCTAAGCCATTTCCCACGTCAGACCGTATCCAGGGCTCAAATCCGACCCAGGGCCTCTGTCTTTTCCTGTTTCAACCTCTGCCTGACCAAAAAAAGTCATTTTTTACCACATTTTACCAAAGCCAGGGGGAATTTCTCCTCTGTGATTTCCACTGCTGCTGTCTCGTTTCGATCGTACATCTTGTTGAAATGCACTGGTATTCGAGCAGCTTTTTACAATAAAGGTGTGTGCGTTTTTTCCTGTGGGTGCCTTCAGGTGTTTGTCAAAACTGTAATAACACCTGCAAATATACCATATGTGATGGAAACCGTTTAGGGTGATATGCTTTTACTGCCAGTCTTCTTTACAACAGCCAAAGGCATCAATAAGATGTATTTAACATTTAAAAGGGGGGATAACAACTCCTAACCTCACAGTGGACTTGGATATACAGTATCAGGAAGTCTTAAGTCTAGCTGCCATTCCTCCACTTCCAAAGTCAAAACGTTTTGAGAGATTTATTACAGTGGTTTTACTCCTCACCTGACCTGAATGCTCATTACACCACACAATAGGAAGTGTGTGAGTAGAAGACGGTCATTCGTCATGACTCCTACAAACCTTCCTAACCTAAAAATGGGTTGTTACGAGTGGCCTCCCTGGTGACTGTGCTTACAATTTACTCTGGGAATGTATGAAAGAGCAGCATGATGAATTGCAATGCGTCATAGACATCCCCCTCTATTGAGGAAGGGGCTTTCCACTTTAACATTAAGGCTTCTGTCGTGTTCAAATGACCAGGTTGGTTTAGTTGCTCATGCATGCATTACATTTACTAGTATTAGTAGTCTATCAAATGTCATTATCATCATAATTTTGGATAGAAATCTTTTACACAATGTTCTTTGAGAAGTCAGACACCACTTCCAACCATGATGCCATGACATGGAAGGATCAGTTCCTTCAGAAATATGGGTATAAGCCTGTAACGCCTCCTCACAACTGCCATCATTGCGTCAATGCTAGCAGGGATTACTGTGGATGGGTGTTTGTGCTGCTTGCTCAGCCAAGCTCATCACACTGCTCCGTCAGCAGGTCATGCACCGCAGGAGACAGACTGAAGCCAGGCAGAGAGTGTATGTGAGACTCAGGGAATTTGTTTGTTTCTGTGTCAACTCGCTGAGAAACTGACCCTTCGGCACAACAAACTGCGCAGCAGTTCGATCGATACGGGAGCCAGAAGGAATTTATAATGGTGACTGTTGTCTGACTGGACATGTGCAGTGCATCAACAGATGGAACAGCTCAGGACTAGCACTGGAGCCCACCGTGACGTCCTCTGATTTAGAGTGGCGTGCGTATTATACTGTGCTGTCAATAAAAAGCGTTGCTTGTCATACTGTACAAGCTTCAGTTCAGATCAGTGATGGAACCCCATTTCTTTCACTTATGGCTTTTCTGTGGCTTTCACTGGTTGTAATAAAATCTTCACACATTGTGATGAGCCAGATTGGTCAACTTCAGATTTCTTCACCATTTGACGTGAGTGTGCACTTGGAAAAAATTTATATTTTAAAGAGAGCAGGAAACCTGTTAGTGACTGTTTTAGGTTTAGTCTGTAGTGTAACGAAGATAAGTTGCAATAAGAATGTACAGATCAAACAAATTTGTAATTGGTATTCATGGTTCACAAAGGATGAATTCTGAGTGGATGTATTTTGTGTGGCTTTGTTGGTGGTCTGTGGAACTACAAGGGGCACTATACAGCTGTATACAATAAAAAAAAAAAGAGATTTCAATTTACTAATCTTTATTACTTCTAGTCTTTCATTTGCGTTGCTACATTTGCTTTCTGTTTAAAATGAAAGAAAAAAAAGCATGATACTTCGAAACAAACCTATAGACCTAACCTAGATTGAGAGGAGTTTGGACAGCATCCCTTCCGCAGCCACAACATGTAGAGGGTCCAGTCCCACACCCACCACATAGCCAGATCTCCTGATTACTGTAGTTCGTCCAGTCTTTAACTGTCATGCTAAATCATACTGGTCACCACAGTGTTAAAGGACCTAAACCTTTTCAGAAAGCATAGCCTCGTGTCATCATGACTGGATTTACATGGTATGCACTAAACTCTTGTGGCGACCACGGTGTGACATCCCTTATATTCACAGTGTTGGGCAACTGAGGGATGTGGAAGAGGAGAAAGTTCTGTGGGCATGTAATAATAACAGAGCGCCAACAGTGCAGTGTCAGAGCTTCAGGTAAAATAGGGGATAATGTGACTTCTCACTCATCTCCGTTTGTGTTTGTTTTTACCTCTTCACCTATGTTGGGAATGATGTTCAATACTAGACAGAGTTTTACACAATATTAAGTAAAATTTGGAAGTTCCAACAAAATAAAGGAGAAAATTCGCTTATAAACTATTAGGGTTTATTTCAGTAGTGCAACAAAGAGTTTGATGAGTCAGACTTTAACTGGTCTGTATTAAGAATGTTCCATAATACATTTTTACCACTACACAAAAATGTCCCTCATGCAGTGGTTTTGTGCTGTATTGAGTCTCACTAAATTCATTGCTCTTCTGTTCCAGCTGACCCTCTGGTGGGAAGCATCGCCACACAGTACCTGACCAATAGACCTGAGCACGACAGGATAGCCAAACAGTGGACCAAACGCTACGCCACATAGACCAAGACCACTCCCCTCGAACCCCAACAGACCCCCCCAACACACACACACACACACACACACACAGACAGACCACACACTCCTCTGAAGTCAATGGAAGCACACCCACCCCCGTAATCCACCCTGCCCCCCCCCTAAAGAAACGAACTGTTAATTGTTCCATGCTGACTTGAAAAGCTTCTTTTTTATACAAAGAGTCTATTGGGATTGTATTTTCCAATACACTGAATGTTGATATGGTCATGAAAAGCTTTAATACTGTTACTGTTCTTGTTGATGTTGTTGTTCTTATTGTTAAAGCGTTGTTTATAACATTGTTGCCACCCTTGTCATCTTCTTTATCTAAGAGTGTGCGTGTATTATTCCAGTTTCATGTGTTGGATTCATGAAAAAATGATCATCCTGAGTGAGTGTATTTAGGTTGTTCTATTCCAGTGGTTCTACAGCTGATGGTCAAATATTAGTGCATGGCAACAGGATACATGTTCATGCAGTGGACATGAAAGTCGTGGTATTCTTTGTGTCCCGACGGAGTTCTGGCATGGAGCGAGCCCATCACCATGTATGACAATAGTGATAGTTTGCTGTACATTTATTGCCTTGTGAGAATACATACTCATTGAATACTCAATTAAACACTGGCTGTAATGTGACAGAGCTTGTGTCAGTCTTGCTTCAATTTGTGTGATTACACCATGCGTATGTGCAGCCTTGTTTCTCGCACCACATCCTGTTAGAAATGAGTCATCATGGGGTCAGAAGGGTTAGATAGTGAAACATGCAAGTGTTCTAGGCCAAACATCTTCAATGAAATCATGATGATCACTCATTTGATTCATTCCAGTATCCACTTTATATTAACCAGTATTGGAACCCAGCGTTTGCCTCAATTTGTGGCATAATGACATGTAAATGTGGTTTACTGCACTGTGTGTAGCATGCTTGTCAAATAGAGGTGTAGGCAAGTATTTCTCAATAGATGTGAAAAAGTGTGGTTTTGAAAACACTTAAGACACGTTTACCCTATGTGTTAAAGACGAGCTGCTCTTCCTATTCAGGTGCATTTAACAAAATGAGCTCCAGCAAAACTGACACAGTTGCATCTGGTTCCTACACACACACACACACCTCTCAGTCAATTCAACACATACGGCTGTAAACATTTCAGAGTAAAGTTTCTTAATTAGCTTAACAAACTACTAGTCTGTGTTTTCCTACTGACTATTTATCTGATGAAATATATATGATTGTTTCCACATTATCAATAAAAATTCAGCTGATGTATACTGTTGTTAATTTGACAGGATCCTGCAGGACAATGAGATTTCAAGAAATAACCAAGCAGAGAACCACTAACACATCTTCAGTTTTATCTTTACTTTTCATAACTTTCATGCATTGTGAATGTCCTGACAGAACAACTTCTTCTTGATTGTCGAGTCACGATTATGGTTAAGCGCATTTCCTCAGCCTACAGCTATGAGGTAACACTTTAAAATGAATTACATTTCAGGTGCACCGCATAGAGTTCTTTAATGTGGTGTTTGTTTTCATGAACGCATCACAGAGATTAAAGCATCACCTGGACTTTTGAGTGAGGACAAAAAAGTTTGAGCGAGACACAGACATGCATCGAGACAGGGGACTTGTCCTGCTGCCTGTAGCTTTCATATTAGAGATGGGTGACCTTTTTCGTTTGACAATATATTTATGTCTCTTGTAAATATGACCGTGACTGACTCTGAATATTGTCAGTGTTTGCCAAAAATCCTTGTTGGTGCCCTTATTCTGAACAGTGGACAGCACTTCACTGTGGTTTCATTCCTGGCCAGTTTTGCAAAATCGATAAAGTGGAGCAACAGCAGCAGTGTTAATTATGGTTGACACACTGAGGGATGGGGGATCCTTATCCTTCCTCACGTCTTAATCATTCATATGCTGAGAGTTAGAAATAAAAGACTAATAATGCAACGCTTACAAAAAGCCTGAGGTGATCAATAAGATGGATTAATTTATTATGTCAAGCAACATGTGGCTTGACATCATATTGATCATAACTGACTTTAATATTTTTGCAAACAGACACAAAGGAGAGAATCGTGTTATCAGTTCAAAGTTGAGGTGAGCGTTCTCAAACAAAGGCATCACACTGAGCCAGACACAGAAATTGAACACAGTCCTACTTAACCTCAGGAGAGTCAGCTACATGCTATGAAAATTCAATGAAAGTGTCACTTAGTAACGTTGAACGGTTATCACAGCAGTGTGTTTAATGTGTATTTAACGCACAGCACATTTCACCTGCCACAGCACTTTCTCATGCAGCGTAATGGCCTTTTAAACTGTCACTCTGCTCTTGGTTGCTCTGTTTTGGTGGCAGGTAGTAACTCTTGCTAATGGCCACGCGTAGTCACATTTTATTACTTCCCGGTAATGAGTAATAGTCCTAATAATTCACGTAGCGATGTCGTTAATACGGACTGGGAATAATGTAGAATCCCAGTTTACATGGTATTTTTAATCACTATAATAGATGAATAATGAAAACAGTGACGTGGTTAGAACTGTTGCGTCACAGCAAGAAGGTTCGATTCCAGGGTCGCTCTTGTGGCTTCTCTACCCCTTGATCATGTGCATGTCCATCCCCTTGTCTGCGTGGGTTTTCTTTGGGTTCTCCACGGGTCAAGTTAGGTCAATTGGAGGTTCTAAATTGCCATTGATTGGATTTCTTTGGTCTCTTGTTTAATGTTTTCTTTAATTTTGTATATTTATGATTATTGTCGCATGTAGACACAGACGCGAGAATAAAAATCGACGTGTGTAAACGATAGTATAAGGACGTCGGTCTACGGCTGGACCAACACTTCCGGCGAGAAGAGGCACGCGTCCAGCGGCAGTCAAGTGCTCACGACACTATCGGAAAGTTGTCGATTGAACCCTACAAAATAAAAGCGCCAATCCTTATCTCATAACTCCAGCTAATGAGAAAGTAGCCGCCCACGTCCAATCTCTCCGAAGAACAGGTTTTATAATACAGACACAAAGTGTGCCTTTGGGCAGGTGTTTAGTTATTTGTTGTAGGTAATGTTTCTCGTATTTCGTGGATTATATTCCATCTTTAACATAATGCATATACAGTATGTATTAATTTTTTGTGTACATAGTACTTGTTACTGTTGTGACTCTTCATTATTTCTTTGTGTGATTAATAAAAAAATCATGTCACTTCAATTTTGCCTTTACTTTTATTGTTAAGATGTTGACCGGAAGTGTCATTCGTGTTCGTTGTAGGTGCTTTGACACTGCTGCGTCCAGGCGGCGGAGGCACGCACGCACACACATACACAAAGAAAGGTATCAAATACTTGTTGTTTGCGTTAGAGCACAGCGCGTCTGTCTGATTTTCTGCCATTTGTGTCGCTTAGGGTGCGTTCGGGCTACGAACGTGTCACGGCGTGAAACTGTGCGAGGAGAATTCAGGAGTCGGTCTATCCTGTGACTGACTGGCTGCGCTGAGATCAGCTGCATATCGACGGATGCAGCTTTAAAAAAAAACGCGAGGAAACCCTTCGGGCGAGCGACGCGTTGTTGTGTTTGCTCCGCGTGGCGTAATTCGGCTTAAACGCGTCAGGAACAGTTTGACAGCGCGGCGGCACGTCGCCGACTTCTTCAGGTGAAACTTTCATCCGCCAGGAAATTGTTGAAAATGCCGTGTCGGGGTTCCCTTGCCGACTGCGACATCGCCCCGTCGATGTATTCCAGCGTTTCTATTTTTGACCCGCTCGGCTCGGTCCGGATCGACCCGTCTGCCGCGTGCGCTCGTCTTGGTCGTTCCCCGCGGTAACGGTCAGAACTAGGCCCGTAGCCGAACTGTTCTAACCAGATGGTTTCCTTTGTCGCAGCCCGACAAGGCTAAAAATAACGCCTGGCTTGCGAACACGAGCTGAGGTCAGAATTGAGCCTTATGAAAGAGGCGAGCGCTCCTTCGAAACGCGCGGATAAGTTCGCCTCTAACGGCCGCTCGCTGGAGACGTGAGGTGATGGCACCAGTCAACCCGGGTCAACGTTGGGGTCCGGGCCTGGCAGTAAAAACGACGGAGGCGTGTGTGGAGCCGTGAGATCGTAGTTCTTCCATGTAGACTGCATGTACATCGTTTTGTGCAAGAATCCAGCGACAAAAACACAACAACTTCCATTTACAGTTAAGACGCCACCGGACTTCATTAAAACGTGACGGGAGGTTGTTGTGTTACATTCAGGGGTCAGTGGTTCCCACAGATGGTATGAACTGAAATTGAGAGACAACTCAGCGTCTCACATTGTACTAGACAAAGAGTCAAGTAATAGCTTATATTATAGCGCATTTCATAGTGCAGAATTTAGATCGTTTGCTTTAAATCAATCGAAATTAAAAGGTTCGCCAGTTAAATCTGAAAATTGATTTTGAGGGGAAGTATTCCACTAAATGCTTTACTCTGTTCTTTCTGTGTCTCCCGTTAAATCCCTAGGCTCGGTATGTCGGATGAAGATTCCCGTGCCAGCACCAGCTCTTCCTCATCTTCATCCTCATCTCATCATCATCATCATCAGCAGCAACAGCAACAGGAGGCGAATCCCTCGAAGAAACGAGAAAGCAAAGCCAGCATGAGCAAGACTTCCAAACTCCTGTCCACTAGCGCTAAAAGGTGAGCCAGCGATGAATGTGGAGAGGGAATGGGAAAGCCTCCGTTTTGTGGCAGCAGCACAAACCTTGTGACATCTGTCCCTAAAAACAAAAAGCCTTTCAAACTGGAGCATTTGATCAAAGCTTTTAACCTATGCCTTTTCACCACCCCCCTCCTTTATAGAATTCAGAAAGAACTCGCTGACATCACACTGGACCCACCACCAAACTGCAGGTAAGGGAATATGTGTGTACAACAACTTAATAGAGGCTTGTGTGTGTCTGTCATGTGCTCATTACAACAGTAAAAATAAGTCTGTCTGGGCGTTGTTTTAAAAGTAGATTTCATGTGGGCATCTTGAATGTGGAGGTTGAAAAATATGTCAAGTAAGTCAAGACAAGACACATCAAGGAATCGCCTGCTTCATTAAACTACAGCAAAATGTAGTAGTAGTTTTCCAGTTTTCAGAATTTAATAGAAAGAGGTGAAGGTGTGTTGTTTTCCATTACAAACCTGAAATCGTAGTGCATCTGTTTGCTTTTCAGAGCAACATTGCTGGGTCTTGTTCTTGGGGTCTAGCAATGAACCAAAATAATCACAATGTCTTTAATTTATAGCAAACTAGTGTCAACTATGTGTCTCGATTGCAGTCTTCAGTTTTAGCTTGTTTTTTCCCCTACTCCCACACTCACACCCTCTATGATGAGTATGCTTTGCCTTTATAGATAAACATAAAGCTTTTATGCCTGTAGAATATTTTACTGTCATACAGGCAGAGGCTGGTGTTTGCTCTTCATACAGGACCAACGCCTGGTGGGGATTTGAAGCTGTGTTAATGTTGGCTTTATATTCACAGTAACTTAAGCAGAGGTATCGTTTGTCTTGTGATCGTTTGTTTTGAATTATATGTTGGTAGTATTGTGTCCTTTTATTCATCTCCATGAACCAGTCTCTGTCCATAGGCTCTAATGAATTGAACACATTACACCCACTCACTTTAAAGCTCATTTGGCTTTCTTTAAAACTCGTCGGGCAGGTTCATGTCATGAAAAAGATTTATCAGCCGGGGCTACCAGACTCTTTTGGTTACTTAATAGGCTGTGTACTGAAGAATTGTTTTGCACAATTTAGAGACAAAGACATGATACTGGTGAGTGTTCATAAATCTCCCTGTTTGTTATGCACGCACATCAGGGTGAGATAAATTGAACGGTGTCACTGAGACAGCTGTTGCAGTTTTTTCATTACACGCTCTGACTGCATTAAAGAGGCAGAGGCAGGAGTCTAAAAAACACGATTGACGGAAGGAAACAAGACTCAGGAAGCCTTTCTGATGAACAGGTCGGGTATCAAAAAGCGATGATGGGCCTGGTGTTGTTTGTTGTAAAGTGGGTGAGGGGTGTGTCTGAACTGCAGGTCAGAATGTCTAGACTTTAAAGGCTGATTGCACGGCAGAGGGCTCAGAAACTGCGGGTTATACAGGCCAGACCCAAAACAAGTATTTAGACGATTAAGTGTGGCCACAGCGGAGCTTTGGGCTTCATCGGTAGCCGCATCATTCCACACTGCTCTGTATCGACATGGAGTAACTCCTTACACTGAGGCCTGCTGGAAGCTGTGATGGCTTCGTGAGAAAAAGATTTGATGAACACAGATTCTTTTTGGCATGAGACAGAGACAAGGCGGTTCAGGAATGGGTTCACTGTTGTCTCTAATGAATCCAGTGAAGCTTGTAATGGTTTGATGGGTTCTTGAATCAAGGTTTATCCATAGAGTTGATTGCAACGTTTCTAGTTTCTCTGTGAGCTCCTGAAGCATTTGTCTCCCCTCTTTGCTCCAAGCAATGCTCATTTTCTTTCCAGGGCACTCGTAGCAGCACCTGTTTGCCAGCGTTTTGTGCACTTTAAACTTGTTTTGTACTTTGTCTAATTGCTTATTTAGCCGAGACAGCTACAAGATGTGCCAAACTGCAAAATAGCAGAAAAGGCCTTGACACTATGTAGTTTGACTAAACTGAAATAAAACAATCAAAAAAAAAAATAAAAAGACAACTAAAACAACCTACGGACAGTGAAGACAGCATTTTTTTTACAGTTTTAATGTTTTGTTGAAAACCCTTTATTCAGCACCATGTGCTCAAAGGGAGTGGATATAGTTTCTTTCTGCTTCATTTAGTGCTGAGTCTGCTCATCAAGGTATGAATGGAGCTGAACTGAACTCCGGCTTGCAGATGCCGCTTAATGGATTACACGTCCGTGAGTCAGTTGGGTTTTCGTCTGTTTTGTCGCAGCCTCCTTACTCTTAAAATGGACACTGACTGATGAAGAAAACACTTGCAGTCTGTGGTATCGTTGTTTTAGAAGCACTGGGAGTCTTTCGTCCGTTATTCATCAAAATCGAATTAGATGCCACACAGGGAATGTCGCTCAGGCCCGCTCTTATTTTCTACAGCCTCGTTGCCACTGAGATGTGAAGTGGAGACATCACAGGCCTGCGTCGCCCCTTTCCTCTCTCTCCCTCCCCCTTCACCTTGTTTAATTCCCTTTTCTCCACCACTTATTTAATTAATTGCTCACTTCCTGTCACTCACACTTTCTTATCTCGGTCTTTCTTTCTGCGTTCTGTGTCTTCCATTGTGCTCGGCTACCAAATATTTTCTGAAGATGTTGCCTTTGGGTGTTGGACGGATTCCTGACATTCCAGGGCGTTTGCTTGTGACAGTGATAGAAGCTGTATACAGTAGGGTAATTAGAGCTAAGTGACAGATGAATATGATATTTTGAATGTCTTAAACCTAACTATTTTGACAGCACTTAATTATTATTTATTTTGGGTTCTTCTGATCATAGAGCTGAAAAAACAGTGTCTGGTTGAGCAGGAGTCTGATAGGACTGAGCAATCTGAGCTACATGTGATCCTCCTTTAAGCAGCTGATGTAAGCGACCGTCTGTCCCCTCACACACACACCAGTGTGTTACAAGCTTGTGTGTTCAAGACTACCGAGGTTTTCTCAACAGCTTCTTCATATCTATAAAAAGCCTCCTCCCTGGAGAGGAAGTGGCTGGCCTGTACACCGTTGCTGCTTCAGAAAGCCCTGAGAGGAGCTCTGAACTGTTGCTACGGCACAGATGGAAGTTTGAAAAAGTTTCCTTCCTGCATGCCAGGCTTTAGCTGGGCAGGGAATTTTACTATAGCTACAGGTAAGGCTGAGTTTTTCTCTTGTGCTGGAGAGCAACAGGCAATAGTTAAAGATAAGTTAGTGCCCATTTATTTGACTGTACTAGGCTGGAACCTGCTACATACTAATGTATGTGTACAGTCATGCACAGCTTTATACTTTTTATATAAAAATCTTTAGCAGTTAGATGCGATTGTCGCTTTCTGACACAGTCGTGGATGCTGTGCATTGGATGACCATTACAGTTCTCCATCATCTACTGGCTTTCTGTTTGTTCTCCTCGCTCAAGAGATCAAATTTATTTCCCTGCTGTAAAATTTACCAGTGGCTCATTGTCGTCACTTCTAAATCTCAGTTTAATAAACAGTACTGAAAGTCATGCGTTGATGTTGAACATTTTTCTGTTTTTGACTTTGCTTGTCTTCTCCAGCTAAGGCCTGATAATAAGACAGACCTACCTTTGTGGAATTGCAGCCTCATAAAACACTGAGAGAACATTTATAGGCTGATTGCCATTGTATGAAATTGGTAGGGTGGGATGGGGCGGGTGTGTTGTGCTTCTGCAGAGTCTGCTAAGCACTCAAGTTAAGTGGAGTCATTATATTGTCAGGCAGCTTATTATTACAGTGTTTCTCCTTGTCATCACAATACCATTGCAGGCAAGATAGTGGTGACTGAAAGTGAAGCCGTGTGTGTGCTGGTGGCAGCGTGCGTATGAAGGCCTACGTTGAAGAGACGAGGCAACACCGCGGCTACAGGAACAGCCCAGAAGTGATGAGACGCGAAAAACAGAATTAAAGAGAGATATAGAACAATAAGAAACAATCCTTTTTAATTTTTTTTTAATCAGGTCGTACTTTAATTTGATTAGTACAATATCTGTGTGGGTGAAGAATAAAATAGATTTGGACTTGAATTTCAACATGTGAACCCTGCGTTTCTGTAGGAGGAAAAACAGAAAAGCTGTCTGTGTCTTGGCGAACGTTGACTGTGGTGTTGGATAAATGTCCTAAATTAGCTTCTTTTGTTCTCCTACATGTTTGTAACACTTTGTTAGCAAGTGCTGAGCATACCAGATACTAAAATGTGTTGTGCTCATTTTCATTTAGATTTCTTCATGTTGTCAGTGGTTTGTTATTGTTATCATTTGTATTGTTGATTGGTGGAAGATATTGTATCTGTCAAAATTCCTTTCATGGGGTTTACAAGTCCAGCTCATAATTACAGCAGCAGTAAAAATGGCCTACATGTGTGCCTCTTTAATTTACTCATTAGATTCCTCTCTGTTGTGATTTGAATCATTATATGGAGATGAACGTTCATCTGCTGTTGTCCTCTGCTGAGCTGTGGGGCCTCATGTGCCTGTTAGAAAGGTTAAAGGCTTAGAAGAAAGGTAAGCTGCCAAATGTCAGTTGTCTTCTTGTGGTGTGCGTGTGTACACACAGAGGTTGCAAAAGAATATTGAAGTGAATGACAGGTTTAATAGCATGGCATAGTACAGGCTGCCTCTGCGTTGGCTGGCCTTTGTGTGCAGTCGGTGCCACGCGGGGGAGGAAGAAGCTCAGACTCCCTGTGGCTCATCTTTGAACATGAGAGAGGAGGCTCCATCAGGTGGACTCGCAGAGAAATGACACCATAACTATTGTTGCAGTCACATGCTTGGTGTTGAATATGTGTATCAGCGGTCCTATCCTAGGTCAGGGTTGCTCCACAGGAATGTTGGTAACAGTGTCAATAAAGCACATTCTTCTAAGGATGATGTTATTTTTGTAACAGGCTTTCATTTATTTTCATATGTAGATGGCACATGGTTGCTGATGAAGTGAATCAGCATTTAGATCTTATTTTGCTGCCACATCAACACTCGTAGATCATCAGCATATAGGAGGATGTACCGTATTTTACGCACCATAAGGCGCACCGTATTATAAGGCGCGGTCGCATTTACGGGGTCTATTTTCGTACTTAACCCATACATAAAGCACACTGGATTATAACGCGCACCAGATTATAAAGCGCAGTCTCAATTACGGGTCTGTTTCCGTACCAGCGCATGTTAAAAAATACGGTGTACCAAAAAAAGGTAACAGAAGCAAAACAGTGAGTTTAGTAGAACTTTATTAAACCATTTAACATTACTCTCACATCAATGTTCTCCCACAAATCCATCAAAGTCCTCATCTTCAGTGTCTGAATTGAACAGCTGGGCAATTTCGCCATCAAACATGCCGGTATCCCTCTCATCATTGTCGGAGTCAGTCTCGTTGCCAGGTGGCTGTTCAGCAATGATGCCGGCTTTCGCGAAAGCTCGGACAAAAGTCAAAGCAGAAACCTTGGCCCAGGCATCCACAATCCATTCACATATGGTGGCGTAACTGGCCCGGCGCTGCCTCCCAGTCTTCGTGAAGGTGTGTTCGCCGTCTGTCATCCATCGCTTCCACGCCGCTCGCAACTTAACTTTGAACGCCCTGTTTATGCCAATGTCCAGCGGTTGGAGTTCTTTTGTTAATCCTCCCGGAATTATTGCAAGGTTCTAATTAGTTCGTTTTTTCGCAGGAGTGGTGAGATGGGCGCGCATGGAGTCGCAGATCAACAGGGACCATCCGGTCTCCTTACATACACCCCTCTCAGCCACTCTCTCATTTTCTCCTCATCTATCCAGCCCTTTTGATTCGCCTTAACAATGACTCCAGCTGGAAACTTCTCCTTTGGCAGCGTCTTCCTCTTAAAAATGACCATAGGCCGTAGCTTCTGTCCATTAGCGTGGCAACCAAGAACAACGGTGAAAGGCGACTTCTCGTGGCCCGTGGTGCGTACCGACACCGTGCGGGTCCCCTTTACTCTCCACAGTATGGTTCACGGGAATGTCAAGCGTGAGGGGGACCTCGTCCATGTTGGTGATGTGTTTGGGCTGGATCTTTTTTTCTGTAATCTTGCTACTGCAGTAGGTGTGGAAGATAGCCAGCTTTTCTTGGTAATCCGCTGGCAGTTGCTGAGCCACGGTAGTCCTTGCGCGAATGGAGAGATGACGCCTTTTCATAAAACGAAAGCACCAAAACGGACCTCCTTGAAAATCTTCATGTCTTGTGCTATCGTTGTTGCCTTCAGTCGAATGGTGACTGTAGAGACGCTTCTCCCAACTGTTCTTTGTTCAATGACCCATTGTTCAAGTAGGTCTTCCAGCTGTGGCCACCTCACTTTGATCCCGCGAAAACTGTGTTTCGTTTTCTTAACTTGGCGTAGTTCATCTTCTTGCTTCCTCCACTTCCGAACCATAGATTCATTGATGTTAAATTCTCTCGCAGCTGATAGCCTGCAGTTTGAATTGTGCCTCGTAGGCGTGTCTCTTCGCTGGTGCCATTTCGGGGGTCAGACAAACAAATGTTGTTTTGCAGCATACCTGAGGCGCACTGTTCTCTGATTGGTTTATCGTGGCCAGTGTACGTAGTGTACGTACGGTATACGCCCCTGTGTCCGCGATAAATAGTCTGACAGTCAATCAAGCGGAGCGCTTACCAAAGTCGCATAGCAACATTTTTACAGATTTTGGAATTCGTCCACACATAAGGCGCACTGGATTATTAGGCGCACCGCCGATTTTTGAGAAAAAATGTGTCTTTTAGGTGCGCCTTATAGTGCGGAAAATACGGTAGGTAGATTCATGCTTCCAGTGGGCTTCCTTCTGAATCTGGATAGGACCGCAACAAGGAAAGCTTGTTTGTTCTGTTTGACTGAGACGACATGATAAAATAAAACTACACCTGTACCTGCCCATGTGAAGGCAGGGGACAGTGTCAAGGATGCCAAAAACCTAACATAGCTTAAGTGTGTGAGTGTAATTTTTTCTGGCATGTGTGCCAAGATGACTTTGTTGTCTGTTGTTAGTCAGTCTTGTTGTTAATAAAGTTTCATGGCTTTCTATGGTCTCTAGACTATGTTCGGTTGTCATTTGGTCCCAAGTTACCTTAATTGGGAGCCTGTCATTATTTAATGCTCTGAAAGCTTCTGTTTAGGTCCAAAAGGTTAGAAAGTGCCACTTTGGTGACATTGTATGATTCTGAATCTCAGCAGGTTGCTGGGGTCAGAATCTTTGAATCTTGGTTTTGTAAAATTAGTAATTAATATTAATTAATAATATAGTTAAACCTTCTGTAAACCTTCTATCTTCTATGACCTACTTGCATGGCAGCTGAATTTATCTTTAGGTTTTTCAGGACTGTTATTTTTTTCAGTATTTTACATATACATTAAAAATTGTGTACAAAAAAAAAAAGTGTAAATTGCATCCAAATCGTAACTACATGAACAGTTATATAATAGGAACCAGATATTGGAGATGTGTTGTAATACAGCTGGATTCCCATAAAGGGCTGAGCTTTATGAATGTGGAGAGCTCTCATCTGTTGGCCCTTTGTCATGAGTCTACAGCTGAACTTTATATGGCAGTTAAAAATAATAGTTGCAGTGTTCCCTCGTTTAACTTTGATAGCGGTCTACAAAACTATGATGGATGGATGTGATGTTATTCCAGTCAGCAGGCACTTTGCTGAAAGCGTTCTATCAACTCTGCTGATTACTACCCGACGTTTACATGTCCAGTCAGAAGACATGTCTGTGTCTGTCTTCAGCGACACAAGTCACCCCCCACCCCCAACATGACTTAAGAGCCCCACTTGACATGACTGAAGAGTCATGTCCACAGACACCGGAGGTTGTGTTGATCTTTTCTTCCTTGTATCACTTCCCATCTGTGTTGGTATAATGACTCGCACAGCCCAGTGCACTTTATGGCTTTAATGAAGTACCAGTGCGATGAGGTGGACTAGATGTTTGAAATGATTTACAGCAGCTGAGGGGTAAAAAGATGGTAATTATATAGGAATTGTAGTCAAGCTTCAGAAAGTAGAAGACACTTTTAATGCTTGGGTCAAACGCAGGGTCCATGATGTAGGGGTGGGGGCGGGGGCGTGTATACAGCCTGGGTCTCTAGAGGTTATGCTACATAATTACTTTTCAGTTTTCCAGTTTTCTAATTTAAATATTCTATCAATACAATTTCAGGTATCTGTACGGTGGCTGATTTCTGCCTTTAATAACCTTTTTTGGAGTTGCTTAGGTTTCTGTTTCCTCAGTAGTTTCACAGTACGATTTTGAGCCAATGTGTGGTACCAGAAACCAAACAAAAAATTACACCAGTAATTGAACATTTTGTTAAACATTTAAACCTAATGGCCTTTGACACATTTAACGGCCATAAGAACGATATCAGCCCTCTGATCATTCAGTAGAAAGTAGACCCAGTTTCTTTTTACAGTAGTAGTGTGTGTAGTGGACGGTTTTGGTCTTTTGGGGCGGAATAAGATGAGACATGACATGGAAGTGCTGTCATTTGTTGGATGACACACAAGGGACAAGACAGAGACCCCAGTGTTTGACCCAGAGCAAATGTTTTCTGTGTACCAACAGTGCTGGCCCTAAAGGAGATAACATCTATGAGTGGAGGTCGACCATCCTGGGCCCCCCAGGCTCCGTCTACGAGGGGGGAGTGTTTTTCCTGGACATCGCCTTCACACCAGACTACCCCTTTAAACCACCGAAGGTGAGACGCTGATTCTAAGCATCCAACAGAGACAGTTCTGTTAATCTTAAGGTGTAATTTTCGTAATTGTCACCAGAGGGCGGACTTGCCTTCCAGAAAATAGCTCTATCAAGTTTTAAATAAATACTTTTTATGAATGTTAATTTCAAATGCTGTATGTTTTGTACGTGTTTCCGGGTGACGTTCCATAGTATTATACTGAGATACAATCAGTAGGCATGAGAAATGATTGCCTTTCTGCCACTTGCAATTTGAATTGGGCGTGGAAGCGAATGTTGATCTAACCCTCTGATCAGGTGACGTTCCGTACGAGGATCTACCACTGCAACATCAACAGTCAGGGAGTGATCTGTCTGGACATCTTGAAGGACAACTGGAGTCCTGCCCTCACCATCTCCAAGGTCCTGCTGTCCATCTGCTCCCTGCTCACTGACTGCAACCCAGGTGAAAGCTAGATTTTGACTTTTTTTTTAGGAAGTTTATCATTTTCAGGTGCAATATTTGCCATCTTATTCTTTTCTGCATCGAGTGTTATAACTATACAGTCTTCCACATTTATGCCTATTATCAGCAGTAACCTCCCTGGCCTTGGATCTTGCTGCTAAATAGATAATCTATTTGATAATTAAATTTATGTTCTAACTTCAGCTGATATAACAGTAACATGGACCCCATGCGGCTTTACATCTCCAGCTAAAGCTCCTCGCTGTTTATTTAATCCATCAGAGGAAAACATGTTACAATTGCTGCTGTATAGTTGCTTAAAACAGGAGTGACTTTGACTTATGGGTGAGGGTTTCTTGACTAACTGTATTTTATTATATTTCTACTCCAATTATATAAATTCCCCTTTATTTTAATTGCATTGTCAACTATTTGAGTTGCTGCAACAGTAGATAATAATAGTAAAAAGTCTGAATATAAATTGAGTTTAAAGTTTAAATACAAAGAACCAGTCAACCATGTTTATGTGAGTGTGGGAATGAAGCTAATAGTAGGATCATGGAGGTGACTACATAACACATGTAAGCCTGCTGCCTGTAGCTTTTCTGTTGTCAATAATTCATGTATATTAACCTACATTTACATTGCTGGTGTTCATGGTTTTTATTTCATACTTTTTATGAAGGGTTGTCCTTTGTGTGACATTGTGAAAACTGAAGAAATGTGTCAATATACGCAGTCTGCAGATACTGCTACAAGTTTAGTTTGAATGTGAAGGAGACAAATGAATAATGACAAATCATTATTTGTTTTCCAGCGGACCCTCTGGTTGGAAGCATCGCCACACAGTACACAACAAACAGACCTGAACATGACAGAATAGCCAAACAGTGGACCAAACGCTATGCCACATAATCACCAGAACAGTTGTTGGGTTATAAGGGCGTCGACTCGGCTTGGGAAGGGGGTGGATGGGTTGGTGTTTGGGTGGCATGAGCTCCCAGTAGAAGCAAGAAGTGCAAGTGGAGCAGTGTATTTCTGTCAGATACTGAAGTCTTAAGTCCTGATGTTTCTTTGTTTGTTGTATTCTTTTTTTTAAGTTATATTCAGCCCAAACTCAGATCTGGCAATAATACATGTTTTAGTTTTACGGTATCTCGCTCTTGTTTTTACACCTGTGATAGACAATAATACAAAACTGCTAGTTGAAACTTGAAGCATGTTTCCCAGTCAGTTATGTCAGTGTAAACTTGTGTATTAAAATTTCCAGTTGGTGTTTGCTTCACCTACATTATCCTGATCTTTGAACATCTGTTATACATATGTAAACATATTAGATAATGGTTGTTATTTCTGTTCTGTTGTTGTTTCTACCTTTAAACTATTAAACATGACCAATGGAAACATCTTGTTTTAATGTTTGAGCATTTGAAAACCCTTAAACAATTTCCAGAGAATTTAATATGAAGCTATTTATTCAGTGCACCTTAAGCGTGTTGCAGAACACAGAATAATTGATGGTCAGCATGATCCCCACCTGTCTTCTACTAGCAGCACACAAAATGTTATTGAAACAAGGATACATAGAACAGATCACGCGTCTCCATTCTTACAAGTCGGGGAGTGTTCATTAAAGTGACAAAAATAATTTAGTTAAAAAATAAATATTCCTCTCCATACTAATTTCTAATGCTGAATAGACAAACACACACTCAATGAACACCAGAAAGGTAGTAAGAAATCAGAAATCACAAGTTAGGTAGTACCGTGATTATTATTGCTGTCAGTCCAAACTTATGAGATGGACCAGAGGAAGGCAAACAGTCCTGCTACAGGAGGATTAATGCTGCAAACATTAGGTGGGAAATGTAATCTAATTGTAATCTTGTTAGTGTGCAACATGCATGAGATTGTACTGGAGAGATCAATGTGTGGAGCAGTAATTTAGAGGCCAGTGTCAGATTTCTCAAGCATGTCTTAGGACAACAGTTCAACTGTCTGACAGACAGTTTACCTTAGAGCTGTAATGTACCGTAAGTGTTCGCTGCCACAATTAAGAAGAGGACAGAGAACTATGAGAATGCAAGGAATGTTGCAGTAAAATCAAAAACATTACTTATCTTGGTTTGGAATGATACATTTCAGGTGAAAGAACAGTGATTGTCACAACAACTCAAATGTTAAAATCCACGAGTTATGTGTTTCATCTCACTTCTTTGGTTCTAAAGTGCTTGGCTACGCTACATTTTTTCTATAGAGAAATCTCAATGAATAAAATAACCTCTTGGACTACACACTACAGTGTTCAGCATGCTGGGTAGAGATTTTACAAGAACAAGTTCTACATCTTTAACTTATTTTCCAGAGACTCGTTTATAACATGACATAAGTCATATCTGAGTATTAAGCTTGGAGTTGGTGTCAGTACTTAGTCTAGTTTAGCTTAGCCTTTGTTAAATAAGTGTGTATATATACACATATGTCTGGAGCTTATGGGATGTTATAGTACCTTAACTGCTGTACACCTGCACTGTCTAATGGCATTAAATACACTGGTTACAATGCGTTTCTAATGCAGGATGCTATTAAGCAACAGACTCGAATACATCCCCTTTTTTCTGGTTCTGGTTTGGAAACATATTCAAAAGAAAACTAAAGTAACGCTTCCACAGACATTCAGATGGAGGGGACAGGCACTGCCATCATGCCTTCATGCTAAGATGTCACAAGCACATCCTGGAGCAACTCTCTAACACAAAGACATTCTGGCACAGCTCCTATCCTGTCACTTTCAAACTGCCCACAAGCGTACTTCCTAAAATACTGATCCATTTTAACATCCGCATTAGCAACTACAGTTATGTAGCTAACATAAAGGCATATCCACGTTCTGTTGGTTGTTCCAACACGAGGGAGATGTGGTCTACTATTTAGGAAAGGGTGAGTGGAATTTTACATGTCATTGGAAGAGGTGCCCTTGCTTTTGCGGCCCGGCAGAGGGAAGGAGGATTTGCTCTGAGGCTGGGTGAGGCGGCTGGTCAGCTGGGTGAAGGGCTCGATGAGGGAATTGCGCTCGACGACGCTCACCTCCCACAGCTTCACCTTCTCGCCTCGCGCCCACTGCTGCGCCGCCTCTTGGTCCACTTGGCGACATTCCCGCAGATCTGTCTTATTCCCCAGCACTATTACTGCCACCTACGACCACAAAAAAAGTCCAGTCTTCTTAAACATACAAGCATAATAGCAAGTCTGAAGTTTATTACTTCTTTGACACAGCTGAAGAAATAATATAACATACTTTGAAGCAGACACACCTCTTTTTTATCTCTGGATTTGTCTATTTCCTTCTTCAGGATATCCACCTTCTTGAAAGACTCCAAGCTGTCGATGCTGTAGACGAGCACGAATCCATCCGCCACTGAGTAGTAGTGCTTAGGAAGATCTTGTCCATCGTGGAGGCCCTTGGTGTCGTAGAGCCTTAACTGCTCCTTCACACCACGGTCGGTTTCCACTGAGGCCATGTACACGTCCTCCTGTGTTTCACTGGACTCAGAACCTGGGGAAAAACAAATAAATAAATAAACAAAACACAAACAAGTATCTCATTTTAAGGCTGAATATGTGATCCTGTGTTACGTGTTTGTTTATGTTTTTTTATAAACATAATTCCAGGTGCATTTCTTACCTACGGTGTGATTTCCATACAGCAGTTGTTCCAAAATGGCAGTTTTTCCAACTGCTGCCTGACCACACACCACAACTTTACAGCCTTTCCCCATGTCGAGCCTAACGTTACAATGCAAACACAAAACGTCACGTGTTATAGTCTTACTGGAGAATATGAGATGTTATATTAATATCAATAAGGATAACACTTTGTCTACAACAGCGCAAACGTTATTATGTCAGTATGGCAGCGGTTTGTTGTGTAGCCGAGCTAGACGTACCAGGTTAGCTATAGCAACCATGTAAACAAATAAATTGAATAAAAGCAGCCCATTTCATTGATTCATTGTTTTTCTGTTTTCGGATGATTTGCTTACGTGAATTACACGTGATGAGTATACGTAGCTGTCTGTCAAGCCTGGATCTAGCCTCATACCAGAACGTCCATTCTGCTCTAGCTAGCACTTTTGAAAGCGTTAGCTCTAAATTGCGCATGCGTGACGGCGGCAGGGGGCGGTAAGCAACGTCGGAATGAATACAGGAACAAATAAAAGAACAAGAATAAAGACCAGAAAAGTAGTTAACTCTACCGTTACTGCATTCATTTTGTCATTTACATATGAACTAATGTGTTTTTTCTAGGTCAGTATTGCGTATAGGTGTTTATACGATCTCTAGCCTTGAATCTCATCAAATCTTTTCAAATGTATTTAGAAACTAAGACGTAATCAAAAAGATGGATAAAGCTTGCAACGTCAAAAAAATCGAAATACACTGTTTGTCCATGAACTAAGACTACATTTCCCGTGGACACTACAACGGAAGTACCTCACTATCGTTGTCATAAGGCATGCTGGGTACTTACCCTCTCTCTTTCCGGCTGGTACGCCATCATGTAAGCGGGTTTTCCTATGAATTTGTACAACATGCAATCTATTAAAATCGTCTTTATTACATGTCCATTTCGGCTGTTTGATGCTGTGCGCTGTTAGGCGGCATATTAAAAATGTATTCGGCTTTATTATTTTTGACTTATCATTATCAGAAACGTCGATTATAGCCATGATTCAGCGACGCTAAGATGTAGTCTGTTCTGGGTACATAAGTGAATCCCGTTGCCGCAGTCTAAAGCTAACGTGTTGGCAGGCATGAATTGTAAGACAAAAAATAATTTTTCGCGGTTTAATTACTCACCGCCAAGTGAAATTGATTTCTGTGGCAATGTTTGCAACGAACTTGCTCCCTGCATGGCTATCATTAGCATGCTAGTTTTACTTTCTCGTGCTCTGTTTGTGTTTATACCATGTTACTATAATCTAGTTCACAGTACAATGTCTTCCTCTTGTAATGACAGAGTTACGGAAATAAGTGAAATTGAAGCAGGGAATTAAACGTGTCATTGTGACCAATTACCTGTTGGAAAAGCAGCAAAATCCATTTACACTCCATTCTAAGTTCCAGTAATGCTTCTGTTTAGAGAATGTGGTTGGTGACAGCATGTGATATGTTTGTTTTTTGGTTAATGTATTAGACAAAGATGATTGAGGTACCATCAACTGTTTGTATTGAGGCTATACAATTTTAGAGGTGATGTCCCAGGCATCTTAACTTTTAACTTCTTCTCTTCTACAGAAGTCATCATGGGAGCATACAGGTATATGCAGGAGTTGTGGCGCAAGAAGCAGTCCGATGTGATGCGCTTCCTGCTCCGCGTTCGCTGCTGGCAGTACCGTCAGCTGTCCAACCTCCACCGTGCTCCTAGACCCACCAGACCTGACAAGGCTCGCCGGCTGGGCTACAAGGCCAAGCAGGGTAAGCCCAGAGTTTGTTTTGTATTTAACACCCAAGGATGCCTGATTTTTGCGTTGAAGTAATTTTTTGTTTGTTTGATTCTAATAGGATACGTTATCTATCGGATCCGTGTGCGCCGTGGAGGTCGTAAACGTCCTGTGCCCAAGGGTGCTACCTATGGCAAACCAGTGCACCATGGAGTCAACCAGCTCAAGTTTGCTCGCAGTCTGCAGTCCACAGCCGAGGTACGCTCGTGTGTTCATTGCTTTAAAACATTCTAAATGTTGAATTTATTTGGTAACTCCCGTCAGTTCATTCTCGAGATAATGCCACCAGTAATAAAAGTGACGTTGTATAGGAGTTGAAGCCTTAGATTTATTGAAATGATAGGGTGTTTGTGTGAGTGAACACCTGTTGTCTGTGTGCACTTTTATTTTGGTCTCTAAGGTGTCAGTCTGCTGTGTAGGGCCACATCATTTTCTGTTTTGCGTAGTGCAGATGTATAGACTGCTTGCCAAGAAGTAGCTCTACAGTGAATATAATTTTGGTACCAAAATCAAAAAGTGGTCTGTCATGTAGCCAACATTGGGATATACACTGAAACATACTGTAGTGAGGGTGTTTCTAGACATAAAAAAAACCCAAAAATCCATATTGTGCTTTTTGGCCAAAGTGCAAATAAACACAGTTGTCAAATGGCTTTTAGAAAATTGTCTGCACCTTTGTACTAATGGGATTGGGTTGGGCAAATGTAAGACTAAATAGACATAATAGCAGTTCACAATACACAAATAAATTGGAGCACTTAAATGTGTGCTTCCTGGTGGTCAGGGTAAACTGACATTTTAAGCTGTAGGTCGTCTTCAGGGGTAAGCACCACGGCTAAAGGTAAACCTCTCAAATTCTGTTGGAGGTTGTATGCAAATGTGTCACTCTGACTTTCTGGTCCATTTGTTGTAGAAAGCAGTTTTTGGTTTACATCTATGGCACCAAGAATAGCCTTTAATTTGTGTTGACACAAGCTGCTCAGTTAGATAATAAACCTCCTGTTGAATCCACGTGCCTGTTTCTAAAGAGAAACCACTTGATCTACTGCTCCATCTATGAGACTTTAAAACCTGATGCATTCTGCTGTTTAGAACTAAAGACCAATATGATAAACAGAAGTCTGAAATTAAATTAGTCAGTGTGATACAGAGGTGTATTTGTGCAAATTTTATTAGTGTCCTATTCATAGTGAAAGAATTATTTTTTATTTGCTTTTGTCAGTATAGTAAATATAGTTGGCTGTTCTGACTAAACATCAGATATATTTAATAAAATTATAATTACAACATTGTAACATTTGTACCTGATGAGAATCCTCAAACTCTTCCCTCCTAGGAGCGTGCTGGTCGTCACTGTGGCGCACTGAGAGTCCTCAACTCCTACTGGGTGGGTGAGGACTCCACCTACAAATTTTTTGAAGTGATTCTGATTGACCCATTCCACAAGGCCATCAGACGCAACCCAGACACCCAATGGATCACACAGGCTGTGCACAAGCACAGAGAGATGCGTGGCCTGACCTCTGCGGGCAAAAAGAGCCGTGGCCTGGGCAAGGGCCACAAGTTCCATCTGACCATTGGAGGCTCCCGCCGTGCAGCCTGGAAGAGGCGCAATACTCTGCAGCTGCACCGCTACCGTTAGTGTGCTACATGTCTGTACATTAACAAAAATAAATGATTCTGTTGTTTCATTTAGTTGTCAGTTTTTTTTTTTTTTAACTGCCAGATTGTATGTTTCAAAGCAACACCTGCATGCCATGAGGACTGAATGCTAGGTCAGACTGATGGTGGACATTGATGGAGTTTGTGCTGTAGTGCAGTTAACTAATGACTTCAAATAGAAACTATCCCAAAAAACTAGCTCAGCTCTGATTTAGTGGTAAATTTTTTTTAAATATGCTAATACTGTTGTTTTCTGCAGTAGATCTAATTAAATAACCACAAATTTGTATTTAGAAGTAATGCAGTATTAGAAACTAAAGGTAAATATAAACTTTCTGTAATTAAATTCAAAAAGTACATGGATTAAACAGACATATTTCAACCTTTTCTTTTAATTTAGATTATGTCTGACTGCTAATGAGACCAAATTTAACTAAATTAGAATATTACACAAGACCAGTATAAAAATATAGAAAAATGTTTGCTGAAAAGCATGTCAATGCACAGTATATGTACATGTTCAATACTTGGTCTTGGCTCCTCTAGCATTAAGTACTTACTGCATCATGCTGTGTGGCATGAAGCCCAGGATAGTGGCCTTCAACTTGTCTGCAGTCCTTGGGTTGGTGTCTCATGTCTGTGACTCTACAGTGCAGGTCAGGTGGGTTTACTAGTCAACCAAGCACATGGTCATTAAACTAGGTTATTGACAGTGTGGTGAGGTCAGCATCTCCATAAAGCTCATCAGAAGGAAGCATGAAGTGGTCTAGAATTTCCTGGATTTGATGGAACACAGTGGTTCAACATCAGCAGATGACATGGTGCCTCAAATCATCATTGGCAATAACAGTGTAAAAAATAAATAACACACATTTTTATTGTTCTAATAAAAATTGTTTATTCTAATCTAGATTAATAGTTATAATTTTAGTGAATGATAGTGAATGTTGGGTTTTTCATTAGTTGTAAGCTATAATCAACATAAAAAAAAATAAATGGTTGATGTGAAAACATATGTAATGAATCTATATAATACACAAGTCACTTTTTGAATGGAATTCTAGAAATTACATTTTTGATATTCTATTTAGATTCAGCAGTAGTGACTGATGAGTGACAACTTGAGCGTAACCCTTGTGCAGCCTTCAAAGGGTTAAAACGACCCCACTGTAAAATAGGGAGAGCTCTAAGCTCAAAAACACACACAAGGGTTATAAAACAGCCTTCGTGGGTGATTCATCCGAGCAATGAACACGTGTGGGTCTACGATGAACAAGTTCATCCAACCGTTCAGCGTGTTATGATTTATCATATATGTCTGCGGCCCATTTTTCATTTTGACATCCTCGAAGGCTGCACAAGGGTTAAAGTGCACGTGAAGCACAAATTTGAGGGGCTTGTTGATAGAACATCTTATTTTCATTTCACTGGAAAATGCTGTAGTCTGTTTTGGGTTCTGGTTTCGGTTTACCACCATATGTTTGGTGACTAGCGTTTCACGTTGCACATTTCATTTCAAGTTTGGTGCTTTTTAATTGTACAGTGAGACAACAATGAGGATAGAGAGATGGTAAATTTGAAATTGTTTTGATTTGCAGGATCACTGGCTTGACCTAAAATCTAGAATAGAACTCCTCAGGTATCATCAGCCTTCCAGCTGCAGGTTCCCAGCATCCAGATGCTTGCCAACCGTACTGCCCTTTGTTTTTTGCGTTCTTTTCACTCCTCACTTTCTCCTCGCCACCAACCGGCCAATGCAGATGGATACACACCCAGAACCTGGTTAACCTGGAGGTTTCTTCCATTAAACAGAGACTTTCCTTTGACATTATTGTGATTTGGTGCTGTTTAAATAAACAATAAAGAAAATTGCCCGGAGTTGCAAATTTCCTGTTGTTGTTATAGTGTTAAATCCACAGAATGCATTATTTGACTCTTGTTAAGTAATTGATGTACAGGTGATGGATTAATAAACTTTTTCCAAACCAGTCAGAATAGCTCACCCTTCAAAATTGCCACTCAAAAACCTGGCTGCGGCTACTGGTTGGACGCACAGACGCGGCGACGTTTAGGTAGAAGTGTATTTATCTTCCCGTAAACTATTATTGAGTATCACAGGAGCACTTTTCTTTCCTGGACACACTCGCTACGAGGCTTGGTTCACTTTGACTAGTGAAAGTATGTCAGTGGGTTACATTGACACCAGTGCGGGGCTGTAGAGGAAGAGGAGGAAGAGGAGGAGGAGGAGGAGCCAATGAACTGGGTCACATGGTTGCACAGTTCTCGCTGCTCGGAACAGTCGCTGCAAAACCAGTCCACCGCTCAACTAGAGTTGCGCCCTAAACGCACCTTCTTCCTGTATTGTCTTTGAATGGAACACGGTTTACATAATTTCTTTATTTACAGTAACTAACTTCCAGCGACACCAGTCGAGCTGCGCTTACCTTCTGCTTAACAGCGACAAGAAGCGAAAATCCGTTTTGGATGTGCGAGATTTTCTTCCCTGTGAAGTGACATATTCGCCGCTAGCTTTAAGAGACTTTTTATCGAGTTTAAACCTTTTTTTAATGCTGTAGTCATTACGGACAGTTCTTCAACCGGGACCAATCAGCGACTTTTCAGTTGCTGACCACTAAAACAGAAACACGGCTTCAGAACTAAGGTAGCAGAGGAGGAGGAAAACCCCCCAAAACTCAAAGGACATGGAGTCAACCAAAGCTGGTAAGACGCATTTACTGTCCGTTTAAATGAGCTGGAGCTGCGGCTTGTTGCAGTGCGTTTTAAACTGGTCACATCCCACCAGTGGGTTCAGTGAAATACGAATTAAGCTTGATTGTAAGAAAAACGGTGAGTTCTTGTGGCTTATTCTGCATTTTCCCCCCATCTAGTCGGAATCTAAAACGATGTAAATGTTAAAGCTGTACTGGTGTGTTACTGGTAAACTGGGTTAGGAGTGTCAGTGGGCTGTTGATATTACCCAAGTAGTTGGCTTCAGCACCACTGCAGTCGTCTCTCCTCACATGGACCCGTCAGCCTAGCCATGTGCGCCTTGTGTTTACGCTTCCAAGTGCGTCAGCGCCCATTGGTCGAGCGGCGCCGTGACGTGGCCGTTGCATAATTTCTCTCGGCTAGATGGCGTGGAGACTCGCCGCGGATACACGTGAGGCGTCTCGCAGCAGCTCGCGCTTGACCCAGTTTCCCCTGGGAGGAAACATGCCCGGTCCACGTGGGGGCGTGTCGTGTTGCATTCACGGTCCACGGGTTATAACATTTCGTTTATATATCATATGCAGTTATTTGGGATGTTGGCAAAAATAAACTAATAAAACACATACATATTACTTCCATTACCTCGTTTCGTTTTGAATGTAAACTCTGGATTTGACGTTAACATTACGATTTTTTTTCATTAACAAATGCTTTCTTTTGTTCTAGACCCGGAAATGTATTCATAATGCTTGTTTTTTTTAAATAATGCACTTTATATAACAAATCTATTCTAAAGCTTGTGTATGTGAATGGCTGCAGGGACAGGTCCAGACTGTGTACTACACACACCCTTGTGAAGCTGACATTATGTAATGGCTGTTACCTAATCATTGAGAGTGGCAGGGGGAAAAAAATCAGGTCAGTCTCTGTTGAGGACAAAAAAACAAAAAACAGCTCGAAAGTAGCAGAAGCCTATGTTGCTCAGATCGCAGTCGAGCTGTTGGGTTACTCTCTGCCCTCTTTACGTGAAGCTTGTTGGTGCCACAGAAAAACTGTGAAATTTCACTGTGGGGGAAGCTCAAAGCCAGAACAAAGCTTTGAGCATGGACATCTACCATGGCTGAATACACAAATGAAAGAAACTCTGTTTATTTTTTCTCATAGTGCTATGCACCATACTTGATATACTGATAATGATTAGATAATACATTTATAGAAGTGTATTTTCAGTTGATAAATATTTTAAAGCTCTTGTGAGTAGCAAGATTTATGTGGGACTGAGAATATTATTAAGAATAATAAATATTCATGCCAAAAGAGCTGTATGCGACACTAGACGGCGTAAGAGAATCACAAGCCATAAGACTCAAAGAAAAGTCTGCATAATGTTCCAGCAGATACCTGCTCAGTAGAGTTGTCACATGCATGCATTATTATGGCCCGTTTCTCTTTCGTCAGCAGGTGTGATAGCCTACATCAGCTCATCCAGCTCTGCCTCCAGCCCAGAGTCGTGCCACAGCGACTCTTCCAATGGCAGCTACCAGTCGTCCTCCCCGCCCCACGGCACCTCTCCCAGCCGCCGCCGCCAGACGACTGACCCCTCGCTCCGCGCCAGTGGACAGAACCTTCCAGGGAAAAATGGCCGTGCCACCTCAGCAAAATGTGGTATCACAAGTAAGATCTTACAACTTAACTCTTAGTCTCACCCTCCCAAGAAGTCTCTCATGCTTTTTAAAGATTTACAATATACAGACATTTTTTGTACGTTATATATTTATTTTATGTAGTCGTGACTTTTTTTTCAGATGGTCTTTAACAATGTGTTTTTATTTCAATTAGAAATTAATGGCCTGGTGCTGCTGTGTAAGGTCTGTGGTGACGTGGCTTCTGGTTTCCACTACGGTGTTCACGCCTGTGAGGGGTGCAAGGTGAGCTTGGCTTCCTGAAACAAGAACACACACACACACACACTAAATCATGATCATCCGGGCTGCGACGCTTGCAATGTGACTTTGCTGGAAATGATGAAGTGGGTCAAATGCAGCCATCTGCACTGCAGCTACACTCGGAGACTTGGTGAAAGTAGTTCACTGTCTCCATATTTATATCTCTGCTGCTCCTCATACTTCATGTTGCTGTGTGGCCTAGTTAACGGTGGGTAGCAGCAAGTATCACGACAAACATACCGCAGTTATAAGATGAAAACAATTTAGTCTGGTGTTTTGGTTAGCAATTAATAGAAACCTGATTACCAATGTTAAAATTATGTTATATATGCTGCTCACAAGACATTTACATACAGCTATGGCCCTTCTCATGTTGCTGCATGTGAACACACAGGGCTTCTTCAGGAGGAGCATCCAGCAGAACATCCAATACAAGAAGTGCCTTAAGAATGAGAGCTGCCCCATCATGAGGATCAACAGGAACCGCTGTCAGCAGTGCCGCTTCAAGAAATGTCTGACTGTGGGGATGTCCAGAGACTGTGAGTACCTGTCTCTACTGTTAGAATCCTTCATTCAGTTTGCTTAAAAGATCACCCATCTTTTTCCAAGTAAAGTTTATTATCATTTAAAATGATTGTATTATTGTTTTTTCAGGAGATCCTTAAAAACATTATTGTGATATCATCAAATTTATATTTTAATAATGAATAATTATGGATCGCCTTAATTATTCAGTGTCTATTTAACAAGTTTGTTAATAGAACAACTTTCTGAACTAATTGTCTGTATTGCTCAGCTGTGCGTTTTGGACGAATCCCAAAGCGGGAGAAACAGCGCATGCTGCTGGAAATGCAGAGTGCCATGAACAACATGATGAACAACAGCCAGTTGCACAGCAGCCAGGCATTAGCCATTGCCAAACCTCTTCAGGCCAATGCCACAGAACCTTTGTCTGAGGCCCCAGGCCCCATCTCCTCACGTTCTCCGCCCTCCTCGCCCCACTCCAGCCAATCAGACTCCAGCTTGGACCGTGAGCCTGCTGTGGCGATGGACACTAGCTCCAGCTCAGCCTCTCCAAGTGCATCTGACAGTGGTGAGGAAGAAGTGATTGGTTCTGTGACCAGGGCTCACCAGGAGACCTTCATGTACAACCAGGAGCAGAGCACTCAGACAGCTGAGGCTCCAAGTGCCACAAGGTCCTTAAACAATGGCTCTGCCCAGAGTACCACTAACCACCAGACAGGCGATCAGCAAGAGGCCTGGAACCAACAAAACAACCTGGCCACTTTGGCAGCACAGAGCCCCTCCTCCAGTCTGGGTCCTCAAGCTACAGCGGACAATAATTCCAACGTCTGTCCTTTCAAACTGTCTGAGAGTACCGTCAGCCACTGTCCAACCTACATACATGGAGCGTTTAGAGGAACAGCTACACAGGGCCCCACCAACATGGCTTACACTGGGCCCCTGTGGAGAGGAGGCAACAGAATGCATCTGGTAAGAATAGATGTCAGGTATTTTTACTGTAGTACATCAAAGAATTTGTAGTTTTACTTACTTTGAATTTTGGGCCACACTGTTGTGGTTTTTTAGTAAAACAAACTTATAGCCTCAGCCTCATTGGGGTTCTTTAACCTACGGGTGGACATAGTATTAAATTTCTCTGTCATCTGTCTGTCCTCAGGTTTGTCCGATGAACACGTCTGCTCATGTGGACCCTCAGAAATCTGGCCATGAGGTGTGGGAGGAGTTCTCTCACAGCTTCACCCCTGCTGTCAGGGAGGTGGTGGAGTTCGCCAAGAAGATCCCAGGCTTCAGAGACCTGTCTCAGCATGACCAGGTCAGCCTACTGAAGGCTGGCACCTTTGAGGTACATCATATTTCCAATCCCTGTGCCTTGGATGTGTCCCAGTATCAGTTATACACACACTGACCAAGTGTGCATTATTCAGGTGCTGGTAGTTCGCTTTGCTTCTCTTCTCTTCGATGTGAAAGAACGCACCGTGACCTTTCTGGGTGGGAAGAAGTACAGTGTTGATGCTCTGAGGGCCATGGGGGCTAGCGATCTCCTCAACTCCATGTTTGACTTCAGTGAGAAGCTCCTCAACCTGGGCCTTAGTGGGGAGGAGATGAGCCTCTTTACCGCTGTAGTGCTGGTCTCTGCAGGTAAAATGTCTTCAGAACTGTAGTTTGTGCCGCTTTGCATTGATTCAATCCAATACATGGTTGTTAAGTGCTAAAACATGGAACATATAAATGCAAAATGGAAAATTCACATCAGTTTTGCTCATGTACTACATACACTAACATTTACCATCTAATATCACAGATCGTTCTGGCATCGAAAATGTGAACTCGGTGGAAGCCCTGCAGGAGACACTGATCCGCGCTCTGAGAAGCCTCATAACAAAGAACCACCCCAACGAGTCATCCACCTTCACCAAGCTGCTGCTCAAACTGCCGGACCTGCGCTCGCTCAACAATATGCACTCTGAGCAGCTGCTGGCCTTCAAGGTCCATTCCTGAAACTTCCTCTTCTACTTGATCCCCCAGCCTCACAACACAAACTGTAACGCTGACCAGACCTGGAGGCCCCTCGGACCACTGCCTCACAGCTCACGCAAACACACATGCACCGTCACACTTTGGGTTCTCTTTTTTTCTCTCTGTCAATGGAGCTAAAGCTGAAAGCTTTAGAGACAACAAAGGCTGGGCATATAATATGTTATTGTACTGTAGGGCACAACTGCCTGTGAGATGGTATTGCATACATACAGACACACTGACCGATGTACATGTTTCTTGTGTTTGTGTGTAGCATACTGTATGTTTGCAAGTACAAACATTAGAAGCACTTTGCTGTGTAGTGTAGATTGGTATCTTTGCATTCAAAGTGCAATATGTGACTGCTTTTTGATTTGGTAGTAATAAGTAGAATAGCGTTTGTGTTTATTATTTCAGTGGCACGCATTTAATTTGAACAAACGCTGTGATCATATGATGAGAGGTAACTTGTAAACATACCCCCCCCCACCCCCCACCCCCGACATTGAATGACAGATGAGGTTGGTTCCTCTTTAAAAACAAAGAGAATGGCAAATGACAATGAGAGCTATGTGGGTGTGAAGCTGCCTAGAGTCCCAGCTTACCCGTGTGGTCAAAAGAGAAATTCCAGAGTGTTTAATTTAATGTTAAAGTTTGGATGAATTTGGGAAAGAGAAGAGTCTTTTTTTCCAGGTGCTCTCATGCAGTTCTGTATGTACTGAGTATGGTGAATTGTTAAAAGTGGGCATTGTGACAAATCATGTATCAGTGTGTCTTGCTTTGTGACCAGTGAAATCTGAAACTAGATTCAACATCAATTTCACTTTCTCCAAGAAAAAAACAAAACAAAACATGCACACGTACGAGATTCCTGTATCAGCTGTACGACCTGTCACAGGTCATGTTACATTTTGTCATCTATAGCTGTTGGTCACTGGACAATGGATGAAACAATGTCTCACAGTCACAGAAAGTCATTTGCTTGAAATAAACCTTTCTGTATAGGCTTTAGCTTAGTAGAGTTAAACTGATTACATAGGACTGTTCCACATAAAATATGATTGTGATATCACTGAAGTGATTGTAATTTAAAGACATAAGCTATGTCAGGGTGACGTGAGTTGCTGTTGAAATATTTTTGCAATGCTATCTTTGTGTTCCCTGTTCATGAATTCAGTATGTCTGATCTCCAATATCCAAATCTTCTCATGTTCAATGCTGATTTGGTTCTCTTCTATGTAAACAGGTGGCAGTATGCATAGATTTCTATATAAATATATATATGTATATATAGTATATATATACTATCATACATAACTGAATAGATGAGTATATCTATATGAATAAATTTTATAAATGCAGAAAGTGGTTTCTTAGTATGTCTGGTTATTTTTGAATGAATCAGAATTGCTTTAAAATAATATTTTGAAGGTCATGTAAAATAAGCAGCATGAAAAAAAGTTAGATTTGTCATTAATGTCAGAGGTCAGCTGCTGTGTAGCCCTGTGACCTGTCCAGGGTGTACCTCTCGCCCGTAAACAGCTGGGACAGGCTCCACCACACCCATGACCCCTATAGGGAAAAAGCGGTAGAAAATAAATGAATGAATAATACATTTATAACAAGGTTTAGAATAAAATGCAGGCTGGCTGAGCGCATCTTAAACTGCGAGGACTCACAATGTAGTAATGACACCGAATCAGCAGGTGGCGACAAAGTCGTTTCCTACCACACTCTTTACTGATGTTGCAACTTTGGAAGGACTCTAGTGTGTCTGTCACATATGGGAAGCATCTAGATCATAAACATATATGAAATAAAATACATAACTCAAAGTAAATAAATATCCCCTAATGTAAAATGTGGAGTACGCTAATGTGAGGTTTGTGGCTGTCTGCTTTTCTCTCTTTATAGTATTAGTATAAATTAGTTATCAGCCAGAGAATCAGTCAAGAAAAAAATATTTCAGCTACAGTGCCAATGAAACTTAATGTTAATTGTATTTTTCTAATTTTTCATGAACAACCAAAATAACATTACAGAATAGGTAAAAGCACAAAACGAAAGTCTCTCAAAACCATCTTTATTCTGAAAAGCCAATTCACATTAGCTGCAATCATCATCAGTCATGAGCATCGGAATCCATTTCTGCTAATGTAGTCCATGCTCACGTCAAAGTGCTGTCCAGACGGGGACAGTGGATTACAACCTCAAATACACATTTGGAACCACAACTTTAAGCATCTTCTGCTGCCACAGATATAGTCATACATCTGTACACACTTAATTGCAGCTTCCCCTCTTTGTGACGGTTTTCCAGTACATGTTTAACAGAAGAGTTGACAAGAAGACAGAAAAGCAAGGAGAGAAATCTGTTTTGACGGTGGATAACTGTTCCTCTGATGCTGGTAACACCAAGACATTGTCAAGTTGTCCTTTCATGTGTGTCTGTTTAGCTGTGCTTCTGTGAACCGACAGTGAGGTCCAGCTACATCTTTTGTTTTATCATAGAACTAATGCTGCAATAATTTCAATTGAATGATTCTTAACATCTTGCAATGGATTTGAGTTTTTTTTTTAACACTATGCAAAACAATATGTTCATATTATGCTAACATCTGTAAAAAAAATCTGCAGTCGGAAAATATACATCCTTATTCCTTTATACTGTAAAATAGCTTTCTATGGTGCAACTTGATATTGGTTTGTAACTGAGTAACCTTAAGAGTAACAACTCATGGGAGAGGTAAAAGCGAACTGGCACCTCTACAGGAACAGTAAACATTGTCTGAACCAGCAGTCAGCACTGTCTAGGTTTACATGCACCAACAGTTCTGTACATACTGTACATCATTTCAAGTAATTATGGTTACACGTGTGTGTGTGTATGTATATGTATATGTCAGTCATTCATCTTCTACCGCTTCTTCCCTGCAGGGGAAGACTGTAAGCCTAGCCCAGCTGTCTATGGGCAAGAGGCAGGGTTCACCCTGGACAGGTCGCCAGTCTGTCGCAGGGCTGTATGTATATGTATGATGCTTAAAACAGCATCACACACACGAGCTTGTACGTTTGTGAATTTACAAAAACTCTAATTCACATCATACTTAACTACAGAAAGTTTAAGTTTATAATATTGCCTGTTTCCTTTTCTTTAAAGTTGCACTAATGAGTTAAATAACTACCTCTAACAGGAAGGAGGTTGTTCTAAATGGACTCAGGATGAATTGCAGACTAGACAGAATTTCTGTCAACAACAAAGAATTGCAAGAATTACTTTCCTATTTTGGTTTTATGGACCGCAGCTTTAAACGTTTAAACTACTATTCCATTGCTCCAAGCTCTTTAAGTTACTGGAATTTTTGATCATATTATTTAAATTATTAGAACCGAGCTATTACATTTACTACATAATAGACTAACTGTCTAATATTTCAAATGAAGGGAGAACCGTGACGACCACATGACACTGCCTAGGTGTTTCTAAATGTGAACCTGAATTTGAAAGTCAGATTTTTAGTTTTTCGTTGCCCAAGATGTAGAAGAAAATAATATACTTTCCTACACTGATCAAGAAACCACAGGCTGGTTGCACATGGAAAACATGATAGACTTAGAAATTGAGCTCCTCACTTCAAGCCCACTGAAGGAAATGGATCAACAAAAGCAACATTTATATAAATAATGACTAAAAAATATGGAACTTAAAACTGTGCTAAATAAATCTGATGGAAGGTTGTTCCGATGCGGAGCTCTGAAACAGCCTGGACACATGCTGGCTGACTTTAGCTTTTAATGAAAGAGCAATAAGTGAAAACATTGGGTGCAACCAAGTACAATTACAGATCTCTGCAGTTCTACGTAAAATATATTTAGTCTATTTTATTTTGATGTACCATGAGGAGCAGTATTAAAAAGCCATCACTCACCAACCCTATTTCCAAGCAGATAGCTGTGCAATGAATATGTAAATGGTTAGAGCTCAAATCAAACTAATATTAAAAGTAAAGTGGATGTTGGACATCACACAAATCCAGATAAATTAAAATATGTATCTGTTACTACTAGCTACATTAGCCATACAGTTTACCTTAAGATATGCCATGTGTGTCTGTCACCTTGTTGCAGATCTGCCCCCAGAGGCCAAAAGGTCAGTGTACTGTATACTCTTTGTGGTCATTGTCATGTGCAGGAACCCAAGAAGTTAATAGAAACTCAGGAACATAATTCCAGTTTTGGTTCCCAGGCCACTTTGCGTGCTCCAAAAAGTCCCTGATCCTGAGGTAGTTGGTGATGTTAACAGTACTGTATGTCAGTGACTGGTCAAACTGCTACAGCACGTGTACTGTATCTCGTTTCAGAGTGCAAGCAAATGCTTGTTGAGCACGAGATTTTAAAATGTTGCCTTGAAGAAAGTCAATGCATTTCGAATTCCTGAGACTAGTTAAAAAAAATAAAATCAAATAAAAAAAACAAGGAGGTAAAGGAGAGCAGGTTTACTATAGAATTTAGTTTTAGGTTAAATACTAGTAGACAATCAAACAATCCCACTGCTTGACAGAGTCGCCTCTTATAAAAATAATACATAAACAACCTTCTACTTATGCCTGATGTGCTTGCTAGTTTATTCTTTACGATTCTTTGCAATTGTAACCTGAATAGAAATTCATTTTTTGTCCTGCCACAGTTCCTGAGTTTAATTCCTGGTGGAAAAGAATTGACACATAACTACAGATTAGTCTGACATGGTATGTTTGTGCAGCCAGCCCTGGTTGTGTCTAAATATAATCCATATTTCTTCTACTTTTGCTAATATAGACTCTTATACTTCTGACATACACACATTAATTTAGGTGACTTTATTTGTAAAGCAGGAATAAAAGTAAGTACAAAATAATGGGGCATTTGTATTTTTGTTGTTTTTGATCTAATCGGTCGACCGGTTAGTAATGACACCAGACAGGCTCAGTCACAGCATGAAGGTGAATTCAACAGGGCAGTGAACAACAGTGGTGCATGTAAACATAGCCAGTGTTACTTTTCCCAAACAGCTCTCGCCCACGTTGGCCCGACCCTGCACACCAGCCGGACTTGCCTTTAGCCCCCAGTGCTTGTTCCGCCATATCCATCTCTCTCCCTCTGATTGTCTGTGCATTTATATTGAGTCTATACAGTTTGTGAGGTGTGTGTGTGAGGTCCGGGGTCATTCAAACACTGCAGCAATTCTATTGCTTTGATAAAAAGGCATCACTTCACAGAAGAAAAAAAAAAAAAAAGAGAGGAGGAAAAAAAAAGAAACATAAGCTGCTTTTGAGGTGTAGTGTGAAGCTTGAAAACGTGAGATGTACAAAGCAAACGCTCGTCACGTTGCAAGATGACAATATCATAGAGAACAGAGAAAATGAAATATGAAATGAAAATAAAAGAGCGCTACGTGTTCACAATCTTGCCAGCTTTTTTCAGTGTACCTTGCTGACGATGAATCATACTGTTTTAGGGCCAGCCGACGTTCCTTTGTCCATCAAATCCCACCGGATGGTCACAGTGGTGGGGTCTGACCCACAGGTTTATTCAGGCACATGCATATACAGTATGTGCATGCGTACAGTATGTGTAAAGGTATACTGTGTGCACTATATTAGTGCATGTGTTAGTGTATTTGCATGCCATCATAAAGGTGGTGGGCTTTCATAATAACTCATATAATTAGCAATAAAGCTCAGTTAGCCATTTCCCCCCCCACCAACCATAGCACCTTGGCATCACTGGTTTGTTGAACAGTCTCCCTTCTGCAGGAAGGCGTTACAAAAAAAATATGTATTTTGGGACTCGTGAGGCAACACGGCCGAGTTGAAACACTTGAAACATTGAAGGTTGGTTAAGAGACAAAGCTGCTAAGGTGAACTAGATCATGACTCACAGGGATGACTATAAGTGGTAAACGCTAACAAGCAGAACCAGGCGCGGGTTGGAATAAGTGTTAAAACCCAGAAGGGGTTAAATACTAGTGAGGAGGGCGTTGTTTGCTTGGTTTTGGCACAGCACGTGGCACTGTCACTAAGTGATTGTCTTTTTCCTGACACCCGGTGTCATTATGTGCTTTAGTTAGTCCTGACCAGGCTCATTTAATGCAAACGCTGCATTCCTTTGCAATGTCGGAACTCTGAATTACCAGCAGATAACCCACACTTTGACTCCTCTCCGTAAAAGTTTTTAACAGTACTGTAGTACAATTTATAAATTGTGAAGTTATTTACATACTCATTTAACTCTACTTGAGCTTCTCTGTTTTGATTGTTCATACATTTCAGAAAATATCAAATTTAAACTCAAGGGGTTAAGGTGATGAAGCCATGTATACTAGGTAGATAATCTCTTTCTCTCTCTCGAATGCAAAAACCTCTCAATAACAAAAACAAAGAGATCTCTCAAATAGGAACATTAAGATTAAGAGAAAGAAAAAATTAAGAATTGTCTGGCATCTCTTAGGGAGCATTGTTTTTAATTCTGAGGTGCTTGTAGTTCATATTAACTTTTAATGTAGAACTGATCAAATCTGAATCTAACTAAATTTGAACTTAAAATTGCTATAAAAGTTGACATCCCCACAGTTCAGAAAAGGCTTTGGCTTCTTATGTACACTTTGGTAACATCTGATATCCAATCCTGCAAATATAAAATGCAAATTTTCATTTTATACGTTAAACATGTTTTTTCATGACCTTGTACTCTCTCGCAGAGCAAAATCTGCAAGATACTCATGATATTTTGCAAAACTAACAGAATTACATTTCAATTGAACTGAAAGAATTATGCTCAAACCTTACTGACAACTGTATTATGAGGATCAAAAAACAAGAAAAAGCTGAAGCACAAGTTGAAATAATTGTGTCATGTTATTTGTTTATGTCTGACCAAAAAGCTACTAAACCTTGCCCTCTTATTTGGAATTTGGAGTGAGAAATTTCAGATTTTCCGACATCTCTGGAATGCAGCATGATAACATTATTGTGATGCGTGGGTAACCGAAGACGTATAAAGGCTTGTGAGCTGTTGCTGCGTTCACAGTATGAGGGCGAGGCACTGAACAACTCAGACACTCACCACACGGACGACAGGCTATATGATATTCAGTATCAATAACCAAAAAAATGGAGCCAATAAAATCAATTCAGCGAGGGGAAGGCTGAGAAATCACTGATGATGTATGCGTTATGTGAGCAGCCATTTTGAGTTTCTTAACTTAAAGGAAGGAAAATACAACAGTTGCATGGTTTCTAATGAAGTCACAGGTGTTGAATAAAAATCATCATTATGCCAACTGTACAATGATCAACACACAAAAAAAGTTAAATTTGAGGTGAGAGGTTATGTCCACAACAATAACAAAACAAGCCCCCGCAAAAAAAGAATAAAAGAAATATTGGTATTCACATGTACCCGCACTGTAAGGAATGGTTCCATCCAAATCTAGACCCGAGAGCTACTCCTACATTAGGGAATGAAGTGACACTCAGTAGTGCTAATAGAGAGTTTGTTGTGACAGGGCTAGTCTGCTAGTTCCACCCCTGAGACCACCAGGGTGCCCAGACGCTGACAAATGCACACATACATACACGCACGCACTCACACATATGCACACACGCAAACACATACACAAAAATCCATTGGTCAGTCCTCGAAGACCTCCAGGAAGAGGGGAGGGAATAGCTCGGTGGGACACTCCACTTTCATGTGGAGGAATCGGCTGGCGTGGCAAGTGCCGATCATGCGTAGGTCAGTCACCTTCATTAGCAGCTTGGGCCAGAAATGCGACACTTTGTGTTTGCGGTAGTTGATGTAATGCTCGAACGCCAACAGGAACTCTTCTTGGCAGCGTTCGATTCGCTCCACGCTCGTCAAGCCCGGTCGATCTGAAGGAAGGAGAAGTGTGTAACTATTATTAGTGCAGAACTTTTCTGCGTTAGAGAAGAATAGACAAATAATTACTGAATAAATGAAAGGAAATCTTCACTTTTGTAGTTCCAGAAATTGCAAAGAATATGCATATATGAATGTTGAAACAATTTGTTTCATTTAGCTCTGTATAGCTCTGTATGAATAGTAATAGGATAAAGCTCATTTTATTTTGACTTTACTTTTCAACTTTCATTCATTTGCCTTTGTAAATGTATATGTGTAAGGTAAGAAAAATGTATTGTATATATGTTTTTTTGCTCTTCCATTATATAATATATATATTATCTGTAAGTAAGTATTCAAACGTATGTAATACTTGCTACTGCTTGAAGAATGAGCCTTACAATATATATTTTTATGTATTTCTACAGCGTGTTTCTTAAACAATCTTAATTAGTTAAGTTAAATTAGAAAACAAATGGAGGAATTTAAACTTAAGAGGGATTATAAAGGCAAAAGCATTTGTTTAATCTGTTAATGTCAAAACACAGTAGAGAAAACACCTGATCCAAGTTTAAAATGGATCATCAAAATCTTGTGACCTTCTGGGCTTCCACAGTTAAAGCATCTTTTACTGAGTGATGAATGAAAACCCCCTTATAATCATATAAGCGTGTGTGTGATGAGAACGATACTTGGTGCCTACCAGATGAAAGAAGGATGACAGCCTGCAGAAGAGCCACCTCAGAATCATCCAGGTCAAAGTTGGACAACGACACGCCAAGGTCGAAAATGGCATCAGAGACTACACCCAGACCTCCGTTCTTAAGCTGACCTCGCGTCACTGCCATCTCCCCATTGAGCGTGAGCGTCTCACTCTCTGGATCATAGCGGACAGCGGCTCGCAGTGACATAATCTCCATGCAACAGCCTTTCAACAGGATGATCTGGTCTTCACAAGGCAGCTGATTGTACAGGGACATAAATCCACACGGTCAATAGCAGAATGTAATAATAACAACAACAACAACAGGTGTCAGGTGTTCTTAAACCGGGAAAGTCTGATTTAACAGTTAATAATCACATCACCTTAGAAACATATCTTGAAAATATAATTTGACTGACTTTTTATGACATCCATATGCGCTACAAATCGGCTAAAGCTTTTAATATTGGCGTTGACTTACCTATATGTTCTGTACAGTTGTCACTGAGCGTCAACTGATCTCTAAATATCTTACCATCCTAATTGTAGTTGGATAGCATTATTATTTCTTATTTCTTATTTTTAATGTAAAGCGTATTTAATTGGCTGCTGTATATTAAATATTAGATAAAGACTTACCTCACAAAACATAGGCAGTTTTTTGGCAAAGTCCACCACTCGGGTTATGGCAGGGGTGATAATTTTTGTAAACTGGCTGAAGGCTTCTATGTCCACTTTGTTTGCTTCTGGTGCATTGACCATGGGCGCTTGACCAACATCCTCAGGCTGAAAGAACAGGAAAAAAGAGGTCAGAGTCTGAACAGTCTCCTAACTCAAAAAACATCAATAACAAAACAATTTAAGAGCATGTGGAAACTAGCCTGGACAATGTGATGTAAAGATGTAAATGGGGACACAAATCACTAAAGCACATAGCACTTGTTTATCTATTGCCCTTAATAAACATGTTATGCAGGTTATGTCTTACCTTAGTGTCCTTCACCCCTGCTGCACTCTGGTCAGAAGTATAGAATAAATTACATGTTATTTCATTAAGAAGCATAGCTTCCTCGACCTGTTGGATAATCAACAGGATTCGTGAAGTTTCAATGAAGAACCTGTGTCAAGTCAACTTAATGAAAAAACAAGTTAAACTGAAGACAGATAAAGAGTGTGCAGATAAAAAACAGGCAAAGACAGAAATCCAAGATAGGTTCCCATAGTGTGAATCAGGATCAGCACCACAACCTGAGGTTCCAGAAACACTTGATAGACTGTCAGAAAAGCTGACAGGAAACATATTATCTCGGAAATTATTTATATTTATTTATACGTAGTTTTATGGCTTTGTCATGATACACACAGTTCAGCTGTAAATCTGAACTTTAATTATGTTTCACCATTTTTGGTGTAAAACAATACTTTAAAGTCTAATTTTGCTAAAAAACAAACAAACCACGTTTCAATATATGACTGTGAAAGTATTTGATTCCAATTGTTTGTACATTTGGAACTTTTTTTTGAGATTTTATTTCTCAGGTTTCACACCCTGTCAAATTTCGGAATAATTAGAAAATAACCTATTACCTATTACCACCAAATTTTCTCTCATTTTCTAGCGCTTCTTCCCCTTAGGGGTCGCGGGTGTGCTGGAGCATATCCCAGCTTTCTATAGACGGGAGGCAGGTTTCACCCTGGACAGGTCGCCAGTCTGTGGCAGGGCCACACATATAAACGCACAGCCAGTCACGCGCACACTCACACCTACAGGCAATTTGAGAGTTTTTCCAACCAGCCTAACTGCATGTCTTTGGACTGTGGGAGGAAGCCGGAGAACCCGGAGAGAACCCACACAGACACAGGGGGGAACATGCAGACTCCACACAGAAAGGCCCCGCTCGCCTCCGGGAATTGGACCTGGGACCTTGAGGCAACAGTGCTAACCACCACACACTCTAGTTAAAAAATGTAAAAAGATTTCAACGATACTTTCTGTCACAACAGGTGTGGTGTTATCTGATTCTGCCATAGGAACCCAAAATAAAGTCAACAGCAGACTTTCAATCTAGACAGAGCGATTACGCTTCGCAGAAAAAAACAAATTAGTCAAAAAAAAGGGTGAGGCGTGAAATCAAAAGCTACAAACAGAAAGAGAGAAAAAATGAAATAGCATGAAAAGCAAGTAGTTAGTGTTAGAGATTAAGCTCCATTGCTTGCTAAGACATTAATAAGAACAATAAGATGTTCCATTATAAATTAGTACTGCTGCGTTGAGGAACACACTTTTCTCCATCGTCCAGCTAATTCTCCCCACTCTACAAGGAGATACAAAAAAACACATGGACATATTAACACTGGGAAGAGTGGAACAGTGGTTGTGGTGGCAGTGGAGGTGGAAGAGACAGGGGCACGATGTGGAAGGGATGGGAGGGAGAGGATTGGATAAGGCAGGGTAATCAATACAATGAAGGTTGTGGTGAGAAAGCAGACGGGAGGACGATGTCTCACCAGGAATCTCCGCTTCTGCTTCCAGTGGTTGCCCTGGGCATTCGTGACCATATGGGCCTCAGTCACCAGACGGATGAGGTCCCACTCCTCCTGGGTGGGCTCCTGTCGGTCCCACGCCGTCTTCTGTAGTTCCTCCCGCCGCCGGCGCTCCCGGTTTTCCTCGATTAGCTTCCGCTTGGCCAGCCTCTTGCTGTCGTCCAGCACCACTGTGGGCGGGGAGAAGGGGGAAGAAATAAAACGAGACAATGAGAGTGGAGCGGAATGTGGAGGACGAGAAGGAGAAGGGGAGAAAATCGCCACCAAAATGACAGTTTAGTCAAAGTGGTACTGACGTATACCACTAAGCGTTAATCTTTTAACAATATAATGAACATTACATTAAAGAATAGTTCTTGTTTCAGGTTTACGCAGTTTTTCGTTTGAGGTTCTTGCTCTGTGAGGAGTTTGAACTATAAAACTGAAACGCTCTTCAGGAAGGTCACCTGTTTTTTAGTAGACCAAACAATTCCAAAGCATATATGGAATTTCCACTGTCTATTGATAATTAGTATTAAATATTATTTCTATAATTTTGAAACAATTTTCTCGGTTTCTTATTTAGTTTATAAAATGCCCGTAATAGAAGAAAATATCCCTAATATAACATCATCATATGGCAGAGTCCCTGCTTGTTCTTAGTCCTAAAGCATAATCCAAGCAAGAACTTGCGAACATTAGTTTTTTATTTTGCAAAAATAATGATATGATGATCAAAACAGCATCACTGAAGGGAATCTCTCAGGGAAACTCACAGTCGGTTGCCATTCCCACTGCGATGCACTTCTTGAAGCGACATTCCTGGCACTGGTTTCTGGTCACTTTGTCGATGACACATTTGCCCTCATACTTACAAGCGTAGGTTGGGTTAAGGTTCTTCTGGATTGTCCGCCTAAAGAAACCCTAGGGAGCAGAAGCCACACTCTGAAAACCCGAAGGAGACGTCTCTCCCGTCATTCATCCAGAGAAATTAATGTGTTACCTTGCAGCCTTCACAAGTAATGCAACGATAGTGATAGCCTGTGGCTTTGTCCCCGCACACTACACATAACTCATCCTTGTCCAGGTAACTTGGTATGTACCCTGTAGAGAAGAACATATTATTAATATTAAACTTCCATGAACGGAATAAAGATGGCTGGATGTGTTGTTTTAGTTACCACTCTGGGTCGTAATTGATATTCAATTTTTTCACCCCGTGTCTAGGTCTGGACTGTTCACATAGGGAGACTGAAAGCTAGGCTGACTCTCAGTCCAACAGTACACCTAATTATTGATTAGCTGGACTTCCAAAGATAGCACCGCTGCTTCTAGTTAGCTTACCGATTCTCTGAACTCATTAAGCTGAATCCCAAAAATGGGCATTTGGCTTAATGAGTTCAGACCGAAGGTCAACAAACTGATCAATACTTTTGGGGTTTGTGAAGAAGCCAATAATTCATCTTCCATCAGCCTTCTGTTGCCTCACCATTAATCAATACGGAACCCCTGCCCGCCTCAGTCAAACACACCATTTGATGGGCCAAGTCCTGCTCAGACTCACCACCACATGATGCCTTAAGTCTTGGATTTACGCTTATCAGACTTAATTTGAAAATCCCAGACATCATTGATTCATTGATTAAGGAGGAGTCGTTGCTAACTACCGAAAAACTTACAACCATAGAAACATGTTAACTGTTCCTTACTGTGTTGAGACACAATCTCACAGCAATACAAACTAGCCAATTAAAAACTCAAAACCTATAGCACACCGGCAGTTTTACCACAAACACACCCCACTCGCAAACAAGAAAGGAGAAATGACGATGATAGGGATGTCGTACCTTTCTTGTGTGCCCCCTGCAGCCACTGCAGGTGTGAAAAGTCTGATTTGGTTTCAGAGTAATACTCGGGCTGATGGTGGAAATGACCGAGAGAAATCTCCATACCGCAAAAGTCACTTTTAAAGACAGGCGTACCACCAGCATACGAGCAAGAGTGGTGCTGGCTGGGTGGCCAAGCTTGTTCCATGCAGGGTGGATGGTGAAGAGGCTGGGGCTCACAGAGTCCATATCCAGGGCCCTCACCTGAGTACATGCAGTGTTCTCCACTGACCTGCATGGTGTACCCTCCGACCCCAGCATGAGGCAAATCATACATGTCTGGTATGCAGTAATTCATCATGGAGAGCCACAGCAGAGAAACATAAAAGGTTCTGAGTCAACTCTGTCTTGAACAAAAATATGGAGGGGTCCTGAAACCCAAACAAGCAAACAAAAAAAATGGATCGACTACAGAGAATCAAGCAACACGAAGATGGTGAAGTTAGAAGTAGCCTGTTATAGAATGAAAATATCATAAACGATGACCCTACATAGTCGCTCAAACATTTATCCTCCACGGACCAAAGACTACACCTAGCAAGTGGCCCCACCCGCCAGCGCTCAGTCGAATTGGGAAGCAGAGATTTATGACGACGTAGGCTCTAATCTTACACTAACAAATCCTCGATGTGCCGCAGACAGCGCCAATGCCACAGATTAAACCCTTGCGGGTTGCACCTACAGTAAATACCATCTAATATCCTTTGACTGAAAAAGAAAAACAGAAGAACGCAAGCAAGTTGTAAAAAAAGGGTAAAAAACAGAAAACCAAAACCCCATGGATGAAGGTTCTCATATCAAACAGGAATTAGCAGCTCTCTTACCCTGATATCTTTCATTAACCCTTTAACCTTTAACCTCTGTACACTGACCCTTGTTTATCCAGTGGGTATTTTGAACAGAATCTGTTAAAGAAGCTCATATAGGTTAGTAGGTTAGTCTAGTCAACCATTAGCTAAATGTTACGACACTAAGATTTCATTTTTCAACTGACTTCCGCCATTAGTCATATGTAACTGCAACCACTACAAACCCAGTCGAAAGGACGTAAACAGGAAACAAAGTGTACTAATAGCATATAACCAACAAAGTAACACTACAGATTTTTATATTAGTAATATATATAAAAATTATATTATTTTATTTCTTCAAAAAAAGTTGTGACATATTTCTGATGACAAATTTCAGCCAAAATAAGAACGGTTGTAAAATCAATATAGTTTCCCCAAAATGTGAAAGACACGCATGCAACATGCTGCGTGATCTGTTTTAGATAATACACCAATTATCCTAGACACAAGCTATACCCAGCCATATTGATTAGGCTTCCTGTTCAATAAAGGCTGGATAAGCCTTATGGTGGGCATGTGTATATCTACTGTGATTCATAATGTTTCCTTCAATACTGTAACTATGTTTAGTTACACTTCTCTTTATTGGTATGTTAATAAATATCGTTGCTATAACCCTTAAAACAAATACATACAGTCACAACATTTTTATAATTAAAAATGGAATTCCTGATCAGACTTAGTAGGGTTTGACTTCAAGGTATGTATTATTGTATTCAGTATTAAAACTACAGTAACTGATTTTTCGGATATGTCTAATGTGATAGTCGAGTAATTTATGAGGTAACTTTCCCTTTTCAATCGTACGAGTACTTTTTCTTATATTCTGCTGTCAAGTCAAGGCCCAACCTTTTTGCTGATCTTAGCTCCCAAAAAGCTAAGTCATCCAAGTAGATTTTTGGTTTACTGTATGTAGTTATGCCAAGGAAAGGATTTCACATTGGTTATGTAGAATCAAATAATTAATAATTAATTCATGTACATGCTGTGTCTCTGCTTCTCAAGATATGCAAGCATTTCTGTATTAGTCAAGGAACAGACCAGTATTGATTAAAATAATGTGATTTACTGTGCGTCTTCTTCAACCTCAAGGATTATTGGTTGTTAATGTTGTCGGTATTGAACATTTTAAGATGAAATTATTTACTTTTGCTTGTTCTTATTCTCTCTTTAGCCTTGATACGGTCTCTGAAAACAAATATGACTTGCTTTACTTTTTTTATTTCTGTACATGTCTGTAGATCCCTTTTAAATTTTTTATCTAAAGAAAACCAAATACCTGGATACACCACATGCTATTTAAGGGATCAAGCAGCTCGGTGTTAAACACAGACACATCGATTTGTGAACACATGGTGAAGTCTGAGTAAAGATTCAAGCAGTTTGGCTTTGAAATCCCTGCTGTTTGTCCTTAACTAAACTCTGAACTACAGCAGCCAGTGTATGTAAATGAAAATAACTAAATAAAAATATGACGAGGTGATACTGTGAGCATACAAGATTAAAGAGACCTGTGGTTAATCAACAATCACTTTGGCTACAAACATTAAAATCTTTTAAACAATTTTCTCTTTTACAATATTAAAACACACAGTGGTGTTAGCTGACTCATCTACATTCACACTGAACATTGAACCAGTTTTTTTTTCACAGCACTAACCGTAAATGTCATTAAATCCTTTCATTTGATGCAGTCACTATTTATGCATGCTTTAAATTACAGTGCAATGATTTAAAATGACTTTTAAGAAGTTATTTCCTTCACCAAAGCAGGTCATCTGTAATTTATGTAGGCAAGTACTTTTTTCCTGCAAGTTGGAATTGAATTTGTACAGACAAGAGAGAAAAATAGCTTTTATACAAGACACATTAATTTACATTTTGAATCTGTTTGACAGACTATTTTGAACCTATATATATATCTGTCTGTTATTGATCTGAAATTATTTTCAACAACACATGTACAAAATAAGCCAATAATAACCACACAAAAATAAAAGTAACATGACCGTGGCAATAATTAAACTCAAGATGACACTCATCTAACTCATAAACCCTGGCTGTTTCTTTATTTGGCTTATCAGGCTTAATACTTACTTATTCTGGGAAATTTAGCAGTCATCATTTCTAGCATGTCCGCCATTACGTTCCCATGTGTGTAGGTTACACAGGTCTGTAGCAAATGTTGGCCACCGAATAATTTGACTGTCTACAATATAATAAGTAGTTGATAATGTAGGAGTGATAGATTTAATTATTTAACAATGACTTGAACAGCTGTACACGAAATATCATGTAATCGTGTATAGACTGAATGCCCTGATGTTAAGACAACAATTACTGAATATATTTTTAAAATAGATTTTCTTCATTTTAATTGTATTTTAAAATTTATTGGGATATATAAATCACAATTTGGCTCAACTTTATATTGTTCATATTAAACTAATTAAAAACATTTAAACAAAATAGTCAATAATACTTCTCTATTACTATTACTATTTGACGCTAAAGCAACATTTCGGTATTTTATGTTCTCTGACACATTTGTTTCCAGCCAATCACTGAAAGTCTTACACGAAACATTCAAACATTCCACGAAAGGCCCTAAATCTGATAATGTTTATTTGGACCTTGGCAAGCTTTGGGACTTAATTAAAGATGGTGCAATGGAAAGGTCAGCCATTTAAAACCTACGAATGAGAATAAGTCATTTAATGGATATCTCGAGTAAACATTTTGATAAATCCACCACTCTTTCCACCAGTAGTCACAGACACAGTGAAAAAACAACCATAGACCATAGCATAAATATGTCTGAGTCAAAATGAATGATCCATATTTACCCTTTATAATGTAGCTGGCTGAAGAGCTGGCTAAAAGGCTTACTGTGGGATTACCAACTCATCAATGTAATAGGTGTGAGTGTGTGACAAGTAGATGTGAGCAACAGGCAACAGCTGGTAAGAGGCAGGGCGTATGGGACAAATCTGCTTGCAAAGAGGGCTTGATACCAGTTTAACTTTTCGATGAGGTGATGTCCTTGCCATAGACTAATCTTGTTTGGAGTTTCTTAAACAATTGTCAAGGAACTGTTAAGCATTCGTCAGACATGCGTGTCAATGCGGAAACAATCTGTCGTCTGAGTTAACGCATATGTTTGTCTCTGTGGTATATTAGTCATTAATCATGTACAATATATTGATTCAAAAACTAAACTAAGTGTAAAGTACAAAATTATAACAAAAAAAGTGTAAAAATGATATAATTAAACATTATACACACACACACACACACACACACACACAGACACACATATCCATAGAGTGTATATGTGCCTTATTCAGGTGCAGAACAAGAACAAACCCCCCATACTGTATGATTGAGCCCTCTGAAAATGGAAGCTTGATAAAAAGTGATTTTACAATATTTTTGTAATAATGAACCAATAAATATCTATGTATATAATTAATGTATATGTATATTATGTTGTTATTATATATTACTATGTATATATAATCTTCTATATAATCTTCTTTCTTATAGTATAAAGTAGCATAAATATTTTTGCCATTACATACGATGAAAATACAAATTTTCTTATTACTTATTGGAAATGTTGGAATAACACAGTAACATTTGATATTTCTTATAAATAATATCGAGTACATACCTCAATAAATAGTCCTCAGATGTTAAAACCAGGTACTCCTGAACCAGCTCAACTAAATCACAGTGTTAACAACAACAGTTTTCTTCCACCAATGTCCAACTATGTAGAACTGCAAAAAACAGCCACCTTTAAAGCCACCTTAGCACAGTGGACCTGCAGCGGACCTTTGCTCACATTTATTACCTCCCTGATTGATTACTTTAGGCCTGGGGGGGGGGGGTTCAACGCCGGTCATGAACAATTTTTGGATGTGAGGAATCCCGTTTACACACACGGGCCCTCAGCTGACATGATTCCCTGAGCCAGATGTCCCCGGCTGGTCTGTGTTACCTGAGAAGGTCGTCGGTTGGTGATCCTTTCCCCTTAAAGTTCAGGGTAAGCTCACGAGAACAACAGAAGGTTCCCATCCCCCAAAGGTTAAAGTTTGAGAGGATTAGCCAGCACTTTAGAATGATGTTCAGGAATCTATTTGACAGACACTTCTTTTTACCTACATTCATTTCAAACACTAATTTCCTATAAGAAGGTCTGAAACATTATGGCCTTATAGACGGTATTTCTCATAATGTGAAACTGTACACAGTTGCTGAAGTTTGGAGGAAAACAATCCCACCTTTTTAAAATCCTTGTATGTATTTGTAAATTAGTATTTACTGCAGACACTGAGTAAATTATTAGCTTCATTAAACTTAAGGCTGACCTGTTCTCATATTACACATAATGAGTTCATTCACAAGTACTGATGGTACAGTTCATAGGGGGAGGGGTAGCTTGATGAGGTCAAGTTGTGCAGGTTAAGGCCAATCATTGTGGAGTAGTAAAGAGCTTGAAGATCTTTCGAGACAAAGACAATTGTCACTGTTGTATGTATGTGAAGAACAACAAACCTCGTTCTAATTTGTACCGGGGCACTTGACTGGATATGATACACATCAAATGTACTCCCAGGCTCTGGCTATAGGTCAGGAACAACATTACACTGTACTGTGGCTAACTGAAAGTGAGGACTATCAGAGGAGTAGGAATGATCTGAGTTGTTAGATTTACTTACGGTTTACAATGCACTGGCTAAAACAAAAGTAGTGTTCACACACTTCCTTGAGTAGTTTGTATGTTTGGAGGATGTTTCTTCTTCAGCACTTTCTGCTAATTTAACACAGATGTTTGGTTGAGATTAGCACACAGTGACGTTTTAAGTACTACTCCACAATCTTGCTCACATCGGGTGCATGACATAAGTGAACAGCTACAGTTGTTTTATACCTTCTTCTTTTATACTATAGGGCCATTTTATCATTCAAGAAGAGACAGAGACAGTACTAAAGTATTTGAGAGCATAATGTACGTTATTAGAAGGTTCTATTAATTTAGTTTTGCCCATTGATATTATTTACCATGAACAGTTCAATAGAATTTTTTCACATTTTTTCTTCACCTTGCTGATCTCATTAAGAAGCCGGCAAATACACCACTGTAGACACAGAAACATAATGAGCGATGCAGGCAGCATTTTAACTGGATTCATTTTTGTCTAAGCTGAGACAAAAGCGCAACAGGTGAAAGATAAACTAACATCATGTCATCTATGGGTAAATGCCAGCTACTATGCAAACAAGCAAAGATGCCAGAAAACAGGATTCAAGCTAATACAATGTGCTGCAACTATTCAACACTGAAGTAATTCATTCACATTTCATAATTCAGATCTCATTTGTACACACCTAATGTATGTTTGTAATTTTGTAATTTTTTCACCCACAAAAAACAAAAAAAATATTTTAGAGCCTAGTAAAAACTAGACACAAGCTAACTAAACAATTACAACTGACAACATGCGCGATAACACCAGCTGTGAAGTAAAATATCTTCAAGAACCTGAACCAGAGATCCTGTTACCACCAAATATCACTTTATATTCATCAAAGTGAGAAAACGTTCATAAACCTAACAGACATCCAACATCGCTCTTCTAGCAGTTTCACACAAATCCCATGAGTGTTAGGCAGGATAATGAGTGACAAGTGACCTCAATGAGGTTGTGAACAACACCATAAAGATACTAAACCTGGGACACTTTGCCTGTCAGAACTCAGAATCTCTGCTTTGTGGTTAAACATAAGAGCCTAAAGCAGTTCGACTTCCGAGGAGACATTGGGTTGGAAGAGCTCTCAACCCACACTAAATCAGTGACAGTGATATATATACACAATACATATGATCATAAGCAGGGGTGCACATGAATTATAAATTATTTGAATAGTTTAAAATGTAAAAATTGCATTTTAAAATGATTTCTACAGTGTATGTCTAAAAGACAACAGCTCAGGAAAAAAAAACATTATTCTTATTGGATAGTTGCATAACAACAAGTAAAGCTGATTTACTATTTAGTTATCAGTAAACATTAAACAATCATTTCAGGTTGTTATGCCTTTCTCAATAAGTGAAAAGAGACCAGTATACACCGCCTCTCAGACCTTTATCTAATTTTTTGATCATTGTTTTAATTGTAATATTGCCTATAAATTTTCAACAGGCTGAGGTTTAAAACGCAACTTGAGCCTATTTAAATGCTGAGCAATTTAACGCATTTGTTAAAAATTTTTATCTGACCTGAGGTCAAATTAAATGCCGTGCGAGAAAAGCGCTGAGTGAGAGAAAAGCGAGAAAAGGGTTCGTATGCCATGCCATGAAACAAGAAAGTGATGAAAATATCAGTATGCAAGTAAGTAAGTAAGAAAACAGCATTTCTCAAAGCACAAATAAGTTACATCATCTAAAAATAATTATGCAAGATTTAACTTTAACAAGATGTAGATGTACTTTAACAGAAGAAGTTTTAGTGAAAGTATGTGTCATGAAGGCTCAGGAGCACACTCAGACTGACAGAGAGGAGTAAAAGCAAAGCTGAGTGGGAGAGTACATATTACCATTTTGAATGGCCTCATCTTTCCACCGGGGGGAGCATTTGTCTGCTGGCTCTAAAATAGATGGGAGAGGCACTTGCTCAGTGAAACAAGTGAGAGAGGCAGACTGGTGCTGCTAGGCTTTTCACATCACATCACATCACATCACATCACATCACATCACATCACATCAAAAGCATTCAGGAGCTAGGCTAATAAAACGTCTCTGTCACCGTGTGGTGCACTGTAGTTCTCTTGGTGTTAGAGTGAGCGAGAGCAGTAAGATGCATATGAGCTCATCTCTGACTGCTGAAATCAGTCTCACCTGACATAATGGTGGGGTTCAAGGCCAAGACGTCATCCTCAGATCCTCCTCAGACATCTGGGTAGCCACCGAGCTGAAAACACATGCGCACTTATTCAGAAAACATACAAGCTCACAGTGGACATATTTTGTCAAAGTCAAACAATGTGTAAAAAGATGCAGCTAAAGGACGTAATTAGCCCTTAGGCTTGATAACCCAGTTTGGAAGAGGCGTTTGAGGATAAAGCTAGTATTTTAGTCTATCCAAGGGGATCAGTCAGTCTTATAGCACTGTGTATGGCGACACCTAGTGGTTAAGATGAAAACCAATTCATTGTAAACAATACAGACCTATTTTTTGGTGATCAAATTGATTACATTCCTATGTTTTCATTTTAAATGCACATTTCACATGAACTGTTGCTGTGTTGCTGTTTCATCACTGCTGGGTGTATTGCTTTGCACATGTTTCACCTGAAATACACTGCTGTCAGTGCAGCCACCATAAGAACAACTAATAAATAATAAATGAATAAATATTAAATGGATGGCAGCATGCCAACCAAGGCCACATCAACAGAAGCACACAGCGCTCTGCTGCAACGTCTCCCCCGTAGGTCTGTCTGTTACTGCATGCTGATCATCAACAGGTTGACTGGCAGGTGACACAGCACCGTGTAGCTGCAGAATGATGCCCATGCGAACTCTTGTCCGTCGAGTGTTGTGTCTCTCCATCCGTCTGTGCTATATGTGGCTCTTGGAGAGCTGAGAAACCCGCGAAGCTAAACGCCTGGGAGTGGCTGCTCCCATTAGTCCACACACAGACACACACACACACACACACACACACACACACACACACACACACAACCTCTGTTGAGAGTCTAGAGGAAGTGTAAGCTGGGTGAAAGTTCACCGAAGCGTGTATCCTGTCACTGCACCAAGCAGGGCTCAGGTTCAAAGGACTTTCTTCTAATTAAGTATTTAACCCCAACAGAAGCAATTAAAAAAATAAAATAAAATACAGTCTGCAGATGAACATATTAAAATGTAAACACAGTTGAAAATAAGAAATGATAACTGTCAAACTACCTAAACATGTCATGGGCAACTATCCACTGGAAAACTAAGCCTTAAGAGTAAAAGTATTATTTGCAATTGAGTGTCAAAAACAAATGGAGCCATCATTTAGCAGCTTAGGCTATTTATTATCTTACCATTGGTGCTTTTAAATTCAATTCTATATCTGCTAAGCTAGGCTACATACATAATGAGATTGCTACAGTACACAGACCAAATGAAACCACAGATAGTGTTTAGCTTTACGTGTTTTCTGCTATAGCTGGAGGAGTTTTTAAAAAGGTATTTGTGTGTATGTGTGATTCCACAGATGTCTGCTCTGTGCCCAGAATGATGAATTAGACACCCAGGGCAGAAACCAATGTTTAACTCCAACATTTCCACAGACCTATCATACACAAACTTTAGTTAAAAGAGTGTTGTAGTGTCTGTGTTTTACAATGCCTCAGGCAAACAATTTACCATTCATTCATTAACCCCCACCCTTGTTAAGATAAAACATCGGTCCATGATTATGATGGACTGGACTTTGGACCATATTGCTCCTCTTACCTGCTCTGAGCATATAACAAATGTTGTAGTGCTGAGAAAAAAAACAAAACAAAACAAAACACCAACTGTACATCAAACCTCTGATGTTTTAGTCAGCTACTAAGTTATTCTTCTGTAACTCTCCCTGCTGTTTCAAAATGTCAACAAGCCCCATAAAGGGGGAAAAACAGTTACAGCTTTCATAATTCCTCTGCACTGAAACAACAGCTGGCTGGAAATGCATTATGGGAAACTGCACTTCGATTTGCTGCATTTTCCCCTAGAGAGCATTTAATAGCCAGACAACAGCTGGGTCAAGCTCGGAAGCTGGTTCATCCATACAACAGGTTTGTGCAGCTCTAATGAGGACACAGACAGACAAAGATTTTCGGTCTGGAATGTGATATGTGGAAAAAACAGGACAATGAATAAACTGAAATGGAAATATACGAAACTTAATAATAAAGAAACAATCTAACACTGAATACTGTAAAATATGGCTTCCTGTTGCAGTTTAAAAGCAGTAAAACAACTGTTAATCCACTGTTGATGCAATTTGTTTTTTACTTGTTAAACTTTTGTTTGCTTTGTTTGTTTCAGACGTTGCAAATATGACATGCAAATATAAAGCAGAGCAAATAAAAAATATTATTTACAAAATAGTTCCATCCAGGATAAGTTTTAAAATGCTGCTTTGTTGTTTAGTGTCCCAAATAAAATAAGCAAATAAAAGTGGCATTAACAGATTATCATCTCAGATGTGAATTAGCTGCACACCCCATGAAGCTTTGGTCTTTTATCCTACATGTCCATTTGTTAATACTTTGCCAGGCTGAACTTTGGGTGAGCAGCTAGACTACTTCACTGTTTAAATCCTGATTCCCTTCTGCTTTTGCTGAGATTTTATTTTAAGACCCATAATGGAGCGAATCCATTGCAAATCATGACGGTAGCAACATCCAGGTGTGTGAGAGAGGATGTTTACCGCGGCTCTTTACACAGACCCACTTCATGTTGTTTCACGTGTACAAGTACAGAACCTGTCAACCTTATCAAACCCAGGGGTTCTTCCGTGTCTTAGAGACCAGAGTCATGGATGTATATTCAGGCTTCCATTTACTCAGCTTGTACCGTATGTGAACTTAAAATGCTTACACAGCACAACTAGAAGTGAAAAGTTTAGACATTTAAAATAAAGGCACTTTCTAATAACCTCAGTTTTAGTGAGCTTTACAAAATAAAGCACATAAACCTACTGTTTGACAAAACTGTCAAACAGTAGGTTTATGTCAAAAAAAGTCAAAAAACTGGTTAACAGGCATTTAAATGTACTTGATACCGCTCATTCATTTTCTACCGCCACTCAAAAATACTTCTGATTTCTTCTGATTTTAATCTGTGCTGTATGTAGATTTTCTACAGGCCACGTTTTTATAGTTCTGCCACTCAAATAGCTTTTGTCACTGGGTGGCAGTGTTCAGTGGCTTCTGCATTTTGATGTCAGGCACGTTCATGTACCCGCTACAATCATTTGCTGCATGTTTGTATCAGACACATGCTGTATTAAAAGCTACAATATGCAACTAAAGTTAATTAATGTTTATGTGAATAAGACTCAAATGAAGTCATAATGTAATTAGTATTCTTCATCATCAAATCTTGATGTGTGGACGCTAATGCAAATTCATTTGTCCTATCTAAAACTGGTTTGTTTCGCTACTGTAATAGCTTCACATTCTCTTTGAGTGACGTGACTTCTTAAAACGTGGCAGATTACTGCACTAGCATTAAGCAACAGACTCAAGACTTTTAAAATTTTTACGAGCTATAACAACAAGAGGTGAAAACAGTAAATTTACTGTTTTAAGAAAATTGTATTACTGGTACTGAAAAATAAACTGACTTTCACAAGTAACAAACAAATTCACTAATGGAAACCAGCAACACCATAACATGACAAACTGCAAAAGCCAAAGACTGTAAGTCATTACAATGTGTGACTCAGTCTCTCAGACACTGATGATGTGCTGTCCTGGGGAAATCAAGGTGTTGCCAGTCAAATAAGACGTTTTGCTCAAAAGTCACGAGTATAACCCTCAACCCTAACTTGCTTTGAAGGAGGTGTGTTGGTGCGTACTGTAAATATCCACTGACTCTGGTTTGCTCATGGTTAAGACGGCCTCCTGAAGGCTGAGAGTGAGCACTTCCTCCTCTTCACTGGAACACACACACAGTCATGTCTCCACAACAGCAACCACATCCTCAACGACAGGACAGAACATAATGTACGTTCATACAAACACAGTAAGAGCACAAAGCAGGAATGTAACCTTACTCACACACTTTGATTAAACCTCAGTATTACCTCAGTGACACCTGAAACCACGCACAATGAAGTGTGACTGGTGGAATTTACAGTAATAGACATTATTTGACACTTCATGTGATTATCTATTAGTAGACAAAACATTTAGCATAAAAGGCTGAATTTTGTGTGACCTCATTAGTGATATTTTTATAGTTTCAACAAGTTTTTAATTTGAATTAATAAAATTACTATGTCTACTATAAAATTAACTACTCACCCATTATTGCCATATTTTCTGCACTATGTAGTCTTTTATTTATCAGCCAATTGCTTTGGTTTCCAGCCCGCAACTAACGAGGCCTTTACATTATAGTGAATTGTACAGAGTGTAGAAGGGCAACAGCAAATTAACCTATTAATAGTAAAACTTGAATTCACCTCTAGTTTGTTAATTTGTACGAATTTTTCTGTTTTACTAATGAGCTTTATAACATGAACTCCCCTCCTTAGACACACCGCTTCATGCTGTGCAGTGATTAAATACTTTAATCACTTTAATAACAAATCGATAATGGGACACTTGTGCTTTAGTTTTTCCATCCAAAGCATATTTCACAGATTACTACTGACTGGTTATTAGAATCTGTTAAAACTATATTATATTATCAGACAGGAGGAAATCTGCTTGCAGCGTTTGTATACTTGTCCCCAGTGTTGAGGCATGTGCAGTACATACGACAGTGTCTGGAGAAAAAAAAAAGAATGAAAACCTTCAGCTTCACTAAACATTTGATTTTTCCGCCTGTTACTAGTTAGGTTTACATGCTTTCTTCAAACATCAGCGCTACCCTGTAAAACCTTTTGCCAGTATCAACAAGGGCTACAAATCTTTCAGAGGAGACGCACAAGAATAAAACAAGTCCTCGAAATAGGGCGAAAGCTCGAAGCATGAAAGAAGTTAACATTCTTTGCATCTGACATAAAGTTAATGAAAAACACACATGCTTTGCACCAACATCCCCCTCTTTCCAACCAAAAAAAAGCAGTTTTCTGACTGTAATGTAATGTTGAGCCATCACCAGAGATCCTGCTGTCACACAGAAGGAACATGATAAAACCTCCCTCTACCTCCGTGATGTTCCTCCATCCTCACAAATTTTTACAGAACTTCTCAGTGGAACCACTTCTTGTGATGTGAAATATGATCTAGTGCATTTTCAGGGTCTACCACGCTTCTGTCAATCCTGAAATATTTCCAGAGCTACACACTGACATTCGTGATGAGCTTTACAGATGTTATTTAGTGGGAAAAAAAAAAAAGTCTATTGAAATGTCCACGTTAAACAGTATGTTTAAAAGTATTCAGGCATCAGGAAACAGGCAAGGACATAACAATGAACACATACCACGTGTGTCAGATCTGTTAACTGCTGAAATGATTTTTGTCACACTTTCTTTTCCACATGTCACTGCTCCAATACTGTCAAAGGACAATGTCCAGTAAAATACACAATGCTTCCACTGTTTGGACAAATGCTCAACATACAGTACAGGAAATAATAGAGATTGCTACGGCTGGCACTTTTTCCAAAAAATCACAAACAACAGGAGAGATTTAACAGAATTTAGCTATACTCTACATGCCGAATGGTCCATCTTAACTGCTCACTGCATACTACTGGCTAGAAACCTGGGATCCAGCGCAACTGTTTGTGTTTATAACACCGCTCCAGCTGTTTTTGTGCCTTGGAATTAGCTTTCCTCACTAGTATCAACCACATTTTAGTAGCAAATTTACATGGTACTAAATCAGGTTCCGTACTTGGCAGATCAAGCTGATTTTTAGGAATGCTCTCTGCTGGAGACACGATACATAAAAAGTACACACCAAACTTTATTTTTATTTAACAGAACTATTTAAAACTGCATTTTCTGGGCCTGCAACCAAAGTGTGTTAAAGTATTATGATACTGATTGATTAACTAGACCTAGTTTGCTGCTCCACCTTCATTGCAGAACTGCGGAACCCAGCTGCTTCCCAGTCAGCGGGGTCACTGCTCTAATACTATAAGGAGGTGTATGTGACAACGCAAATGTCTAAAGCGGTTAGAGCAGACATTAAGCACACTTCATTCAGCTGGCTACAACTGCAGACAGATTCACATTCTCTAAATATTTTACAGTACATTTTATATTTATGCTGATGGTAACGCTCACTTCTTATTACATCTGTTTGGACCCGTCCACGCTCCCTCGTTTGCATGACTCCTCTGTCCTCCAACCTCCTCTGTCCTTACTTCTTGTCCATAGTAACAGGGAAAAAAACAGAATAACCTTTTTTTTTTTTATTTCATTTCATATTGATCATTTTCATGTTGGGCCCTTAACAACATTACAAAAATAAAAATAAAGCAAAAGCTGCTGTAGGACTCAATTAAGATAATTAACACACACTGAATTCTTCCTATACAGGATGCTGAGTATTGTCACATAGACCTTTACACCTAATAGAAACAACACAAACCAAACTTAAACATAAAAGTGCACAATACGCAGTCAGAGCCATAATGTGCACCTGTATTCACCTGGAAAAAAAAACTGTTGCAGTTGTTTTGATGTCTCTACAAAAAGGCTTCAGGACATCATCTAGGACTAAAGCCCTCCTAACAGTCTTCAGAGGTAATCTGTCTCTTGCATCATGCAACATGACAAGCAGCAGTAAACAGTAGTCATGGCACAGCATTCAGATAAGAGTAAGTCCTAATCTGCCAACCATTATTCCCGGAGCTTTCTAATACCTAATTTATAAAGCTGCAGCACACTGTGCAACATGATACAGGCTTGTCATCACGGCAACTGGTATCACAAAGAGGACAGCAGATGGTGTTTTTATTAAAGAATTCAGGCTGATTGAGGAATCAACTCACTGACTTTGTTTAGGAGTCTCCAGTGCACTTATCATATTACATTAAGTTCTGCTGCCAGGAACAACAAAAAAAAAAACCACACGAACTAAAGTCAAACGGACTCACGCTGAGTGTGTGATGTGTTAGCCTGTGCACAGCCGTGTGCATAATTCCTCAATGGAGCAGGTCAAAAATGCACCGGCAGCAATTATGATCAACAATATATATACACAGTAGTTTTATGTAAGGTCTTAAACCTTACTCTGTAAAAAACCTTTAGATAACTATTGATGTGTATTGGTGCATATAAATAAGTTCAATTTAATTTAATTTCTGTAATGATCAACATTAACAGATGCACCTGTAACTATTACAGCTGTGGTCCTATGATGTTTGGTGTTTATGGTACATTTTAGTTGTGGGATATTTTTTTTTTTTTTCTAAATAAGCTGTCACATTCTTTGTTTCTGTCATGTGCAGTTTACTGTCAGAGTTTATTTTATAGGACCAATCTTTTCAGTAATGGAGATGTTCCAGCTGCTTCAATTTATTGATCAAAATAACTTCGGCCGTAAATTTGTAAGTTGCAGTCTCATTCCTGCAATGATCTGAGTTCTTGAACATTGTGTATGTGTTTAACACAATTTACAGTAAGTAAACAAAGACAATTAAAAAAAAAACGTTGGTGTTGTTACACATGTGGTAAATGGCCTGCACTTGTATAGTGCTTTTCTACTTACTGGTACTCAAAGCGCTTTGACAGTGTCACAGTCACCCATTCTCGCTCAGAAACACATTGCTTTGCAGCTTAGGCCCAAGGACACTTCAGCTCATGACTGGAAGCAGCACAACTGGTAGGTGTTGTTTGCATTTCATGATTTGCATACTTGCATGTGCCACCATATTGGGCAACACAATAACACAATTACTGCACATTTGACTAGTGCTGATAAAGACGGGGGTTTATGGCACAGTGCAGAGGTATAGCAGATATGTGTGCTCTGTTACATTACGTTCAGAGAACTGTTTTCATTGAGCATTTTACACACAAATCCCAACTTTGGAAACAAAAACAACATGCAAAAATCAAACTGTCACTAAGAATGCCTTGCGTGCCGTGAAAACCTCAACACAAGTCAGAACATGTCATAAAACGCTGCTTTGTTTTATTGAGGATAGTTGCACATAACTGAAATTGATTGATTCTTATAATTTATATTTGATCCTTTGACCCAATCAGTGCAGTGATACCCTTAAAGAACTATTGTATACAGTGAGTCATGTAACTGTTTAACCATCTAGCCCCCAGCGTTTGACGTTCCATATTTTAGGCAGTGGTTATCAGTAAAAGCCCAGCGAGTGAGCACACATTTACTGTAGCAGCTTGGGAACTAGTAAAGTGCATAAACACTGAGCAGAATGGAATAGAATATTAGATTAAGAATCACCATGTGGACCAACAGCACTCCTAATGACATTGCTCTAGGAATATAAGAGAATATATTTCAAACTCATGACTCCAAGAAACAGAATGAACAGACAGATAACCAGTCTGGCACCTAGTGATTTAGTCTGGAATGTAACCAAAAATATGAGCTTCATTACATTTACATAATAACTTTTAACTGCTAGTGTGTGTGTGTGTGTGTGTGTATGTGTAAATCTTGGCCGCCGTGGAGATGCCAACAGAATACAGTGTGTGTGCGTGTATTGACATTCTACAGTGGGCTGGATTCTGACTGTGTGAAACGGAGTAACATGAAAGTCTTACCAGAGGAAGTGGTGAAGTCTGACTCCAGGCAGCGCTGAGGAGCTGCTGAGCTCCCCGAGACAAACACCTACGAAAACATACACACACACATGAAATAGCCTCATCAAACCGACATACAAATCAGAGCCTATCCACAAAAAAAAACTGTCTCGGAATGACGGGAGGAACTATTATGCCACGACATTGAAAAGATACTAGACACTGGAGAGATCTCTTTAAAAATAATAAGACAGTTAAAGACAATAAAAGTTTTAATAACCTTTATACGGAGTGTTACCCCTGGCTACGAAGACCTATGTGAAACATAACCCTTACCAAAGCACAGCTAAACCTCTAGTGATTGCTACATGTGGTTATGACCCCAAATACATGCTGCACTAAGGTTTGGAGAAATCCCTGTGTAAACGTTTGCTGCCCTCAAAGGAGACAGAAGATCTTTTCATGTATTTTACTGTAGGTCCTGAAGCAGAGAAACACAAAAAGAACGCAAAACAACACTAATAAAATGAAAATAATATTAATTATGAATTAGAAAGAAGAAGAATAGAAACCAACAGGAGGTGGGAGGTTGGTTAAGAAGAGAAGACGAAAGATAGCATTTGTTTATGTCTTCAACTCAGTGGCTGGACAGGACTGGTCGTCTCTCCAACAGACGGTAATCACTTGTAATAAGACATAATGGGAAAGCTCTTCCTCCCTGTGCTCCGTGGCAATCTTTAACACACTCATCAACACAAACAAAGTGTGTGTGTGTGCGTGGGTCTGTGTGCTTCTGCAGCTCATCCAGGGGTTGTAACACTGCTATTTCAGCTGAAAGGGAATAATTGTTTTAATAAAGTCTATCCAAGGCAGTGCAACACAATTAGATGCTGTTTGTATGCGATACTCATTTGCATATTTTCTCGGTTGATATTCTCCATATGTCTCATCTTAATTTGCAGGAACCGGGCCCTCCGTGGAGTCCCAGTTGTTTAAACCTTGGCTCGGTCTCATGTTGTTTTTCCATCATATGATGTTTACAACACACTGTTCATTAAAAGTGAAATTATGCTGAAAGATTGCTTTTCTGGTAAAATGCCTGTGTGTTAACTAAAGGTTGATACTGAACATCTTCTCAGCCTTTTATGAAATAAAATGATACAGGTCCAAGGTTTATTATTTTTAGTGAATTGGATGATTAGACATACTGTATAAACTCCAGTTGGCATTGTTTTTAAATGCATACCAGTGGTCAAGACGTTTTATCTGCAGCATAACTACTTGTTATTTTTGGGATATAAACACATTTAAGCACAATCAGATCACAACAGTAACAATATAATGATCATTTGAAGTGCAGGCAGACACAAGGAGGGCGATAAAAATAAAGAAAGTGTATGTTTGTCTAACAGAGAGTTGTGAAAAAAAGCACCCACTGATACCCTCAGTTTCCATGGTGATGAGTTATATTTGACAATGTGACGCACATTTTCAGCATCCACTTGTGCTGTTAGTTGTTAGTCATCTTCATCTGCTCCAGTGCAGGGAGGTAAAAGTATGAATGGTTCACTGTGTGCCTCACTAAAGTGAGATCAAATGTATACAGAGACCCAGGCCTGGAGAAGATGGAGAAAAACGGCTGATGGAAGCCGACAACTCAACTGTAATGGTTAAGTAAAGGCTAAGTAAAGGCTACAGGGTGGATCTCAACCTCAGTGTTTTTCCTCAAGGGATGTGTCAAGTGGTCTGTGGGAAATGAATACAAAGATTTCTGCCTGATGATGTGAACTCGGAAGTCCCCATTTCATGTTTCCAGTGTAATTAGTATTGTGCTGTTATCCTCAAATTACTTAACTATAAACCCAATGAAATTAGAACTGACCATAGTGGAACTTCAGGAAAATTAAGTGCGCTTAAAACTTCGCATTGAAAAAAAAAACACAAAAAAAACATTTTTAGTGTACAGGACAGGTTTCTTTCTGCAAATAAACACAATAATAATAATAATAATAATAATAATACGATACATGTTTTCATAAAAAGTATGAATACTAATACTGTAAAGATGTATCTTGAATCATTTTATATGCATAGTGTGTTTACTGTTGTGCTGCAAGTCCACGCTGCTCTGACCGGCTTCTTTATGCTCTTGCTACCTGCTACGCTTTGCATATTAGTCGTTATCAAATTCCAATAAACAAAGAGCTGCAGAACCTACAAGCAGAAATCACTGCTTTTTAATGCACTTCTTAGTAATCTGCTAACAAGACATCAAGAATGCACTCAAAGTCAGTGACACCTCTAACAAATAGAAAAAAAATCCAGCTAAGACATATGATCATGTGAATTTGGTAACAAAGAAGAAGAACCACACTGCAAATGTAAAGCCACTTAATGACTCCTGCCTTTGACTACAACAAGGAAACCCAAGATTAGATCAGGCAAACAAATGCCAAACAGTCTATTCATGTTTCTGTGCTTCCGTGCAAGCTACAGTATCTTCGGGGATGATCACCCATCATCACCTTTTCTGCAGTGAGAGGCATCTCTGTCAGATTGTTTACAGCAGTATTTTTGCACATTTCTTTTGTTGGGCTCCAGGCACCTTGGGTGCTTCTGTCAGCTTTTTTTTTTGGCAAAACAGGCTACATTTCACATCAGCTTACAAAATGTTTAAATGCTGTACATAATGTAACTGCAGCTCCCCCTCCTCTGTCCACTCACATAAACACACAAATGACGAAACCAAAAGGAGGTCGTGGCAAATACAGTATATATGTACAGTACGGTTTACGTTATGCCAGTAAATATGACATGTATGTAATGGAAGGAGCTGACTTCAAAGACGCCTCAAGTTGCAGAACAGTCGTATTCTGGGGGAGATTGAGAGGAGATTTTTATAGTTTACTTGCTTGATACATTGGCTCTTTTAATCCTAACACAATGTAAAAGAAAAATAAAAAAGTCACTGTATTTTCTCAATTTGGAGAATGAGACCATTTCTGTCAACTCTTGTTTCTGAACCATATCTAACCCGACACTGTTCACTGCATCTTACCTCAACTTCATCATCATCATCAACTGTTACCTAGCTTATTTACAGTAGCACAATCATTCATATCACGCTGCTTAGTGAGAAGCTGCAGCTGATGGAGGTTGGCTCATCAACTGCCTCCGACTACCTGACAGACACAAACTTGTTAATTCACACCAGTTTCTGTCCTGACACCTACTGAAGTTTTCTGATGACTGTAATTGTCGAATGTATAAGGAACAGACAGGAGGTGAAGAGCATCTGGATATCTATGGGAATAACCAAGACCAAGGAGATGGCGAAGGACCTCACGAGGAAGGGGCTTCACATCCTCTCTGCATCCTGGGTAGTAAAGTAGAGAGCGTTGAGGACTACAAGTACCTGGGTATCAACTTGGACAGCAGCCTGAACTGGAAGATCAAGCTCACAGACGTATAGAGAAAGGGTTTCAGCAGCGATAAGCTAAGATGGTGGGACGTGGTGATCAGTGGGACGTAGCTATAGCACTCTGTTTGCCTTTGTGGCCTGCTGGGGAAAACAGCATTACAGCCAGTGACACGATCAGTCTTAAATAAATAAACTGACTAAGAGATCATGCAGGAGGCCTCGAAGCAGAGGTGGAGAAAATTTCTCCAAACAAGCCGTTTTCCGTCACAGATAACTCTCTATATGAGCCTTGCTTGTAATGTAGTAGTAGTGTAATGCACACAGTTTGATTCTACATCCATAATTTTCACAAATGTCATGTCATGAGCTTGGCATAATTGTTAAAGTTTTTATGTCCATGGTGTCCAGCGTGTGCATGAAAGAGAAATACAATTACAGAAATACATGCACAGATACACATACACACACACAAACAGCCCCCCTCCCCCACACACACTCTTTACGGCAGTTGGTGCTTTTCCTTGTATGAGTCTGGGTCATGTCAGGATAACGTCCTGGTTTACAGACATTTTTGTGATTTATCTGTTTTTTCCAGCTTCACTGATGGAATTCCAGGTCCAAAACCAAAAAAAAAAAAGTAAAAGCAGAGCATGAAAAAGCTCCTTTCAAATTGATGACAACAGTAAGCTGTGTGAGAAAGGACGAAGGATGACGAAAGGAGTATATAAAGCAGAATCATATCATCTGCCTGATTCCCCCCACCCCCTCTCTCCTGACATCAAAAGTGTGCACCCATCCTGAGCCGACAGAGCTCCAGACCGCTGCAGTGCATGCTGGGTAGGAGAGGACAACTCAGGACACATGCAGGGACTTTAAGGATACTGCAGTAAGCTTTTCACAATGGAAAAAATGAGGGAAAAGATGCAGAGGGAGGGAAGGAGGGAGGGGTGGTGAAGAGCGGGAGGGAACAGGCAAAAATCGCAATATCAGTGAAGGATGGAGAAATTCAGCTAATGTTTCAAATATGAGACAAATAAGAAGATTTTCTCCGGCTCAGTCAGAATCAGAACAGAGAAAAATGCTGTGTGATTAAGTCAGAAGGATTTGATGTATTGTTTATTTGATAATTGTAATATTTTAAATTAGTTATTAAAACTGGCTTAGTCATTGCAAACAGAAGCCTTTAGTTTCGTTTGATGTATTTGATTAGAAAATCAGGATTATAATGTTGAAATTGATTACAGATGAGTGATTACAGTGCATTATTATTATTTATTGTTTCTCAATCAAATTAATGACTTATCTACAGTATATCCTTTACAAAAATCTGACATAATTCTTTTTGCTGCTCATTTTCCTGAACAATTAAGGAATGTATTTTTCATTTTAATACATTTTCTATCTGAGGTGTTTTACCACAAGTGCTAAGCATATGACTGCAGCAGACAGTGAGTACTATAGGGAATGCATATGAAAATGGCCTGTGTCAGCACTGATCAACTCCTGCTGCTTCCTGCCAGATGTGACAGTAAGGCTGCCAGCATCCAGTCTGCAGCTGGCCCAGTGGATGACACATACCTGCACCACAGCCACACGATGCTGAACGTGTTCCTACAATCCAGGTCACATTAACTCGGAGACAAAATAGTTTGATTGTAAACAGCTGAGGTTGAGGTTAAGCTACTAATATACTATCTCTTGGACGGTTCCTAGAAGGAAGTGGAGTCCAGGTATGGGAGCGGGTTTGGTGAACCTGAGCAGAACCCTCTAAGAACTTTGAATTTCATGCCTTAATCTCACCCAATTCAGACACAGTTGAATTTGTACGGTGCTTGTCTGGTACCGCAGTCCTCCTGTGCTACAGTGGAGAACTCTTTTACAATGGTGCTAGGGAAAAGAAAAACAACTAAGCTTTCTTTGTGTATTATGCTGTTAATAGAGCCACTGTTGGGAACAGTAGGACTGCGGTGACTATATTCACAGCAGATTGATATTTAAGCTCTCGGTATGATTCCCATAAAAAAAGTTTAGTATTGATTAGACACAAAGCTAAAGAAACATTTACCATAAGCCAGAGGGTAGACCTGCTGCTACAGGGGAGAGGTGAGATATAAGAAATGGGTATAAAAGTGGCAGACATCCATGGTGTTACACACAGCTGTGCACAAAGATTTGACAGGAAAGCAAAGACCTCCAGACACCTGACTAACAATCGTGCGAACGGTGTGATGTGCTTATCGTTGGACTGAATGCGTTGCAACATTATAAAGATCGTCACGCAGAAAAGGTGTCAAGAAAGGAAGGCACAGATAGAGCTTCAGGCTGAGGTAGGAGTCAAACTACAACAATTATCCAATGTTAGCTCTGCCAGATGTGAGCACCGTGTTGAAAGAATACACACAAACAGAGAAGCAGCAGAACCCCAACAGTATAATTGTATATTTGGTTGCTGAAAAACTTGGTTACAGGGTTCAGACCTCTGTTTTTGAGGTGGGTTTAGTTGGGCTGTGAATGAAGAACAACAGTTAAGAGACAATACCCACTCTCATCTGCTGACGTCTCTATAAACGATCTTACATACCCAGAAGGATTTTTCACATTTCAGACTGGTCAGTTTAAGGAACGAATAGTAGATTTGTTTGGATTCAAATGACATTTCCTGAGCAACCCTGCCTACTTTTCCTAAAGAGCCTGGTAGAATTATTTCAGGGGCTGTGAAAACTTTGACCAGTCATCTAAACCAAACTTATTCTTATACTGACAAACAGAGGTAATAAAACTACTTTTGGAAACTTCAGACTGTGGACACGTCACCATGCAGCCTATTCATAGAACATACCACACAGTGTGCTTGCCTTTCTTAGAAAGTCCTACATATAATTCAGGAACAAATGTTTTGCTCATTAGTCTTACCGTGACTCCATTTTTTTGCGTTTTCAAGTTCCCACTTTAAAGATAAAATATCGCCCAGAAAGTGAGTTATATACACTAAGGATGTAAATGGAAACGGCTATAAACCACCAAGGGCTGGGCCTGGCTTTTCCTTCCACTGGTTTTGCAGCACTGCCCAGTTTTTAACAGTAAACACTAGGTTTTTCCCAGGCTCACAGGCAGGAGCTGGGAAGGGAAAAGGCTAAATGAGTGTCATGCTGCCAGCACCAGGATGATGGCCTGGATGAACAGGTTCGGTACTTGGCAGATGTGAACGTAGGTGTTTGCTGCAGTGTTCCAGCCAGCAAAATCATAAGGACGCACAAGAAATCCTAGTAGACGACGAAGAAAAACGAGAAACGCGTGGAGAGCGTTTTACAGCAGCTTTGAAATGTATTACAAAGGGAAGTAATGTGTTTTCTGACTGATACAACTCTATATTTCTTTCTAATTAGGCTGCACTGACAGTTCTAGGTTTAAAAAAAAAAAGAATGTCAAGACCTGCCTAAATGCAAATAGGTCAACAATGGGCGATCTAGGCTTTTCTCACAGTCTTTCACTCTGATTTGTTGTTTACTCTGGGGCAGAAACCTGCATCCCACTCTCACACAAGCTAGGGACAGTAACACATTTACAGACACACAAAAACACGCACAAGAAAAAAACCCTACACAATGAGATCTCTAGCATGTGCATAGTGTACAGTACATCTAAAGAAGCCTGCCAAACGTGTTAATGTCACACGGGGCTCAACCGGAGGCTGAACACCTTGCATTCTGGATCCATAAGGATTCGGCACATGCTCAGCATTTCTGTGTACACTGGGCTCATCTCCACCCAACAGCTGGGGCCACAAGCCTATGCAACACTGATTTCTCAGACTATGAACATCACACACAACTTGCTGCTTGCAAGAGACCAACAACTGCTCTGGCCTATTAAAAATGTTAATCTGGTTTTCTTTTAATATAACAGAATCATTTGTTTCTCTTCATTTTTTTTTAGTACTATTTGTAGCCATACTGTAATTTGGTAAATGCCAAAACACAGTCACATCATTGTGATTTCATTAGTTCTTTTGTATGCCAAGCTATCATCAAAGCTAATCTAAATTTGACTCCCCACTAAATGCTGTTGACTAGGACTGAGTGAAAGGTCCCATTTCCACCAAGTTATTTTTACTATTTGGATTGCTACCCACTGAGCTGTTCTCTGGGGGGGGGGGGGGTCAGGCTTTGCCACATATTTTCTGGTTTTTAAATGCTGTGTGGTATGGGACTGCTTTCCCACATGAGCAGTAGAGAAATTATATATTCCTCAGCTTCATTAGCGCATGTTGATTTGATTTCATTTGAAGAGGATCCCTTAGCACAGCGCAAGAACTGTCTCAGATGCTGTATGGTTTGGGTGCAGGTTCACGTTTGCTTTGTAGGTTAGTGTTTAGGTAACAGTGTCGCATTCCGGCAAATTGTGCAGTCAATTAAATTCATGATAGCACAGACCATCTCATTCTATTTCTGTCGTGGCTGGTCTCCACTTTAAATTAACAACCACAGGTGAGCACCTAGAGGAATGGGAGCAAACAAAACAAGCAGAACACACCTGCTCCAGTAATTAGAAATGGGCTTTGTAACCAGACTGACATTCCACTTCTATATGATAACAGAAACACGTCCTTTTGTCTGCATGGTTAAATAAAACAATCATGTATTTTTTGGATGAGGACAATCTCAGGAAAACAGCTGAATTTGAACTGGTTATGTAATTCCAGGCTCAACAATGGCTTGTTTGTAGGTGGGTTAAAGAAACTGACCCACTTATAGTTGTCAGAAGGTCACAACCGCATGTTTCAGTAGAAATATTTAAATGCACCAAAACTAATTCATTATGTGATGTCACTGTTATAAAGCATATTATTTAAGCTGTATCAATTTATATTCAGATTCCAATTCACTTTAGCAATTGTGGCTCTTACACTGTATGATAAAAATTAATAAAAAAAAAAATCTAAACTTTTTAAATAAAAACAATCTTTTGTATTCTAACTAAGATGCAGCAGTAATGGTGGCATCATCACTATCATGCCATGTTTTTTTCTGCCATGCCTATAACAATAAATCTAAATGATGGCGATATGACACCAGAAAAGACGCAGCTCTTTCACCACAGATCCCGTTACAGCTCTGTGACAGTCCTCAGCTTTCCCTGTAGTCATCTTTACCGCTACTGCCTCAAAGGAAGGTGAGTCATGGCTTTTTTTCTTTCTTCTTGCAGGAAATGCCCAGGTTACGACTGTAAGTAGCGATGCCAAAGTAAAACACAGGCCAACTCTTGACTTGATTAAAAAAAAAGGACTGGTGACCTGAGATACATCATAATGCTGTTAAACAAACATACATGTAAACACCATGAAGTGAAATACAAGCACCGTTTGTTACAAGGTTACAAGGCTGTGGCTGCCAGTGAACTTTACCTGTACTGTAGGACAACGAGGGGACTGAAGGTCTCTCTCAAAACCTGATGTTCTGATAATGATCATTAATCACAACAGCTTACTGTTATTCATTCATCTTCTACCGCTTCTTCCCCGCAGGCGTGCTGGAGCCTATCCCAGCTGGCTATGGGCGAGAGGCAGGGTACACCCTGGACAGATCGCGAGTCTGTCGCACACATTTAGACGCACAAGCAGTCACGCACATACTCACACCTACGGGCAATTTAGAGTTTCCAATCAGCCTAACTGCATGTCTTTGGACTGTGGGAGGAAGCCGGAGACCCCGGCGAGAACCCACGCAGACACAGGGAGAACATGCAGACTCCACACAGAAAGGAACCCCGGTCACCTCCGGGAATCTCGCTGTGAGGCGACAGTGCTAAACACCACACCACAGTGCCCCCTGTTATTTTTTTATAACAAATCACCTTCATGAGATTTGAAAAGACATCTTATTCAGAGCCCTCACATTAAACAAACCACGGGACAGTAAAACTAACTTTAGTGACCAGTGTTTTATTCGCCATAACCACTTGGTGACAGAGGAAGATAAACAGACAGTTAAACATTTATTGCAGCAATACATAATGCTGAATGCACTGTAGTTATAAACATTATCCTGAATCTGTGAAAGCTAGCAGTAGTTTATAGTCTCAAATTTAGATATGAATAGTTATGTGAGATGCCATCAGCATTTACAGTAACAACAGCATCTGCAGCAATGGACGACATGTTCCTTCGTTACCATAAATATACTGTACAAACTGTAGTTTATGGCAACACTGACTAAAAATAATAGCAGACAGTTAACAAACACTACGTGATAATATGCCAGTGTCACGGTTTGATAGATTTTATTGGTATTGAGAGAGTGATCGCTCTCTCTCTCTCTCTTTTAATCTGAATTGTTGCCTATTATTTTTTCAAAAAGGTGTGACTCTCTTCTCCTTAATGCTATACTCTACTTTATACTTTCTGTGGAGGACGACAGCTGACCGAGACCCTCTCGAGCTACACTGTGATCTGTAGATTATAAACTTCATCATGCCAATATACAGTATTTGTGCATCACTTTCAAGTAAATACTAGAAGGAAATAATTCTGTACTCTCTTTGCTCACAGTGGGGACTTGGTTTGTTGTTTCTTGACATGGATATGAACAGCATCTGACCAAGCTGCATTACAAAAGAGAAAAGGATTTCCTCTATTTTGCACCAGTTTAAACAGGCCCTGCATTAAAGTTACCCTGTGGCACTTTCTTTGTGCTTCAACATTCAGTATATTGCACTGCTGTGTGTGTCCTGTTGGAAAGATCAAGTACTGTACAGTATAGATAAACTACTGTGTAAAGTACAAAACACACTTCTTGATTTGCAGTGGACAAAAAGAAAATCAAAAAGAAAATCACTTTTTTTGCTTCATTGTGAAGATCATCTTGCTGAACTATGAATAGTCAAAAACATAACCGCAGTGGAAACCGAGGACTATTACTGAGCTGTAACAGCATCTGTGGTGAAAGAGCTGCATCCTTTCTCAGCTATCAAATCTCCATCATGCAGGAAACATTAGGCAAGGTCGAAAAAGTTCACAGAAAGAAAATGTGATGACAGGGTACTTACAGTAAAAGGTTTTTTTTAAGTAATGTCTACCACAGGGTGTCACTACTACAGCACCCACTCAGACTAAAGATCTACTTCAGTTAGGACAGAACATTTGGTTTTAGGTTATTTGAAAACAGATTTTCTTTTTTGTTTTTAAATAAGAACTGTGTATGAACATATTGGCACTGGGCTCCATACGCTGCTTTCACGACAACATATTCAACCATCTTTGAAAAAGTAAAAAGGTGGGGCACTAAGCTATGGTCACAGTTTGATTCACATCTGGCAACAATATTTGTGTAGCCATTCAGCATCTAACCTCAGATGAAGCAGCAAAATATCATATAGTCCTTTTTCTATGTCACCTCCTTTTTCTTTCCACCGTAGCGATTTTAGCCAGTACACATGTGAAAAGTAAAATCACATTAAGCACAAATCCTATATGATATCAGGAAATATCTCACTAATTATTATAAAATACAATACTTTAGGCCCTCCTGGTATCTCAAGGCCTTTACTTGAACACAGACTAACACTCTGGCTGAGCAGGATTAATCAGAAACACAGCCGTGCAGCTTCATACATGTTGAATAAAAAGTTCCAGTGCCGGAAGCAATTAAAGGGAAAAAGAGACGATTACTGTGTAAAATCTCATAATCCAGTTGAAGCAGCAACAGGCTTTGCCTTACAGCAAAATACAGGATAGTACAGTTAGTGACTAATGTGATTACAGTGGAGAAGTTTCCATGGCAGAAAAATACAAGAAAGAGCATCCAGTTCTTGACGTAAAGAGAAAAAAAACCTCCTTATATTTCAATGTAGTTCTCCTTTGGTAAAAAAAAATATCATAATTTGAAGAACACAGGATTGTTTAGTCTGAATGACCACTGATGCTTGTAATACATTTCATCATACAGTAACATTTGCAGTACTGCCAAGAGATTTAGCTAAACAACTTAAAACTACCTTGATGCTGCAGTCCCATTTTGTGGGAATCATCAATGTTTGTTTTATATTTTGTGCGTATTCATCTGCAAATCTTAAGATTTGAAAATTAATCTTATTTACTTGGGTTTAAATAGAGTTACTAAAGCAGAAAACACAAATAAAAATAACAGACTAACGTAAAATTACATTATATTTTACATTACATTACATTATATAAGAAATAGCCTTTGACATTAGCAGAGAGCGGACTTTACATCTGACTGAGGCTTTGTGCTGTTATTTTTCCGTTGAAATGCAAACGTGGTTAAATGGGGACATGGTTTCGGTTTTCTAATTTGGGTGCAAAACGTAAAATGTTATGGTGCACACGCTGTATATTACATGATAAAAATTAGACCAAGTTGCATGCAGACTAGAACTGAAATTTTATTTGCTCTGACAGTAGTGTACAAAAAATTGCCAAGGCAATAAATAAATAAATCTTACGTCATTTTTTTTCCCGATACCGACACAAGCGCCAGGAATCACAACAGTGACAACCTTGGAATGAAACCGCATTTGTACGAGCCCCTTAATTCAGGCAAGACATGACTGTGCAGGCTGCAAGTGTCAGTGCTGCCAAAGCTTTCATCAAAGCTTTGTACTAAGTGAGTTCTGACACTTGATACAAAAATAGCTGAAGTCAACCTAACGCCCGCGAATGCTCTGAATGATCATTACAGCCTCTTCCATCGGTCCAGTCAGAGGAAAATCTTTTCTTTCATCAGTTCTCTTGTAAACAAGAAGAGGGGAAGAAGGGCTTATAATCAAATATAAAATAAAGTTGAATTGAATTAATCGCTTTTCATGTGAATCCTGTTTCACCAACAGATTATATCAATAAATAGCATTAGGCCTGAAGAGATGCAACTGTGAAGAGTTGAGTTATTCTTCCTGAGATAAGGACGTTGGCTAGTCTAATCTGCTGCGATGGTCAGCTTCTAGTGCAAAACCTAAATAACCGCTGGCACATCTGACCTGAGCATAAAGCCACAATATTAAGGGGCCCGATCCGGTTGCGGTTAGTGTGATCAGGCCTCCCTTCACAGTATGAATCTGGACTAGGCCTTACAGTATTGTGGTTTATTTAATGGTGTCAACAAGCATTATTGCAATTTTAACTTCAGGAAGCTCTTGCTTTGCTGTGTAAGTTGTGTTACAACAGTTGTTTTTTTAACACAACAAATGGTTAAAGGCTAATCCTGTTTTGCATTTCCTGATGAAGAGCAGAAGGAAAATAGCCCCCTTAAGGAGAGCCAGACCACAAAGAGAGAGATAAAATGTCACGTGAAAGGACACGTCATAAGCATAAATGGCCAAACATAAGCCAAATGGGTTGTTAACTGTACATTTGCTAAAACAGCTGGGCAGTAAAGGGATGTCCTGGAAGTGTACAGTATAATATGTCAGTTCAAGCTTCTCAGTCAGGTGAGTTTAGTCAGCTGGACGTCTGTCTTCCAGATGCCATGACTCAGCAAATGGTGTATACAAAACGTCCTCTCAGTTCAAAATGGACCAAAGCCAGTCTTGGTTGCTAATCATGTACCATTTATAACCGTGCTTATGATCAGCGCTGCAAAAATGCAACAAATATATACATTTAAACAGACCGACAAAACATATTTGATTTTACTCCCCTGAATAACCTGGATTCCCAGAAAACATTATTCTTAAAAATTTCTTATTCTTATTATTCTTAAAATGTAACTTCCTGGAACTTTTTCCACAGTAAATGTTTCACTTTATAATCACTAAAGGTTAATATTAGAGGATGATATAGTAGGTGGTCATACTTTATAAACACACACCGAGAGAGGCTGGTAATGCTACAGTGGCTAGTGCTGAATGGATTTTCAGAAGCATTACTGTACTTTATTACTCCCCTAACTTACTCCCCGGTAGAATAATGCTGGGTTAATGACAATTTCACAGCAACACTGAGAGCTTGACAAGGTAATACCAGGCCAACAACAATTACATTCAACTTTAAGACAATCCTTGTTTTCATCCTGCCCACATTGCCCTGGAAGTAACTACAGATGGCTGAAGCAAGTACAGCCACTCAGGCAAGAACTAACCCACACTGAAAGAACCACACATGCCTTGACCGAGTAGTCGCTGTGTACAATCCAATGTGCTACTTCTAGGCACGGCACCCATTTTGGGAGAGTTTGGGGCCCCATCATAACAGGAAACAACATACCAAAACAGGATAACAGGGATGTCTTTCATTTGGCTAATGCAGGCATAGAGGTTTAATACCACATATTGATTTGCCTTCTGCATGTCTTTCACCTCGCCTTGCTTTCTGAGCTCCCTGTGCTGCTGCCTGCATTTGTGTGCATGTCAAAACACAGCCAAACTAGGGCAGCGAGTCCAGCCGAAGCCTTATGCACAGCTGTGGTGTCTAGAAGAGGCCCTTTGTGTTGGGATACATTCATGCTCCCTGAAGGAGCATAAAATGGGAAGTCAGTACATAAAACGGCCCTGGTATAGTTAGTAATGGGTGTATGTTTGCTGCTGAGTACTGCTCAGTCTGACAAATGTTCCTGTTGTTGTTAGCCTCTTGACTATCTCATTCTACATCCATTAGTGCCAGTTCACATTTCTGCATCCAGTAATTCAACATCCCACCCCTCCCCAACTCTCAGCCCGAGGAACTGCTCACACAATCAACATCAAATCATTGCAGTTCATTAAATACCGATAAAGAGGCGCTAAGTGAATGAGGAGAGTCTACCAATGTGTGGACATCAGGCACGTTTGTTGGTTGATGATAGTTGACCATGACTGGCCTTTTCACACTGGTTGTCAGCTACAATATCGTCATCGTCATTTCTCTGGACTGCCAAACGTTACTGTTGTTTTCATCTGATTAAATGGACGTTTATGTCGCAAAAGTCAGAATGAAAACTGCTCAATGTGTACTCGTGAAATAGAGTGGAAATTAAAAAAAATTACCATATAACCATATTTCAACAGATATCCACTGCATCTTGCCGTCAAAATTTTCTCGGGTATAATGAAAGAGACTCAAGAAGACTTTGAGAGGTGATTGAAAAAAAAAAACTAGTGGGTGACCTGAGCTCAAACTTTTTTTTCTTTGATTTCTAATTTTAATAAAAAACATCTTCATCTAGATCATCCTAGTATCGAATGAGTTTACAGCTTTCAAACAACACTAAAGCATAAAGGTACTCTTAATACACTTTACTGTGGGGGGGACTATTCTTAAGAGAAGAATTATTTTCATCTTGTCAAAGGGTAGAGATATGTCTGGAAATCTGGAGAGGAAGACAATCAATCAAGTTAGGTCCAACCAAAGGATTTCGTCAGCTGCGAGACTATTAATTGTCACAGGTTCAAAACTTTAGTATGGTTCAAATGTCTTTGTTCCTTTGAAACAATGAAACTGTAAACTATGATGCATTGTCTGTTTTCTTTTAATATGATAGTTAGTTTTTACTTGCTTTACTTGCATGTGTAATTGTTTTATTACCTCTTTTTATTGTTCAGTGCCTTGCCCAACACTGTGTGGTTATTCTGCACTATATAAATAAAGTTTGATTTCATTTAATTTGATTTAAACTAGGACCTAATCCTTTTCATGAAAAGAATCCAGATCATTTTGGCCTAACCCATAGATGACTCTCACTTCTGGACTAAAAATAAAACATATTTGTGAAGAGCATAAAGGTAGCAAAAAGCATGAGGTATTGTTTTTAAATGTATTAGTATGGTTTTACATTTATATGTATATCTCTTTGGTTTGTCGCTTTCGTCTGTTCACAGTTTTATTAAAAGGTACTCTACTGTACAGAACAATTGCTAATATTGAATTCTTTTGTGGAGTTCAACAAGCATAATTAAGTACAGCATATGAATTAGTGATAAATATATATATATTGAAACTTTCCCTTTTATTGCCAGGTGCTGTAGTTGAAAATTGTTTTACTGTTTACATATATTATCAGTGATTTGGAGTACAGTCATGGCCAAAAGTTCTGGCAGCAAAACAGATTTTAAGCAGAAACCCACAAGTTGTAATCAACAAGCACTGATAAGGCGATCTCCATCAGTCAAGACTCTTGGCCCAGTGGCTGATATCAAACATGGCAGAGCAAACTGCCAAAACAAGGGTCGACCTGGTAAATATTAATTCTTTGCATAAATGTATTTCTCAATGAAAGACTTTGAAACTTATGCTCATAATTGGTCTTCAAGATGCCACAGAAACGTGTGGAAAACAAACCTGAAAGTGTGAAATCTTTGGGCCATGCCTATTTATACTGTACTACAGTAAGATGATGACATATTTTGAGAGAAACCTCATCGTTTTACAGCTCTGACATTACCTGTAACCAGTTTGACTTATCCAATAAACACAGAGAGAACTCCAGCTTTTAAAGCATTAAATCTACTTAATGCAACTACTGTAAGTTAACTGTAGACAAATTCACTACCAGTGGAACCTTGACCACAGTCTGTGGCTTAAAATCTCCATGACAAATCATTAATCACATTAAAGAGGCCTGAAAGCTTCTTCTCCCAGCACCATGCACACACACTGACAAACATACTGTAAGCACAAAGTCAAATGTTTCTGATCTCCTACTCACATAATGCAAGGTCACAGACTTACTGGAGAGAGCTAATGTTTCTGCGCCTTGCATTTAATCCACCCAGTTTGGAGAAATGCTCTACTGCTGTGGTTTTATGTAAAACAATATTTTCACGGACAGGTATACACAACAAATAGTGATATTGTGGTCGTAATTGTGGTACACTGCAGTTTTTCGGCTGGCTTTATACTAAGAACTAATTGTTCCTATTATTATTATTATATTATTATTATTATTGGTAGTGAGTGCTGTTTCTGGATTACTGTAGTATTCAGTTAGGAATTAAACACAGGTCCCTCAGTAATTTTGTCCTCTAACTTTATGAAAAGTTAGTTATATTGTGATGCAGCACCACAAAGCAGAAAAATTACTCAAACAGACTGCAAAAAACGTCACTATGTCTAAATGTTAATAAAAATGTTAGAAACACACTCTCAACAATCACCGTGTGTATCATGACTGTAAGATTCTTACATTGGATGCCTTAATTGCCTCCATGAGCTGTGTGTCATTGCTGCACCTCTAGCTGCTGACCACAGTAAAAGACCAGCATGAAGGGCCAAACCACAATGACTAACTTCATGCTGCTTTAAGATACGAATATGCATCTGACCCTTTGACCTCATAACATTTCTGTGAGTTGCATCCTCCATCTAAACGTTTTGTTACATCTGAAATGCTTCAGAAAGCCTCAATGTTATTATGTCTTAATTTACAGGTCTCAGAATGTGTTCGACCATCTAAAACATGTGTTATTTATTACAGCTTCATAAAGAAAAAAAAAAAAAAAGGAAACGTGGGACTTCATGTTAGGCATAGTCTCAGAGAAGTAGAAATCACAGAGGAGATGCAGATATAAAAACAAAGTGCTGCCATAAGGCTGTGCATAACAGTCAGCTATTTCAGTGCATTATAATTTCAGAGTGAAGTTTAGTCAGCAAAAAAGCAGCTGCGAGCAGATGAGGAAAAAGACTGGGCTTACAGGAGAGGCAGAGTTAGGGAGGATGAAAGATGGTTGGTGTGCAGACAAAAAGAAAATTGAACTAACTACAGAGCAGAGTTAAACAATATCCAAAGTCCAAAGGGCCCATTGAAACATCGGGGTGATGAAACCTCCTGTGCTCACTGGCAGCAGGACAGCGCAGGGGCCACGCAGCTCTGAGCACTACAGCCAAAGTCTTACATAACAGGCCACATAGCTAAGAGCTCCCGTTCCAGGACTCCTTAATAGTGAAGGCACACTAGCCACAAACCAGACGGATTGACAGAGGACACTAGAAAAGCTTCAAGCCTTAGCTTGGCTATTCGAGAGGACACTTACTCCAGAACTGAAGGACTTGGATATAAGAAAATCAAAAAAAGCAGATGAAAACATCAGTGACAAAAATGATGATGTGGATGAAAAAGTGTAAAGTTCAATATAAATTTTCCCATTACTGTCCATAAAAAACTACAAGAGTTGAGATGATTTTCCATTAAATGTGTAAAACATGGAACATCAAGCTGCAGCATATGTTGAGATTATAAGTTACTGGTAAGGTACAGTGCAACTTTAATGGATGTGCTCCTTCACGCTGTCTGATCTATGCAAGCCTTATACTGCATTGCCTGCTCGCCACTTTCTCAATGCTGGGGCTCTTGTCTTTCCCTGGAGTTACAGAGAAGTCAGCTGGCTGCAGGGCTATCATCTGGAATATCCTCCCTGCTAATATCCGTCACCCAGACTCTGTAGAAGGAGCGAGACAGGTTTTATACCGGTTACTGGTTCAGTGGGTTGGTCTCAATCCTAATAAATTTAATAAAGATTATGATCTCTTCTCTGAAGCTCATTGCATCAACTCATTGGTATGTAGTTAGTAATGTAATGTTAATATCCCAAACCATATTCCTTTTGTTCCCCTCTCCCTTTTTTAGGTTGTAAACTTTCCCTAAGTAGTATTCTTCCTTTTAAGAGGATGTTTTGATTTTATCTATCTTGACCTTAATATGCAGCCACCAGAGAATTAAATTCAGTGGCGATTTATTTAGCTCTTTCTGTTTAAATTGAATTGAACAGGACCAAGGCAGCAGCATGTCATGTGAAATCACTCCCCAAAAGACTCGTGGGGCATTTTAATGTTGTGTGCTAAATGCTGACATAAAAAGAAAATCTTATTCAGATTCATTCTGTGGAAAAGGAAACAGAAAGAGCAGTTGTTTCTGCACACATATTTAACAATGTTAGCTGAGGCTGGCTGAGCGTTCTGCATGCTTAGTTAGCATTCTGTCAAATAGCCATCCAGAATTCATCTTTGAACAAGAATCAATCTAGCATTACTTTATATAACATATTATAAAAAATGGTGTGTGAAGTGGTAGTAGTTTTCAACTAGGGAACATCCACTAGCATATATAGTACACAGTAAATAAAAAGGGGATCAGGAATAAACCCCTGACCAAACCCACACATAAGAGATGAACCTATTCAGAACCGCTGGGATATATTTTCAGGCGACATTGTGGTTCCACAGTGTCAAGGGCTTAGTTGCATCAGCTGCAATAAGTCATGATTGCCTTTGACTGAATCCATTTTGGTGCTGAGCAGAGAGCAAAAACCAGACAGTCATTCTAACTTTTGATTATTGTTCATAAAATGCATCATTTCACTTCTTCCCAATCAAAGTCACTCATGAATTATTATTCCCATTGGCGGTTAGAGTTGTTTATCCATATAACAATTTTCTGCCACTCACTGCCAGATGTGGTAGTATGTCTCCATGACTGCTAACATTAGACCTTTTACAACCTGCTGACAGCCCAAGCGAACACATTATGAGAATGTCAACACACCTTTCATCACACCATGTGAAACTAAATACATACAGACGATCCAATTAGTATATTCCGCAAAATGCATAAACTTCTGAAATGGGACTTGATAATAAAAACAGCAACTGCAACCTCCACCAGCATAATCCCTCTAACTGTAATTGTCCTGTCTGTACATGCACTATCGATATGAAGATAATCACGTGTCTTACCCAAGTTCACCCCATCACTCTACAGAGCTGCACAGCCAGGGGCAGAAAAGTTAAAAAAATGGAGGCTTTTACAGCTCCTCTCCCTCTTTCTCCATGAATAATTCAACCACATCCGAGCCGGAGAGCATTTTTCAACTTTCCCGAAAGCATGAAAACACAGCACAGCGCCACACTGACTGCCATGGGGTTCATAAGCTCCTCATACCATACATAAATCCACCGCCTATTATAACAGGATCACATTAGGCCACACAACTACTTGCAGGTTTTGCTGAAGGCACAAGCACAGGTAGTATATTCTGTGCATTTGCTTCACACTGAATAAGCCAATCCGGAGTTAGAAATAAAACTGAATGAGGATACGTCACCAAAAATGGAAGGTTTACCTTAATTTGCTGAAGAAACTCTTCAGCTTCACTTACAACCACTCAACTCTCATATTTAAAGGTTGATTTAATCAATTTCGTAGTTAAGTCTGCATCCCCGAGGCCTATGCAGAACAGCAGTGGAGACAATGCAACTACAGTAGATAGTAGAGATAGATGGTAGCAACAAGGTTGAAGTTTGCTTCAAAGGTTTTTTTTTACATAATCTTTTGCGTTCTTGATAATGGCTCCATAACGAGACCTATTGATCATGTATAGTCCCAAGCATTCCAGGATACAGGCATTAAATCTTAGGCCTTCTTATAGTCAATCCAGGCTCAAGATCAGGACTTCTGTTAAACATTCAGGGTGCTGCAATGTTCTTTATACTTGCTTGTTATTACCCTGCCACTGAGAGTATACTTTGGGTGGCTCAGAAGTACTTTTGTCAATATTTCTAAGGTACTCTAAATAAAGATATAACAGTGTACACAGATGTATCTAATGCACACAAGAATGTTTGGGTTGGGTGGAGTTGCATTAAGCACTTTTGTCTTGGCGGGTTTTCCTACATGTTGAAGTCGACGGTTCCTGTAACAATGAAGTCGTTATAACGAACAACTGTAATCTTCCAGTACCCCGCAGATAAAATCACAAATCCCCTGGTAATTCTGTAATTCCTGTGTAGATAAAAACTGAGGAAAAAGACTTTGTCATCTACAAACATTCATGCATAGTAAATCAGCAGCGGCATGCCTATGGTAACCATAGGCAAATTTGTTTTATAGTAAGCTATTATTATTTTTTATTTCAGTTGTGTAAGTGTGTATGTGTCAGGCCACAATGGTGCCAAATATAAATCTGTCTGTGTGTTGCTTGTGGTGTCTTCATGTACTTGCGGTTGTGCGTTAGATAAATCTTTCAGTGTAATAATCTTTCATTTGTCCACAGCCACTCAAACAGCACTGTGACAAAAAGAGCTGCATTGTGGTTAGTTCTACTCCATTTATTGTTTATTTACTTTGTTAAGTCACTGTTGACGCGAGGTGTGTAGATAGGAAGCGGCGGCAGCATTTCTTACTTGTGCTTCACAATTCTGTACGTGTATAATACACAAACGGTTGATGTGTCGGTTGTTACTGTCCCTTGTACAGGGATCCCAGTACACAAATGCATTAATGACCTTCTATAAATCTTCTATAAATATTGCTTTATGTCAAAACACTGGAGTATTTAGGCAATCACACCATGAGCAAACTAAAACCTGTCTTCATGCTGTAGATCCAAGCATTCCCAGAACACCAATAAATCCCATGTTTCAAATGTTCTAGTTTCAAATGAAAAGAGATTTGACTGAAGTTAAGCTTCATTTTTCAAAGCAGAGTTCAGTGTTTTCAGACACTTCATTATGAAGACTAACTACAGGTTAACGCCTAACCTTAGTAGCCATTTTATTCCTATTTACTCTGCATTGATTTCCAACAAAAACACCTGAGTACATGTCTAATTGTACACTATAGAGACACTATAAACCAGACAAATTAAAAAAAACATGTGGCTCATACTGTACATAACCCCATCAGGGGATCAATAACGTGTTATTTAAACTAATTTAATTTAATCTAAGATGATTCTACAAAAAAGACATCCTGTCTTTTTGATCAGTTTTCATAGGTTTTGACTGATTGAATATAGTACAGTACCTCTTCTGCAGCATTGCTAAAACAAAAAATGCTTTGTGCTAATTGTCAAAAATGTGAAAAGCATACTGCAGTGTATGCAGTGGATGTAATAAAGCACTTGTTCAGAATTCACTGAATCTGCAACAGGTTTTGAGCAGTCAAGTCACAAGGCCCACACTATCTGTATCTCAGACAAATGTATGGTCTATTAGGAGCAGAAATGTGACAGACAGAAAAAGCTGAATTGCAGAATAATAAGGGTGAGTGAAAACACTTCATTCATCACCTCATTGATTTTCGCTAAAAATCTCTGTGGCAGCTTGCTGAATATGAAAATAGGTCTTTGAATGATCACGTGTATATGATGGAAGAGTGGTTGTATTTATGGCCGTGATTCACAAAAAGTAGAATTACAGTTCAAAACAGTTCAGTGAAAGGAGGTTCGAGTGCAGCTGATTTGCTTACTTCCTAGAGCCTGACCCTATAACGCTATCACGACCAACCCAAAGCAGAACAGATTTTTGTGTTTCAAACCAGTCCATGTTGTAATTTAAATCCAAACTGGTCTCTTTCTAAACCTAACCAATTAATCTCCTGCCTAAGTCTTGCAAGCTGGCTATTGATACTTCAGACTCACATAGCACCTATTATTTATTTTCTACCGTGCTGATAATAGAGAAACCCAACTATAATTGATATATTTAGCCCTAATGTTACCAAACCTGCCTATTAGTTCTTTCTAGTTCCACTTTTACACTAAGCATGTTCAGTGGATAGAAAGCTCAATTTGGTATCAGGCAAAGATCTACCTCTCAGACAGTAGCAAGTCTTTGAACCACTATATCAGGGAGGGGGAGGTTGCATTATTACAAACAAGATTACAATTGAAAATACCAATGATGCCATATTTTATGACATATCTTCAATAACACCAATGAAGAACGTTTGGGGAATGCATTAGAGGTCAGATGTGAACCAGAAGAAAACTGGTGGGGGTGATGTCCACTTTCGTCAACCTTATCATTTAAAACATTTTGAAAATACACTTCAATACACTTTTTCAGTGGTGTTATGCCCATAAAGCAACTAAATTAGGCTATTGTTAAAAGCCTGAATAAATCGGTCTCACTGCAATCATGCTTATTAAACTGGATGTCATTCACAATCACTTTCATACTGTGGGAAGTACATTCTCAGAAATGTAGCAATGTTCTGAATGCTGAAACCTCTTAACACCCACCATTCAGGAAAACGGTGACGAAGGATAATTGAAGTTTATGAAACTAGCACTGGCAACAGCTTTTAAATAGAGTTTGAGGGTATTTTTTGGCCCAAATTGAACTTCCATTGAATGACAGGGTTGTATTAGAGACTAACTGCCATAAGCGAGTTTCCTTCGATATATCCTTTCACTGCATCATGCTATTGCTCTAGCATGACTTATAGAAGTTCACAAGTAAGCCACCTTCTGGAGTAGAACAGAAGGCGAAACACCCCACAATGATCCTCTCCTTACTTTTATCTGGGGAATATCCAGGCCTTTTTCCATCTCCTGCAGTTAGGCCACACAAACTGCTGAATACTTGAAGTAATAATTCATGCCAGAAGTAACATCTTCTCAAGTAGGGGAAAATGTCAGCAGCTTGGCTCCTTCAAAGGTCTACTGGTATATTCAACAAGAGTGTTGAGTCCTTCTACATCTACATGTAACTCTCTCTCCAGTCGTTACCAAGATCTAGCTGTAGTCTGTTATCTAAAATCATCTGCAGCATCCAATCCTCTGTCTTGCTACTGTTAACGTCAAGGCGACATTATGCCACATTGAATTTACCTGTGTTGGGTTGTGCTGGCAATCTAACGTAGTCTGATGACTAGTGAATGAGCACATCTACAAAACATTTCATGAGCTTCTAGGGATTGAACACGGTGAATACTGTATACACTCAGGTCAAAAACATGATTTACAACACCTGGATTTGTCTGGGTGGAGGTACTGTATATTAGGGACTAGGATCCAGAAAGTGTGTCAAGATGCTGTTTCTTAGATATAACAATATGACACACCCGTCTCAAAACACGCAATATGTTGTGACCCAATTTCACCTTCTTTATACATGTGTCTAATTATATCAACCTGTTGACTTACACACAACAACAAAAGATTAAGGACAGAAATGGTAAATAATACCAGAACACTGAAAATGTCCCAACGAGGGTACTATAAGACGAGCCAAATACAGAGGCTGTAGGACAATTTTTTCTGCAGAGCGCCCACAGCCTCAGACAGGAAGAGCACGAGTGGCCAAGGCAGTAAGCCAAGGCAAAGCTGGAGTGCTCTCAAATTTGCGTCCCGGAATGACCCACCCAGAGTAAAGTTTGGATTCCTGAAAAAAACGGTATAGAGACTTGACACTCACTGTTCAGTTATCTTCTTCAAGTTCTTCTTCAAGTATTAAAAACATGCAGTGCTGTATTTTTGCTTAAATTTTCTAAACCTGTTTTCAGATATCACAAAATTGACCATAAATATTGTCTTAAAACAACAGCTTTTAAAATGTACATTTATGCTTTACACTAATAAGTCATCAGATGAGAAACATTCAGTAACTCTAACTCAAGGCCACAGTAATAGAAATTACACATATTCTTAACAAAAACCATTTAGTTAAATGGAAAGGACAAGAGAAGCTCATCTGGTTGACACCTGATCTCCACTTTAACATTACAACAAATATCACATTAAATGTATTGTCTTAGGTAAAAATTAATTGTACTGATGTGGTCCTTGTTTTTCTTTCTACCCATGGGCCTTGATGTCCAAATCCAATACCCAATGTAATGCAAAAGAAGAGATTAAAGAATATGACGGATCAAAGTGCACTGGTGTGAGCTGGAGTATTCTGAAAGGGAAATTCAACAGTGACGCGATGAGAGTAGAAGACTGAGGGACACAGCCGACACCAATGTTCCCAGCTCTGCTGATAATACGACATCAAGCATCCTTAACAGAACTGCAGGAGACAGGGTTGGGCTGTGGTCAACGCAGATTCTGCAAACAGTTGGAAATTCTGTAGCTGATATTGCAAGAGTTGTAACTGGGAGAAAAAGCAGTAACTAACTTTCAAGCATCACACAATATTCACAGTTTAAACCCAGACATTTAGACAAGAAATTAATGTGTCCCAGTTGGTTCCAATAACAAAAGGTCTGATGTGATTTGCAGTATTAACTAATAGCCACTTTACTGTCAAATAAATGTACACTGTGTACATCCTGTGAATGTAAACAATAAACTGATTGCATTCTATTTGATTACTTTAGTTGATTAGTAAAGGCTGGTTTCTAGTCTTGAATTTGCTAAATCACCAGCTCAGCCCTTGACATGCTGTATATCATGTTTCCCATGGGCATTCCTTATATACATGACAAGTAACACTAAAAACATATTTTAATTCAAAGTCTAGTTGTGTATTAGTGCATAACAATTATGATTTCAAGATTCCAGCCTCATAATCATGTCACAGTTTTCGTGTCACTGTGCTGTCAACATGTCAAGGTTCCTGGTGTTTGACAGCAAAAGGTTAAGTCACACAGGAAAGACTTGATATTAATAAGCTTACAGATACATGGCCCTTGATGTCCAGACTGGGACACATTGTAATGAAAAGCAAATAAACATTTGTGTCAGATCAGTTTGTTGAATGAAAGCAAAATAAGCAAACGCTTTGCAAATGCAAAGGTTTCACGCAGTGGCACCAGAGCAACAAGCACCGAACGTCTTCACAGCCATGAGAATCTCCAGCAGTTAGTGATACTGACCACAAACAGCCTATTCAGAAATCCCAACCGATGGAGGTACATTGCTAGGTTTCCAGTACATTTAACCAGAGTGGGTGTGGCTCAAGGCTGGTTATTATTCTAATCACAACAGCAATGTCAGCCCTTTCACTCATATATAAGAAAAATCGCACTATCTATGCCAGATGATCAGTCAGAAGTTCTTTCAGGAATCAGCATGTGGTCACAAGATCTTTCAGTTTTTCCTATACAGCAATTTTAAAAAGGGGTCTAGCAACATACGAATAAAGCAGTGTCCATGAGATGAAAATATCATCATTCTTGCTTGCTTTTTTTTTAAAAAGGTAGATTTAATAGACTAAGATAGTTTAATTTTGCCATAAAAGTGCAAGTTATTACAGCATATCGCGATTGCCATATCAGCTCGACACACCGGCTGCTAACGCGTTAAGGGCTGAGTTGGCGAGTGATGGCCCCCTCTGTCCTGAGTCAACTGCTGACTGGGCTAGTTCAGGGACAGGACCGTGGTGAATAAGCTCAGGTTTAGCGGTAGGTAAGAGGTCTGGGTTGGGGACCTTTATCATACTGAGGAGCTGGCAAGTTAGGTGAGGGAACCTGGAACTGGTGGTTTTAAATCTAACATTGAGGAAAGCTGATTGTTGAGAGGGGGTGGACATGCTTATAAGCCTGTAAGTGCTCTCTAATCATAACATTCTTGCTTTAGATGCCAGCCAGTGACCTTTGCTTTATGCCAAACCCCTCTCTCCTGTATGACCTTTAGATAATAGTAAAAAACCAAAAATGTCATATAATAATAATGATGATAACAACAAGAATACTACTACTACTACTACTACTACTACTACTACTACTACTACTAATAATAATAATAATAATAATAATAATAATAATAATAATAAAAGTGTTGTTTAACTTTGACCTTTCCTAAAAAGAAATACCAGCTATAAAACCATTTAAACACCACTAAAACATTTAAATTAAATTTGCTGAAGAACAGAAGCTAATACAAAATCTGCTGACTAAAACTCCAAACTGTAAGTAATCTTCACACAACTAAAATACAGACACACACTGTTACATTTAAAATCAATCCACAGAAGGTGGGACAGAAAATGTCATTATGCTATTTAATTATGATGAAACTGTTTTCAAGCAGTGGCTGCAGGGTATTCAGTTGGGTCTCTGTAAGGTAGGACACCCTATGTTGCCCAGAGCAAACTCTCCTTTGCCCCACTTATTCTGCTCCTTGGAGTTGGAGTAAAACACTGATTACTTTAGTTGAGCAGGAGCAGCAGGAAACAAAGCCAACGACATGACATAACACCCCACGAGAAAGAAAAGAAAGAAAGAAAAAAATTGGGTAGGGGGGTAGCATTAAAAGTCAAGTCAGGTCAATTTGCTACTGAAAGAAAACTCAAACATCTTAATACTTAACATTTTGTGTTATGGCTCTTCAAATAAAACAACAAAGCCAGTTTGTTTTCCAGTTTGTTTGGTGTGCATGTGTTTTTTTTCTGTGACAACACTGATCTTGTGCTAGTGTGTCAATCTTTGAATAAAAAATATAGGTCACCCAGAGTGATTGGTTATCACAGGAGGAGGAGCCCAGTAGCCATTGGACCCACCTGAGCTGCTCCATCTTTCAAAATGCTGATGCAAAACACTTCATGGAGCAGCTTTAGGAGCAGCACTTTGTTCCTCCAAAAATGTTGACTGATTAGCTCAATTGTGTATTTGAGTGGTTTGGACTATAGTATCACCTCTATTTTCACCTTGTTATAAACATTGTAAATATTAATAAAGCAGTAAGGGTGATTTAGGATTTAGGTTTCTTTTTTGTTTGTTTGTTTTACTCTAGGGATCAGTTCTCATTTCTAGGAAAACAAATAAAACAGAATCTATTGTTTGTTATTTTAACCTGGAGTCATCCCAAGTTACATGGCTTCACTTTCACTAGGTTTCACAAGATTAGATTATACCAAGATTCAAAAATACAACAAAACATAACAATTGACGATGCATATTATTCTTCATATAATTATTATTATTACACATTAGAACCAACCTCTACATATCCCATAATACAATTGATAACATTTGTTTATTACACTTTTCACTTTGTGGCAGCTGTAAACTCGCTGTACTTTTCTTCTTTTCTTTTAAAAATGCCCCTTTGCGCTTTCATTCCTAACTTTGCCTTCCTACTTCTCTGTAGGCTTCCTTCCAGCCTTGGATGTTTATCTTTATCAGATTCAGTGCAGCTGCAGGGTGCAATCCTGCCTTTTACTGTCTTTAAGTCCCAATCTGTTGTATCCTCGCGTGAGTGTCTGGATCACCTTTACAGTACCGGCACACTCTGTATTCCTGGAACCCTAAGAGGCCGGATTTGTTTTCACTGACCAGACCAACTTACACTTGCAAAGTGCACAACCAGTCAAAGAGTAGATTTCACGCCTATGTTTTCATGACACACACTGCTACTCGCATTGCAAAGTGCAAGGTAAATTTATGGAATTGCTGTAGTCACAACGAATTCTGTTCAGGGGAGCGGCATGAATTGTGCGTCATTGCTATTATGCAATTATGTAATGATCGATTGTAATGACTTTACTGTAATAGTCCATGTTCAAGAAACAATAAATACTTCCATGTTCGGCAGAGGCCTGGTTACCATTCACTGTGGAAACTAGCGTGATTTGATGAAATATATGGGAAATACACTACAAGGAATGTGGATGTAACAGTATTGTGCAGAAGGAAAAACAATTATATAATATGGACAAGCCTTTATATGCTGCCTGTCTTCTACTGACTACATTATTAATTATACAAAGTAGTTAAATAATTAAAAAGGAAATAAAATGTTTCATATGTTTCCTGTAACCTTCAAATCAGTTGGGAAAAAAACACCACTCTACAATGCTCTGCTTTTAATGTCGGCCGGAGCAGCTTGTGTTTAAGTTGTGGTGGTGTGTCCCAGGGTCTGCCAGACACTGGAAAAGGGTGACTGTCTGACTAAGAGTGCTATGAGAGAGAGACAGAAAAATTTAATACAAAAGCACTATTTTGACTTCTGTGGAGTTAGTTTCAGTTTTAGTCAAACTTTGGACAAACTTGATTGAAAAACTATGCAGCATTGCTCCATGCTCACTTTCATCTGTCTCCTTCTCTCTGCTAGTCGTACTGTAGAGGGTCTTTCTTTCTCTCTATGAGAAAAACAAGTTTCTCTAATTATTTCCGTTAACTTTTAGTTAATTGGTAAATAAAGCCGATCTGCATTAACAAGTGGAAATAGAGCTATGAGGGTTGTGCCAATAAAGCTCTGTCAGTACATGTCCACGCAACCCTTTCAAGTTTAATGAATAAAAACACTGGTGAGGTGTGTATGTACTTTAAACTTCAAAGTAGCAAGTTAAAACCTGTTCAGATGACAATAGTAGTAAAATGCATCATTATTTAAATTATGGTACATTATGGAAACTAGGGCTTTAAATTGAATAGTGAGCTTTTGATTCACCTTATAAAACAACACTCATAGCTACTGTATAATACAGCACTGCGCATAATGTACTGTATAAATTTCATAGGGCTGTTATTTCTCATTTTGTTAATTAAATAAGTACTGCATTCACAGGGCCCTGCATAGGTACAGCCATACTAGTTCATCTCAATATAGCAAGTCTACCATTAATTGATTATAGGAAGCTGTCGGAATAATGTGTTTATTATACAGGTCACAGTGGGTGCCAGAGTTGTACTTGAGTAGAAGATGGGTTTTAATGTTTGCCCCCACCCTCCATATTAAAAATGAATATAGAGACCAAAATATTAGAACCATCTTCTGATATAACAGATTGCAATGAAGCTCCACCACCCACTGTGACTGCAATAATAAACCCGCAGAGCTTGTGCATTGGATTGAATTGGTGTACTGTACCTAATTAAGTGGCCAGCGAGTGTGCAGTATAGTACGTTATGCTTCCACACTCGCTGTGTGTAACCGATGCCACAACCTTTCCCTACTAGGGGGCTGGTGTAAAATTATCACAGGGGTGGGGCGTCTGTGTAGGTTTGCATACAGCCCAACAAATTTCAACAAACACACAAGAAATGATCATAGATACGAATGTTAGCAGCTACGTATTGTTATGTTACAAACTGGCCGATAGGAGCGTGACACGGTACTACATGCCTGCCTACTGCAACAACCCTGCTTTGTGAGCTGATGCTGTCCACATACACACTCCAGCAAACAATTGCAAACAGGCACACACACCACGACCTTAAATACCCTCAGCTGTAAACTGATGCTGCCTTCAGTGGCTCCTGTAAAACTCCCTTTTTTTGCATCACGTAAACCGGACTTGTGATGCTAACGCTTTTGCTCAAACATTTATCTAAAATGTATGGTGTACTTTTATATATATACATGCACGTTTTTTCTGAACTAAGTGCACACGCTTATGTTTAAAATTTAAACATATTTCACCTAAAATGATTGACAGGTTGTAGTTTTCACCCGCTCCCAGCGAAATCAGACAGTTTTAATATTTCCAGTCATTCTTCTCGTTTGACACTAATGTGCTTTTATGAGTATTATTACACCAGTTGTTGTCATACTCGAACCTCCTCCCTACACCAGCCGAGTCTCACATCTTCACGCCCAGACAAAACAAGCCTTCCTCGGTCACCTTGCTCGGTGTTCACGCACCAGGACGTTATTTTCCAACAGCTTTTGGAGGCATCATTTGTTTCCCCTTATGCTCATACGCTTAGCACAGATGACGGTGACATGTCACCTACAGACGAGGTAAAACAGGAATGTAAAGACGGATCCGGCCGACAAAACGCTTCTTCCGACGCACACCATTCGTAAACAAGCCAGACGTGTTTGTTCAGTAATTCGCAGAACCGCAATGTACAGACGTTTAACCTTTAAGGTGACTAATTCACGGTGAAGTGCTTCCTTTCGCGCTCCAGGCGTTGAGGGAGCCAATCAATCAAGTTCGCGTTCAAAATCGAAAGCAAAGGTTGCGTCAGAAACAGAAAGGTGACACTTGTCTGTCGTATGTAAAGCAGATCGAACAGAACAATTCACTGGAAGTCATATTACTAGAAACTGGTAGGACGTGCACGGCTATGAAGGGAACGATGACTTAAGTCCATAGACCAACTCCCTCAAGTCTTTATAAAAGCCACGTTCAGGTATATGTTACCATGTAGACACAAAACCTCGAGCGAATACCGGCCAATTTAAAACGACAACGATGTTTATTCCCTAGAACTAAAAATACCAACAACTCGTGAGTGCGTTGTTAAAATGTTATGAGTCGAGCTTTAGTTCGGCCTCATTAACTGCCACCAGAAATGGAGCTGAATGTTAACTTTGTGCTATTTTCTCGCTATCCTTGCCTTTCCATTCCGATCACAACACATAATCAAAATGCGTGAGAGAGTAACGTTAACCAAATCGTCAGGTTGCATATTGCAGCGTTAATGTTAACATTTCCTAGACACATATCACGTTACACGTAACATTAGCTCGAAATGTCAAAAAAAAAAAAAAGAAGTGGGGTTCAGGAAATTGCAGTCACGTCGCAAGTCACATTCAAACGAGTGTGAACCGTGTGTCTGAGCAGCAAGGCAGCGCTAAAGTGCCGGAAATTTGAACGTAGTTCGGAAAGTACAATTTCTTCTTCCATAGGACATAAACAGCAGTGGTGGCTATGTCAAAAGCCTGAACGTTGATACGGACATTTGGCTTGTGGAGCGCAACGAGTAGCACTTCCACCGAGCTGTCACTGTCAAGCGCCCAGTCTTGTCGAGAGACTGTCACTGGCCAGACTGTCGTCATACATTCACCGAAATGACACATACCTCACATGCAAGACGACGCTCGTATCCCAGTATCAGTCGGAGTCCCGGTGCCCGAGCATTCCCTCCTCCGCTGGTACCACCGTTGGTCTCCGACGAGCTAAACTGAACGGGACAGCGGCGCGGTTTTAACCTGAAATGACCCGCGCCAGAGCAAACCAGGCGAAAGGGGGCTCTCTGCGTGTGCGCCCGCGTGCGGGCTGCGTCCGTTCGGTGAGTGGCGGACTATCTCACTGCGCGTGCAGCTGGGAGAGCCCCTGCTCGAGACGCGAGAAACTTCAACATGGAGCCGAAAACAAACGCTGCGAAACGGCGCGGCAACGAAAAATGACAATTGCAGCGCTTCGACTGATCGCTACGGGGACCCAGAGAGTCGAATCGTGGGCAGGAACCATGGCAGGAACAGCATAAGCCTCGCCCTTTTTTACAAACTCTCAAGTTGTTGTTTTTTTCGATGACGGTTGTTTTTTTATTTGTCTGTTTGTTTGTTGTGTTTTTTTTATTTTTACACTAGGCCTGATACATTCCGACAGGACAGGGAATCTACTGCCCCAACAACTCTGTGTGTGTGTTTATGTAGGATAAAAAATCTAAATATTACACAATGATTATAGTATAGTATAGTACTGAATATTTTTCAGTATTTAAGATTCTGTGCGTGCATATGTCGTCTACGTTAATGTTTCTCAAACCCTCAAGCGCCACTAATCTATCTGCACCAGGGCTATTCTTTCGGTCCGAAATTGGAAGATACCATCTGAGGTAGAGGGAAGGCGGAAGTGGATTGGTTTCTTCCAACTTCCGTCTGAGTGAACACACCTGATCCAGGTAACCAGCTGTTGTTAGGCCAGGAATACTTGGATATCAAGTCCCAAACAAACACACAGATTATGAAATTAAAAAAAAAGATTTAAATGAAAATGAAAAGTGTGTGATATTTTACAAATATGTAACAATAGGTATAGAAATGCGTTTATACATAACAATAGGGATAGAAATGTGTTTATACATTTCTGCCTCTTTGAAGCACTAAAGCTTTCCAGCCCAAGGGGTCACAAAAAGGTTCATCTCTCTAGGCCCCATGTGCACACAACCCCCTGCTGGTCAAGGACTGTTAAACAGCCAGATATATTAGCCTAGCTAGAGGCAGCGTTCTTTTATAAGGAGCGCTAACAACTTGCACAGCACTGCAATTTGAGCAGAAGGTATTTGGTGTTGAGTTTGTTTTGGCGCCATATGTAACTAATTTTAGGGCCTTTGACAATAATCATGGTAAGACTTGGGCTGTGAAATGATGTAAAGAAATGAATTGCAAAATGTATGTATGGATGAATGTATTTATCTTTCCATCAATCCGTCCATTCATTCTTTGTACACTTCAGAAATTTGGCCTTGGGGGCTCTGGGTTCACCGCTTTGTCTTGAGGTGAAATTTCAGGCCTCAGACGAAAACATCTTAATGCAGAAAAGGATGTTATCAACAACAGTTCCATCTTAGTGGTCTTCTTCTCTGCGTCTTTTCGTCTCCACCGATCATGTTACCAAACTACTGTGGTTAGAACCGTTTTAATATTGAACCACAAAATGTGATTAATCAGCTTTGATTTATTTAACACATTTTTTTTCTGTGATTAATTAATCAGTAATAAAAATATGCTGACATCTCTAAAATAAACATCATACATAAAAACACAAACCCGCAATCATGATTAAAGCAAGATATCATGTACTCCATAAATACCCTTATTATTGAAAATTAGAATCAAGAACCTCAAGTGTTTATATTAGTAATTAGTCATTGCACTGCAAGTCACTAAACTAAAACAATTTTGATTAATTTGTTTGTTAATTAAAACCATAATAAACACACACACACACACACACACATACACACACACAGTAAGTAGAACACCCAGGGTAAGGAGGCCAGATGACCCCCAGGAAGAGCCGCAGCACCCACAAGGATTGTGTGTATAGCCATTTGGAATAAATGTAAATATATATGTGTTGAAAATGTCTAATCAGTGGTGATGTGTCCAAGTCTTCCTTTTAGAGATAGGAAGGCACGATGTGTCAACTTGAGTTGCTGATATTTTAGAAACTTGGCAATGATAATTCCATAATTGGACAATAGTTCTTCAAATGGGATAAATTTACAGCTTGAGAAAATATGTTTCAGCTGTGTTATCCCTTTGTTATGCCCATTTGGAAAATTAATTGCTTTTTTGTTTTGTAAGATGTCTGGATTGGTCCATAGTGGTGTGTATTGGCAAGGAGATAGAGAAGAACCCATTTTTAGAAAATCCCACCAGGCTGTCAGATGTTCTTCAGATGTTCTTAAGCTAATACTCTGGTAACAATTATCGGGTCGTTTTTTGGGTTTTGTTTTTTTTTTGGCAAATGCTAAACCTGAAACTTTAATGTCTTTGCAAAATGTTCAGCGTCTAACCAGGAAGAGTCTGCAGGACCAGAATGTATCCATTTGTGGACATGGTTCAAAGCTTTCTGACCCCCACCCTTTATCCACTAACAGTACAAAACATCAGGATCCACTGGTTAATAGCTTACTAAAGTCAGCATAATGGGAACATTAAATGATCTAATATACTGTCCCTCAGAGTACTACATATCAAAAACTAATTGAGCTGTGACATATGTCTGAATGTATTGTTTTATTATGCCACCTGACTGGTTTTATATGAAGCCATCACATTTTTATCTAAAATATTTGATAAACAATGTGGGGATTGTTAGCATTCATACAGTAAATATGTACTGTACACTGAACTGTAATATTCCAGTTTAATTGGCAAACATAAATAATTACTTGTTCATATGTAATTTATATAATTTTTTGAGTTGATATTTATTGCTTAGTTGTAAATACATTGCGAGCTACATGTACACATCAGATGATGTGTCCCCTGCATGTTCTAGCATTTTGTCTTCAGTTGTTCATCTGAGTTAAATAAACTTTTAATTTGTTTTACATTTAGGTCAGTTGATTGGTTATTGCAGATCGTTTTTTTTTTTGCAAAACAGTGGACTGATGGGCGTAGGGAGACCTATAATACCATAGAAAGCAACTGACTGGTGTACATGACGGAATAATTTGTTCCTTGGTAGAAAAGAAACCATTTTACATCATTTGGCGTAGACATGCTCCCAGAGGAGGGCACCTCTCATCAAAGGATGCAGAGTAAATAAAGAAGCTTTAACGCGTGATGAAACCATATTAGTGATTCTGAAAAACTAACATACTGTTTGAAGCATGTAAAGGTTTTGAACAATGGTCTATGCACAGATGAAATAAATAATAATGGTACTAATTTTTTCATATACAAAGCAGCAATGTAATTTCTTCAACTTCACATCATGTGTAACGATACCAAAGATGAAAATGAGTAGCAGCTAGGCTGCTTTTATGCAGCATGTATTTTGTACCACGTACTGTACCTTCATGTCAGTGCAAACACACACACACACGTGCGCCCCCCCCCCCCCCCCCCCCCCCCCCCCCCACACACACACACACTGAATGCCGAACCACAGCTGCATATTTAAACCCCATGACCTTTTGTCAACCTGTTTTCCTCAAGTCTGTAAAAAATGCTGGGATCCTGACACGATCACACAGTAGCACTTTCAAGGTCACATAAATAATAAAGTTCAGATTACGTGATTTCTATGCTGTGCACATACATGTACTGTACGTGTTGAGCCTATTTGTACAGTAGTTGTGTTTCTTGATCACAGCTCAAAATATAGACCAGCATGATGTATCTGAACACGTCCGCATTGTTACACGCATGATACTGTCAAGCCGAAATGCTGAATTTCTGACTGCAGTACACTTTTCTCCTCATCAGTTCGTTTCCTGCTATTGTCACAGAAATTCTTTGAGTGTCAGAAACCTGCATTGCAACTTTAGGGACAGAACCTGATCACTTAGATAGGCACGTACGTTATGTTGAGTATGTTCACCAGAGTTATACATTAGTAGTGGGACCAGGAGACCTGAAGACAAACAGTAACAAAAAAATATACTGTATCTAAAGCAGCCATTTGTTGTCAGGGAGAATTTCAATGCAGTGCAGCATAAGAACACACATAACATTATGAATCACAGCTAGGCTACAGTATAGTACACAGCCTTCCTCATCTTGGCCAGTAGCTATAATTAGATTACACAACCTAGATAGATTTTAACAAATGCTCCAGGTAATCAACCATCCCTGAAGTAAATGCTGTAATATCTAGCTGTAGTTTAGTTGGTTCCTGAATGTGAAGAAAGGTTTAAGTTAATGTGATACTACGGATACAGTATAATGTGCGTCTTTGCCTCACTGTCTGAGTTTACCAAAAATTTACATTTGCAAACAAGTGCATGTAAAGGCCCTTTACAAATGTGATAAAGAAGAACATAATCAGCCAATGCAGCTTCAGAGCCTTTAGGAAGTTTCAGTTATTCAGGATTATGTTTCGTACACGGCTTGATTCCCTCAAGGAGGAAACAAGTAGCACTTAAAATCTTGGCAGGAAAAGGAAACCTCTACATAAAGCAAGTCATCTTTGTCCCCTCCCTTCTACCTAGCATACTGCTTTGCATATGAATAACAACAATGACAGGAAGCTGTCACAACTTTAGGAAAAAATAGGGTGTAGGTCAACAGATAATTACTGAAGAAAAGAAAAGTTTGTTTTGGTGTTTGGTATGAAGCACAATTTTAAAATTGAAGATGTTAATGATTGTTTGCTTAAGCTGAAGCAACACACAGTTGTGTATTCAAGTAATCAGCAAAAGCTAATGAATGGTTTAGAGGCAATAGAGGGTGACTACTGCTCCATTTGCCATTGTCTTTGAACTAATAGTGGATCAACTCTTTGAACTTGCTGTCGTGGCCTGCTGTGTGACCATGGCAACTACAGAAACTGCAGTGATGGAAATGATAGAGAAGCTACAGCAATATTAATACTATTTTAGATCAGCGAGTGAAATACCTCAAGTAGCAGTTACGAAACAGCTAAATAGAGCGAAAGGGTGTGATTATCCTACAGGGAGAGAATAATGCATTCCATTTAGTAGGTAACAGAAATGTCACCACACCTCGCTCCAGGGGCCCAGATTAAAAAGCAGAAATTATAAAAACAAGATGCATGAATCCGGTGCCTTGATGGAATGGATTGGGATCATTGAGAAGAGATTCTGGGCAGGACCATCATTTCTGTGGTGCTAACTTTTGATATAGGCCGTCCATCATTTGAGGTCGTCCATCATTTCCATTTTAATGAGGAGTAATTGGGCAGTATATTATAGAAGTATAGTAGTGGGTTAGTTTACATTTTGATTTTGAAGTTACCACTGCAGATCAAAACTGCATCACAAGAAGAGGAGATGCTCTGACCCATTTGTTGAACTCACCTCATTTAGACCATGTCACAGTTGCGAAGGCCCTAAAGGTCCCACAAGAACTAACTTTAACTTTAAGTGCCACCACCTGACAGGTACAGTATAATACTGAAAACATCCCATTTAAATGTTGTACAGTAGCTTAACTTATTCAACTTTAGCTTTTTGTTTTGTAAATTAGTACATGTTTAAACGTTGTTCCAGTAAACCAATATGAGCCCTGGGATGTAATGAAAATCTATTATATTTTGTGTTTATTTTTATTTATTATTCTTCGCACTGTCCATTTTCCATTCTTTTCTGAGTTCTGCTTTTTTGGAGTGACCCAGTTTCTCCACACAGATCATTAAAGTTTCATTCAAAGTAACATAATCTGACCTCATATTACTCCAGCTCTGTCTTTGATGTTTGTATGGCCTATATGGACTGTCCTCAATGGATCTTAATGGGCTGTGAGCTGTGGGAAATTATAGTGTGACTGTCTTATCTTAATGGCTGTTATGGGATGCAAGTATTTAACAGAAAAGGATGTGTCCTTCTTTCGATGTCCTTTGGATTGTGGCTTTTTTCGGGTCATAATTTGTTTTGTTAGTGAAGTATTTGTTTTCTTGAGTTTGACAGAAAAATATTCTGTCAAATTACTTCAAATCCTCCAAAGCAAATGGAGTGGAAGGAGTTTGAACTAAACATTTAATGCACAAAGGTTATGCATTACGTGGTTGTTCGGCGCGCACAACCACATTTTATTGCTTGGGGAATCAGTGCATGTTTATCATGTGTTAACAAGTGATTGTGCAAAGATGGCAGTTACATTGATACCAAAGGTCAATCTTGGGGTGAGGTTACTTTCACCTCTGACTGTAATTACAACTATATCACTACATGTTTTCACACACACAGAACTGTACTGTAGGTACAGTAAAAGCTGATCAAAGTTTTTTATATATTTGTTTTGTTTATCAAACATTGTTCCGAAAGACCCAAATGAATTTTGTTAGTTAACATTTTAAAAAATTAGATATTTTTCTCTGACCATAACCAGCCTAACAACACACTGAAACTTAATTAGACCTAAACCCAATGTCCTCTATAAGGAGTTCAGTTGCATGTTGTTTAGAAGACTATATCCAGTCTGGTCATTACCAGCCTTCTTGCTTGTACTTGGCGGTTTCTTTAGAACACACTGTACATGCTGAGATAAACAAGATCTCTGAAATAATGATCAAGGAATTGCCATAGTTTTGTCAACACAGTTTTCTTGTGCCAGTCATTTAAATAATTTGGCTAAACTGTTGGCTTGTTCACAATGTGTCTGATTATTTGCCAGTTGTCTGTCCAGCAATGTTATTGTGTATCCAGGTCAGTGATTTGAGGATAAAGCGTTCATCATTTGATCATCGCCACACAGGGGCCAAACTTACTAGTACAAGAGCCAAGTTGTAAACAAGTTGTTGGGAGACATCCAGTAATTTACATTTGAATGTAAACGACTAAACATAAAAGTGTCTTTGCAAGATGCCAGTAAAACCGATTGTATCAGCCCGTTCTGTTCTTGTGGTTTGTCTGATTTGTCTCCATCCAGTAATACAGAAAACCAAACAGGGATTTTTTGGCAGCTGACCTTGTGAACCCATTCTGTGTCTGATCTTCTCTACCTATAAATAAACTATCTGTGTGCAGTTGAGTGCCCACTCCTTCTCGCAACTGAAGTATTTGTTCTGGGAGCTGTCAAGTAGTGTTATGATCAACATCAACACAGAGACCTCCACCACACACACACACACACACACACACACACACACACACACACACACACACACACACCCTATCTATCCGCCTGTTAGTCTATCTATCTATCTATCTATCTATCTGTATTCCCTCTTATGTTGTGTGTATCTACATACAGTACAACCTAGAGTAACAAAAGTACTAAAATGCCCAAAAAGTAAAATTTACATTTGATTTTACATTCAATAACTCTGTTCATCTAAGTGTGATGATCCACAACATTAACACCAGTCTCTGGTGTTTGTCATCGGTCTGTCTCAGACGTCATCATCGGAAAAACATCATGTTGCCCATTATCAGCAGTGTGTAAGAATGCTGAATACATTGTCGCTTGCTGTACAGCTACAGACTGGTTAAAATGTTGTCTACCACAACATTAAAACCTCCTGGTGTAACTTAGCTGTAATGTTCTATACATGTATACAAGAAGTCAGAATTCCTTGTTATGCAAGAGTTCCGTTAACACCCACATTGAGTTGGGAAATTTGGAAACTTGGGTTGTGTCCAAGAAATGTTCTAGACTACTGAAAAGTTCAAGGACTAGGCCTTGAACAGCGCAAGAAACAAAAGACTAAATATTGCAGAACGAAACCTTTAACTAGTGGTCGAAATTCAGTCAGTGTTGCTGGGTTCACTTCAGGCCACAGATTCTCTCTGGACTCCTGCTGTTCCATTTTCAAGTGTGTAATAGCAACAGCTGGTTAGACAGTTGAATTACACAGTAACTTCAGTCTCTCATTGTGTCACTGTGAAGCCTTCCACAGCTGCCAAATCCAAATATTTGACTGCATCCTGGCACATCTCCCACAGCACTGATACGTGTGGCTCTGACTTTACTGCAGGCGCTTTTCTCATTGAAGGCCTGAACATGCACAAAACAATAATTAATCACATCTGCACTGTGGATTTGTGATGGTATTTATGGTTTTATCTGATTGGTTGATTTATTTTACTGGAAGAAAAGTTTTGGGACGAGGCCAAATTATGTAACATGAAAACCACAGCCTGTGGTTTCCATCTAGTGGGGAGATATGAAATCTGCACCTACGCTAATGTCATAGGAGACTTTCATGTTCCTTCATATTTTTTTCTAAATAAGATTTTTGAATTAAATAGAATGATGCTCAGAATATCAGAATTTGTTTCTGCAAATTCATGTACTCTAGAATATAAAAGTATTGTTTTGACTAAAAAAAAAGAAGTTAAAATAAATAAAAATATGTTCAAAATGTTGTATGTTGCCAGATTTAAATTCAGTGAGATGTCAAGTTTCTTTCTTGGGTTGTTCAGTAGAACCTAATGAAATGTTTTTTTTAATTAAAGGTCTGTCTGGGCAAAATGTACAAACTTGTTAATGCTCACACACAAAATGTGCTAAAATGTGACTGAAAGCTGCATATTTCAGTACAAAAGTCATTCTGTGGTTGGATTAGACCACAATTAGATAAATAGAGCTTGAAGGATGTTAGGGTTTCAACATACTCCAACTTTGAGGGCTCCACCAGTTACAGGACACTGAATGAATAGTCCTGCCATTCTAAATATATTACCCCACATTTAAAATGTGTTCTCAAGACGTTTTTCCCCTGTTGCCTCCTCCTTTGTGTCTCCTAAGTTAAGTTAACTCATTAACTCATCAACTAACACACATACTGTAAGAACTTATGGCATTGCCTGTAAGATGTGCAAATGAATTCACATCCTGTATCTGTGACTTTTATTTTTAAATTATGCAACTACAAGTTTAAACATCATGTAGCATTAGCTGATTGAACAATAAACACATCTTTTTTGGTTTTTTTTGGTTTAGTTGACCTTGATAGAAAAGAACAATAATAATAAGAAACTGTTTCTCTAACAACACAATTTTACTTATTGTTTCTTTAACTAGGACAATACTCCTACAGCATCAACATCCAGGTGATGATGTCTGTATGTTGAATCGTGGCATCCAGACTCCTCTAGGTTTTCTTTAATTGCCTTAAGAGGATTTTGCTTTAACATGTTATTCACACAGAAAAACACAAAATCAATATATGTATGTATATATTAACTTATTTTAAGTGTTTTTGTACAATATATTTAAATGTGAATTAATTTCTTTTCCATTCAGACAATCTGTGTTTGTCTGTGCAGTAAAACAACAGTTTATAAAATGTAATTATCTTTACCCAACCAATTTTCAGAATATTTCTACTATACTGTACAGCTTTAAAGTAAATGAGTAATTTTGCATAATCATTACTTTTGAAAGATTTCAGTCTTTTGCTGATATCCTTGCATTTGTAAATTGGTCGATGTCGTTTCAAATGTTCCATCGCTAGGGGGAGTACTTGTTTTTCATACATTTGTCACTATATTCCCTAAGCAACGGGAAGCATTTTCAGGCGACTGTATTCGTTATCTACTCTGTGTTATTGTTTTCTGCGCCGCCCTCTGTTTGACCTTGTCAATAGTTCCCCTGAGCTGTGATAGGTACTCCATGGAAGCCCGGTGAGGTTACACCACTGCCTGCTGACAGAGATAAGAAATCACACCCTACCATCTATGAAGCAAGGTGTTGTTGTCAGCGAAAAGCATTGAACAATATCATCTAACTACAGCATCTGGTCATAGGAGCTGGAGAAAATAAGAAAGATACTGAACAATATGGTTGCACTCGATTGGAATTGTTGGAAGCTGGAATTGAATGATCAATGTTTGATTTTTTTTTCCTGGACCTCCTGTCATTGTTTCCAGCTTTTAGTGAGGCATTGTCCTGCTTCTGTGATGATCCATTTTGCAGATCACTGTCTGTATTGTGGAACGGTTTGCTCAAACCACCCTGATTGACCCCCCCCCCCCCCCCCCCCCCCCACCACCACCACCACCCCCAGAGACTTTGTAAAATCAAATTACATCAGATACACATTGATGAAAATTATGACAGAATGTCATCCATCACACCTATGACACTCACACCGCTTTCCTCCATAAAGTCTGATGATGCCTGTATGATTTAGAGAAAACAGGGGCTGCAGGGAGTATGTCAGAGTATGAGAAAAAACATTAAAACAAGACAACAAAGACATAAATAAATAACATTAAAAAACATGGTGACCTAAAAAAGTACATTAAAACAAACAATACAAATGTCACCTCTAGTTTTGCTCACTCTGTAAAAATAGTCTTTGCTTATAAAATCAAACACAAAAACATTTTTTCTTTACTGTAGCATGTTGAGCTGTAGTTTATGCTTTCACGTCATCTTTATAATATTTTTCAGCAAAAGCCCAACAGCTCCTCTCCTTCAGTCAATCAATGGAGAGTAGGAGTCCTTTCAACATCAGGACAAAGTGGACATCGATCTATGTGCTGTGTAAATAAGGCAGGCATCTTAATAAGACATATTCACAAAGATAAAAGATGATCCATGTTTGAGTACCATTCACATATGAGACTAAAATAAGTTGAATACAGTAGTTTCATGGGCATGCTCATGTGGACATCATTACAAGATGCAAGCATGCACACTGTGGCTTTCACTGCAAGTTGAATATGACAAAAACAGCATCATCTGCTGGGAAACATATTTTATTACGAGTTAGTTATTTGGCAGCTTGTTTTTCACCCCATCTTCTATCAGATAAGATGATCAATATCCATCTATGAACACATGTCCTTTACAAGAAGACTGAAGGTACAAAAAACATAGCAGACATCATCAAAAGCATAAAAAGAACATCTAATAATATCCCAGTTTTATTAACGTCCTGTATTATGTCTGATAGTAATCAGAGCTGTAAAGTTTTAATATTTATAGATAGTATAAAACATGACCTACAATATCATACGGATGTACATTGTACTTTGTTACAGTCATACTGTATTAATCATACAGTATATCCATAAAGAGACTGTTCAGGACAGCAACAAATTTATTGCATTGTTCGCTATGATTTATATTACTAAAATTATGAAGAAGAGAAAAATTAAGCATTCTTTCAAGTAAATATTTTTTTTAAAAACTCAAGGTGGTTCATATCTGCACAAAAGATGAATTAACATTAATATAACAACATATTACATAAAATATTTCCTTTGACACACTTCTACCTTCCTTACAGTACTAAATGATGCACCCCCAATATTCAGTCACTGTTGTTTTTTGTACATAGGTATATGTAGATGAAAGCAGGGGTTTATCTATATCAAAGCCTGATATACAGTATAAACGCAAAATGGCTAAGCACTGATGCAAATTTGCTTACAAAAAGAAACATTAATATCCAGCTGGATGGATTAGAATGGAGAAGAATTAAAGAGAAGCATCTAACCAACGTGTAAAATCTCATCTGCATGGCTGTGTCTGTGGGACCTGCCTGCAATGATGCAAAACTCTTTGATGTGCCACTGATGCCCGTCAAGCTGAAACATAACAGACAGTTGGCATTGCTTGCTGACTTAAGATTCTTTATGAAAAAAGATGTAATCCTGCATGTACTTTATATGCTGTGCAAAGAAACCACGGGTCAAGGGGAAGTGAGCAACAGACAATCTGACAGTAAAAGGACCATCAAGCATATTTATCTAAATGTATTTTATCTGTTAAAAGAGCACAATAATGGGTGAAAGAGCATTTGCTGCCTCAGCTCATGGGAACCTCTAACCACGTTGAGGATGAGTCAATAGATGGACACAGTTGATGGTCAAACATGCCACAGAAACTGTTGCCTGTTTAAGCCAGGTATGGTATAAGAACTGCATTACTACTACTACAAAGGCATTTTTACAGTATACACTTAATGAACCTTCAGATTAATGTCATTATTTTTGGTTAAGGAGATCAACTGCAGGTTTCTGTGGCACATCTAAATGCATGGAATTGACGTTCTGTGTGTTGGAACTGTGTTGTGAATGTGTGTTTTTTGTTACAAAAGTGCAGGCTGTATTTGAAAGGCCAAAGTACTGTAACTGTAACTGCAAGTTGTCAGTTAAGAGTAATGCTGTGTCTGGTCAACAGTGATGATGTGCAAATTAAATCCATCTGGGAAAGATCCAGGATTTTATGTTTTTTTAAACAAGTTTGAAGTTTGACTAATTGCTTTGTTTCACATTGTTTCATACATAAATATAACTGAGTGTCATCTGCATAGCAGTAAACGTTTCTGGTTCTATGGTATATTTATTTACAAAGGAGCCAACACTTACTAAGTGGCACACAAGCACATTTAAACTTTTTTTCCTTTTCCACTGCACCAAAAATCATTATCTAACACAAGAGGTCAAGAGTAGATTCTCCTGAGCTCATGTTGAGCTTTGATCTGTTAATGTGGGTCAGCTCACCTGCATTGTGGCACTTGTCTGTGCTGCTGGGGGCTAACACAGCAAGCGTGTGTAGGGGACTAATTGAGTGTCGGGTCGGTGTGAACAAAGCCTGGCTCGATGGCAAAACGGGAGCGATAAGGAGCGCAGAGTTGATACGTTGTCAAAAAGAGGAGTTTCCCACCCCTCTGCTATCATCAGTCTTTCCTTTCTCTGGCTGTCTGTAGAGGAGAATGCTGATAATATCTTCAGGGAGAGGAATGCACACTCAGCCCTTAGTGCTGATAACAACATCATCTTTTGCCACTGAATGGGCTGCAGATAGAGCGGCGTGGAGTACATTAAGCAGTCAATGACAAACAATACAATATATCTGAAGTGCTCTGTGCAGCTGGTGCTGGACTGCAGCTCACAGACCACGTCCATGTACTCACATATATTTATATAACTGTAATATTAAATTAGCTGCTGATTTCTATTCTATTTCTATTTCTATTTCTATACATAAACATGCATTGGTCTTACAGTTAATGAGTTTTGTTATCTGAACATTCTGCATGGTAGCTCAACAAATTGCAACTTTACACAGACTCTGCATTCAGAAAAGACCAAACTTGACAAAAGACAGCCACACAATGCATGTGATTTGATTTCTGTGAAGCAAATTTGGTACTTAGATATATCTTAAATGAATTTTGGCCAAGTGGGTTATCCCTTTTAAGTAGCTTATGTTTTTGGTTGTTGTCTCTTCTATTTTAGTAAGTTGAATCAGTTTCTTTGTATCCAACACAAACAGGGAGCTATTAGCAGCTTAAGGACAAATATTCTCTTAAGAATTGGTCAAACCAAAACAAAGTCGGGGCACCTTAATGTGTGGTTTGCTAACACACTAACTTATTCCACTTTTAAAAAACAACTAATGCAGCAGAATTTAATTAAAATTAGAATCAATATATAATTAGATATAATAATAAGAAGTTAGAATTTGACAGTCAAAGTTTTAAGTAATTAATAATATTTGGCAGGACTGAAACTTTCTTTTTTAACCAAGTCAACCTCACTTTTGAACAGAACTTGCATATTCTGTGGTAATTAGCAATCAGGTGAAAAACCTGGAAGCTGGATCACAATGCTTATCTTACATACAGCTACTGTATCTTTGGTCTTAAACGTTTGGTGACAAACCTGGGAAGCTTTCTGTGGGAGTAGATCAGTGAAATCACTTTTCTACTGCAGCTTTTTAACATGTTGGAATTGTTACATGTTGTAACATGTTAAATGTTGTAATTCATACACCCTGAACTGAATGGATTCTTTAGTGTTCAACACCTTATCTAGAAACCAATAAAACACGGTTCTTGACTGCCTTATAATATATATTTGTTTAATAGAGTGATCATTAATTGAAATGTAGTCATTGGTGTGTAAATGGAACTAGAATCATTATTGACTATCTACCAACATGTCTCAGTGTAGCTCTGTATTTCGTATCTAAGCTGAAAATATATTCAGAATCCCCAAATACTACTACTTTTATAACTACTACTAACTGTGGTATGAAATACCACTATAAAGTTACTTTACTATACTTCCTGTGTAAAATTGTTCATAGTTTGAAGTGAATTCCATAACTAATGAGATTAAGTCATCCTCACTCAAACTGTATTAAATCTCTACAAATAGTCTGGGTAATAGTCTCTTTATTGATTTCTGCTCCAGTCAGTGATTATTTCACTCTCACACAAAACCTGTCTCTGCTGCAGGGCTTTGATAACAATTAGAAAAAAAATATGCGTGCATCTATTTACCCACCAACAAAGCTAACAACTGCTAACCAGGAGACAGAAACCAAACAAAAGTCACTTGATAGCAATAGTTGTAATGGTCATATGTAGTAAGTGAATTATTAAGGTAAAAATAGACCAATTAGGTAAGCAAAGGTCAAAATACAGTACAACAACGATCTACATATTAAGAAAAAAGAAAATGATATTAGTTTTTCCCTCTTTGCCTCTTTCAAGCTGTTTCCAGTGTGCAGTAGTGGACCCAACCATCCTGTTTTCTTTTGCTGCCTGTTATTGTTGCTCTTTGTCCACCTGTCTCACTGTGGCCTGGCTCCAGAGGTAGAGCAGTCGTCCACCAGTCATTGGATCTGTGCTTCCATTCCCCCTGGATTCTGCGTCCTTGGGCAAGACACTGAATCCCAAGTTGCCCCTGGTGTGCCAGCTTAAGCTTAGCAGCTTATTGTGACTTGGTGCTATATAAATAAAACTGAACTGGGTGCACAAACGTGGATCCCTTGGGGGGATGAGTTGGGATGAGTGCTTGGTTCTGCCTTTTCAGCGGTGGGTGGACCTGTCCTGCTGTGGAAATACCTACAATTTGCAACATCTGGCCTCCTGATCCTTAGTGTGCTCGGGTGTTTATGCTACTGGGTCTCTTCTTGTCATCTACTGGGACGAGTATGTCAGCCAGGCCCCACTGGACACTTTGATTTTACAGGTGGCACCTGTTCATAGCGTGTTCATGCATATGCAAAACACATGTACTGCAACACATCCGTTTCCTTTCCCTTTATGTTCTCCCTACTCAACCTGTCCAGTCCCAATATATAATTTATATATATATATATATATATATATATATATAAATGACAGAAATAAACAAATGAAATAAAATTAAATGAATTAAATAAATCCATCTGCGTTCCTTACATTTTTTTGGATAATAAATTAATAGATACAAATGGATAAGGTCTCATTTTTTTTCTCTCCAAAAACTGTCCGCAAGAAATTCCGCAAGATACTCGGTTTTGAGTGATCCGCACCCGACAGCAGGACTTCGGGAGTCTGAAGTATCGCTGAAGTCTCCTTGTGTTAAGCGCCACCTAAACGCTGGTGTCATGTGGTTAACAGTGTCAGTCTTAACGAGTGCTCCCATCACACTGGGTTAGACCCCGCGTTGCCATGTTGCGGCAGCGCGCCCGTTAGACACAGCTAATGAAAGCGCTCCGTCTTGTGAGCGTCGGCTGGTTCCGCGTAGCTGTCGGGTCGGTGCATCCTGTGCCAAAAAGGACTTCACCGCAGCTCCCCGGGAGGAAATAACCGCGTCTGCTTTCTCTGTTCGGCTGCATTCAGCCAAAGGTTAAGCTGCCGAGGACGGGGAGCGTCAAGTGAGGAATTTGATAGAAATATGTCAGCACCAGCTGCGGGATGCAGGTAAGTTGTCAAGTCTGACCATATTCGGGTTTTCCCTCTTGTAGTGACCGGTGTCATATTTTATTTTTATGTGTGAAATTGAAACCATAAGAAAAGTTATGTAACGCTGCTCATCAGGGCTACAGCGTGCGGGGCTCTGTCTCATCCGGTGAAGTGGGTCAGGGGGGATGACGCGTGGCGGGTTTGTTTTGGCGCTTGGGAAAGTGGCTCTGCTCCGGCCCAAAGACCCACAGACACGCAGCCAACTTCACTTCGGCCACGCTTGCCCTTGGAAGTTTTCATTTAGCGGTGATGATTTGGGTTTTGAGGTTAACCACAGTAAATGTTTGAATGCCGGCTATGATGAAGATGTTGATATTGACTGTGGTGACACTTAACCTGTTGTGTCCCAAAACGCATCAACATCTGTTTGTTTCGTGGCACACTTATTATTGCAGTTACCACAAAGATGCACCAAACATGCTTATTTCAAATACCCCAGAACAACAGTTTCACTGTGTGGTGCATATGGGTTTGTTAATGTAGCACCATGTACATTTTAATAAGAGGCGCTTGATTTTGATGCAGATGCACCAGTGCTGAAAATGCATTTATTCATACGCTGAAGTCTACAGCAGATGCAACACTGACTTAATAGGTATAGATGTCAAAAAGGTACTAGAACAAACCGTGTAACTTGTTTTAATGTTCACACAAAGAGGGGGTCATAAAAAAACATTATTATTGTTTTTCTTATAGCATATAACCGCTCCCCCATCACCACCATCACCACACACACACACATTCTATTCCCCTCCTTCAGTTGGGGTGTGATGGCTTTACTGGAGCCTCTTTAAGTACCTGAGAGTCAGCGAGAGGCTCCTCTCCTCCTGCAGGCTTTGGCAGTGCCTCTCCTTTTGAAAGCTCATTTCCCATGCCTTTCATGCCCGCAGTTAAAAAAAAAACCCTTTGATGTTTTCTCTCGCTCAACCCTGTGCATTGAAACCACTCTCGAGTATGTTAATGTTCTCTGATTGACTTATGAGTCTTTTAATTAACCCACTTGTATGCACACCGCAACATTGTCCTCTGTAAAGTAGCATCGGGGGGGAAACAGAGCCATGACAGAATGACATGCTGTCATGGGAAATTTCAAAGTCAGCGGCAGTTTGTGCTTAAATGATAGTTGGATTGATATCATCTGCAACTTGAAATCCCTGCCTTGGATGAAAAAGTAGTGTTTTATACACTGGTGGATCTGGTGATTAAGACTTCAGCTACACTATGCAATATTAATGACTTTGGAAGATATCAAAGGATGAACCTCAGAGATGCAATAGCCTGGAGTCAGCCTACATTAATAATGTGCTTAATTCCATCAGCGATGCAAGTGTTTCCTCCGTGCTTTCATGTTGAGCCTTGTGCCCAAATCAAAGCTTTTTAATTTTCCATACATTTCATTTTCTCAGGATATACGTTACTCTGATGTTAAGCTTGTTTTCGTCCTTTTCTAAGTTCTTCCTCTTTTTTTAAAGCACAGTATTCACAGATCTGTGCACAATAAAGCTAATATGACTGCAGTGTGATGTTAATCATGGGTAATGCAAACGTTGCCCAGCTGCCGTCTGTGGTATGTGTGAAATGTTATTGGTCATGTGATTACCACTAACAGTCAGTAGGTGGCAAAATGCTCTCAGCGATAAGAGGAGATCCATCACAGCTCTGTGGAACATTGTTGAGGGCAACTCGGTGCGGTTGGAGAGGACTGCTGAGTTTCAAAGACATTACTGTTGCATGTCTGTGTCATTCCAAGTCTTCTGAGGATGAAACTCTGGCCTCTGTAAAAGCAAATTTATCCTTATTACAGCGGTAGAATGTTCTTCAGTGCACTGTCAGAGAGTATAAGCTTTAAATGACTCCAATGTGTGAAGAGGAATAAGTTGTTGAATTCTCACTGGTGCGGCGTGTCGTGTAGAAGAGGACAACTCTGGGTTATACCGATACTCTAATTGGATGCCTAATCTTCCACAGGCAGGTCAGGTACCATCTCCAAAAGTTTAGTAAGCCTCACTGCAACTGACACTGCTCCTCATCTGGATAACACCATATGGTGAAACATGGTAGTGGTCACTAATGCTAGCTCCTTTGCTGCAGGCACGTGGGGACTGATCAGAACATAGAGTAGAGAAGAACAAATGCAGCCAGAACCTGCTCCAGAGTAACGTCCTCTAGACTTGAATTGCTTTGTGGTTTTGCTGTGCATGTGTCAATCAGCATGAAAAACTTTCAGAAATGCCAGTGATATTGTTTTTAAACAAAGTGTAAGGGTGTAATTTTAAGAAGGATGGTAGATTTGAGGTAAATAGGGAAAAAGGTCTGAAATAAAAGCAACAATACACCTTGCAGGCTTCTATGGTATCTCCTCTACAAAATCCATGTCATAATCATAATAACTAGTCTATCTATTAAAAATGAATGCATTTACTGCACTGTATTTCTCTGTCGTTAAGGTATTCTTAATCTGATAACCCAATTATTCTCAGAAATAATGCTGATGCTAACTGAGATGTGTGAGGGTGCGACAGCTCCATGCCCTGCAGAGAGCCTTTGCTTGAATACGATGGATAAGATGCCAGAAGCCAAACTTTACATCAGTAAAAACGCTATTACGCCTACATATTGGTTCTGTCCTGTGCTGGTAAACTTTCATTCCGAAAAGTGTCTAAAGATGATTTTTTTGTGAATCTATTTTATATATCTGAATATAAATTGTTAGTCTTAGGCAGTCAGTCCAACAATAGACCTTTCAATAGTTTTTTGCGCTTGAGTAGAAGGTAAATCTGACCTGACGTTGGGGAGATCGAGCCACAGCATCCTTCTTGTCGTCCTGGTAATGGCAATAGCTGACATATAGAGCACATAACAATGGCCAGTATGTACCGGAGTGGAGCCACATCTTTTTGATCCCTATTCAGATTTTTCCTTGAGCACAATAGCGATGTCATTCTATCACAAACAGAAAAGCTCTTTGAAGTGAATGAGTGGCAATGATGGAAATCCAGTTTTGGGCTGAGTTCGATTTCATTGTTTACGATGTTTGGCTGGAGCCTGAGGCTGTGTGATGACAGACCCTAGTCTATGGCGACAAGGTGAAGAATTGTTAGTTCTAGGAAGGGATCAGACCAATTAGCCATTTCCTTCGCACTTCTAACATACATGGTGTGTGAAAAAGTGAATTACCAAAAACTGAGAAGCTTGTTTAAATATAATTAATAATTCTATCCCTGCTTCTGCTTCTTATATGTAGGAAGGAGTCAGTGACCTCTTGTGGTTGGCAGAATTGCTGTGAACTGTGTAACTCTTAACAAGGAAAAAAACACCCAACTTGTTTTCAGCTCCAGGTGACAATGCTAATGTGCTAACATGTGGCACAAAGCACAAGGTGAAAGTCAAGTATTACAGAAATTAAATGTGATAATGATGACAGATCATTGATGGTTTGGTAATTGGAGGACTTGAAGCTTTAGGGTTGGTCTTCAAAACAAGATTGAGTAAAATAGATCCTTGAATAATGAAAACGCAGACAAACAAGCATATACACTGATAGTAAATTGATCACCTTTCTCAATCAAATTAAAGAACCAAACATTTAGGTCTTTACAGCTGCTGCAACTAATTCATAAGTATAATTTTATTAGCTGTTGCTGATTAACAAAGTCAGACTGGTGACCTGTCCAGGGTGAACCCTGCCTCTCACCCATAGACAGCTGGGATAGGCTCCAGCAGTCCCGCGACCCCTGTGGGGAAGAAGCGGTAGAAGATGAATGATTAACTAAGTAACACAGATTTTCATTTCCACATTTCATGTACAGTGTAGAGAAATCTGGAAGAAAGAAGTTGCTCTTTCTGTTACAGTTTTCTGACAAAGCACCTGCAGGAACGAACCCACATGCTCAGAACCAAAAAATGTAATGTTAGCACAAAGGCCACATACTGTAGATGGAAGATCCTTAATAACTGAAACACTACATACATGACAGACTAAAGATCTAAGGATCAAACTATGATTGGATTCTCAAAATGCAACCTCTGGCTAATTAACCAATGCCAATAAACACACTTGCTAAAACTAATAAATGTACATAAACGAGTAGAAAACTTACAGACTCCAAAGCTAATTCAAGTTAAAACTATGCGTTCACTTCCTGTTAGGGAAATAAAATACTGTAACAACAACATCATATCATTGTTTCCATTATATCTCTTATTATCAAAGGAAGCACGTGTCTGTATCATAAGTATAAAACATACAATATACAAAGTCTTTATAAACTATCAAATAAAAGATCTCTGAAGAGTTTCAAAAAATAATGCTGGAAAGTCTGCAAATTGTCTTTTTGTGAGACATATATATGTAATTCCTCAGTTTATACATTCATAATCCATAACACTTGTACTTCAGTAAGGTGATACAGAGATGAAACAAGATATACAGTAAAATCCATCCATGAACGATCAATGTTCTTCTTCATGGAAATTTTGCTCGTAATAAGGATATCACAAATACCAGCTGTGCATCCTGTTCATCACTTTATCTACTACAAGCGATACTGTAATTAAACACATATGGCGAGGGGAAAGCAGTAAATGAATAAGATGGACCATGTAATGCGGAGAGTCAGGGAGTGGAGGGGTGAGAAAAAGAGAAGACAAGATTATAGAGAAGCCTTTGATGCTGAGTCTGGCTATGGGAATCCTAGTGTGCCTTCAGGGGAAAGCTCCGCTCACACAACATCAATAATGAATGAAAGATATCTTGTTCAGTGGAAGACTAAACTTAACTTGCATACAGATTTGTTAGCGTGAACCTTATGTAAAAATTGCATCAGGGTGTTTGCTATGCTTCATTAGCCAGATAAGGAGCCGTCGCAGATGACAATGGTAGATAAATGAACACTTTGTACATCTTGCTAAATTCTGTTGTTTTGAGTTCTGTCCACTGATGGTGGCAGTTTGTTTTCTATGAGTATGCAACAGTGCTGATAGGTGAAGTGTAGGTAAGTGAATGTGAAACATATGAAACTTTTGGGGAACAAATCACGGACAAGTACGATTCAGAAAACAAACACCAGCTGCAGCTTGTGACCTGTCACCACTGACCTCTGCCATTTAAACAAGTGACTATGACAAGAGTGACACCTAAAGAAAGAGAGGGCCCTGCTCTGTAATACAGTGTTTATTTATTTATTTTTTGTTGGAGCTCCTTGAATTTGAAAATGATTTGTCAACCATATGCAGCAGAATGTGAATTGGCTGGTGAGCAGTGAACAAAACACAGTAGGAGATATACAGTAGAGAAAGAAAGTATAAGAAAGAGAGTATGTAATGTTGTTCCCTTTAATTTACTTCATACGTGACTGAACTGGTGCCCTCGCCAATAGTTAGCTTGGGCTGGACTGGTACATCTTTCCAGTAACAGCAAAACCCTGCAGGGATGAGGTGCAAACATTGCTTGAAGCCAAAACACTCTCTTCAAACACACAGAGTACAGATAGTTCTGTGCAGAACAGTGGAAAAACTTTAATGCAAACCTCAGCATGTGGACAGTTTTGTGCTGCGTGGAACTGGAGGCGTGTTTACAGTCACGTTTGGTTGTTGGGAGCTTTTAAAAAACTAAAAACCTTTAGAAGAAAAGAGGCTACAGCATCTACATCCCGTAATTACCACTTCTAGATGCAGAGTTCACAGTCACTGGTCTTGTTTTCAGTACCAGGCATTTTTCACCCCAAGTCATTATCCAGCAGTGACCGGGTATTTTCTATCCAAGTCCATGTACTGTATCTAGACGTCTAGAACAAAATTTACAGCAAAGTCATCACGGTGTCGAGCTTCAACGCTGGAGAAGTAGAAAACCACCAACAGAACATGCGTGTGGGATGCGTGTCCAAGCCACTGCTTTGTACAGTTTTAACACCACACAGTTTACCACAAGGTTTTATCAATTCCTTAACTTTTTAAGATGATATTACATCACATGCTCGGTTCGGTTACAAAACTGTCCATGAAATGACACTGTCTGCTGTAGCTGAGGCGATGATGAATCCAATGATGTTTGGCGTGGAACCACTGACTCCTTCATGTGCCTCACTTACCAGCTCTTATCTCTTTTAAGGAGAACAGGGAGAACAGGGATTTCTGTGCAGCAGAAGTTATTTGAAGGGCATATTACTCTGCTTTAAATACACTTCCAATTTGCAATGCAAATGACTCCCGTTCTCATCTGAATAATCCTCTTGGTTACCTAATACTCTGGCATCACCGTGCTCTGTAATGTGCCTGTCACGGGCTTGCTGCTGTGGTAAACCGCTCGTTCTCTTTGTCGGTCCCCGTTCACCCCGGTGCAGTCTGAGCTAATAGGTCAAACAGCATGTACACATGCGGTTTTACATCTCAGAGCTCAGCAGGACCAGGCTTTCTCCGCTCAGGGCAGGTCACATATGGTCACTCACGTATATAAATAATAGAATCACAGAAATTACATGTACATATATATTTACATATTTTCAGAGGTACCTCTTGTCCATTGAAATGTCATTTCCTCACACACCACCTCTTATTAAACAGCTTCTTTATACAGTAGCCTAATACAAATCACAACATCTGTAGTAGTTAATAATGGAATAAATAAATTAGGCAGAATATTATCACCATGTTAAGACTCTCTAATATTACTGCGTATGGTCACCTTGTTTGTGAAATTGATTCCTAAAACTTTGGACTCACTGAAAATTGATTTGGGTCTGACTGGTGAAGGCATATTTTCAGCTCATTTTGCATCACCTGCAGAGAACGTGCCTCTTCAACAAAGTATGTCTATTCCCACTCATTTGTATTCTCACCTTGACAAAAACAAATGCGTTAGATAATGACCATTCGACAAACAACACAGTGAGCGTAGAGTTTCTATAACTTACAGTATAGTGCAAGTGTAGTTGATCCAGTTCAGCAGTGAACTTTTTCCTGCTGTTGAGGGGCTGTCTCCACACGGAGGCTCTCCTTCCGCCATAGGAACGTTGTTGTCAAACTTTCTGACGTGTGGATCTATATTTGACATAATGGTTGAAAAGTGCACTGCAATAGTTCTAACCGTGGCAGAGACAACAATTCTCCTTTAACTTACTTTTTCAGTCTCGTGTTATCATCACTCCCTCTCCTGCCTTTGCAATCAATGACTGAACTTTGCAGTATTTTCAGTAGTGATGTTCCCGCAGACACATTCAGCTCTTACACTTAGTATGATGAAATAACATGTTGGTTTTATTACTTAGTTATGTTATTATTCTTTGTGCTGTGGTTTAAACCTGTCCCTACAGTATGTTGTATTCAAGGAAAGGTTATTTTGCTTGTTGGCATATGATGAAACTGATGATGAGTGACGTAAGCATCATGTAACTGTCTGGTACAAGGACTGATGAGTGTTTGCTCGTATTTCCCTTGGTCACTGATAAAATGCCTAAAATAAGAAACCATTGTCCGATGACTGTCCGCTTGTTTATCGTCTTCTATGAATGAGCAAAGAATTCTCTCACAGCTGTCCACAGAAAAATGGGGAGATCGGCTTTTGTAGTACAGAATATGTTCAACAATAAGATACAGACAGTAAATGTGGGGAGAAATCTTCAAGATGAATATCTTTAGCTGACCCCAAACCATCTCAACTGAGTTTAACTTGATATTGTAACTTGAGTTACAATATAATAGAGGTCACGTCATCAGATTCACGCTTCATAATCTCCTTTCTGGTGCAACAGTATCTGCGGTGAACATGTTGCATATAGGTTATTTTATTTTATTTTTCTTTTCCTTTTGGAACTTCTTCGCACTTTATGTCCATACATGTACATACTGTCAAACAATTTTACTCTTTTTCTTTTTGTAATTATTGTAATCCTTTTATTCTGTCTGTAATTATGCTGCTGCTGGGTCACCAGAATTTCCCCATTGCGGGATAAATAAAGTCCTATCTATCTATCTATCTATCTATCTCACCCAACTTGTTAGAGTAGATACTGTAGGAGCAGGAGGGGTAATTCCTGAACTATTGTAAAGTATAATGAAACCAGTGCTTTACAGGTTTTACTGTAAGAGACAACAGTTTACGCTCATTGATGCTGTTCCACATTAATTTACTTGTAGTTGCTTGAATTCAACAGCTACTGCAAATAACTATACACGCATATTACTACATCATTAGTTGGCACTTAACGTAATTGTCAGGAATCTGGTTTGTGTTTGTGGAAGTAGATTTAGTCTGTACAGTATGTAGAGATGTTTCAGTGTTTATTGTTGATGATTCACCTCTTACTGAACCTTCACAATTGATGGTTGCCAAAGTGGCTGTTGGCAAATTCCTTACCCCATGGTGCCAAATGTTTGTACCCCTCCACTGTGTCTGGCAAGGGGGGATATCCTGGCACCTCGCCTCCTAACCCCCCCCCCCCCACCCGCTCCTCAAAGACAACAATGCGGGGAGGAAGGAGGGGTGTGAAAATCCTCTTCAGATTCTCTAGCGTGTGGAGCCAGAGCCATTCAGTGTGTTCCTGAAAAATGTCCTCATTGAAGATCAGCACTGTTTCAACAAACCATCAGCCTAGTTCTTATCTGTCACTCACTTTTTTTTTTACAACCCATGTGCACGTCATTCCTTTTTTAGGGGGGGGAACTTAGCAGAAGGTTGCTGGTTCAAAGCCAGGACATGAAACTGTGCTCCACCCTGTCCTCCTTGAGTCTGTCCTTCCTGCTCGCCCTTTTCCCTCTCTCTTCCTGTTGAGACACAGAAGACCAGGTCATGGCCCAGTTGCCTAGTTAAAGCTGCACAGCTTCAGCATCCTCTGTGACTGCCGACTGTAGTCTGACAAAATGATTCATCCCCTTGACAAGGGGACAACATTACCAGTTTCGGGCGATGGCCCAGCGCCAATCTTAGGTTGGGAGATGTTGTTCAGGTCAGATTAATCTGATGAAGGATCTAGCACTGTACTTTCATTACTTCTTCTGAATTTAGAGCTATCACCACGGGCCATATCATCCCCTAGAGCAGAATCTGAGAACTTAAAAAAAAAAAAGATAAGAATTTTGAGCATATTGTAGTCAAGCAGTCTTGTGCTTCTGGGTCAGTAGTGGTGAACTGCTGAAGTCCTGGCAGGGAAAACATCTGCATTTACTCCAGTAACTCCAGTTACTGTGCAAACGGAACCATTTGTGCCCATAGAGTATTGATACAGGTAATTTGCACTCACTGCAAGGTTTTTTTTAAATATCCTGCTTCTTCAGAAATCTATTTACATCCGTCACTTCCTTTTCCTGCAACAACCTGGTGGAGTAGGGACTGTTCCTTTAACTTTGAACTTGTGAATTATGCTTCCAGTGATGTATCAATAAATTATTCAGTTGACTTAGCCATATTTCCAACACGAAGTCTAATGTGACAACAACAAACCTCGTCTGTTCATTTGCCAGTCTAGCTGTTTTCCTATGCTTCTAGCTTTTTGCAAAGCATGGCAGTTTTTTCCCAAGCAAAGTAACTATGACGATCATCTATACAGAAGTGTTTGTTAAATGACTGCCCCCAAGGCAGCAGGTTTGGGTAAAAATAATCACCCTTTGTTGTACTGTATGTATGACACCAATGTGGTGGTGGATAGTGCTTCTGAGTGTGATGTTGATCGCGTACTTAAAATGTGATTAAGGTAACTCGTGGTTTCACATAGAAATTAGGTCTTATTGCTGAAATGAATTTTAGCTTGACATTCAGTAGCAGAACAGAACAGGGAACTGGAATGTTGATTAGGCTCAGCCACTGTAAATACACATTTCTGGCCCTGGGGGAAACATTCTTGACATTCCTGATTATTTTTAGAGGGAAGAGAGACAAGAATTGTGTGAACGTGTGAAGCTCTCCGTTGTGTTGAGGATGATGAACATGGTGATAATGTGATGAAGCAAAGGTCATACTTGTCATACATGTTTGTGTAGCGTATGTTTTATCAAAGTAAATATTTTAAAATTAATCATTTCAATGTAGTATTTAATACACACACACACACACACACACACATGCACGCACATACAAAACTAAAAAAAAATAACAGAATACCAAGACAAGGTAATGTGCCCAGAGCTGACTCCAGAAAAGTTCAAGACAGAAGGAGCCTTCGTGGTGGGAGGAACAATTTACATCAGAGTGCGTTGAAATCAGGTGAATCACAGCTTTTGTAAGTTGTGTGGAATCGAGTTTTTAGGAGACGCTGTTGCAAAGTAATATGTTGTTGTTGTTACCACACAATCCTGACCACATTCACAGCTCTTTCACCTCTTCACCACTTCCATCACATTTCATCCATGTCACGTTAGGGCTGATGGAATCCATCACCTCTCCCGAGGCCTCTGACCTGGTCTAGACAGTCCAGTCACGTCTGCAGGACTTCAGAGCTGTCTTAAGCACTGCACAGATCATCTGGTCTCAGGTGCTTTGATCTCACAGACACAAGCAGCGGCTTCTCACAGGCCAAATCCAATACTAAAGCTTGTGGACTTCACAATGCCGAGTCAGTCTAGCAAATGATGCCGGGCTATGAGGAACCTTTCAAATGGTGGTTTAAGTTCCACCTCTTTAGTGAGACGGACTTCACCGAGGCCTCCAAAGAGAAGGAGAAAAAAAAAAGTAGCATAGCTCTGACAGGGCAGCCAACAGAATTCAAATGGCTGCTTGTATATTTGGCTCTGCAGAAATGTACTTGTGTGCACTAAAGGCAAAACGATGGGTTGTTTGCTCTAGAGAGGAGCTTTAGACAACTGATTAGTTTGTTTTTTTTATTAGTACCTGTGTTGGGTAGGTTTTGATCTGAGGACATGAAAGATTAGATGAAAAGTTGTGTGTATGTAAACACACAAAGTGAGACTGAAGAGCATTCAGTCTGTTTTACATTATTAGCCTTTGCTGTAATTTCCATAGTTGATACTGCACTGTGAGTAAATTCCATGACCACAATAAGTTGCTCTATGTGTGGGAGTGTTTTTATTTTACCACATTTGTAACAACGCTATAATGACATTATACTGTTAACACCGCCTGGATTTATAGTGTTTGATACTTCAGATCTAAAAGTAAATTACCATAGAATGCAATGCACTGTGAGATGAGCATCTCTGTGTGGGTTCTCTCTGAGTACCTTGGCTTCATCTCACAGTTTAAAGACATGCAGCGCGTTTTTTTGGGAAACTCTAATCCTGGTGTCTGTCTTAATGTGTATGGGCTCTGGAAATACAACCCAGTTTGGGAATGTGCTATTAAATTGTACATCAACTAAACGTCAAATGTCTCTAAAACAGTTTCTCAACAGCTCTGACAGTGTTTGCTTTCTGAGCGAGACGTTTTGCTTCGCTGTGGGTTTTGCTTCTTTCAAAACATGCACAGACGTGTTGGTGAGAAAGTGTTTTGGAGCTAATGTTCTAAGTGTAGAGTGCCTCTCGAAGATCGTGAAGTCACAGGCTCCTACTGCTTGACAACAGCAGTATGAGTGCGTATTGTATTGTATAGATTTGTGTGTACCATAACCGAGTCAGCTCTTTTGACCTCTTCGATTTCGCACGCAGTCAGACAAATTTAACGCAGTGCATCCATCATGCTACAGTAGGTCAGGAATGAACTTCTCCTCCTTCATGTCTCTCTCCTCACACGCAACACACACAAACAAACAAAAGTGCTGATTAATCATGTTGCAGTAGATGATATATGGTGACCTCTGGTTTGCCTTTGCTGTTGTCATTGTCCCACAATAAAAAGGATCGACATGAGAACACAGACCAATGATCTTTTTCACATCCTGCTCAAAGCCTGAGTCTGAATAATTGAATTTGTATCCACCAAACTTGCATTTGTCATAGCTGGTTTGTACTCTCAGGCTCTTTACCCAGCATGCTTTGCTCTGTACACTTTGATTCCCCACACATTCAGTATAGGTTTGATATCAGACTGGCAAGATGATGCTGTTCCATAATACACACAGCTTGGTTACAGTACTGTAGATAATGACAACTCAGTCAATCAGTGCAATGAGCTAAACTGGAACAAACATAAATAGGCAGTAAAGCAATAAAGCAACTGTATCTGTTTTTGATGATGAACTTGATGATGATGTCAATATCAATTTTATCAATTTTCAGGTTTAGTGGAGATTTGTTTCACGTATGCTTTATAAATTACATTTCTTAATAAAATTGAAATGTTCAGATCTTTTTCAGGTCAATGATGGTGGTATTCATCCCTGCTAGATTCCAGTTATCCTACCCTTTCACACCAGTGCAATGACATGAGACAGAGCAGGACTAAAACTTTACTGTCATTTGACACCACTAGTTCATAACTAAAGTGAGTTTTTACTAATGTTTTTTAGTGAAGAGTTTACCTTGATAAACTGATATAACTGAAACTGATGCCTTAATCAACCTTATAGTTATAAATAGAGGGTAACTGAACAAGCTGGAACTCGCACTCACTTTTAATTACAGAATAAACATATCATGTTTAAATTACCCGTTTATAATGATGAGCCGTGGAAAAAAAAACAAACATCTCACAACTAATAAAGCCACATCAAAATAATGATGTGGCTTATTAATTGTTGATAACTTATTAATTGTTCCTAATTAAATTTCATACTTAAAAGGGTTTATTATTTTTGCAAACAGCATGATAATAATAATAAACAACTACAGTATTAAACAGTATTAATTACTGGATATTCATAAAAAATGGTGCTAATTGAAAGGTACTGTATAGAAGTTACATTGTCAGTTAGTGTTAAGTGCCTCTAAAGGTCGACTTACTGTATTGTACCACTCCTTGTAACTCGGTATGAACTGCAGGTAATCGTCGCTTCTGCAATAATAAAACTTGAGTTCAGATGAAACTTTATGTAAAAAGAATTAGGTTCCATACTAAGTTCCTTTCTTTGCGGACTTCTTACTGTATAATTGTAAATACTTACCAACTTTTTTAAAATTGTGAAAATATGCTAAGGTCTTCAGAACGGAGACATTATCCTTTTAATGTTTAGTTAGTCAGATGGGATCTAGATGACCTACGTGCTAAATCCATGGAGAAGAAATCAACTAAATTATATCTGTCATTGTATCAGACTGGCAACTTCCAACATAGAAACCATTCATCCCTATGAAAGTTGCTCACTGGCACTGAAAAAAAAAATCATGCTTATGGATTTCAGAGTGTAACAATAATGTAGATGTTCCTGCGGCTTTAGCAATTCAAGAACATACTGTGATGTACGCTCGCTCTTAACCTCCTCCGGTCACGCTCAGAAGCTCTGAAAAATGCATTCACCACTTTGTAGCTGCACCTTTCCCAATGACTGGACTTGTGTAAATCAAACTAGCGTTATGAAATTGGAAATCAATTCACTCCGTCTTCCCTCTCTATGCTCTGCTGCACCCCATGCACTATGCCCTGCATTAGTCTTCTAAACACCACAATAAATAAATAAGAACGCAGCAAATGTTACCAGCTCTGCAGGGGTAGCTGCTCTTCTCTGATTGGTTAGAAGGACAAGCCTCACTTAAAAAAATGCAAAAATATCTCTATGGTGAGGCAGATTCTTTGCCTGTTGAATTCCCCGACAGCCACTTTTCACAGTAGGTTAATATTTGAACAATGTTACAAATAAACAAATCCCCGAAATACATGTTAGCTTTAAAATTACTTTCTTAATAAATAAAAAAGTGTGAAATGGTATTTATATTATTATTATTATAAATATATATATTATATTTATAAATAAACTGATTAAACTTTATTACATACTTTATAATATATGTTTTTCTAATTGCTGTAATTTTAAAGTGCACTCATTTTTATTGTGATTTTTAAATTATAAATTAATTTATCTCCATATTTTGAGATTCACAGATAGTGAAAATGAAGGGTGTTAAAAAAAAGAACTGTATATAATCTTAAGCGTATGTCTGCTGATGAACAGCCATCACGACCAGAATTTTAGTATACGCAGTGTAGATCTGTCACTGAGATTTGTTTCTTATGTAAATCAATGAGTTACCCAGTCAAGCTAATGTGAGTCTCTCAGCATGATCACATGATTTTTAATGACAGATTGTCACGTTCTTCCTCTGGTTCCATGCTGGTGCCGCTGATGCTACACTATGTCTGAATAAGCCATTTGTCTTGAATGATGATTTGTGTCCTATTTAAATGAGCATTAAGGCGTGACATCTCCTCAGAGGCCCGTGGTGGGAGATGGATGACACCCTGGAAGTGGCTGGAACATGGCTCCGCCTGCCTGGATTTGTCAATATGAAGGAACCTTTCACTCTAAATCAATAAAAGGAGGAGGAATCACTCTCACCAAGCAATTATTGCTTTCTAATTGATGAATTTCCCATGTTTTATTCTAAATGTCAGCCACAGATTTATTTTCATAGCGTTGGTCAATCTGTCATATAGTATGTAGACATACACATTTAGGAAATGTTATTGCAGAAGTGTCTGCAGGATTAGGTGAAGTACTGTTAATGGAGACTATTGTACATGTAAGGGAAACAGTTCAACTGAAAAATAATAGGAAGCAATGTTTAACATGTAAGGACAAATAAAAGACACATCCAGCCAGTGGCCTTCAACCTTTTTTTCATGTGAAACATTATTTTCAGGTACGGGTATAAACAACTAGAAACAAAGTGAAAAAACAAAACAATTAGTGGGAGTTGTGAGCATGTTTCCCCTCCTACAAGCCCGTCTCATCTGGGGTAATGGGAAACAATGACACCCGAAGTGTTGCTTATGTCCAATCTGACGGCCTGGTATCAAAAGATCGGTGGTTGGGCAAATCAGCTTTAAACGTTATGCAGACGTCATAGGATGCATTGTGTGTGTCTATAGTGAGAGTTGCGTGAGCGTGATGGTTCGGACCTCCAGTCTTTGGAGGCGCAAGCATGTTTGTTTTGTTTAGAGTGTGCTCCTTCCTTTATTACACCACTTCCCTTCTTGGTGCTATCTGGTCATTATTGTCAATGACTTACACCCAGTTTCCATATTGAGTATTTAAGGAGTTGGAAAACACACTGGGCTCTTCAAACTTGCATTTCTACTTTCCATCTACTGTAAGTTGTAATTGCATATGTGTTTTTGCTACATGTGTCTCACTGTTTTATGTTGGTGCAAATGCAATAATACAGAATAAATCATGAGATTTGTTTTTGGGAACAATCTACAACTTCCAGTTTTCTCTTCCACCAGACTTCCTGATCATGGAGTGCAACGTCCAGGTTTCTGACTACAGTCTACAAGATCATAATATCCTGCAAGGCCTGATCCATACATGCCCATCATGTACTTACAAGTAGGTGTGTATTTTAAACATAATTATGCTGTCATGTTTAGGCATGTTATCAGTTAGATAGACTCACATCAGCCGAGGGGTACGCTCACACCCTCGCCAGTTCATCATTTTATCAATAAGGCTTCTGGCCCAATATTTGTATTTGTATATATTTGTTTTTACAGATTCGAACCAGGCATGTTTTCAAGCTACTGTAAGTCCTGCCTCTTAGTGGAAAATACTGTACCAGGTGTCAACTACGGCCATAAACAGGATGAGAAGTTACTGTAAGATGGATATTGTCCAATGTTGAGGTGGAGACACAAATAGCACAGGAAGATATTGTATAATCATGGTCATTATGACATGTAATTGGTTTAATTAGATACTCATATAGTTTTATTCATATATTTTTGTCTTTAATACAAACATTAAATGTACTTGCTGTAGATTTGATTGCGTTTTTTTCTATAACAAATGTAAAAGTAGTTGAGGAGAACATCATGTAGTATTTTAATGGTCCGCTTTGGTTGTTTTTATCATTTATAGCCCCCATCTCCTGATCTTTCCGCTACCTGTCATTCCTCCCATGTCTCCACGCCCACTCACAGATGCGGCTGAACTGCCTTGTTGTTCCGTCTAAACCCGCCCACGTTACTCCGCTAATGCGTCGACTCGGTGACACCTTAAATCTGACACTAATGACTAACGCCGTCATCAGTAGCCCAGTTAATGACTTTAGTCATCTGTGCCATAAATTAGGACATGCAGTCATTCCCCAAATGTGCTGTACATTATAAATATTTGCTGTGAGGATTATTAGATGTTCTCAGAGCTAGCATTCCAATTTCGTAAAAAGGCAATGAATTGGTAAAGGCTTGATTACTCTGAAAATAGAATAACTGTGGAAAATGTTCCCAGTATTATGGCTCCCATGGCGTACCCTCCCGTCATGAAATGAAAGGTTATTTATTATGTGTCAATACTTCCACAGTCCATTTGTCTAGCTGTGCTTGAAAGAAGAATCTCATTACTGAATATGACTCCCAATTATTTTCTCTTTGTGAGCCTCTCAGGTCACTGTTGACAAGTGTCTTTTCCCTTAATGAATCTTCACCTCAGCAGTGTGTTTGCCCAAGGGGTAAAACACAGTGGAATACTGACTTTTATTCACAGTTGTATGTGACGTGTGTGCAAAGTAATACTTGACTTCTAAGCATTTGTGTCTAAATACAACCTGTAAACTTCAGTAGAAATAATAATAACAAAATAATCTGTAAAAACATTTTCAATTAATCCTATAAACAGACCTATAAACAGATTGACTGGTTGCATCTGTTCAGGTACTAAGATCTTGAATTGATATTTACTGTACAGATGCTATAATAAGAACCTACAGTATAGTTATTGTACTGTACTTATGTATGAATCTGAGGTACCTTTTTTTGACAGGAATATGTCCATGCTACAGTACAGTTACCTGCAGTTAAGGGCTGATAAATTATTATTTGGGTGGCTGTGGTGGGGAGAACAGCGGTCGACCAAGTGTGGTTTCTGGCTGAACCCTAAGTTGGCCTGGTGAGACAGGGCAGCTGCGTGTCTGAGTAAAAATCAATGTCATATTGTTGTTTATACTAATAATGCTGCAATGCATTATGTACAATACGTGTGGACCATTTACTGTACTGTACAGATTAACAACCTGTTTATACATGAAGTGGTTAAATTCATTCATGCTTGAAAAAAACTGACCAAAATCTGGTCTATTGATGAAGTAACTGAATTTGTTCTCTCCTTTTTTTTTTTCTCTCCAGATTTCTGTAAAACCAATGTAGTAACACAAGAAACAAGCCCATAGAAACTATGGGTCTTAGTGGAGTATTGAACTTTTACTCTATTTAACCACTGGTCCAAGTAAGATTTTCTAAGGTTTGTTGATACAAAAATAAATTCACAGACTGACGTTATTGCAGTTAAGATGAATCTTTTAGGCTAACGGAACACTGTTGGGTGAATCCTGGGTGTGACCTGATGATGGAAATGAATATTTCTAGTTGTTTGTTCTCCATCATCTCCTGAGGAAAACGTCTCTTTATCTGCAAAATGCTTACATTGTCTTTGGCTGGTTGACATATTCGCCCTTGGGAATATGTCATCCAACGCTAATTAGCAAAAGATACAGTGAAATGTGTGTTCCACCCTGTATTTTGGTAGGTACTCACACCAGCGATTTCAGTATGGCTCTTTAAATCCTTCAGTGACCGATCCGTAGTCGTGTACCCTGAGAAGCTGTCTCAATCAGCTGTGATGGTGAAGTGATGTTGAGCGGTTGACAGCACACTGTTCACCTGAGCTTCCATTTGTCAGCAGCATCTTAATATTTCAAAGGATTCCTCAAATCAGCCTTCCCTAGCAGTTTCTGTGGGTTTTTTTTTTTTTTTTTTTGCTACAGGCAGCTTCAGCATGGGCTCAAGCATGGGCTCACTTAGCTTTAATTAGAGAAAGAGGGCCCTTATCACAGAGGCAGTCACAGCAGCAGTATTAGACACCAGGATCCTGCACTGAATGTCTTATCAGAACCTGGGCTATGGGAGCATTTGACTAGAGGTGTCAAACAGAATGTGGCGTTGTGTATACCAGCGCTGGATGATGTTTGGATGGGAGGCTTTTCAGTTAGTGGCAGTAGCGGTGGCATGTTTTCAATTGCACTGTTGCATTATTTATAATGATCCGCATGGCGTCTTGCCAAGTGGACATTTTTTGGTGTTTTACAGTAAAGTAGTCTCAGGAATTGTGCTTCTTTTCCAAAATGGAGCCTGTGTTACAATTTCACAAAGAGGAAGAGTGGCTGATGTGCAGAAACGAAACTGAACTGCATGTCTTCTGAGTCCGCCATTAGATCGAGACAACAGCTATTACGTATTTATTCATTTTAATTTATAATCACATAAGATGTGCACCTATCACTGTCTGGTATTTTATGGGAAAGATTACAGGCAAAGAAGGGTTGACTCAATTATTTAGGCTAAAATGAAAAGTACAAAGAAGCCATATCGCTGCCTGCAGCAAGCTTGAGAAATTAGGTCAGTTTCATAATATTCTAGTGGGATCTAAGCTCTGCAGTTGCTGCATTGAAGGCGTACTTGGAAACAGAGATGACATGCATGGTCCAGGCTGATGAAAATCTGCAGTTCAGCTAAAAAAAAAGATCATTTGAATTGACGAGATGCGTGGACAATGTACAGACATTTCACATGGCTTCTGTAGGCAAATGTAGAAGCCCTGAAAACAAGTGTATTTGTCTCAAAGAGTCACAGACACAGCAACTGGTGGATCAACGTGACCTCACACAACAGGCAACAAACAAAGAGTCACTGTAATGTATCAAGAAATATGATAATTCATAAATGGAACAATAACGAGCTGTCTTGAAATATTACCCTAAGACATACGCGGTACCAAATTACAAGAATATATGCCCACACATTTCCAAATCTTACTACAAGTGTAGTATAAGAAAACACGTCTACCATTGCACATGCACAGCTATTTTGTCAAACCATAATCATACACTTGTCATGCATGGCTCAGGTTCTGCATATTTTTGCATGCAGCATTGGACAGTGGTTTCGTACTGTTGTGTTGTGTCAGCAGTATTTGTGGGTGTAGCATGAGAGCGCGAGACAAACTTCCCTCATGGAAATAAACAGAATTCACAAGAGTATAAAATTATACAAATATAATAATTTGGAAGCACAAAAACTGAAAATACATATGAGTACTACTTCCATGAGAAGGTTCACCTAAATGTACAAAGAATGGTCTGTTGCGTAGTTGTTTATCTGGTTCAGATTGTTGATTGTGGTGACGCAGGTAATTCTCAAGGACACAGCAGAATATGAGAAACTTTCCCAACACAACTTTCGTTGTATTGATCTAATTTTGGTGTCTTGTTATATTCAGTTGTCATCAACTCAAGTTAAGATGAGATTTTCCGGGTTAGATTAGATTTTGCTCTTCTTCATTTTTTTCCATTTGTAATATTATGTTGTGGTAGGTGTTTTTTCTGGTGGCTGTTCTGAGGCAAAACCATTTTTATGCTGAACCTTGAACTACGGTGAATTCTTATTCATTCATTTCCTACTTCTTCTTCCACGTAATTCAATCAAGATGCTCAGTATAAAAATCACAAATAGATAATAATATTAGCAGGCTTAATATTCATTGCATGATGCATGTACATATGTGACATACTATATGTGCTTAACTACTGACTCACATCTCATTTCCTGAGAAACGATTGAGGCTCCTGACATGATTTATGGACATTTTTTTTTTAATTCTGAAATGGTTTCTAATTATTTTACTACAAAGAACATTTGACTTTGTCTTAGCTTTCACATGTACTGTGATATATATCTGTATTATACATCTATTATATAATCGATAGATACTAGATTGTTACAGAGTGAGTACCGTTTACCTGATATGGACAATCAAGCAATTACACAGGCCATTGTTTTGTCATTAATAACAATTATAAAATGAATATTTGTTCAGCTGATATTAACAGGAGTTTGATATTTTACACAGCAAATAAATAAGCTACTGTACAGACAAGGAGGTAAAAGGTCCTGCTGCGAATGACATTTTACTGTTGGTTAAACACATAGCACTTGGGAGGCCCAACCAAGTAAAAACTGTGTGGGAAACTTTGGAGCTCCAGGCAGGATAAGGATTTGCCCCCCACCCCCAACATAACAATAAAGAGAATTTATAGACAGCGAGATATCGATACAGTGGGAAATATATTCAAATACTAATTTCTGGTCAACTGCTTTGTTACTCAACATTAAAAACATTCTTAGCATGTTCTTATCACACAATACCTTGCATGTTAGATGAGATTAGATTACATTCAACTTTATTGTCATTACACAGTACAAGTACAAGGCAACGAAATGCAATTGGAGTCGAACCAGAGTGCAATAACAGCAAGTGCATGAGTTGTGCAAATCAACATAAGTTATGAAAATGTTCCAGTAATGCAGTGGTATAGTGTGCAAATGAGCATAAGTATATAAACAGTCCAGTAGTGCAAATGAGCACAGGTATGTAAGCAGTCTGGTAGTGCAATGTTGAAGTGATATGAGGGACTGTAGGATCGGCGACTGGTAGAGTTCAATAAAGAGACAGCTCTGGGAAAGAAGCTGTTCTTAAGTCTGTTGGTCCTAGTCTGGAAGCACCTGAAACGCCTGCCGGAGGGCAGACGAGAAAACAGTCTATGAGCGGAATGGGAGGAGTCCTTAAGAATGCTGCGAGCTCGGCGCAGGCAGCGTTTCTTCTGGATGTCCTCAATGGCTGGGAGGGTGGTCCCTATGATGCGGTGGGCGGTTTTCACCACCCGCTGCAGTGCCTTGCGTTCTGCAACAGAGCAGCACCCATGCCAGACTGTAGCACAGTTAGTCAGGATGCTTTCTACAGCGATAGACGTTCACCAGGGTGTTGGTGGACAGCAGGTTCTTCTTGAGTGTCCTCAGGAAAAAGAGGCGCTGGTGAGCCTTCTTGACCAGACTGGAGGTGTTAGTGGTCCAGGACATCCGAGATGTGGATCCCCAGGAACTTGAAACTTGAGACGCGCTCAACAGCCATCCCATTGATGTGGGTGATGTTGTGTGTGCCTCTTGACTCCTTCCTGAAGACCATAATGAGCTCCTTTGTCTTGGAGGTGTTGAGATGAAGATTGTTGTTATTGCACCATGTGGCTAGGTGCTGGATCTCTTCCCTGTAGGCAGTCTCATTGTTGTTGGTGATGAGGCCAATCACCGTAGTGTCATCTGCAATCTTGACAATGGAGTATGATCCATTCACAGGCCTACAGTCGGAGGTGAAGAGGGAGTAGAGGAAGGGGCTCAGCACGCAGCCCTGTGGTACACCGGTGTATATAATATCAAAATCATCAAAAGTCAATATACTATCAAATATGAATAAAGTGTGTTATTGGATTCCTCTGCATTAAGCTCTGTCTGGACTAAACAATAACAATTACATGGTGCCGTCAGTTTCTGATGTTAGTGAAAAGTCACCTGGGATTGGACGAGGTATTAAGATGACATCGTGCTACTTATAAATTCCTTATAAATTCACCAGCTCTTCTGGACTGTTGCTGAAAGGGAGCAGCTTCCCCGGTGACACCCCAGGTGGCTGGAATGGAGAAGATTGTTTGACTTTATTATAATAATTTGTCCATACAGTAGATAATTGTTGTTGTGTTATGAATTACTGCTTGTAAACACATGATGGTCATGAGCAATCTCCATTTTTAGCATATTTCTGGTTTATTAGAGAGCGAGACGGGCAGTACTGGTCTCAGGTAGACTTCCAGAGTCCTTGTCGTTGCTGTACACTAGCACCGGCAGCTAAAGCTCTTCTTGCTCTAGTCCCATTCTGTCCTGATACAGCCCAAGCCTCCACAGTCACATCTGCTCCTTCACCGTCTTAACAATGCTCTGGCAAGATTTGCTTCTGACCCTGCACCTGCGTCTGCAATGACCTCTAGACCAAACTCTGCAATACCCCTATGATAATTCCTGTTCCACAATGGTTGGGTAACGCAGCTCCAACCCTGTTCCACACTCCCAGTCCCTGTGAGTATGAAAGATCCAGTGACAAGTACAAGCCAGTGACAAGTTTTTATATACAGTACTTAAAGGTCTAGGTTTGCGTGCGTGTCTGTCCAGGGAAAAACTGGAAATGACATTAACCGAATGTGACAAAGGTGAGTGGAAAAACAAACATCAACTAAAACAACAACTGTCGCAATCGCTATCCCTTCACCTAAATACTTTGTGTGTGTGTATACACCCCCCCCCACACACACACACAGCCAATAAGAATTCAAGTGCGTTTATGCTGCATTTAGCTTCCTAGTATACTGGAGCAACAATCATTTGGGACAACAAATCATTTGTTACAAAAAGAGGTTTTATCTTTACTATATTTTTAGTTTCAGGCATCCTAGAATGGAAAAGGCTGTGATTTTAGTGTCCTTTACAACAGGATCTCATGACTTACTGAAGCAGACAGTTTGTTTTAGTAGAGGAAGTTCACATCTTTGTTTCTTGTTTGCCTTTTCCATCCTGAGCTCACAAATCAGTCATGTGCTCCCAAAAGCTCTTTAAAAACATCAGCACTACACATAATCACCTGCCTCCATCCTGCAGGACAATGCCTGACATTGTTTGAATGTTACTGTAGGAATCTGTTAGTACTGTATACACAGAAAGAAAGAAAGTAACAGTAAATCAGTAACAGATTTACAATTTACTTTATTTACAATAGAGCAAGCTGTCCTTATTTCTAAAATAGCAAACTTACTGTAAGTTACACTGGACACCTAAAGCAAGTACATCAATGTTCCAGTATGCTAATTCACTGTGCTATTTTCAGCATTTTTCCCCTTAGAATAATTTAGATCTGTATTGACTTCTCCCTGAGTCATAACACAGTCAGATCCACAATACGTTAAATGGTGCTTATTGATTTGAAATTCAAATTGTTTGTCAGTTACATAAATATAACCACAACCTTAAAAAGCTCAGATAATTCTTTATTGAGCCCACAGTGGAGAAATTAAATTGCTACAAACTATTAGTAAGAACCCACCACACCAAGGGCGGTGTGGTGGGTTCGATTCCCGGAGGTGACCGGGGGCCTTTCTGTGTGGAGTCTGCATGTTCTCCTCGTGTCTGCGTGGGTTTTCTCCAGGGTCTCTGGCTTCCTCCCAGTCCAAAGACACGTGTGCGTGACTATGTGTGCGTCTATATGTGTGGCCCTGCAACGGACTGGCGATAGATCCAGGGTGAACCCCGCCTCTCGCCCATAGGGATAGGCTCAGGTCCGCCCGCGCCCCCTGCGGAGAAGAAGCGCTAGAAGATGAATGAATGATTAGTAAGGTGCAAAAGAATTAAAGCGTTTAAATTATCCATTATACAAATTTACAATTTTTACAAATACAAGATACTGTACACACATTTCCAAATAAACTATACAAGGTAATCTGCACTGTGATTGACTGTACAGTCTAACAGCAGTGGGAATAAAGGATCTGTGGTACAGCTTCTTCCTACACTGTGGGTGGATCAGTCTTCCACTGAAGGAGTTGCACAGAGCCTCCACTGTTTGATGCAGTGGGTGAGAAGTATATTCCATGATGGATGTCAGCTTGGCCAACATTCTCCTCTCACCAACCTTCTCCACAGAGTCCAGGGGACAGAACTGACCAGCTTATTGAGTCTCTTTCTGTCCTGGTCTGTGCTGCCTGCTGGGGTGCAGACCACAGCGTAGTCGATAGCAGAGGCTACCACAGAGACATAAAATGTCCTTCACAGAGGCCTGCTCACTCCAAAGGACCTCAGTCTCCTCAGAAGGTGAAGGTGACTTTGGTCCTTCTTGTACAGAGCATCACTGTTATGAGTCCAGTCCAGTTTACCGTTTAGGTGAACACCCAGGTACTTAAAACTGTCCACTATCTCAATGCCTGAGCCCTGGACGCTCACCGGATGCTCATCTCCTTTGTCTTACTGATGTTTAAACACAGGTGGTTGCTCTCACACCAGCCCACAAAGTCCTTGATGACTGACCTAACACAAATGGAAAGTAATAAATGTAATAAAACTGCAAGACCAAAGCAATGAAAAGGAGTGACATGAATAATGATCTCTAGTAATTGTTTTTGTTCTTCAGTTCAGCCAGAACACTGTTTAGCAGGTGGGAGAGATTATCAAACACAACACAAAAGAAGTCTTTAACTAAAAGTCCTCTCCAGACTTTTCCTGGGCAAACGTGGTTTTCGTACATTAGTTCTGTATGTGTCACATACAGTGTACAGTATATACAACCACAGCAGAACCGATAGTGGCCGTGCTTGTGCTTGTGTTTACTCATCTCTACACGCTGAATTCTCTCTCTACAAACTCAATGCCCTTTCATGTTAGTTCATGGCTTTTTGAAATGTACAACTTTTCTGTTGTGGTGCTGCCCTACACTACAGTCTACAGGATTTTAGAATATTGAAACATGGCATAAAAAATCTTAATGGTCCTGACCCAGCTGTCTCAGGTGTGATTTAAAGCATTGGGCTGATACATCACAAACCACCAGAAAACAGCTTCAAAACACCAAAACAGTTTATGGTGGCCTGGAACAGGTAAAGCTGAGCACTACTTCCTTGCCAAGAGATTGCATTGTGTTAATAAATAAATTCAAAAGGTAATAAATTGATAAAATCTTGTATAGTTCCTGGTAAGACAACAAACAAATATTTAGCAAAGAAATCAAAGTTGGACATGTATCATTTATCAATTCAATAACTAACATAATATTCCCTAAACTTCTCTGCTCAGGAACAAGCCACACAAAACAACCTACAAAGTAATGATTAAAATTCTGAATTACATGTTCTTCATTGGCCAAGACCCGACCCCAAAAGACTGAACTGAAGACAGAAAAAGCTACAAACCAGCAACTGCAACAGCTGCAGTGAACTCCATGCAAAGCATCTCAAGGACAGACACCAATTTCAAGAAGAGTATGTATTGTGTATCAAAATGTGATATTTCAAAAGTATAAAATCACATAGTAAATAGGTACAGTAACAAAGTTGAGTAACATGAAGATACTGTAAAATGACAATTCAGTTGTTTAGTCACATGGACAGATATACAGTATGAATGAAAATGTATAAATTTGTTATACTTGATTTTTTTTCTCATTTGCGCTTCCATTTTGGCACTAAATGTCTAAAAAAAAGTCTAGTTTAATTTCACTACATGGATTTATAATCAGAAGATTCAAGATTCAAGATATTCAATAACATAAATAGTTTCATTGATTTAGTAGATTTGTTTAGTTCGTTGTTTAGTAATTAAACATCATTACATCAGAGTAGCACATTGATAAATTTACCACATCTTTCCACCTGACACAGTTCCCTTTTTACATCAGGTCGATTTCTTGTCTCCTAAGAATTGGAGCATGGGATGGAAACAGAGCTTTGTTTAGTTAACGTTTCCTTTTCTCGCATCCCAGCCCGCAGCTTCCTGTAACAAGTGGTGGAAACAGTGGGTGTATACTTCTACAACAGAGTTTTGGTAGATGATGCAAACGTACCCATGGCATCATTTCCTCTCCCCTCTGTCCTGATACGGCAGCTGAATGACAATAAAAATTTCTGGAAAAAAATGATGTCTGAATAATAGCAGAGAAAAATGAAACGCCTCCCCAGGCGACTAGATTCTAGATGTCCCCCAAATACAGCCAGAAAGGTTGTAGAGAGCGGTTAGGTACAGCACTACATGCGTCTGCCCCCCAGGGTTAGACTTTGCATGGAGATAATGTTCTGATCAAAGCAGTTTTCATTCATTCATGTGGCAGCTGGAGAGAATAACACAGATCTGAGCTGAGGAGGGATATTTGTGAGGACTAGTTGAGTGTGTGTGAGGACGGTGAGCGGTTTTAAATGATTCAGTGACATCTCACTGCATGAGAGATCATGAGCTGAAAACTCTCAGCTTTCATAAATAACTGCTTTATGACAGAGGTAAAAATCTCTTACTCACCGATTTTCCTATGGGTGGGTGGTAGTGTTTACCCACTACATCAATATTTAAAGCTAGACTTTTCAAAGAACTGTGACATTTAGTCTCTTGCTGTGGCAAAGACAGTTACACTATGCTGCTTGGTGTTAGCCAACCCTTAAAACAGATGTTGTTGCATCACTGACTGGACTGACTTTTTGAAAACTCACTTTCCTACCTTTTCGCACGTCAGTGCTAAATTGACACATTCATGAGATGTTCCTGTTGTGGATAAATTCTACTCTCTCAGGCAGGCTGCTGCACATCCTAACCTTTTCTATATTTGGACGTTTGTTGTCATAATCATTGTACTTCTTCCACTGTATTTGACGATATATTATGTAGGATGTTAAAAGTACAATATGCTGTTGTTGCATATTTGGCATTGGAGTGATATTTATAAAAGTTGCCATGAATACATACAGTACTGTAGTTAGTTAAGAATTAGGTTAGCACCAGACATGGAGGTTAACCCTTAAGTTCCTGGTATTTAAAAGTTAGGATTAACCTCTACAGAAACCCCTGCCAGTTGTTGCTGATCTATTTCCATCATCGTTCTATGTAGATTCTAGTTTTCTGTTCATTTGTACAATCTGTACACAGTCGTCCTATGGAATCCCTGTGCAGCTGCAGAGGAACTGATAAGCTGATATAGAGCTACATTTGAAACTACTGCTTCACCACATTCGCCACTCTCCCCTCTCAACACTGCCCTAATAAATCAGTCATCCCACTGATACGCATCTCCTCGCAGACCTCAGAAGGGAGGGGAGAAGCGTCGTAGTGAGTCAGGTAGATGCAGCGGAGCCTGTAGGGCTCACAGGAATCCGAGTGCCGCGTGTCAGAATGAAATTTTAATGATGGCGGGTGGTTGGGCATGAGTGCTGAAACGTCTGTATTAGGAGCTGCAGCGCTTGGCAGGCAGGGAATCCTTGGAGAGACAGATGAAGAGCTCATCCAGTGGAGGAGAGCTTTGATCAGCTCCTCGTATTTCCATATCATAATACGCCAACTGCTCTTCCTTACTAATTGCAGGACAACAAGTTTATGAGTCACCAGGCTACCTACTTCTTGGACCACATTGAGAATGACTTTCGAATGTTTACTGTGCTTGTGCAACTTGAGCTTCTTGTCTCAATAGCCGCACTCAGTGCTGGAATTTGTTTTTTTATTTTACCCTGTTTCTATGCATATGTCTCTAAAAATATATAATATAATATGATATAATGTTATTAATTTGTGTAACTGCTATACTGAAATTATCCCTACTTTGTGAGACTGAACCTTCTAGGAGCTCTTTGGGTAGGACCTGCAACATGCTTTTGAAACCCAGTAGGCTACTTTACTATGATCACATCATAGTCTTTTACTCTAAGGACCATTCCTGGAATTTTAGTTCCTGTGAAAGAAAAGTACAAGGATTATTTTCAGAGGAAATGGGACTGCAGCGCTTTCCAAAGGAATGGATTTACTAACAGTCAACCTCTGTAGCTTCAGTAGTTTCAAACAAAGCTAATTCTTCTTCAAAAAAGTGTTACTGATGGAAACGTCACATGCATAATGAGCATGCACACAGTGAACAGTGAAGTCGGCAGAGTCCATGAGTTGAGACAAATAACAAGCTGTAATGAAGGGGATGAGGGGTTTTCAATTGTCAAAATTAGTTTTATTCCTGTTATCATGTTACAGTAAGTGTCCCCAGCTTTGTTTGGAATGATATTTAGGTGTATTTTTTAGCTATTCTATCTATATGATAAAGTTGAATGTCATTTTATTTGTAGATACAGAATTGACTAGAATCAATAATGTAATGTGTGTGAAATACAGATGTGTGCAGCAGCAATAATCCTGCTTGATCATTGTCTGGGTGAAGAACTGTTAATGTAGACTTCTGCTACATTAATAGTGTCTACAGTATAAAATACTGGTTCAGCTGCATGCAAGTATGCTCTTGCTAGTACACTGTGTTTGTCTGTTCCATCACAAAAACTGAGTATATGTTTGATGAGAGGAGCTCTTTTCTCTCCGCTGTGTTATATGTTAATCTGCTTTCCACTGCCTGGTTGTTGTTGTTTTTTTGTTTTTTTTCTGTTTTGTTTGTTGCTCTGGTGCTGAGCTGATCCACTATTCCTCAGGGCTCTGGCATGTATTGTGTGCTTCTGGCATAAAAAAAAAACAACAACACCCCAAAACAAAAAAAACCAACAACACATAAATGAGCGTTGGGGAGACAAATAGAGAGAAAGCCGTGACAGCTGTACGACCCCATCTTTTTCGCAGGAGCTGCAGTTAAGTGGAGATATTTTCCCTCCCTCTCTGTTCATGGCTACTAGTCCTGTGTGCACTGTGTTAATCAGCACCACTTAATGTCTTTTTGTATACTAATAAAAATAAATGTCTGTTTCTAATTTGTCCATTTGTCTTTCCAACCACCTGCCTAAGAACAAACACAACCCAGCCCGCTTAAACAAGTTCTCAGTGCATCTCTAATCCATTACACTGTGGCATTTGGGCCAATATCATCGCCAAATGAAGTGTATTTTGTCTAGTCAGTTTTGAGTCACTCACTCCCAGAATGGGAGGATTAACTGAGGCTTTGCTGCCTGCTTTGAAATCCTAAATGAAGCCTGAAAGTGGATATCCGCTTGAAAAAGATATGGACTTATCCTAAAATCACAAAAACATTTCAGAGAGTTGTTCTGACAAGGAAACAAAGACCGTAGAAAAATGATGTACATTAGGGATTATTTAGTGGCATATACTGTAAATGGTTAGTACAAGTAGATAATGACATTGGAGTGTTACTCTGACTTTGACATAATCGGCAATGAACATTAGCAACAAAGGCATCGCTGCAGTTTTTATTGCAAGAGCAGTTCGTTCTGCATTCTGAGACCTTCAAGTTCAACATTGAAGCTCATTCTGTGTCCTTCTGCTCTCTTTCAGTCTTTGTATTCGTTCCTTTCAAGTTGATCTTGACTTGTAAGTTGGAGGCCCATCGAGAACTAACTAACTACGTTAGTAACAGCTCCAACAGCAGCTCCTGTGACTATTTTTTACTCTATCCAAACTAATCTAACCTTGATTATCAGTTTGACTTAGTTTTTCGCTTTATTGTTGCCTTTTATTGTATGAATTTACAAGACGGTTTTCATGCACACACTGCAACCCTTAACTTCTCTAGATATCACCCTAATGAGATGCACTCTACAGTATGTAACACTGCAAATTCCTTGCCTGGATATGAATAGATATTAAAATGGAGTATAAGGTGATAATGCTGCCACAGGCAATTTTTTGTTGTGTAGTGAATGTGTAAAAGAACAACTTTAAGCAATGTCTGGACAGGAAAACAAAGTTCCTAAAATGGTGGGAGTATGAAGTGAGTAGGAATCCTTCATTACATGCCAGAGATCATGATGAGGGAAAATTATGTTTCATATTTTTAAGGACAATGTAAAGAAATCAAGGTCTAGCCTTGGGTTATGACTGGGTCTTCGAAGCTGGTCTTCAATATTTTAAAACAGACCTAGTCAGGAACCAGAAGAGCTTTAGGTTAAAGAATCATAAGGGCTTGTTGTCGTTGTGAGTTAGGTTAATACACAATTTACTATTAATTGACAGAGGGTTAATTTTTTTTTCTTGTTTTTGTTCAGTGCATTAACAAAATATTTGGAGATTTTGTGCTTGATCAATTGTAATTAAAGACAAAGAATCTGTCGTTGTTTTTGTCTCACCCATATCAGCGACTTTTTAGCTGGTTCAGCATTTTGAATCTGGAAGACTGGTTGAGGAAAAAGTTCACTGTGACTGGCTTTTCAGGATGGGAACTGAAGTTATTATCAGGCATATTCTTATAAAAATAAGCCATTTATGAATCCTCTTTTGTGAATGAACCTGCAGATGAAACTCTAAGGTTTCCAGAAACATTGCATCCATTTGACATTCATTAGCAGCTCATCTACATGCCCGCCACCATCAACCCAAACACGCACTCAACATTTTTAAATTATCTTCTGACCTTCAAATACCAGGTTTGTGTGGATTGTGTGTGAATGACTGTGTGTGCATCCTCTGTGTGTGTGTGTATACATACAATGGGGAAAAAAAGTATTTAGTCAGCCACCGATCGTGCAAGTTCTCCCGCTTAAAATGATGACAGAGGTCTGTAATTTTCATCATAGGTAGACTTCAACTATGAGAAACAGAATGTGGAAAAAAAATCCAGGAAATCCCATTGTAGGATTTTTAAAGAATTTATTTATAAATTCCAGTGTAAATAAGTATTTGGTCAATAACAACTGTTCAACTCAATACTTTGTAATATAACCTTTGTTGACAATGACAGAGGTCAAGCGTTTCCTGTAGGTCTTCACCAGGTTTGCACACACTGTAGCTGGTATTTTGGCCCATTCTTCCATGCAGATCTCCTCTAGAGCAGTGATGTTTTGGGGCTGTCGCTGGGCAACACAGGCTTTCAACTCCCTCCACAGATTTTCTATAGGGTTGAGGTCTGGAGACTGGCTAGGCCACTCCAGGACCTTGAAATGTTTCTTACGGAGCCACTCCTTCGTTGCCTGGGCGGTGTGCTTGGGATCATTGTCATGCTGGAAGACCCAGCCACGTCTCATCTTCAATGCTCTTGCTGATGGAAGAAGGTTTTTGCTCAAAATGTCACGATACATGGCCCCATTCATTTTTCCCTTAACGCGGATCAGTCGTCCTGTCCCCTTTGCAGAAAAACAGCCCCAAAGCATGATGTTTCCACCCCCATGCGTCACAGTGGGTATGGTGTTCTTGGGATGCAACTCAGTATTCTTCCTCCTCCAAACACGACGGATTGAGTTTTTACCAAAGATTTCTATTTTGGTCTCATCTGACCACATGACGTTCTCCCAATCCTCCTCTGGATCATCCACATGGTCACGGGCAAACTTTAGACGGGCCTGGACATGTGTTTTCTTAAGCAGGGGGACACGTCTGGCACTGTAGGATTTGATTCCCTGTCGGCGTAGTGCGTTACTGATGGTAGCCTTTGTTACTTTGGTCCCAGCTCTCTGCAGGTCATTCACCAGGTCACCCTGTGTAGTTCTGGGATTTTTGCTCACCGTTCTCATGATCAGTTTGACCCCACGGGATGAGATCTTGCGTGGAGCCCCAGATCGAGGGAGATTGTCAATGACCTTGTGTGTCTTCCATTTCCTAATGATTGCTCCCACAGTTGATTTGTTAACACCAAGCTGCTTGCCTATTGTAGATTCACTCTTCCCAGCCATGTGCAGGTCTACAATTTTGCTCCTGGTGTCCTTCGACAGCTCTTTGGTCTTGGCCATGGTGGCGTTTGGAGTCTGACTGTTTGAGGCTGTAGTCAGTTGTCTTTTATACAGATAACGAGTTCAAACAGGTGCCATTAATACAGGTAACAAGTGGAGGACAGAAGAGCTTCTTAAAGAAGAAGTTACAGGTTTGTGAGGGCCAGAAATCTTGCTTGTTTGTAGGTGACCAAATACTTATTTTACTCAGGAATTTATAAATAAATTCTTTAAAAATCCTACAATGTGATTTCCTGGATTTTTTTTCCACATTCTTTTTCTCATAGTTGAAGTGTACCTATGATGAAAATTACAGACCTCTGTCATCATTGTAAGTGGGAGAACTTGTACAATTGGTGGCTGACTAAATACTTTTTTTCCCCATTGTAAAGAGGACCCGAGTAAGTGCGACAAATGCGTCTGTTGAACTGCAAAAATGAACATGTGCTGGTGATCCAGGATTTTATTTTACTGGAGGCCTTTCCTCCACCCAATGATCGGGCTGTAATTGCTCTAGCCTTAGAGTGGGACACTGTGGGACACCACAGATGTTGCATTGTGACCAACTTTGTGTCTGAAGTGGTCCATTTATCAGTATCAGGATGGGAATGCTGTAGTATCTCATCAAGGGCACGTGGAAAGTTAGAAACAAAGTCAGAATGTTCCTTCCCTCATAAGGAGGGCCCTACTTCAACCTGGTCAACTCAAACACTATTGCTACTGTGACCCTTTGGACAATGCTTTGGTCAAGAAGCAACCCCAGGACCGATCACCAGTAAAAGTCTCACCACCTGCGTTGGATGTGAAGCCTGCAGACCTGGGCCTCATCTTGTCTAGGCTGTTCTCCAGCTGTGGAGCTGAAGGACACAGCTTCCTGTCAGGCCCAAGTTGTGGATGTTCTGGCAGCTGTTGCTTCTCCCCAGACTCAGACTCCTCTCCTTTATAGTGCCGTTAATGCAGAGCAACATCAGCAGAGCCAACATCCTCAAAGTCAGACATGCAAGTGAGATGACAGAACAGACTTACTGAATCCATGTCTGACTTTGACAGAAACATCGTTGCATGCTTGCGTTTATAATTTGACTTCTATATACAGTATATAGTGCTGTGAAAAACTTTTAGGCAGGTGTGCAAAAATGCTGTAAATAAACAATGCTTTTAGAATTTTTTTGTCAGTTTACAAAATGCAAATCTAAATCAAATCAATATTTGGTGTTACTACGTCAGTACTGTAAGTGATGGCATAGCCCCCACAGAGCCCTGACCTCAACATTATCGAGTGTGTCTGGGATTACATGACGACAGAAGGATGTGAGAAACCCTACATCCACAGACAATCTCTAGTTAGTTCACTAAGATGCTTGGATCAACCTACCAGCCGAGTTCCTTCAAAAACTGTGAGCAAGTGTACCTAGAAGAATTGCTGCTGTTTTGAAGGCAAAGGGTGGTCAGACCAAATATTGATTTGATTTAGATTTCTCACTGCATTTTGTTCATTTATTAAGATAAATGTTTAACACTGCCATTTTTGAAAGCATTCTTTGTTTTCACACATGCCTAAAACTTTTGCATAGTACTGTGTGTGTGTGTGTGTGTGTGTATAATATCCCAGATAATATTCCAGATATTGAAGATCCTAAAAGTGTTTAAAAAAAAACTCTACCTCTCTCTAAAAGTCTATAAAGTTTGGTCAAAGTAAATGCATATGTGCTGTAAATTATAAAATTGGGCTCTTCTTCCAGGGTTTTGTCAAGCTTGTATCTCTGCAATTTCAATGTAACTTGAAAAAGTTTCCTGTCAAATGACACTGAGCCTTATTATTTAACTCTTGCAACCTAAGGGCTACAATCATTTACATTTGGACCTGTCTGAATCTAGTGTATCAAAAAGGCTTTTCCAATCCGAGCGCACATATTTGGTGATGGCAGGTATAAAAAGATGAAGAAAACAGGAATTAAGTCTGCTTGCAAGCAGATACAGTAAAGCTGAGATTAAAAAAAAAAGTTGGGTCTGTCGATCTTACGTTGTCTGTGCCACTTTAAGAAATGAAACAATATTGTGCCTGGCTTGGCTCCAGGGAACGAACAGCTCGGGGCAGTTGTGAGTTTATAAAAACACCAGAGGATGTAGCGGTGATGACTCGTCTTTGAGTGTTTCACTTATCTTATGTAAAAGGGGCTTATGGCTCAGCTGTGGTGTTAATATGCTGTGCTTATTGGCATCTTATCTGGCAACAAGCTTTGCTGAGCCTGTTTTATACCAAACCCCACTAATTACACCATTATGTAATGACCCTGTCCTTTGGCCCTGATGAAATGAGAATTTTAATGCTTAACATATTAGATGTCAGAAGCTTGATGGAAGCAGTGTCTGCCTGTCAGCTGCTTGTCACCAGAGGAAGAGAGCATCATTTTCTAGTCCTGACACTGATGATAAAATAACACTTTACATTAATCATGTTTTGGAAAATATAATGTTATGATTAGGAGCCAGACAGTGATAGGCTGTCAGGGTGTGTGTGGAAGGGATTTTCTAAAGCTGTCGTCGGCCTCCAGCTGGAGTGGAGCTATTTAGGACTGGCCTGAGTTCTTCTTTCTTTGTATTTATGCTTTAAACATCACATAGTTGTGTCTAAAAGAACATTCATTTAGAGCAGAGGTGAAAATGATACAGTAGTTGGACACGTTCTGGTTTACTCAAATTCCACAAGGTCCTACTAACACTGAGATCACAAGTGGACACCTTGAAGCACAACCATTGTGACAGATCTGATCACTCAGACTATGTGCTGAGGTGGTCTGGGAAAGAACCTATTTGAACATATGACATATAACAGATGCAAAAAGTTGTAGTTGTTTACATCAGCCATGATGGTTGCATATAATGTACAGTAGGTAGGTATATATTTTTGAAAGTAATGCAGCAGTAAGAAAGTTCAATGACATTAAAATAGTACTAGTCAACCATATCTAACTCACTTGATCAATGTGTATGATTCTAGCTCATCAATTGCATTGGAAACATAATTATAACCTCATTAGAACCTTTATGATGATTGAATTCAGATTTAATTGTTAATTATTGGAATAAAGGTCATTTAGGCAGATATTAAGGTCAAGCTCTTTTACATATACTAAAATCCACCAAAGCATCCAAAGAGAGAAAATACGATTCTAATCCCAAGAATAATTACTCCAAATTAATCCAAAAATGTCTCCCATGAGATTCAATAATTATTTTGTTATTTGTTAACAATAATATTAAATCTTCAAGGTGGATGGTGGACCTGGAAAGTACAGAGAGTACCATTCCTGATTCTTTCCCTCGAATCCTGACTGAATTAGGATTTAAATAGTGTCATATGAAAACATCTCTTCAAACTATGTTCGCTCTGCTATTTACGTTAAAAAAAAAATGTTTGCCCTGGAAACATGCTGACAATGGGATCTCTTAATGGTGATGAAAAGCAGCTTCTAAGCTGACTATTGAGAATGTGTGAAATGATTCTACAGTAGAAGCATGTCCTCAACTGCTCTTCTCTATCAGCACAACAGTTGTTCTGTAGTATTCATAAACTGTTACAAAGAACTAATGGATTCTGCTTAGTGTTTCTGGAAGTTTCATCACGTTTTTGCAGCTAAGGTTACAGTAGGTTAGGCTTAGAACGGTCAGTTACGCATTGTGTTGACTTGTGCAGTACTGTATGTACTTACTAGAATAAATCACACCTTACAGCAGCGAGAGCGAGCGACTGCTCGTACAGTGTGTCCTTCAGAACTTATCATCGCGGCCACATGTCTCCATGTCTGCATCCTGAGGAGACAGCGGCCAGGGATGGTTAGTCACACTTAGCATGATTAGGAGCAGCTTCCAGACGTCTTCCCAGCGTGCCTCTGTGTGGAGATAATAACACCCAGAGGACCTGATTCAGTTTGGTCACCTGTGCGAGCCGGTCAGACATGCGCAGGTACTGTAACTGTGATTGTAGACGTGAGCTTTTTCCAAAGTGTATCTCTCTTCTGCATTTGCAAAACCTTACCATTGATCTGTATGTTGTAACCCATTAACTGACCTCCTACCAGCCCACTCATTGCTCAGTTCACTCTTCAAATCACTTACACAAACCAGAGGAGTCAGTAACATTAAAATATAAAAACATCTTAGACCACTCCAAATGTTAAATACTTCTGTTACATCCAACACTGTTGAGTGGTAAGAAAATCTAACTTAGCCCAAAGGGAACAATCACGAAGATGCACAGCAACATTCATTGACATTATTCACCCACCTCGACCGTCAGCTACTCTACTAAAACCTCGTCTCACCTTGCCTTGTCACTGAGTGAAAGCTTGAAACTAAATCAGCAGCAGGTATATCAGGTTTATTCAGAGAGGTTAAGTGTTACATTTCGGCCCTCTGGTCTGAACTGGGCCGTCCGGGTTCTGGCCTGGGATCTAGAGGGGTGCTGCCCTCACGCCTTAGGTTTTGTTCTGTTCTGTCTTCTTCTTCTGTTTTATGTCATTTCCTGAGTCAGTTTCATCTGTGCTCCTTATTCAGTATTTTATACTTTGCCAGTCTTGTTTCTAATACTATGAAGGTTTAGTTTGTACATCTGTCTATGTATTAATGTCCAGTTTCCTGTCAGTTTTGTAACATGAAGTAAATGTGCTTAATTTGAGCATTTCCCAGCTTGTTAACTAACTGATATTTAGTTAAATAACATTTTTTACAAATTCAACACAAACTTGTCTGTGATGAATGCAACATGTCACACTTCTTGGGTTTTAACACAGGTCCTGGGCGACATTTTTGTACTGTACGGCACAATATAATCTGCTTTTAAATTCAGTATTAGTAATATTCCTGATCTATTTTTTTTAACAATACAGATATGTGTGTGTAAATAGTTTTGTGTGTGACCAGGGGTGCATGTGAATTAATAAAGCAAGTTGCACTTCAGTGTTTTCATAACAACTGACACAGACAATGAATCCCCAGACTCCCAGCTGGTGCAGCTCCATGCTCAACATCAAACAACCAGCAACCCCCACATCTCTACCAGACTGAAATTCCCTTTATGTAGCATAATGAATAATGCACATCCAGAAAATAAAGGCAAGAAAAGGCCCCTTCGTAGCCCCTGTATGAATAATGAAGGTAATGTGCTTGTGCAGTTTGTCTGATTAGGTGAGAGCCTGTAATATATATTGTCCCTTAAGGGGGCCGAGGCTGCTCTCTTTGATTTCCTTCCACGAGAAAATGATGCAGAAATGATTTTGTAATTGATCCTGCTGTGACTGGTGTATAATCAATTGTTGTCATGTCGATGTCATGCCCCTCCAGTCTCTGATGGATGGCTCTGTCAATACCTGCATTGCCATTTAGGTCTATTGACCTTTCTCTAAGGCGTGCTAGCACCACTTGGCCCAGTCTTTATGGCTGTGATCCGGATACCAGAGGTCACATCAGGCAGTAGAGAGCTGCTAAACCATATGGGAGAGCGGATACAAGGACAAGGAAAAGAGGTCAACAGAGAATGCACTGTGCAGACACAGACGTTTTAAAAGCCAATACAGATTTCATTGTGAGAAATGTGTCCTGTACTGTTTTACAAGGAGGAATACAAGCCAAGACGTGAGATTTAATTCTGGATAATACCCATCCTGATTCTGACAAACAAACTATACCAATGTGTATACATGACTTGTCAGAACACAAAATCAGATGTTTTCGTCAGACTTCATACCCACCCAGACTCTTGCTTTCTTAGCGTTTACACTCTGATCTCATGTGGCTGCAATTCCCAGGTACAGAAATGCAAGTTATAAGATTTGATCAAAGATAAAAATATAGGTGAAGATAATGGGTGGGTTGTTGGAACAATGTGTATCAGTAAAATGTTACAATATGGCTTTTTTCTCTACAAAACAGACGATCTTTCAGTACATAACCCAGTTTTTGTGATCGAGTTTTTAAAGTTTGCCATGGTTATTTTTGCCCGTCATGAGTTAGACTGTGCTGTGGCTTAATACAGAAAATGTTGCTTTGTGACCAACGCACAATCTTTTCTGAACATCAAATAAAGGGGTATTTGTCGCCACCAGAACCTGCTACTTGTGAATACATACAGTAAATATTAGCAGCACAGAAAACAAAAAATAATTGTTGCAAAATTACTAAAGAATATTGTTTTACTGCTACACAAACATGTCAAACATTTGACATCCCAAAGATTTAACATCTCATTTTGTAACAACTGTGTAGAATTTGGTTGGATTTGTTTTCATACAATGATAAAGGATTGTGATGAAAAGTGACCATTTCATATTGTATCAATCACTTCATGCTCCCTACACTAATACATAATCAATACACAGTACAAGGAGTAGTAACACAAGAGGTTTTTGTCTGTTCACTGTATGCACTGTGGTAGCAAGTGGTTCAATCAAATTCTCATTTTCACGTGTCCCAACATGTTTTTATTCTATTCTGTTTTTATTCAGCTCATTCTCAATGACTTTGAGTGCTAACAAGTTTGCATGTGCTGCAGCAGCAGAAACTACATATCTAAATTAAGAGTCGTGAATTAAATTCTTGCATGGCATTACCTCGTTTCTTGCTACATTGATGGAAAAACATTATCTTAAAGGATTTTTTATAAGATACATGACTAGAGGCGCTTCTATAGAACACACCAAGACTGCTGTGTGAATAAGACCAATATAAACATGCTACACAATATTCCCTCCATGTTTTCTCTCTGTTTACAGCAGTGTCTTCACCAGGTCAAATCATTAGGGCGACCACGTTAAATCTTCCACATGTATTGTAATGTTCCAGCGTTTTCGTATTAAGTCTAAATTTGGAGCCGGGAATCGGACGCATTAGTTAGAAGCATTAGCAGGACTTTGATAATTCCATTGACTGTTAATTTGATAATTTAGCGCAGTCTAAAGAAAGAATGGACTCAACTGGAGCCATAGTTCTTGAACTGGTGAACAAGGAATGAACAGATGACCTCTGTCTAAGTGGCTCATCTTGTCTGCAAGTAGGTACTGAATACGTTCTGTTGCAATTTCTGTAACATTCTTGCACTAAAAAGATTTTCACTTTAGAGCATCACCATGACTACAATACTAACATTATAGGAAACACATTTCAGTTTTGTGTTCATCATTTTTCTCTTTAGAAATTGACCCAAAGCCACCAATAGTGACGTGTTTTGTCGAGTTCAGTCCTTTGTGTCACAAGTACGTCATGAATGTAATGAACTATGTGTCTTTGTATTGTAGTGTTAGTGGAACCAGCTTCTGAATTCACCTGAGGGACACCAGTCAGCACCACCATGCATCTTTGGAGTGTTGAGGTGGAACCAGACCTCCTCCAGATGCACTGACTGCAACTAAGGGGAGTCACCCGATGGCCTCCCAGCCTCGGCAAACCTCAGCTCGCTCAGTGCTTAGCGCACCCTTTATCTTTTGCTGTGATGAAGACCGCCAGCCGTGCTCAAGCTTGCAGCAGTCCTCCGCTGGTTCAGGTGAGGCGATACACACCTGGGATGTATCCATTCCTGTTCCCATCGGTCATCAGCTCCCTGCCACAGCTGCCCCCGCCATCACCTCAGAGGCTGCAGATCCAGCAGCCGTCCAGCAGTGGCAGCACACCTTCACCTGTTGGTGAGTACTGATGCCTGTCCACAAGGCAAAAACATGGAATCTGTGCATCACCAAATTTCCCCTCACTAATTGCAAGCTGGTCAGGCCCTGGTGCAAACACAAAAACAGGCCGTGATCATGTGATGAGATATTTTTCACCATACTTGGGATGATGTCTTTTTGATGATATGCAAAGCTCTTTTTATATCAGATGCGAGGGCTTTCAAAACAGTTAAATCTTTGTTTCATCAGTGCACAAAACATACTGTATTGCCACTGAGGAATGTCACAGTATGCTAAGACCTGACATCAGTTATTATAATTGTACTTTTTTAATGGCTCTCAATAAAGGCAAAGAATTTAGTTATGTCATAATATCTATCTATCTATCTATCTATCTATCTATCTATCTATCTATCTATCTATCTATCTATCTATCTATCTATCTATCTATCTATCTATCTATCTATCTATCTATCTATCTATCTATCTATCTATCTATCTATCTATCTATCTATCTATCTATCTATCTATCTATTTGTAAATACTTGACTTTGTGTATCAGTAAAAGTGAAGATCGTATTCTATTTTATGACAAATGAATGCAGAAAACCAAAGCAAAGCTTAAGAAGGGCATTAAAGCTTTAAGAAAACCCCTTTTAGATTAATATGACTAGCCTACAGTAGCTACAAATAAGCAAACTTTTGCGTAGTTGTTCTAGGGTGAAGTAAATCAGAAACAATATAAAGATTTCAACCAGCAGTGACTAATCGAGACAGCTGCATGCCTCCCGGATTATTTCTTTGGTGTAAGTGGTCCTCAGTGATCTCTCACTGTAGCAATACCCTGGTTTGTATTGCCTAAGCCTGAGCTCAGCTCTATTCCACCTTCATATTTACTCTCTCTAAACCCCCCCAGCTCAGAATCTGCTCTTAAAATCCAGCAGGAAAAGGTTCATCCAGGGGGAATTCTTCTCCCAGTGAGGAGCTCAGGTGTGGAGCTCTGTGTGCTGCTGAACTCTGATGTGTAAACAGACACGACAGCGAGAGTCAGGCAATTTCAATATTGCTTGTTTTTTGCCTCCTTTTTCCAAACATTAGCTTCCACATAAAACGGGAAAGTCTCAATTCTCAAAACACAGCTAGGATCTAGTGTGTGAATCTGTGATGATAATGAGTTTATGCACATTTTCGCCTCAATCTAGACAACACTTTTAATGAATACTGTAAACTTTGGAAACATTATCTGGGTATGTGGGTGTGTGTATGTGTGTAAAGGTTCTATAATTTTATATATTTTATGTCAATCCCAACCTAAACCCACTGTGTTTGTGAGTGAAAAAGGGGCTTGCGCCGCTGCCTGGGACAAGACAAAATAAATCTGATATATGCAACAACAACAACAGAAAGTAGATTAAGAAAGAAGAGATCTTTGTCTTTGATCATCCTTTGGTGAGTAAACTAGACCAAAGCAGGGGCCATATTATTAACTACAAGCACATATAATATAAAATGGTTGTACCAGAATGCTTCTAAAGTGTGGACGTGAAACCGTAAGGTAATAAGAACTGCTACTGCTGCTCAGATTTGTGGATTCAACTAAATAATGTGAGTTGTCTCATGTCCTTGGGGACACATACAGACACCAGCTGTTGTTAAGTCAAGGGGCCAGTTCACATGCCCGCCTGCCTTCTACCTTCACTGGGGGATTCACAAGGGAAACTAAACTCTACACCACACAACACACGCTCCCGGGAACACCAGTGGCTTCGTCAACATCTCTGAGAGAGGTGTATGTGTTTGCAATATGTATGAGGGACAAAAAAAAGCTGAAATAAAAACAAAAGAAGTATTATAATCTAGTGCAAACATTGCTATAAATTCAGGGTTTATTTTTGGACAGAAATTTTCAAATGCCCTTTTGCATAGTGTGATTTATTCTCTTATGAACAAACTTTATTAGTATTTACCTCCTAAACTTTCATATTTTTCTGTGAAATGTTCCAATAAAAAGCAAACTGAGTTCTAACGTAAAATATAAATCACTCACTTTCTGCTGGGGATGCTGGAGCCTCCAAATTAGTTAAGAAACAAAACAAATTATTGTGAATAATAATTTGTTACAAAGTAAAATAGACTGGCAAGAAAAAGTCTGTAAAGTAATTGCAACTGGGTGAAGCAGCAGGAAACAGAATATTCTCTTACATTTCATGATCAATCAATGTAATAAGTTCTCATCTCACAACTTTTCACGATCACTTCCCAGCCACTAAAAAGTTACACATAGACATCACTAATTGATGTGTTACTCTTTGAGCTGTGCAAATAAGTACAGCCTGGTGGAGCTCTCGTCTTGCTTAATCATAGTCAATTAAATATATGGCGCAAACATCACAGTTGGGTTGCCTTTATATTAAAAAGTCAAGTGTATTGTAATATATACAAGATTCAAACTACCAGTTACAAACTACAAAGTTACAAGAGGAAGGACCCAAACACTCAGACCAAAAGACTTACAAATAATGTCGTTTAATTAATAATAACAAACAAAATAATTAACAAAGGTTTAGCAGAAAGGTGTAAGTAATAGTAGTGGTTAGACGATGATATGGAAACAGATAAACTTGACAAAAGTCACTGAAGTCAAATTCACCTGCTTTAGAAATGATTCTAAATGTATTTATTATGACCTACTGCCACCAAAATGAATTACCATCAGATTGTACAACTATCAAATTGCTCCACATTTGTCACATTCATGTAGGCATATTATGGTGTATCATTCATTATGCTAAAGGAAACAGACAGATCCAAAAAATACTAATGTGGGGATTAAGATCAAAAGCTCCACTGCTTTACAAAGAAATCAGTTCATTTTTTGTGGATGGACAGACAGTTTAATGCAATTTAAGTTATTTGAGAGCCCCCTCAAGACACTTTACAAAGTAAGGTTTAAGAGCTTAACATTACAATCATATAGAATTACATATATTTTTTAAAAATCCACTTGAGCACTTGAAGACAGACAAAAAACAACCTCGCTCTTTTTTTTACAATCTCTGGCTTTTAGTTCTACTCGGTCTTGTGTTCTTACTTTGGGATATCGCGCTCACTCCAGTCGAGCTCATTGCCTCTGTTCACACCTACTTCCTGGTTTCAATTATGGACACTTCCACTGACCTGGATTCCTCCACCACCTCCACCTTGTCAGTTTGTCATTCTGTCCACCATTTCTTTAAGCCTGTATCTTCTTTGACCACTGTTATTTTATGTTAAATTGCAATTGTTAAATTGTTATGTTATCTTAAATTGCAGCATAACAGACAAAATTTGCAAAGAAGTATGAAGAACCAATACACATTTCATTAACGGATTTTGTAATAGTACAATAAGGCATCACCGTTTCAGCAAGTTGGTTAATGCATCTCATCCTTCGCACACTTAAATTCTCCCCCAGCATCTGTCAAGCCCCCTCCTCTTGCTGATCTCCCATCTGGCCTAGAGGGGGATGGTTGAAGGGATACTGTACCACCACTTCCAACCTGTCAGTATCCCACCTGCTCACAACCCTAACAGATTATCAAAGCTTTCATCCGACAGGTGAGCAGAAACACGTTCTTCATCTTATATAGAGTTGCTTGGAGAAGCAACCCAACCCTGTGAACTGGGAAATGTTTCCTCTCCACTCCTCCACTAAAACACTCATGTCAGTGCCAGATATCAGGCAGAGTGTTCTATCAGCTGTTGAAGGATGGTAACAATATGAGTATAAAACATAGTTAATAGTAAATACAGCTAACCCTAATGCAGCACAATGCAGCGTACTGTGCTTAAATAGACTGGATGGTAAAAGGAAGCCTAATTTAAACTGTCAGTTGTCATTTTCAACACACCCACACATCTACTGTTACTAGTAGTAGTTTATCATTAAGTGTATTGATTAGGCAACAATAAGCAGCCGTACTAAAAACAACAAAGGCCACAGGAGCAGCTTGTGACTTATTCTAAGATTTGTAGGAAGGAGACAAAAGAAGTTTTTATGTTCTCTTTATTCAAACCACAGTCTTTTTCCAAATGTGATGAAGCTGTGGCTTTAGTCATGTAAACAAGTCTATCAGGTGAAAGGCATTATGTCGGTTTTTTAGTTTTTTAATGGGTTGTGCAAATTACTCCTGAGCCTCCTGAATCTGACATGGACAGACCCCAACTCTCAGTTTAGGTAGTTTATTAAAAAGTTAAAGGCAGCATGATGAACGCTCCTCACAGGCTTTCTTCGGTTGTTGAGGGACAAACAAGTATCTGAAAGTAAATAGTGGAGAATCTGTTTAAGAACAAATAGCAGTGAAAAATGCAATTATATGATCCATAATACAATGACGCAAAGTTCTCCGCGCATCAGTATTTATAGTAGAGCTGTACGTGAATAAGTTGCATGAAACATTCCTTTCCAACATCCACATCCCGATTTACACAAAAACCCACATAAAAGCAAAACTGAAGAAGTACTGTAACAATTCAAAATGAATAGATGTGGATCCTGCAATTAAACAAATTAGTCATCTAAATAGTAGAGGTGAGTGAAACAAGTAGGAACAGACAGGAAGTAAAACGGAATACAAAATAAAGGCCTGGAAATTGAAGTTGATAGTTGTTATGAGGAAAATAATAAACACTCTGGCTCTAACTGTTTTATTTGCTTGACATGCGTCAATTTGAACTTACTTAATTTGAACTAATACAAAGATCTGCAAGCTTTAAATAACAAATATTTTATCATTTTTATTTGTATTCATAACTTTTCCATATACTGTATAAATGCAACTGCATGTCACAATAAAACTCAATGCTTCCTGCAGATAAACCACCAACATTTAATATTTATTGTAGTTTTCTAACACTGGGGGTTTTATTATTTAAGATGATCACTGACTGGAGGTCACCTTTTTATCTACGGCTGAGTCCACCATCAGACATTAAATATTGTTGCGGTTTCACCTTTAGAGCAACAGACACACTTAAAGTGTGATGAATGAGCCAAGGGAGCAGTGTCAGACAGAATTCCTAATGCAATTACTAGAGGAGGAAGCTGGTCACAATTACCTTGTAATAAAAGTCATCTGTGCAGGAGTCAGTCAGGCCTGAGAGATGCTATTCTCTCAGACTCATATTCTGACTATATTCGGAACGCATGGATGTACGTCTCACACATTTCTCGCTTTATTGCTGTGAGTGTTGCTTTAGTAACAGACTAACACTGTGCAACATGTCTGCACAGCACCTAATCTTAAAAAAGACTCAGTTGTCAGTCGGAGTCTAAACTTGGCGAATGCACACTCACACACCTACACATTCATCTTTTTCCCCCAGACTTATCCCCTCCTCTTTCTCTACCTTTTCCTTTGTCTAGCTCCCTCATTTCAAGTCACTGTCTGCCTGACTGTCTGCCAGTGTTTCCCTTGTTGTGTTGTTATTTTAGAATCCATCGCCGGGTATTTAGGTCACATGCGGTTTCAAGCCCTGGCAAAGTATGAATAATGCAGACTTCTTTCATTACACCATGTGCTAACCCTCTGGATTGAAAATCAATGCGCACTCAAGTGGCTGGCAAATGAATGAAGCCAACTCACCAGCCTATCTGCCAAGAGAAAGCGTGGAGTGGAGAGTGAGGGCTACATCTTACCGTGTACCCTAAAGGTTTAACAGCACTTCTATTTTAACAAGGTCCCAGCATTTAACAGATACAATACGCTTTTCATCTGCTGCCTGCAAGAGGTAGCATGTCTTCATGTACCAAGGGCTGAATGAATGAGAACAAAGTAAGGAAACATTACTGGTCAATGACAAAGTGTAGCAGATTGTGTGAAAATGAGACAGCGCTGTATGTGTATGACTGATTGAAGAAGGGGATCTTTTATTTAACCCCCACTGTTCCAACCTTTTGGTGCACTCCCTCCTACAGTTCAACTACAGTTCACATTGCCAGGAGTCTCAGCGACACCCGCCTTCTTTTGTGGAGCATACGTGTATCACTGCATTCCATTCCGTACGTTTTCAACATACCCATATTCTCATTGGATTTTGGAAACTGCTGGTGCCCGAAGTGCTGCAAATAACACCAGCTACCCACTGTGATCACAAAGGGTACTTTATTTTATAGCAAGGGTGTTTTTTTTATGCACGAGACACCCCCGACATATGGAACACATCTGGAACAATTTAATGAGTCTTTCTTTCGCTTCATTTTTGAGTTGTTGGGAGACTTCCCTCATCTTCTTTCCCTTGCAAAAGCCAAGAATTATAGATACACTGAATGATAATAATCTGTGAGGGGAACAATTTAAATTGGAAAAGGCTTCAATTTGGAATCTCATTTTATGGTATTTACTCCCTAAAGCAATAAGCAACCTATGATATTGATTGGTGTTGATTACAGAGCTCAGCTGTAGCCTATTCATACAAATACTGTGCCTTGCACCTGTGGTTAGACCAACGGCTTCCTCTGCGTCATGTTTGTGTCTTCAATTTACAACAATCTGCTCAATAACTGGAAAGAGATTATTGCTGGGAATACATCCAAGCTTGTTTTAGGGGTTTCTTTCAAAGTCAACAAACAAATTGTAGAATTCTTAAAAGTAAATATTAAAAGCACACCTTAACTGATGACCTTGCCTGCCTGTGGCACATGGTATGCCATCCATAAATCAAGAAAATGGCTTCTTTTGTATGTTCATTAATAGGCAAAACATGCATCCATACAAAAGCCCAACTATTCTTTGAATGGACTTTGATTGAAAGCTGGCCTTTTTAACGGCCACATTCTTATTCTCACCCTGTAGCAGCTTGTCTAGATGTCCAGCTCATTATTTGTTACCACTCAAAATAGAGACGATGAAAAAGCAGTTCTCAGAGCTCTGTTTGCATTGAGAGGCCCGCAGCGCGAAGCAGTCAGCGAGCATCCCATTGTTCAACGAGGCCAGCATAGACACGGCTCGCTTCAAAGATAGTTTCTTCTTTTGTTGGTTGTGGGTGGTAAGAGAGTGGAGGAGGGGCTTCAAAACCACAACATGAGGAGTGGATTTTATCACAGGAAGGGATGAGGAGGGAAAGCAGGGAGAGCAAGGTGGAACTGGAGATCCAGGAGTCAAACACAGGCCAACATGAACTTTCTGATGTTAAATTTGGTTCACATTCATGAGAAGCTTTACTGCCCCAGGTTTGTGCCCCACGGAGGATGCAAACTCTTTGGAATATGAGTGAGATTTGGATAAATTATCACAGGATGTCTACTTTGCTGTTGCAACCATGATTTTGGTAAGAGTCTTAAGTGGCAATGCAAATAGAGCCTGGTAGTCACATTGAAATGAAGAGTCCCCTTTCCACACTGTATTTTCCTTCAATTTATCTGGACTCAGAAATGGGAAAAAAGGGGGTGGGACGCGGGTGGTATTCTTAAGCTTCCGACAAAGAAGCTATTTAATGTGTGTCCACGAGTCGTGGGTATAAACCTGCAATTATGAGGCAGCGAGCCCAAGCCTGCAGTCAGAGATAAGTTGGACGGATGTTCACTCTCATTCACAGAGAGCCAATGTGCTTTACTCTGCTAAATGGGCTACAGATACTCCTCAACATGCAGCCTTACTTTGAAATACACACATATATGGCAAACATAGGGATATCAGTGAAAAGGCACAAATACACAAGTGCATGTGAGCAGTATGTACCCACTCGTATATTTAATTTGCTGGTAGAACCATCTAAATGACTAGAATTTCAATATACCTGTATTCAAAGGTTAACAACAGTTGATTACAGCCAGGATCTTAGTTTCATAGTTTTCTTCTTAGTAATAATGGCAATGTTTATTCATAATATTTTATTTTATTTTATTGTTTCAAAACATGAACATACCACTACTGTGTTAGTTAGTTAGTTCCATATATTTAATAAAATAAAATCAAATAAAATAAATGGAACTAACTAACTAATGTTCATGTTTTGAAACTATTTGGTACCAGATTATTGGTCCAAGTCCAAAGTCCAGATTCCCTATTTTACACTCACACACAGAAAACATGGTGCACACACCTATTTTAAATATATAGGGACATTGCTTCAGCCAGCATCAAAGGAATTCTTGGCCTGATAAACTGTCTCCTGTCTCTAACAACAAAAAAATATATATATTACATATAGAGATCATATGGTCTGGTCACATTTATGTGAAATGGACCAGCTCCCACAAATGCTCTGAGCCCAGCTGTGTCTGCTGTAATCTGTCACACTGTGGCATGCGTACCAAGTGGTTGTGTATGCAGCCGTTCTGTCTCGATCAAACCCTTTGTATAGCAGCTATGCTATATTCAGCCTTGCGGTCACAACTTAGCTCCAAGCTCATTAATTTTATTAGTCTGAATTATGGTGTGTGAGTATGCAGCTACTGGAAGAATGCGTGTTGGTATTACTGTAGGATGAAAAGATAGCACTGTCAGAACTGGAGCCCCATCGCACAGAAGTTGCTTTCTTAGTTTTCTCCATGTGCTGCTTGGTGGCAGGTTCCTGGCCTCCACCAGCACACGCAACCCATGAACAGATCCTTCTAATCGACTGAGTTTGTCTTGGGGAAGAGCCAGCAGGCTGTGGAGCCCTTTTTTTTTCCATCGAGAGCCCAAACAAAAGGCTGTTTATGTGTTTAGGCTATTCTCTCATAGAGGGAGCTGAGATGACTGTGTGTTTGTTCCGGAAAAAGCGGGATATGAAAGGCTCTAAGCCACATACTCTTGGGTTCTGCAGCACTGTACAGCTTTAGCAACTGATTAACAAGCACTGGATGTATGGAACCGAGACACAAAACAGACAATATCAAATAGCTCAGTGTAATACTGACAGTTTTATTCAGCTTTACATTTAGTTGAATTTTGTCTGACATAGAGAAAGAATAACTAGAATAATATATTTGGTGCATCATGGATGATGATTTGACATGGTTTACCACTCACACAACACATTTCAATCAGCCTTATGGGTACAGGTCAGTTGGCTGACATAAAGCATTCAGACCAACTGCTTTATGTGACACAGTAGATGATGCCAGTCTGTGTCCACAGGTTACCCGTAAAGGCTAATGGCTGTGGGAAAGTAGGAGTAGGTGTGGCATCAAAGGTTGGTATGGAGTGTGTGTGGTATGGCTGTGATGTGTGTAGGTCAATCTGCGTTCTAACTCTGGGTCTTGACCAGAAAATGAAGATCCCAGATACAAGGGGCTGAAATTAGTTTCCTCAGCGGAGAATAGAGCTGCTGCTCCTCCACATCGAGACACATCAGATGAGGTGACTGTTTTGAATGGCCCTCATGTATTCCTGTCCTCTGGATGAGCCTTCCTTTAGGGGTGCAAGAAATCAAAGTTTACTCTCATTAGCTTTACCTGTACATAAAATGCACGTGTGTGTGTGTGTGTGTGTGACATTTTTTTGGGACATTCTATTAGTAAGGAGTTACCAAGATGTCCTGATCATTCCTTTCATGGCCTGTGTTTTCAAAGACGCTCAAAAAGTTACCTGTATAACATACCTGTCTACTTCAAACCCACTAATACACTCAGACATAAACTTGTGGACCCTCGTTTGAAGATAACAACGTTCACATTTTGAACAGAGAAGACACGTGTTTTTAACCCTCCCGCAGCTTTTGAGGTGTCAAACTGAAAATAGGGGGGTCTCAAAAGCTCAAAAAGCACACAAGGGTTGGATAAAACAGCCGTAGACGGACGATAAATCACAACACGCTTTATCTAGATGAACGGTTGGATGAACTTGTTCATCATAGACCCAGACGTGTTCTTTGCTTGGATGTAACACCCACGAAGGCTGTTTTATCCAACCCTTGTGTGTGTTTTTGAGTTTTGAGCGCCCCCTATTTTACAGTGGGGTTGTTTTGACCCCTCGAGGGTTAACTGGGTGTTAGAGAAGCATTACACATACAAATAAACAGCCCCTCCCTCAACAGAGGTGAAGGCCTCAGACACAACTTTATCAGATTACTTCACCTGGATGACAAGGAAGTTACAAGACGTCTGGCCCTTGTTTTTTAAACAAGTTTGATGTTTGACTAATTGGTTTGTTTCACGTGGTTTCACAGATAGATATACTGTAACTGTGTCATCTGCATAACAATAAATGGATCTATTAATGATAATATATAGAGTGAAAAGTGTTAGACCAAGCACAGTACTTCATAAATCCATTAGGCTGCACTGCCATAGCTGCCTGTGTTTGATACTGTGATGTTTGGTAACCCTTTCCCTCAAACACATGGGGAGACAACCGCAGAAAAAAAGTATTGATTTTCTGGCACCGCCCTGCTCCGATTAAGAAATGCCAATACAAGGATTCCACCCTGACTCTCCGGTTCATGTTGAGTTCACTTGTCATTTTCTATAATTCTGACAAAATCAGGATGCTTAACCATGATGTAGTTAGCCGTGCTTGGCCGCCCTAGGGCTTTCTGATTGAATTAGGCGTCTGTGTTCTGCCATTCAGTACCGGCCTGCAGTATTCCCAACACTTATTGAGGGCAGACGTAATTTGCTGTTTTCAGAGCAGAAAAAACAACAGTGCTGTTCATAAATTCAGCAGTTAGCTGGTTCACAGTTAATGTAAGCGCATACTCTTTCCTACTGTATTATACCAGGGTCTGATCATGCATCTGATCAGCTGATTTCATATTATACTGTAGAATTCTTAAAATACATGCTTGTGATATTGTGACTGCTGCAGACATATGTTACTGTACAACTCCCATGACTAATAAACAATGAGGTTTTTTTACTCAGTGATGTCTCTCTTCAGTTCATAATCACTGTTAAACCGAGTAAGAATGAACAGTATCATGACTCTGAGAGTGAAGCCTGTTCCCCTTTAAAATTCAGCTGAATTTTATTTACATAGTGCCAATTCACAACAAAAGTTATCTCAAGGCACTTTACCAGGTGAGGTTTAAGACCTTACACAACTATTAGCTCCCACATGGCTTTAGATTGTAGCCAATCATGCTTATATATATATTACATATACTCATATGGTAGATTAAATATAGGGCCTCAAACATCTGTCTGGAGGAGGTTGGGGTGCATGGATGTGTAAGCAAACCACATTATTTGTGGAATACATCTGTTGGACTTGAGAAACAAGAGACCACATTCCTCCTACATTAGCTTCTCTGCATTGGCTTCCTGTAAAATCTAGGATGGAATTCAGAATTCTTCTCCCTTCTTACAAAGCTTTTAATAATAAAGCTCCATCTTATCTTACAGACAGCATAGCTCCTTATGCTCCCAACAGAATGCTTCGTTCTCAGAGCGCTGGTCTACTTGTGGTTCCTAGAGTTTCTTTAGCTACCAAGCTTCTCTCCTGTGGAACCAGCTTCCAGTACAGGTTCTAGAAGCAGACACCCTCTCTACTTTTAAAACTAGGCTTAAAACCTTCCTTTTTGACAAGGCTTATAGTCAGAGATGGTTCTGGTCACTGTGAAGCATCTCTGTAGTTGTGCTTCTCTCTGAGTACTCATCTGCAGGTATAGTCAGACTCAGAGCTGCATGTCTCCAGTGTGCAGTCGCTGGTCCAACCATCCAGCTTGTGTTCTGCTGCTGTCTGTTGTTGTTTTCTCTCTTCTTTATCTCATCACCCCAATTGGTCAAGGCAGATGGCTGGCAACACTAAACCTTTTTCCTCTCCACTGTTGCTACGTATAAAATTTTAATTAAAATATAAAAGTACTACTACTAGTATTACTATTTATTGATGGGTTTTCTATTAAAAAGCAGGTGTGGGATTAGTTGGGTTTTCAATACGGTTGTGTGAATCTTACTTTTTCACTTACTAAAGTGCCTTGAGATGACTTTTGTCATCAAACCAAACTGATCGTATGCAGATGTGTAGAAACTCTGTTAGCTGCTTTGAGTTACAGACAAGGCTTAGTAACAATTTGTGCTTACATGCATATGCTTATGTATTAAGCAGACTGCTTACTGTATGCTACCTGTAGGTAGTGTACAGGTAGCTAAACTAGATCAAGCCAGCAACTTTTTGCTCGCTTGTGTACAGCTAGTTGCTAAAATGTTGATTTCTGTCCTTCATGGAACTACAGAAACCTTTATTTGATAAAAATATTAAATGGCCTCTTGCCTTATAAAAGACTAGATTTCTACACAATTGTTTATTTGTTCTGACAAATAAATTTGTCTGTGTGTGTTTGTTCAGTTTGAGATGGCCATCAATAGAAAGAGAATGGAGTGAGAGATTAGGTGACTTTGTGGGCTAATCCCTGTGAAATCATAGGCCCTGGGGGGAGGTGGGGAGATAGGCCTCAGTCTCTCTGATCAGACGGGCTGTAGCTCACCATGTGAATCCGCCTGAATGCCCAGTAATCCCTCCCAAGCCACAGAGAAAGCCCGTCTGACTGATGGGCAGGTCCCCTCACTGCAAACATGCGGCTGCTGCCTCTAAAGCAGTTCATAATGGCCAGAACTGGGAAGACTATAGGCAAGTTAAAGAGGTGAGGGCCGGGGTGAAGCTTTCGTGGAGAAAGTGGTGGAGAAAGTTGATTCAGTCGTAAAATAACTGGTGTGATCACAGTGGTGTTACTTATGGCTTTTGTATAGAACTACCGCCCTAGAAAAAAACTGTAAATTATTAATATTTACCTACCATATCTATATCTGTAAATCTACGTCTAGAGAAATCTTGATAACTCCCTATTCCCACATCACTAAAATTTCATTACTGAACTGTAATCCTAAACTGTTTTTTAAATATAAATGCAATGTGAATACACAGATTTAAGCAAGGTCAGCATTAAGCAAGTATTAGATTAGTGCTTGTATTGCCAGAATGTTTTGCATTTGCATGTTTTGTATTCTACTACCATGATAATGTAAACTAACTTTTAGTCAAGTTAACCAATGACACATGTCTGTATTGTCCTAAAAACTGAAACCAGGTCAAAACAATCAAATAATATGGGCCAAATGGCCAAATTTGTGGGAGCTGGCACTAGTCACACAGAAGAACAGGTGGTCGGCAGAGACTGTGATGGGTTAAATCACAGAGAAAAACAAATTAAAAAAGATGTTAGACCACCGATAATGTGATATTACAATATTTGGAGAGTAAATACACCCACACACTCATGCACATGCATGTTGCGACACACAGATACACACGTACACTCACAGATTTGATTGAGAATGAAAATGATCCATCAGCCAGTGTTTATGCAGAAGACAGAAAAGTAAACAATGGAGACAGGCACATTAAGACACTTAGACAGAAGTGTAATTACTGCTTCTCCGTCTACCCAAATTTCCAGCAGGGGACTCATTGCTGAAGGTACTTAGACGGTTAGGAGTAAATGAGCTCACTTTATTGCCTTCTAGTTTGTAATGGGTCTCTCTCCAATACCTCTGGCCAGTGGTACACATGTTTAACCAATCACAGTTAGCTCTCACAGTCAATGTTTATTAGCTATTGTCTTGCAAAGAGCAGACAATAATGTGCACTTCACTTGAAAAACTCTGTCGTGACTACAGGAGGCTTGAGCTTATAACTTTTCTTTAACACATTGCGGCCTCTAACTGTGGAGCTGAGGGACAGAGGCGGTTTATTACTTTTGTTAACAAACATATCCAACACAGCAGCAAAATTGCGTGTATGCATGTAATTTGCCTTTTGTTTACCGATTTGAAAAAAATTTCTGCTCAACTGCAGTCACTCAGCGCACTTCGACTGTGGAGTGCAAGAAACCAGCAAGTGTAGCATTTTGTAGCCTTCCATTTTATATAATATTACTTCTTATGAGGACAAAAATTATAGACGATAAATAATGTTTGTAATGTTTTGTAACTTTCAAACATAAAATCTGTAAAATAATAGTAACTTCAGTGCCAAATATTAATTATATTTTATATTATAAAATGTACTGGACTGTCTATAGTTTCTGGCACCTGCCCCTCGACAACTAACTGTCCAGCTAATCCTGCTGTATTCAAATAATACTGCTGAAGTAAAAGCTACAGTACTAAAGCCCCAAGACCATTCCTCTCAGAAAACCTAGCAATAGAGCCATAAAAAATGTACTCACTGAAATACTATCTTTTTCACATTGGTGGCGTTACAGAAATCTTAATGGAGTCAGGGAAATCAAAAAGGTTTCCCCTGTAGGTGTACATGTATGAACATATTCAGTTCTAGTAATCCTATTCCTGTTAGTTTGTAGAACATTTTGTGTCTAAGACTTTCAATTCGCTTGCACTTGTTGCCGGTGGCATGTGTTCAAAATAGAAAGTGCTTATTCTCCAAAGGGCAGGAACATGCTTCAAACTTGAAGGATTTCTGTAATTAAAGGGTCTTGTATTGAGGAGGAAATTACAGCACCAAGGACGGATCTGTCCTGTAGCTGTCAAGCAACGCAGTAGGAAGTACATAAAGTACCGTCCTGTGGTTTATTTCTTACATTACAACATATATGTACATTATGACATATATTAACTGAAAAGGCAAACTGATTATTCCATGACATACGCACATGTTTCACAGAGAAACTTTAAAAAATAGCTGTCCACAAGAGATCAATTGAAAACAATGAGTCTGAGTTTTTTTATTGTTGAATATATTATTGTCCATTGCTGAATGACCAGGAAAGGGAACCGGGCTCACTCCCATCAGGGTTACAGGAAGCTGTGGGAACTAACTTCCTATGTTGTTATCAGACAACAACACACGAAGAAAAGACAGACATACAGTACAGTATATTCAATGCAAAGAGCAAAGAATTTCCCATGTGTACCGGGGGAAACACAACATGTGAAGCAATCTGTGCACTCTGTTAATTAACTAGTCCTCTTCTCTGTTTGGTAATAAAGAAGACTTCCAATCCACCTCTCAAGTAGGTTTATTCTCTAAACCTATTCTCTAAGAACCTTAAAAATCTGATACTTCTGTGTTTCCTCCACCTGTCTATGTCGGAGCACCTCTTCCACCTCAACGTTGCTCGCCTCCACTTTGGCAACACACTGCTCGGCTTCCTCAGTTCAGCGTAGTTTAAACAAAGACTTGTTTGCTGTTTTCTTTTACCTTGGCGTTTTCTTAAAGACAACTTCATGATCCTCTACACGTGCAGGACCTATGTACCTATTGCCCCCCAGCCATTAGTTAAAGTTAGTTGTATTAGTATTTATTTTGGCTTTTCCTGACAACACAAACCTGTATGTAAAAGACATTCAGGCATGGCTCCATTTTTTTTATTATTTTATATTTTATACCTACTTAAAGTACATTTAATAGGTTGTTGCATTTTTCAGAGTTTTCTACCTCTTTATTCCATTGTGTCTTAAAAACAGACAAGAAAAAAAAGACCTTACACTGGGATAAAAGGCTACTGCTGTGTCAGATGTCCACCCCATCCATCCATTATACTAACCACTTATATTTTCAGACATCCTTGATTTGGAAATTGAATCGGAGTTGAAGCTAAATCCTCCCACACACACTCCATTTGACCTCCACATTCTCGTTGTGTCTCAGTGTCAAAGTACTTCCTGTTTTCACATTTTCCTGATGAGAAAGAAGTCTATTCCCAGTTTTCGGCAGCACAGATTACAAAGAAATACACAGAATGTGCTATTTTTGCAAAAAGAGGACACGTAGACCTGCTATAATAATAATAGTAAAACAATTGTGCAGTGATACAAAACATGTTTTCATTTTGTGTTTGCTTGGTTTGTGTTTTCCAGAAACAAAGGATCACTTTAATTTCACCTCCTGTTCACAATCACTGCCTTATTATAGATCATAGCTTTGTCAAGTCTGTCTATAGTGTTTTTCTTTTAATGAAAGATCAAAACCAAGACAACTTTGTACATTAAAACACATCCTTTCCTGTCCCTGTCCCTTTTCCTGTTCTCTTTGTAATTCAATTCAGAAGAATTATAATAGGGCAGTATGGTGGTGTGGTGGTTAGCACTCGCCTCACAGCGAGATGATCCTGGGTTCGATTCCCGGAGGCGACCGGGGGCCTGTTCTCCCCATGTCTGCGTGGGTTCTTTCCTGGGTCTCCGACTTCCTCCTACAGTGTAAAGACATGCAGGTAGAAACATTGGAAAACCAGCGACCTGCCCAGGGTGTACCCTGTCTCTTGCCCATATGCAGCTGGGATAGGTTCCAGTACACCCGCAACCTACTGGGAATAAGCGGTAGAAGGTTAATGAATTCTATAGTTGTGTGATACGTTAAAGTTTGGATTTAAGACCTTAAACTATACACAAAACTATATAAACAAATCCCACTTTGGCAACGTTTTTAGTTCAACCAATAAAAGCATTTTAATTGGGATTAATTTGATTTTAATAGCAACAGTGGAGAGGATACACTTTCTAGAAGAACAAACCTCCAACAGTACCAGGCTCAATATGAGTGGCCATCTGCCTCAACCGAGAGGATAAAAACAAAGGCAGGATGGTAGAGCCAGCAAGTGCACACTGGAGAAAAGAGACACAAAGCTAGTCACATGTAATACAACAGTGGCATGTAAGCACATAGAAGGTAGAAAGATGATGAAAATAGAGGAGCTCAGTGTATGAAGGAGGTCCCTCAGCATCTAATCCTGCTTAGATAAGAGATGGTTCGGGTGAAAAAAAAAATTAAAATTCTAAGCTTAATCTTAAAAGTAGAGATAGTGTCTTTTTCTCAAACCTAAACTGGGGGCAAGGTTTCGAATGAGAGGCGCTTGATAGCTAAAGGCTCTGCCTCCCATTATACATTTGGAAACTCTAGGAACCACAAGTAAAGTAGAACAGAACTGTGGTTAAGAACATATTAAACTACTGTATAAGATAAGATAGAGCTTTATCAAGTTCTTTGTACGTGTCCCTCTATCCATTCTTAGCTGCATCATCTGGGGTCGGGTCACGGATTAACAATCTAAGTAGCGAGCTCCCCCAGTCCAGTCAACAGACAGTCCTTCTAGCGTGTCCGGGGTCTTCCTCTGGGCCTCTTCTTCTTCTTCTCCGTGGGTAACATCTGGAACATCTCTCCGTGTGGACATCCCTTGGATAAAATCCCTTTCATCCAAGAATCCCTTTTTATAGTCGTTTACTGACACTCCCAGCACTCTTCCAAGTGCTCTATAAGCAATCATGGCTGTGTTGCGAAATACCTCGTTTTTCAAAGATCGCCCTAGTAACCAAACTTTTTCTTTCAAAGATAGAGCTTCTAGGATGTTTACATCACGCCAAGTGTCTCAAACCTTCTGTCCTACCACACCCCAGTCCTGAGATGAAGTGTCTGTTGTGACAACCTCTTGTCAACCTGGGAACTTGGCAGAGGGGAATGCCATGCATCAGGAACTGCAAGCACCAGAACATAGATGCAGTAAACCTTGAGGAGTGATTGCTGATGCAGCTGTCAACATTTTTAATAGTCAGAGCCACATGTGCACTTTCACCTTTGCTTGCTGACACAGTGACTGAATAATATTAGATCTCTCCATAGATGCCACTGAATTTGCAGTTCAGGCATCCTGCCGTGCTGCCCAGCACTTCAAATGGCGTTGGTAACATCTGCCCACCTCCAGCCCCAGGACCCTCAACATGCACCTTGAGGTTTATTTGCGGCCTTGGGGGCACTGCACCTGGTCTTGCCCCTTTTGGAGATGAGGCGAAAGTGGTAGCTGTTGTCCCCTTCTTGCCTGTTGCCAACAGGCTGCTATACGCTGGGCATGTTACCAGGATGTTGACACAAGATTAAACTGGTCATGGACTGGACATGGGTTTCTTTGCCCATGGCTTTTTACAATGTGGGGCTGAAATCTGGCTGATGCCCTTGCCAAACACCTGGCTGGAGCTTCCTCAGTGTGTGATAATAGTCAACTCACGTACAGCCATCAGAGCAAACTACACCTGATGTTGGGCCTGGGTCAACAAACCTCGTGCTTCACCAAAGAGGCAAAACATTGATCAACTGGGGACAATTCAGACCATTCTCTCCTGCACTACGTATGGATGCTAGAGTTTCAGCGTCCTGCTCCTTTTGGGGTGAGCTAATGTCCAACACTTCTTAACTCTTCCAGAAAAGCCAGTGAAGGTGTTACTTCAAAGATTAGACCTGTGGGAGCATCAGTGCCTTAAGCTTTTTCAGCCTTTAAGGCTTAAGGCATCTCTTGGTAAAAGAGACCTTGTACTTTCAACCTCTAGTGTATGTTTTCACCATGAGACGCACTTCTTCTTCTTGTGCACCAGGCGTTCTTCTCTCTACTGAGGCCCGCCTGAAAGAGCAAAGTCCTCTCCAGCAGGAGGTCTGCTTTACAAACAAATCATGACCATCTTTCACTTGAGGTTTGCTTCCACAAAGAGTAGTCAGAGAACGGAGAACCATTAACTAACAACCAAAAGTTAGCATCTAAAACGTCCAGCAATTAATAACAGTAATGACAGATTTATATTAAAAAAAAAACTTTTATTAAATTTTAACATAACAATGCTGAAGAAAAATCCCCCCAACTGAAGACGCCTCCAGCAGAATCAGATTCAGTGTGGACGGCCATCTGCCTCGACTGGTATCAAGCCAATGTTGGGGATGTTTTATTGTAAGACCAGCTACTGGGATTGTTTCTTCTAAGAAATATTATCATATTTACTGGAGAACAAGCTAAATTTAAGACAGAATTTAAACTTTAATAAATACAATTGTCGTATGTTGTGTTTAGTATGTTCATTAAATTAAATTTGACTTATTCTTGTGTGTGAACAGTACAGCAGTGGCCGTCCGTGCATTTCACACCTAGGCCTTCAGTGATGTCCTACATAGTTCGACTTGAATAATACCTCATAATAATCATAAATGACACCATTCGAAAAGTCACATACAGAAGCACACTTACAGACTACAGGACGTTGCATCACCTTAATATAATATAATATAATGGTTGGAAGCAGGCAATTTTTGAGTGGCTCGGCCCAACCTAATTGTTTAGCTTAATGAGACCTTAATGAGTCATACTCAAACACTGCTTTAATCTTGAACAGCTTGCTGCTTCAGGAATTATTACCAATGAACCCAAAATCACATCTTAAATAAGCAAAAGTAGTAGAAGCACATCAAAGTTCATTCACAAGTACTGCTTTGAAAATGTTGTGTGTACTATAATACTGTACGTAGTGAAAGTAATGCTGGGATGCTGGTGCCTGGGTAAAGTGGACACTGGAGCATTTATAAAGAAGACATACATTGTATTATTTCTGTATGAAAAAGGTGAACGATTCAACATTTTCTATCTGGAACAAGTTATGGTCTTGATGGATTGGGAAATGCAAGCTGCTCCAAAACCTGGAACTATGAGTAGTGATAGAGCCTTTCCAGATGTGCAAGCTGTCCATTGCATATGTACTAATGCTCCCTCATACCATCAGAGATGCAGGCTTTTGAACTGAGCAATAAAGCTGGCACGTCCCTCTCCTTTTTAATCCGGAGGATGTGGTGCCCATGGTTTTCAAAAAATGTTGAAATTTAGATTAGTCTGACTACAGAACCTTTTAAATGAGGTTTCAGCCAGACAAGATGCCATTACTGGATTACATTCATATACAGTTGTATGTTTACTAAACATAACATGCAACTGTATGGTTGATAAAGCATTACACCTGTACTATCCAATGCAAATGAATACAGTAAAAAAATTAATAACCTTGCAAATGCAGATATGCAAGGTTATAATTTCTCAGTTTTACTTTAGACAGGTGTTAATTCTACTTTATTTTTAGCACACAGTGGGAGTTGGAGTCATACTGGACAGAACTATATTAAGACACTGTATATTATTATAATGAGTAATAATAAAGCAGAGTTGTTGTATTTGATTGCTGTCCATGTATTTGGAGGCTCGTCACAGGATCAGGCCTGTTTTAAATGCAGTGCAATCTTCTCACTTATGCAAAATAGTTTATCAGATTCTTTGAATCTTTTGATTGATTATGACTGGATTATTCAAAGAAAATTGTACAGTAGATGCAGGTTTTCTGATTGGTGAACCTTTGTCCATCTTTACTTTACTTGAGAGACTATGACTCTCTAAGATGCTCCTCTTATACTCAATCGTGTTACTAAATTAACTACTTGGTGGCATGTTTTTCAAGTTTTTTCTTATAAACAGCACTTTTCCAGACTTTTGTAGCTTAAGCCATTTTCTTTGTATTCAGTTTCAATTCAATTCCATTTATTTATACACATTCACAACAATTCACAACAAAAGTTAAGACTTTATAGAATACTACAGTATGGAAAACACAACAAATCCCACTTGAGCAAGCTATTGCTGCCATTAACCTTGAAAATACCTTGTTTTTCTTAAAATATTTCTTTATGTGAAACACTTGATGGGTTTTACATATGGAAATTTAATTTGCAAATCACAGAATTTTCTTAATGTAAACTTTGGAGAAAACTTGGAGAAATGCTGAAATTTAAAAAAAATGCCTCAAACAATCCACAGATGAAGTGCACTTTGCATATGTCCTACATGTTTTTAAAGCTTATATAACTGTTTCATTATGTACGTAATGGATTAGTAGAATATCCTAAATAAATGCCTCTATATCGTTACATTTCAAGAAATCATGCTATTGATGCATACAGAAATTAATTTTAATCTTCAGTGTGACTGTGTTGATCATGTTTCAACACAAATAATTCTGGTGGAAGCTTTGAAATGATACACAATCCGAGTGGGATATACAGTACATTTGCTTCAGCCATGCAGCTTCAATTAAATTACCAATAGGCTAAATGCAAGTGTAACTAAATATAGCTGTTTGAACGGAGTTTGACCCAATGATGAATTGTGAACACCAAATTAATTCCTGCTCATAAATATGCTATGAAATAAGGATTTCTACTAAAGAACAACTGCAAATTAAAAGGGTACCTGAAGTTGCATATTAGGCGAGTGACTCAGTACTGCCTGTGTGTTGCCCTCTAAACTGTCAGGCTTTTCCCGACCTTATTAAATGATCAACTACGATGTGCATTGTCACAGCCTGGTGAGTTTTGGCGTGAGGTGGTCATGAGCACCTGAGCACTGATGCCAAAAAGCATCTTATCTTGATGGATGGGTTCATTATCACCTTCTAATTACAGGTGGATTTTCAGGTGTATTCATTACCTGTGCTGACTCGGGTTGTGTACATCTGTGTAGCCAGGGGTTACTGTTACACCAGCTGAACTGCAGGGGGTCAGCTAGTGTGTGTCTGTGAGGGGTTGGGGGGGTCCAAGGGTTTCTGTTTCAGCTATGCTGTAGGGTCTCTGCAATTTTCATGAGCTCTGTGGGATCAGTGTTCTGTGCTCAGGCCAGTTCTGCCTCTCGAACCACCTTCTTTACTCCATCCAACAATATCAAAAGTCTGTGCTATGTTGAAACAACAAATGTAAAGGGACTTGGGGGATCATGTCATGTTGTATTGCTTGAAAGTTGAACTAAAGACAACGTTTCTACATTTACAGCAGTAAATACAGTATTGCTGTATTGAAGGTGAAGGTCTGTTTAAAATGTGATTAAGCAGTGCTTTAGACAGACAGTCTCTTAATTCAGTAGCCTATTGTGTGAAAACACATATTTATTCTGCAGAATTAAAAAAATGTCTTGATATTGTTTTGGACACGTTATCCCATGGTAGTGGGCAGAAACAGTTCCCACTTTTACTAACTTTGTTGTCTGTGAAGAAGTTTAGTAAGAACGTTTTTACTACGGGGAGTGCTGAGTTGGTGGGACTGTGAAAAAAAAAAAAAAAAAAATATATATATATATATATATATATATATATATATATATATATATATATTGGAGCAAAGTATTTCTTAAAGTGAACCCTGGCTGTTAAGACTTGTATGATTCACTATATTACTGTTTCTTCAATAACTGTCAAACACAGTTCACAAATGTGTCTGTTTTAAAGCTGCTCCTAATAGGTTGGCTGCTCCTAATAAGTTATTAATATCGCAATGCATTCTGGGTTATGGCATCGGCTGTACTGATTTAGTATTTTTAGTGCGTGAGACAAGAGTGTCATCTTATTGGCCTTTATGATTTGAAACAAAAAACTAAATTAACAGGGATGAAAGTAAATTGATGATGTTCAGATTCAGTTACCTCAAATTATAATAATGAAAGAGGGGCAAAATAGCATGTGCTTATATTTGCCGCAAAATGATGTACTGATTATGCAGAAGATTCAAAATGACTTAACAAAGCTAAACACAATGCCATGAAGTCAACATATGTTTAGTTAGAGCTACGTGTCTAAACGTCACCCTTTTCAAGTGGCAAAATGGGAAAAGACCTATGTAAGCTACAGCAACTGGTTAACATCAGCACTGATCCCAGATCAGGTTAAATTGTGCAGTAAAGTATTACACAACATTCATCTCTAGTTCTAGTTAACAGTTTCTGGCACAATTTCTTATTACCAGCATTAAAAAAATTACCCCAATATACAAAACCAGTAGCCAGGTTCATTGCAGGACCTTTTGAAAGTAACAGTTAAGTAAAATTATATCATTTTCTAATGATGCAACATAAACCTTCGCTAAAGGATGGCATTCTGTGAAAGACGTTTTAAGGTTTAGCTGGTACAGTAGGCTATTGCTTTTGAACTAAGATATTGTTTTAGTTGGCATAGCCTCTAAAGCTGACACTAATACAATAATTTAACTAACTTTAACCATTTCTGTGACACTTACATTGATGCAATGATACATGTACAATGAACTCTTACACTATAAGTGTTTCTACAGTAAGAAATGCTAAATGACAGATTGTGTGGCTTACTCAGTTTTTGAGGTGACTTTGAGGTGACCTGCTTGAATTTTTTCTGTTTGTTCACGTGTATTGGTCTGTGATAAATGTCCGAGGTCTTTGGTTACTAAGAGCGCACAGTTTGTAATCTTGATTTATTATATATTATATATTTCTACGACTATAAGTTTAACGATTTTGTTAAAAAACATGTATTTTTAACAGTTATGTGACCTTCTGGGATGACATGACAACATACAGTAGTTCTAGTACTAAAGGTTTTACACACTGGCTACTTCGACTGATGGGTAACACGGGCCTTGATGTTCTTTAGTAATATATATATTGAATATTTTTGAACACCAATGGTTCTACACATTGTAAACCTGCCCAAACACATACACACAGTGTTTCATGATCTTATACTATAGTTGAACACAGCCATCATCAACATGAATTATGACACTTAACCTCTAGTAGCCTTCAAAAGTCATTATATGGAATCACTTAAGCATATAACACATTGTGGGAGCATGATGGCTACTACACAAGGGCATGTTATAAACATAATGTGCTCGGTATGTAGGTGGATTAATACTTATTGTAAGGGGCAGCTGAACGGGTAATGATTTCACATTGTCATTTATATAATGGTATAATAATCATATTCAAGTTAAATCAGTTATGACGTGATGTAAACAATGTCTGTGTGTGATTAAAACTATGACATACTGTATCCCCACCATGAAGTTTCTCTGGTTTTATACATAAAAAGGTTAAAAGTACAAATTTACTTTGTTTTCTTCTTACAAGCTATTGGTGTAACTGTAACTGTACACTGTGAATATATTTTTGTAGCGAAGGTCACTTGCACACTGAAGATTGACGTCACTGGCCTGAGTGCTTTTAGATTTGTTTCATGAAGAGCACTTTAATAGGGACGGTGTTATTGATGGGATCAACTACATAGATTGCATGTGAAGTGACTGTTAAGTTAGCGCACGTTTTTCTCTATTACAAAAAACACCAATGTAACATTAACTAAGTAATATCTGAGTATCTGGATCTAACTATCGAACATTTTACTGGTATGTTTAATAGCAACATAATTCTCTCCAACATTCTTCCAACATACCCTTTTTATTTCTGTTGCAGTCTAGAAAAAGGCTGTAATTGTAAATGAAACCAACTAAAGAGATTGGATTTAACAGAAATTCTGCTTTTACAAGCTTGGTTGTTGGTTTTTAAAGTCACATGAGCTGGGCGGTAGAGATGGAAAAATTCCCATGTTTATGACTTGTGAGCAACTTGTGACCAGAAAAGGCTGCATGAAGGTATAAGAGTTTAAAATACAATGGTTCTATTTAATTTAAATATCTTACGACAGACAAACAGCTGAGGTTTGTTTGCCTTTTCAGGCACGAATCAAGACACACATAACCTTACAATGGTTTAAGACCTTCCAGAAAACAAAATGACTATTATATATTATAAAAAAACGGAACAATCCCGCTTAACAGAAAATGAAGGACTATAAATGAATGTTTAAATCTCACTGATAAACATCAATTTAGTCTTTTTGAATCATTCTCCAATGCTGCAATGCTATTTTGTTTGTGTAGAGTAGACTGACAGTCTAGCTTCAGTAGTGGAGAGGTGTTTTAATTCTTTTGAGGTACAGTATTCACAGGTCGATTTACTTTTTCTGCTTGGATTCTGCATAACTCAGTTGCACTTGAGCCTGAACTCACTATAACCTACTGTAATGTTTTCCTTCAGGATCAGTTATGGCAAATTGTCCTAATGCTGAAGAAGGAACTCGTTCTAATAATGTTACATTGCCACTAGACCGTATTGTGAGTATCAGTGGCATTTTTTATACCCTATGAATAATTTTATGGGTGTTTGATCAAAGACGCTGCAACACATTCCTGTAACATTGTTTCCGTTTTTAAAATTTTCTAAAATTTAGATGACAATTTATTGATTGGCTACACTTAAAAGTGTATTAGCACTATATAAATACAACTGAACTGAACTGAATTGAATTGACAGCCTGAAAAAGGCTGCATCAACAGAAAACAAGATACTGATTAAAAGTTTTTATGATGCTGTATCATGATGTTTTTGTGGATTTCAGTTGAACTTATTAACATTCTTTAAAAGGTTTGAGGGTCAGTTGTGTTGTGGGAGAATTGAGTTGTTGGTGTTTTTGTTACCTGATTTCTCTGTGTGCCATTTGTACCCATATATGACCTGATTTATTACCATCCCTTTTGCTGTAACAGAATAGATTATGATTTGTATTTATTACTGAGGCTGCCTTTGTTATAGATTGGAGCTGTGTTTGGGTTGGTTTTGCATATCTGGTCAGTTTAGTGTACACACAAAAAGAGAATAACAAAACCTACAGCACAGTATGTAAGACAACAAATATAGCTAATTACAGTACATATGCCCACTAAACAATGGTATTAATACAATCAGGACCATGGAACTGAGCTCATGTCCACGGTGCATATATTTGGAAGGTGGAGATATGAAAGAGAAGCCTAAGTCAGATTCTTGATAAAACAGTGTGAACCATACTTTTTTTTATTTTTTTTCCGTGCGAAAATGTCTTACCTGATTAAAATATATACTGTACTTTATAGTAAAAAGCTAATCTTGAAGAAAAATCTCCTTATAGATATAATGCTCGAGATAAACACTTTAAAGTCTCGTTTGTGTCATTTGTCTCAGTTTTCACTTTATAAATCGCCAAAGACAAACAGGAAGTTCCAGAAATGTCAAAATAAAGTTCTCAGAGGGACCACTGTGTTAAAATGAGCGACGCAGGCAGAAGCACATCGCAGTTATTGCAAGATTACACATATGCGTTTACATCTTCAAATGAAGGAGTGCTGTATTATAACAACAAATCTCACAATTGGGGTTGTTTTAAATGCTCATTTATCGCTTTATAAGTACATTTTATTTTCACTGCACACACAAAAAAAGCAACACCACTCAACACGCAGTGACACTCTTTGTGCTCGGCATAAAAAAAAATGTTTCAAATTGTTTGGGCACCTTCGTATACTTCCCAAGAGAGAAAAAAAGCATCTTGATTGTATTTCTGTCTGCGTTTCTCGGTGCCTTGTTCCGCGCTTCGGAGCTGCAGTGATGTCAGCCGCCTGGGTCATTTGAAGGTCAGCAGCCTCAGAAGGGTTCATAGAAAGTTCATTCGCATATATTAGGCAATTCAATCTTTCACTCTCTGTGGCAAAACTAGTTGGAAATGAGCTGCTTGGAAAAGGGAACGACGTCCCATTCGTCATCTGAAGCTGAGCAGAGCATGTGCTTTTAAACGCAGCCCGTGTTATTTTTGATTTGATAGCCTATTTCGTAAGAAAGCTCGTCCAGGTCCGTGCGCCGCTTCGCCTGCTGGTCGGTAACCGGGACGAGTCGGTCATGGAAGAGCCGATGGCTGCGCGCTGAGGAGGAACAGTGCTAAACACGGGGGGGAAATTCATGATTGCTGCGTGGGACGAAGAGGAGCGATTTGTGCCGCGTCAAGAAGAAGAAGAAGACGAAACAAAAGCAGAGGAGGAGGAGAAGGAGGAGGAGAAGGAGGAGGTGGGGGAGCAACGGAGTTTAATGGAGTTATGCGCACTTATGTCGGCGATTTTTTATCCATAACGCACACGAGTAGTTTTGACGACGCGCCGTCATCATGTTTGACTGCATGGACGTGCTGGCCGTGAGTCCCGGGCAGATGCTGGATTTCTACACGTCCAGCCCGTCGTCCTGCATGCTGCAGGAGAAAGCGCTGAAAGCCTGCATCACCGGACTGGCGCGCAGAGAGTGGCAGCACCGGCGGAGCGCACACTGTAGGTTCCAACTTCCCCTCACCATCATCATCATCATCATCGTGTGCTGTTATTTTGTCGCTTCTTCTGCTGCGGGGTTGTTGCCTCACTTTACAGAGCCGCGGGGGTCGAGCTCGAAACGGTGGCGGAGCCTCGTCTTGAACGATTCACAGCAAGTTTCCATAAAAGGGCCCGTAGGTCTTGTGAAATTAGTGAAGGTAATTTGAAGTCATTTCAAATTCATCAGAGAATAGAAAAGTTTTGAGGAACTCTTGGAAACAGAGCGCATCACAGGAAAAAAAAACAATATTATAGGTAGTAAGTATTAATAAAACTTTATTGAGAGAACCTTAGTTGACCTTATAAAACATTGCCCTTTTCTGGTACTTGTGTGCTTTTTTATAAGCGACTTTTTAATATTAAATTCACTAAAACTCTCCAGAACGTTCTCCCAAAACGTCCTATTTCTCTCTACTTAAATCCTCAGCGGTGGAAGCAGCTGATGTGTGCCCCGGCACAGATCAGTTGAGTTCAGAGAGCAGCAGGCTGGAGGAATGCGCAGAGTAAACATAGGCGGCGTTCTCCACACCTCCTCCTCGAGCCGCACATGACAGGAGGGGCGGCTGACGAGCTGCGACCTGCGCTCTCTGACACTGATTTAGACGAACGACTTCGCAACATTTCGATCTTCTCTGATTTGAGATTGGCTGATAGATGGACTGCTGCCTGTTTTTCTATGACGGGTAGACACTTTAAAAGTCAGCTGCGTTTCTTTCTTTATTAATACACATTCATCTTGTAGTGAAAAAAGTACTGAAACGATATTGAATTCAAAGTGAAAGTATTTTAACTTTAATTTAACTATTATTAAATTAAGGTTGTTTGTCAGCATCTCCACCATTACCAAAAAAGAGCCATTTTCATCCAATAACCATGTGCTCATGATACTTGTCACTGTTTGTTTTTCACTGCCTTCCCGCTGCTCTGTGATTTATCCACATCTGTTACTGAGCAACCTCCTGCTGTAATTCTTTAGGAATTGTTTGCACACAATGTGCAACGTGTCCAAAGTGGCTGTTGCCTCAGCAGAGGGAGGCAAATTGAAAAAAGTTACAGGTGCTGACCTTTGACCTGACCTCCCTGTTGCTGGCCTTTATAGTTTGAAGTAGGTGCTTCAGACATTTATGCTCAAAATAATCATTTCTAATTTCCACAGTAAATCTTTTAACTTCTAAACTGTCATACATTCCCACAGTTCAAGGTGACATCTGTAACGCATTTGTTTTTTGATGTGGTGTGTTGTGTAGCGGTGAGTTAGGCAGAAAAGCATATTTTGATTTGGTTGCTAATTACATTTCTGCTAATCTATTAATTAGTAAATCATCGAATTGTTTGAGCTTCAAAACTGGATACTGATAATTATGTTAGTTTCAAACGATACAGTCTGCGTGATTGCTTATATTTAACCTAACATTTGGCGAGGAGTGAAGTCTTTTTCTGAAACCAATTTAATTACAAAAATTGTACACTGAGGTGCATTTGATTTGTCACGCAAGTCTCACAAGAGGCCCTTAAATGCGTATGTTCGAGCTAAGTGGGGCACAAGGAGCCACTGTTGACTTTCTTCTCCATAAATCGTCCTCGACATGTTCAGTTGCAAGTTCGACTTTGGTGCTGACCTCTACCTGTTTGAATAAGGCGTATGTTTAAAATAGACTTTGATTTGAGAAAACCTCTCCCAGGGTCACTGAAATTTTGCTTTATTAATTTATTTATTAAGGATAATGGAAACCTCCTGGGTGTTAATTAGCAGCATCTACAACAAGCCAACAATTAATGCACTTCCTCTTCCAGTTTAGATGTTAATTAACAGTGATCAAGGACCTCCTTTGCACAGATAAAATGAGCTTTACAGCTGTGGAATCCTTGCACAGGATTCCCACACTGCTGGAATGAAATTCACAAGAAAAGCACTGTATTTTTTCCGAAATCCAAATTAATGTCATTTAGAAGCACTGATGCTGTTGTGACTTAAAAAGACATAAGTGTGGTTTCCAGCATATTGTGTATTGTACAGCTGATGTGTGTTATGGGATAATTGGGGCCTTTTTGTCTCCAAGGCTTAAGCGCTTCTGATATGGACATGAAAGGCCATTAGCACAGCTTGCACACCAGGCCGATTTAGTGGGCGTGTGAAATAAAAGGTGGATGGGGGGAAATAAAAAGCTGTGTACAACAGTGTAATGAAAGGAGAGCTGTCTGATGCCAGGCGTGTGTAATCGACATGATTAGGATCCCACCAGTGTCACACTACAACTGTGTATGTGCTGCAGACTCTTAATAAATATCAAAATTACTCGCAGAGTGAAAAGATATAAAGTACACTCCTGCAGGAAAACAACAATTTTTCATGTTATTTCATATATTTATTAAAATTTGTATTTATTAAAAGGCAGATAATGCTGCCAGGGGATTCTAATTAAATAAATACTGCAGGCATCAGGCAGCTCTCCTTTCATTTTTCTGTTGTATGTATGTAAACCCTATTTAAACCCTAAATAAACCTCTAAATGGTGTATATTTATTTATATTTGTAAAGGTATATATATATATATATATATAGAAATATGAAAAAAATTATATTTTATAATGTACCATAGTGGCAGATCCGAAAACAGCTGTATTGGCATTAATATAAGCTATTACTTTGAAAGGTTTCACACAAAGGAGGCCAGTGGAAATATGTGAGAGGTGCTTGTTCTGTATCAGCTCCAACTACTAAAGACAATTACAGCAGTTAAATACAGTACTGCCATAAAAGCGAAGTTCTCAAAGGTTTTCTTTAATTGCTGGTGCATTTCAAGGAGAATTTGTGATAATGTGGCAGTTTCATTTAGATCTGTGTCTATCTCAGATCCACATTCTTTAAAGTCCGTTAGTGGATGACACCACTTGTAATTATTCTTGTCTGACACCCAAAACAATAATTTCTATCAACTCAACCACCAGTACAACCTGCTCTGTATGATCCTTTATGCAGTTTTTTAAAATTACTTTATTACATGCAACATAACAAATTCTCATATATATAAATTGAACAATTTCATTTAACCAATCTATTTCCAATTCATCTACATTAACTATAGATTTATATAATAATTTATGTTAAAATCACCTTATTTTGATGTTTATCTGTATTTTCTTTTCAAGCATAAAAAACACTTTTTTATAGGGAAGACTACAGTACTACTACTACAGTCTCTAAAGCTTTCAACTGAAAAATGATTTTAAGACATTGCAAATGATAAAATAATTGTTATTAAAACAGGTAATTTGGTAATATTCTTTAATTGGAATGTGGTTTTATAGCATAAAGATGTTGTTTATGGAAACATCACCTACTTCCTTGTGGTGGTAAGCTCTCAAAGTTAAGTGGTTCAGCTGCAAAATAAATGTTCTTCAAAATAAACAATTTTTGTGTTTTAGGGACTTTGTCTTTGCATACACTGTTCTAGACAAAAAAAAAAGGACAGGCGGTCTAATTAGCTTGGCACAAAATGGAATATCTACAAAATGAATGACTTCAGCCAACTAACAAACTCCTACAAAGCAAATTCTGTGAAATATCAGTATACACGTAGTGTTTGGTTTACAGAATGTACAGTGAGTACAGTTACAGGTCTGTGGCTGTTGTAAATGAAATTAACATATAGTTTTTTTTCTGGCAATTAAACAGATAACCTTAAATATAATATTTTTTAATGTCTTGAATAAAATCTGTTTTTTTAGTCTCTGTTTTTCTTGTAAGGACAAGGTTTTTATTCTTCTTTGAAATTACTTAATTAATAATTGATAAATTTTCCCATGTGTACTCAGTATGGCTGAAGATAAAGATTTTGTAAAAACATATTTGTATCATTTTAACAACTTGCAGTAAATATAATAATACAGTACATTACTTACCTGCACCACACACTTTTGTAGTATATTATTTTTGACTACTTTTCTACATATCTTTTAGCTTAGATTTGGTAGATTTTCTGGTGTTTGGCACAATCTTCCTATAACTTCACTTCTTAGCTGTTTTCTAACAGTTAAGAGTCAAGATAAGAATTCAGGTAAATATAAAAGTGTTGGCTGGAGGAGAATAAAGTCGCATCCACTCTACGCTTTTAAGCCCACGAATTCATGTTGAATAAAAAGAATCCTCTTGCCTTTCAACAACCATAGTTCTTTCTCCTTCTGTTCCTTCTCATCTATCGTCTGCTTTTGATGGCTTCTCTTAGCTTCTCTTTGGGTTGTTATAACAGCTTTGAAGTGGCCTGCACCTGTTGTATAGTGGGAGGACTTCCCTTGACCATGGTACTACAGTGGTACTGTAGCCTTGCAAGGGTTGCTGTGCGGTGACACAGGTTCAAAAGGAGACGTTAGGTCAGCATTTCAGCTCATGACTGCCTTAATATCTAAAAATCAAGTTTGTCTCAGTAGGCTTATTTAATGGTCAGATGAAAATAAACGAGCAATGTATGCAAGGAGACATCTGGTACAAAATCACATCCAAATTGGAAGGATAATCAGCTGAGCAGGTGAGGTGAAGGAGGAGGTGGAGATGGAAGGGTAAAGAGGTGGGCTAGTTAATATTCAGCTAATCCTCCCATGGAGATGCCCACTACTCCACACCCACAGTTTGATTTATTTTTTTCATCCTTCCTGTTTCTAGTGTTTTTTCATAATTCAGATTCATACGATTTACTTAATGTCTTCAGAGTTTGATTGTGTTTTTGTTTAAATTAAGCATCAGATTTTAAGTCCACCTCCATTTGCCCACAAACATGGCTCTGTCCTCATTTCAAAAACAGTATCGTGTTAATTTGCCTGTGTGCTGTGACAGATTTTGCTTCAGGTTCTTTGCCATCTGTTGGGGTTTGTAAACTATGTCAGGTTTTACATGTGACCAGTTTTCAGAGTAGTACTGGATATAAGGATACACACAGAATCACAGTGTAGATCGATGATGCTGCAGTAACCTCCTTCTGCATCATACTCATCATTTTGGGCTTAACTAGTTTTGGCGTTTTGGGTTTTTTCAAATGTATTGCGTTGACACGTACAGTATTTAGGCTGTGACGCTGCCAACAGTGCACAAGCTTGAAATGCTCCAACGGCTGGAAAACAAAGCTTCTTTATCCAGATTACAAGATGAATGAATTGTCATTTGTGGTGACATTAAAATCCAGTTTCTTTACATAGAAAGGATAATCCACAGACTGGATGTCTGTCAATCAGAAATTTATAGTTTTTCTATTTAAGTTTATTGAATTAAAGTTATGAATATACTATAATCATTTCAGTTAGGCATAGAAACCTAAATTACACCCCTCCACTCGTGGTATGCCTTGACCTTGGCGTGATATCTATGTTAAAATTATCACGTTTTTAAAAAGTTTAATTTATTATTGGACTTTAAAGCTTTACTACTAAATATATTTATTGTAAAAAATCACCAGCACTTCAGACCAATTTCTGTGTCTATAACATTTAAACAAGCATTTGCAATGTATTGGTGCACACAGACATTTTCTATGCAATTTATTTGTAAATGTAAATTCTTGTTCTGTAAAATACCTAAATACCAAAGGACAGAAAGACAATTTGAGAACAGTGGATCTGTATACTCTAGAGTAGACTTGTAGAATCACATATTTTCAGGAGATGGTTGAGATAAAATGATTGTGCTGGATTTACACTCATCTTTTATGAATTAGGGGTTTTAAGTTAGACTCAAAGTAAGACAAGGAATTTTGAAAGCACTCAAAGATCTTTTAATAGATGACAACTGTACAACTGTATGAACAGGAACATACTGTGCTTGCAGCAAGGTAGTGTATGTGTATTGTTGTAGTTCCACCCATGATTATAAGCTGTCTGTCTAGTCATTGGTCTTGAGTGAAAACCAGAAAATAAACGGACTGTGTTCCCTAAGGTTGAGTAGAAGGCCTTCCAGACTTGGGAGATGAATTGGAGGTAAGGGAAATGTGGTTGATGAGAAGATTAGTTGTCTCCAAGACCAATGGGTAGAGAGAGATAGTGGATGGCATTGGAGAAGGGTATCATTTTTTAACAGTGATGACGGTCAAGCCACGCTAAACAGTCTCAGCATCTTGTCTTTCTTCTGACAACTGCAATGATGGGAGATGAAGAGGGGCAGAAAGTAGCACAGGCTAGGAAATCTTTAATTCCCTCTCAGGGAATGCTACATTTTATAGATGGCTGGAGGGCAGTGTTGAGACCAGTGTTGAAGCAGGTCAATCGCACAATCAGTTGGCGCAGGGGCAACACCAGCGTTGTTGTAATCAGGTAGCATAAGTGTCAGATTGGGAGGGTTATGGTGGGGGATCTCTGTGGTCATTTGGAGGTAAGGCAGAACAGACAGCTTCAGTCTAGAATTTTGTGATTGATCTAGCTAGTCTTGGGGTTGTAAAGCTGAAGCCAGGCTATAGGATGCCCACCCCCCACCCCCCACAGTGAATCGTCATGCCAGCCCATCCATTTCAGCAGCAAGCCCCGAGAACTCCACTGCATATTTAGCGATGGAGCTTTACCCCCTGTCAAAGACTCAGGCGACTAGTATCTGGTTAAAAACATAGCGTATGCCAGAGAGGAGAAAACCAAAGCCTGCACCTGGTTGAAGGCATAAGTAGAATATTCCTTTCTGGCAGAGAACAAAGGACTCACAAAGGTAAGAGGGAAGTTCATGGGCAGTGTGTGCGGACGGAATCAGTGCTGTCAAAGCTGTGGAAGATGGAATAAGTTTATTTATTAGCTTGTTATTAAGACAGATTTCTGTAATTGAGTTATAGGTAACAACCTGATATATCAGATGTCTTTTTCCTGATTTCCTCATTCCACATACTGACGTTTGACAAAAGCCAGTACCAGTGGCTCTGTCTATCAGAGGAGCTGTTTCCCCTACTCCTTCCCCTGATTCAGCTGGCAGCTTCCAGCAGGGAGTGTGCTATCCTGTGTGACCCCCAACCAGCAGGTTCAGCCAGAGGCTAAGGGTTCAGAAGCCGCTGTAGCCTCCCATTTTTGTCTGCCTCCTCTTAAGCTAGACTTTGCCATGTGTGCTTGTCTGTCATCAGTTTTTATTCATCTAATGGAGCTTTCTATGTATGTTAACGTGCAGGGAAGTCGAGTCAAAGTTTAATCACGCAGAAAATGAAAAAACGTTTCCCTGCACCTGGTAGGGCCTATGCCCTCCTCACACACACACACACTGAGGGGTGTAATGCATCTACGTTTATGAGTCCCATCTGTCTGCAGGTGGTCACACTGCCTCCCAGACACAGCTATGAGTTTCAAATTGGTTGCAATGCTGAATTGTTGGCGCTGACTCTCGTCAGTGTGGGACCACCCAGCCATTACAAATGCTCCAAAGGCATATCAGCAGCAAAAGTATTTTTCCTCTGGATGTATGCTAAAGTGTGCAGCACCATCTGGGATGGCTAAAATACATTGTTTTTGTGCTCCAGCAGTCCTCAACATCCTCATAAGCATCTAATATGAACACACGGTGTTACACTTACGACATGTTTGATATGAAGGGTTCTGCAATGTTATTGGTTTTCTCTGCATAGAGAGAAGAAAATGTACGAAGAAAGATTTATTTTACATAAGCATCTTATAGCATGTCTACTATTAAATACTGTCACAGTGGAAACTAAAATAATGTGAATTAAAATTACTGATTAAAAGTGATAAAATCACTAAACTACTTTAGGTTGTACAACTAGTTGGAGAACTAACGTGTAAAACGGGAACATTTTATGTAGACTATACAGACAGTCAGAAAGAAGATGCAAGCATTCGTTTACTAATCTTGTCCTAATTCTGTATACAGTGTATATTTGTGTATTTACCACTATCTGTGTTTTTACATTTGTATCTGTAACCAGGTTTCCCATTTCCTTGCGCAAAACAATCTTTTGCACATCGGCAGCGCATTAGTATAGCTTGATCCTGCCATTGGGAAATGTCCACTTGCTGCAAGAGTCTTAAGTTGAAGTTAGTATTTGTGGACAGATGCATTTCACATATTTTGTCTGCATCCTGTGTGTTTTTATTCAGACCACTGACTCTTCTCCAGCCTGGTGTCTTGCCATACATCTCCTTTATGTGCAAGCTGCTCCTGACTGCTCTCTGCCAGCAACAACGAGAAAGCATTTGGTGTATTAGACCTGACCCCAATGAAAACAAATGTTTGTCTGTCCTCATTAATGAAACCAGGTTAGACTGCAATTGTTAAAGGAAGAACATGGCTGCACTTCTACTGAAATAATTTACTCTTATTCACATTGTCAGCTTTATACAGTTTTGCCTATACATTTTGCAGAACCTTTAGGAAGATTCTAAAGTAGAGTACATTATGTGCCAGAAATGTCTTTTTTAGAGACACTGACGTTACCAAAGCTTCTATGTAGGTGAATGTAGGTGAATGAAGCAGAAGATTAGATTAAATCATCAGGGAATTCCAAGAGACAAAGGTCTGAGCATTTCTAAGAGCCTGTCTCATCAGTAATTGAGTTTACACTGGTGAAGAAGACAATAATCTATTCAGCTGAGAAGCTAAAGAAAAACTTCCCTTGTTCTATGTAAATAGGTTTTTTTTGTGGGCTGCACCTACATCTCAGCATGTGTCAGTCTCTTTTATAGCGATCACTAATGTGAACTCATCATGGAGACCACTTGCAAACAGATTTCAATGTGTAAAATCAAGTATCCAGGTTTAAATCATTTGGAGAAAACAAATCTTTAAACTATCTTTTTTCCCTTATTCAACTGCGTAATTCCAATAAATCTTACTTATTTGAAAATACCCTTTTTTTCCCTCCTGTGTGTCTTCCCTGCAGCAATTGAAACACAGAGCACCAGTTCTGAGGAGCTTGTCCCAAGCCCGCCGTCCCCTCCACCTCCTCCCAGAGTCTACAAGCCCTGCTTCGTCTGCCAGGACAAGTCCTCTGGATACCACTATGGCGTCAGTGCTTGTGAGGGCTGCAAGGTAGGACTCCTGCACGTCATCACACTAGGTGCCATGCTCCGTATCCTCTGTGACAGAGAAAAGTATGAAGGGGCTTCCACAAAACTGGCTTGAGAGAGTAGCAGCTGGGTGGTGTTTTTTTTTGTATTTCTACTGTTTAATGTAGAAATGGGAGACATGTTCCTCTAACAACATGTCAGTTCAGTATGTTTAAAATCTTTGAGCTGTATTAAAGAAGGCATAAACGCTCAAGCATATCAATAATTGTAACAATTTTATCAGTTGTATACCAACAGCTTCACAACTTAGTCAGCATAGAAAAGAATTTCTCCCAAAAGCATTATAGGTGAGTTTAACAGTTTTTTATAGCTTTAACGGCTTTTACATATATATATGTATCTTCCTCTACTGTACAAATACGGTAAAACTGCAGCTGTCCGTATGATTAATTGCTAGATGTGAGAAAATCCACATGTGGAAACAGAGATGGCAGTGTCTACCGTTTTCACTTCACGCAAATTCCTTCCAGCATCTGATATGGCAGCACTTATTCTGTCTGTCTTACAACGGCTGTTGCTAGGCAACTGCTCACACCCATAAGTAGATAGACATAAATACTGTATAAGTAAACAGTGTATATGCAATAGACTGACTCATTTTATAGGCTGTGCATGATTGATGCTGTAGCCTGTAAAGATTTAGGTATAGAGGTAATAGTGATGATACTCTACCTGTACCATGTAGACAAACTGTATTATTCTAGCCTAGACATGGCAGTTTGCTCTCATACAGCCAGACTGTGGTGTGATGTCTTCTGTCTATAACTGAAGCACTGGTATGCCAGGAATCCTTTGGGGTTTTGGCGCAGAGGGAGGTGGTGATCAGTTTACTCAGCAGGCTCTGGGGTCAAAAGTTCTTTATGGACTCACTTGTTAATGTGCCAATACTGTATAAGCCTGAAGAAGACGAACAAGAACAAGAGGGAACAAAAAACAAACAAGTGTTGAGTGTTGTGATTCCTAGTATAGAAAGGTAGAGAGAGAGGAAGACAGAGAGGGAGAAGACATAGAAGCAGCATAGACACATGTACTGGTGGTACAAATCCAATCATATAACTATTGTATAAAGTTGGTGTTGTGGACTGCCAGGGTCTGGAGACTCAAATGAAGTAAATACTGTATATATCTCCTCTTAGTCTGAACAGGAAAAACGTTTCAATTCACAGCCTTGATTTTTGTGACATTCTGACTCGAGGATTAAGTAGGATTATGCATTTTTTTCCTCATGCTGTGTTTTTGTCTCCAAGGCAAAAGCGCTTGTTTTGTGTAGTGCGAGGGGGCAAGACCCTTGTATTGGATAGATGCAACCAAGCATACTTTACAGCTGTAGGCTTTTAGTCGGCAAGAAGAGCCTTTTACTGCCCAGTGAATATGCCAATTAGAGCCATAAATAGACTCAAAGACAGAGACATGGATAGAGTGTGTGCTGTGTAGTGTAAAACTTATTTTAGAATAACTCTAGCGTGTGCACATTTACTGTACATGCATGCGTCAAAACATTGCATTCACACTGTACAATCCCAGATCTGTAAAGAGCTGTTTTAATTCAATTCAATTCAGTTTTATTTACATGTATATAGGGCCAATTCACAACAGCAGTTATCTCAAGCTACTGTACAAGTTTAAGGCCTTAGACAACTCAACCCAACAAATCCAACATAGAGGAAATTCTTAATTGTGGCCAATCAGTAAATTTTTATCTAATTATACAATATTAGTAATACTATAATTTCTTCATTTTAATTAAATATTAATAGTAGCAGGGAAGAGGAAAAACTCCCTCTCTATAAAGGAAGATGGCTCCAGCAGACCCAGGCTCAATGTGGGCGGCCATCTGCCTTGACCGGTTGGGGTGAGGGGATAGAGAAGAGAGAAAAGAACAACAAAAACAAAAACAAGCAGCAACAGAACACAGGCATGATGGTTGGACCAGCAATGGAACACTGGAGACTGACTGAAAAGGTTTCTTAAGGGATGGATTTCCACGTTTTAGTTGTTAGAGGTTATGGCTAATGATGACATCTTCACAGATATACAGTAACAATTAGTTAATAACCAGATAAAAATAAACAGCCCTCATAGCTTTTGGATTCTTTTTTTTCCTGTTGTTGTTGTTTTTACTCAGTGACAGATCCATGGTTCAAAGTCAGAAAGAGTTCATTTTATGAACTTTAAATGTGAAAAACTAACTCAGTTAACAGGACTAGGAAAATTTTCAATAAACCAAAGATATTTTAAATTGAGTTTTAACTTAGAAGTCTGAATTACAGTTAAATCATAAAATACTGTACAGTAATTTCATTTTAAAAGCACATTTTAATTTCTTTAATAAACTCTTTGTACAGTGTACGTATGATATAAAATATATTCACCTTCCCTTCTGTGAAAGTAAGACTTTTTTTTTAATAAATGACTTGTGTATATAATTGAATTGATAATGAATATGTTTTAAAGATAAACATATGCACATCAACAGAGTAACAGTAATGTGTGTTGGTTGAGCTCTTTTTGAGTTTAGCGTGACTGAGCATCTGTGTTGACCACTGACAGATTTACTGGTGGGACAGAGCTGATTTGAATTGTTAAAGATGGTGCAGACATATGGCCCAGCAGAAGCGCATGCATATGCAACAGATGACAGTTTCATCCATGTTGACCCAAAGTCAAGAAATCCTCCAAAGTCAAGGCAGCCTTCCCATTCAGTCACCCCAGTACTTCCTGCCTATCTTCTCAGAACAGCAGAGTAATACTCCAGTGTAACAATGCTACAGAGTAAATCAGACAGTACGTCCTGTAAGTGAGCGTTCATTCCAAGCTCTTAGTTGTGACTGCCTCTCTGTGATGTACAAATGAAGAATTTGTAGTTTATTAGAACTAATATATATATATATATATATATATTGAGTCCTAACTACACTTTAACTTGCATATAACATATATGTTCGTATACAATATTGTTTAATCATCTTTTCTTAAATGTTTTTAAACAAATTGTTATGCAAAACATGGCCAGTATTAAGTTATTATATTAAGTTTGAAATAGGAAGATGTTTCAATTTAAAAACTCTGAACTAAATCAAGGCGACTTTATATTACTAATTGTATTGTAAATGACAAATACAAAGTGAGTAATGCACTAAAATACCTTAAAATTTTTTGTGCCCTGTCTAGATGAGGGAAAACAACATCGTCTGCGTATGGTTGGATATTGACAATACAATGTTTTTGTTTAAATTGGAATAAAGATGTTAAATATGGTTTTATTAATGCATTTTCAACTTTTATCCCTGTCGACTACATTTGTGGATGACTCACTAACCAGCAGATTGTAGTCCGGCCGCACAATGCCTGTCTCCTTTCACACAATGAAATTACCATTAAAGTAAGTTATTAGGCAGAGAAGAGGTATTTAGCTGTAGTATCAATTTTACAGTGCAACTGTGATGTGCTTTGTTGTATAGGATCTTTCAAACACATCCCATCATTTAATGATGCCTTTAAATCATCAAAACACTGCTGATGTTAATAGTAATGAACATTTTAGCAACAATAGACTTAGCACTGGCCTGCTAACAGATATACAAAGAGTTCTGCAAAATGGCTTTTATAGAAGCTAAGCTACATCCTAAAAGAAGAATTTCATTCACTTTCACTATACTAAGGGAGAAAACAAAATCCCAGTAACAGGTCAAATAAACTGCTGTATATGCATCAGTAAATACCAGCAGAGCACTTTAGAAAATGAAATAGTAACATTGCATTGCATAAGCCCTGAAATGTCCAAAAAGAAAGATCTGTATGTGTGTCGTCAATGGTGACAGGCCTTTAGGGATGAAGACAAAACTTGAGCCATGAGCCGTGAACACTGCTACCCCCTCTCTCTGTTACTTGTTGGGTCCTGAGGCGTTGACACAGTGGGATTAGTTTGATGGAACTGGTTTGACAAGCGAGGGACCATAACCTTTTTTGAATAAAACACAATTCAGAATGCTAACAGAGGAAAAGAAGCAGTCTTTTCGAGCCCTCAACTGTCTCTGAATTCTTTTCTTTCCCTGAAACTCACATGAACTGAGGAATACATTTACCTGCAGTCACCCAGAAATACAGACTCTTACCCAACCAGAGTTTTAGACTTATGGGGGAGCCAGGATTGGACCTGGACTGATCAACTCTATGGTCCCTGATATATGGCCCAAATTGTAAGTATCTGAATTAACCTGGTGTGATTAAGCAGTGGCCAAGAAGCAAAAATCTTGTTTTTGGTTACATGGCTCATACAGAAAAACCTAATAGAAACTAAGTAGAAACAACTAACATGCAATCAGATCCAATGTAGATTATTTTAAGGATTTACACATTTAAGAAACCAATGATTGAAGCTCATCGTGGTAGGTGTAGTGAATAGCCGTTACACTCCTGTTCTTACACTATACTGTAAATGCATGTGCATTTCTATTCATTCTTCGATTGAGAGTGAGACAAAAAAATTCCACACATGCTCAGTACAAAATAGAATGGCAACTGCCAATTAACGCACCAAAACCAAAAACGGTAAAAAAGAAATTTAGGATAGAATTTTCAAATGAGTGTTATGCTTCATGTTATACAGTAGAAGGACTGTAGCAATTGTAAAGCACTAAAATTGAAATGGTGATTACATGTGTATTGGGAAAAGCGTCAGTGTTCATGTTATACGGTTTCAGACATTTTAGGAAACATTTGTTTATAAATAATTTTTAAAAACATTTATATTGGTGTATTTATATATAAATATGTTAAAGAACGTATTAAAAATCATAATAACTGTTGCTACAAAGGTGGCCATACTAATTGTAAAGAACAAATATCCTTCATATGAATTTTTAGGCAAACTTTTACTTGACATTAATTGTGTTCATATGGTGTTGTTGGTAGTTGTACTCTTGAGTAAGTGATGGCCCCATACTGTCACACAATATCTTGCACAACATCCCATGTATTAACAGAGAAACACCAAAAGAACTGCAAATATAACCGCCTTTCAACAAAACAATGAAGTATGCAGAGTTCATGAATCTGGTAACAAAGGTGTGTACACATATTCTGCTTTTGGGATATATAAAATTTGGTATCTGTGCCCTTTTTTTAGTTCTTTTAGTTTTTATTTTTAATTAGCAGTAAACTGTCAGTTGTTGTTCACATTTAAAAACAATCATATTTTCATGTGGCTCATAATTTGCCATTTGTAAGTTCTTCTATAATTCCCACTATACCGCTGCCTATATCCACAGCCCTACGTGGCCTCACATTCCATCAGCCTCCTTCCCCCTTGTGCTTTTCATATCTTTATTTGCTCCCCACTGCTTGCTGCTGTTGCAGGACGCAGATGATGAAAAGCCCGGTAGAGCTGACTGGAGCAAGAGAGAGAGTGTAAAAAGGACATTGATCTGCCGGGGCCTTTCTCTACCTGTCAACGTTATCTACACAGCTTCCCTTGGTTCTAACACACACTCCTTAATGTGATTTGTCAACGCTTTACAACATAAAAAAGCCTAAGTGCTAATAGAGAGAAGAAATCAGAAGGAGAGGGTCAGCGCCACAGAGGTGTGACGGAAAACAGATATGATTGTTAGGCCACAACAGCCATGCTCCGCCTGCAGTGTGTGTGCTGATATTATTTTTGTGGTCTTTGTCTGTTACCCGAAGTGTGACTGAATGTTTGGAAAGAGCTCAGGATCCTGAGAATGTGTGAGGTGAAGGAACAGTTGCTGTTTGAAGTTAAAGGCAAATTTCTTAAGGACAAATAACAATTTGCTACAGTAGGTGCACCATCATATGTAAAGGTACTTAATAGGCATCCACCATTAGGTGCTAATTTACTATAAATGTTTATTTACTGTAAGCATTTATACTGTCTCAACAAAAGACATTTGGTAAAACTGGTAGCACCGTCGCCTGCCAATGGTAGGATCGGTGGTTTGATTCCAAGGCACTGAACTCCAAGCTGCCCCCAGTGTGTCAGCCTCTTCCACTGGTGTGTGAATGTGTTTGTGCGAATGAGACACAGTGTCAAAGCACTTTGAGTACCAATAGGTAGAAAAGCACTATACAAGTTTAGACCATTCACCATTTACTGCGGGATTTGTGAGTCAGGGACAATTTGACAATTAGTTGTCAATCACTGCTGCCAACTTCTTAACAGTTGAACATATGTTTGCTATATTTTTGATCCCAACCACAGACCTTGTTTGGATGTTGGAAAAAAAATGTTTCTACAATCAGCAGAAAAAAATTGATTGCTCAGCAAAGCAGAGGTTTCATAAAGTGCTCTGTCCAATCGACACTATAAACACTTTGACTGTCCATTAGTATTTCATTTGGAGTAAACAGTAAACAGATTTGTTTACTTGTTGGATTTGTCAAAAATTTGGAATGAATGAGAAAAAAGTTGCTTAGCTGCGGAAGGAAGTCAGATATTTGACAGATTTTAAATATTGAAATTAAAACATTTAAATAAATGTGCAAAGAAGAAGAAATATATACTGTATAGATTGATGTGCAGGCACAGTTGCTTTTATCATCATACTATTATAATTTAATGTTCATAGGTGATATTTGTGTTCACTGACAAACAAATAAACAAATGTACAATTTAGAAATGTCTTGTTGCTTTCTGACAGTTTCTACATGTATTGTCCTCTCTCTAGACTCAAAGTCTGATTCTAGGTCATACCCACAAGGTTGCACACCTGCGGGTGGGGGTTGGGGGTGTAACGGCCATTCATCTGTTCCCTTTCATGTGAGTTCACGGTTACCATATAAATGAAGCCAAGTCAACAGAAGTTCACATATGTTAATATACAGTCACTTTAAAGATGGCTTTTAATTATCGCTTATCTTTTGGTCCCCATCATGTACAGGGACCAAAAGATGAGTGCTGAATGGCCAGTAGCAACCTGAAGAATAGGCCCTCGTGGGGCATCTGTGGAGGACTGAGTCATCTGAAACCTCCTCATGCTCTCCTCCATTGTTTTACTATGCCTCTCGCTTGCTCTCCAGTTCTCCGTCTCTGTTGCTATTCAGAGTAGGTTGGGTGAATCACACACACGCTCCTCTGTTCGAACCGCTCACAAGCCTTTTCCTCCCCTCTTGTACTATCTTCTGCTTTTCTCTTATTTGCCTTTCAGTCTCAGCCTACACTATCTAATGGTCCATCTGTGAAGGGACATATAAGCAGAGAATGTGTGTGTGTGTGTGTGTGTGTGTGTAAGAGTAGGGGCTTGAGAGAGTTGTATCTGTTGACTGTGCACTGTTTTTGCCTTATCTGTTGAGGTTTCATATTTGCCACAGAACAATACACTTTCTGTGCAATCCAGGCTTCCTTTTTGTCCTGTTGTTCTGGTTGTTTTTCCTTTATTTTGGACTTGATACACCAGGTTAACCTTATCATCACCATTGTGATGATTGTTCACTGGAGAATACATGAGAAGAAGATAAAAATATTTTTGCCGTGGGCTGAAAGTTTAATGACAACAAAGGCACTTGAGCTCCCGATATGAGAAATACAGTACAATGATATTACACACCGCACTACACATAACTTATACCAATACCCAATTAACGTAAACCATAATAATATTAGATTTCTTTGGATCAAAGTTTTACAAGATAAAATGATTTTCATAGATTAATAGTTAACTCGATTTTACAAAAAAAAAACATTGCCCAAAGTTAGTGGAGTATTAGGACTCATCCAATTGAGGTGGTTATCTGGAATTAAGTCATGGAAACTGGACACGTCTTTTAATTTTTTTCCTGAAGTTTTTATTTTTTTCCTTGAGATGAACAAAGGCAAGTTTAAATATATGCTCCTTTGTCTCTTTGCGCATCACCACTGTGCCAAATCAGACCTGTCCCTGAACTTTGTCATGTCTGTCTAGTGAAGTGCATGTGTAAGTAATAGCCTGGACTGGCTAAACTGGATAAATATCAACTATCCGCCACCCCCTCACACTCTCTACCTCCTCATTTTTCTGGACCCCCCCCCCGAGGGTCTCCAGTGTCCTCTCCACTTTCCACAGCAGTGATAAGATGTTGACACGATTAAGAGTGAAAGCTAATCCGTTGCTCTGCCTCTCTTTTTCTCTCTTCTCTCAGCTGTACTGAATAGTACAGGCCTAACAAAACACAGTGGCTGGACCACTAGTGGATGGCTTGAGCAGATTGGGGGGGGGGGGGGGGGGGGGGGGGGTGGTAGAGACAGGAGGATAGGTGGACAAGGGGTAGGATTGTAACTAAATAATTAATGGGCAGCACTTTCGTTTTTTTTAATCTGTAAACGAGAAGGCCGAAGATGGCAGGGCCGTCACTCTGACACCCTATCCCCAGCCCATTAAGATAACAAGATGTTGGATAATGATCTCAGTTAAGGTGCAGTTTATCAGTCCAGGGAGAGTGGCCTTGTCTTACAGGTGGCTGGGACTTTGTCCCCTAATGCTCCGACATTACATCTCAACATGGCCTTATCTACAGAATATCATAGGTCATAAACACAATGAACTTGAATCATTTTGTGATTTTTGATAGTTGATAGCATGTTATTCGAAGAGCATGCAAAATAAATTAATAAACAAATAAATATTTGGTCTATGAGAAGAATTTAATATCTGATAAATGAAGTTTTAGTTTAATCTGTTCTTGTCATAGATTTTACACCCAGTCTGCACTGTAAGAAATGCAACCTACATTGCTTGCATGGTAACTCACAAACTAAAAATGCCAAGAACTAGAGCACACCAAAGCACAACAGAGTAAATGATATAATCACAAATGGAATTTACAACTAAAAAATAATGAAAGATGAACAAAGGCAAGTGTAGATACAGTATATACAAACAGGGAACTTAAAACACAAAGAAGCCCAGAAAGAAAACAAAGTAATAATTACTGAAAATACTTAGAAGCATATTAGATGAACTAAAAACACTACAATGAAATTACCAAGGTGAAGGTAATAATAAACACAAAAGCCTTCAGGGCTGTGAAAACTAATTCAGTAAATACATTCCTGTCAATTCAATGTGAATGTAGGACAACTCTTAGACTGAAAAATTAAAACTCAGTTAAAGCAAACAAAGACTAGTTCAACAACAAAGGAACCAAATACAAACTGTTATCAACCATTATCAACATGAATATCAACGTGCCAACAAAGTAATAACTGGTGTCATTTTATATACCACAGAAAGATGCACAGTATGTAATAGTTTATCATTTGTCCAGGGCAAACAGCAAATGACATCAACAGCTAGAGGTAAGTGAAAGAAAGCCTCTGCAGGCTGAAAGACATAGTCGTAACAAACATAAAGAAGTAAAACCTTAGGACAATGACCATGAACGTATTATGACTTTTAACAGCTGGCAGTACATCAAGCTTTTAATGATGGATAACATAACATTACAGTGCAAGTGTTTACCCATAAAGTATAACAGCAAAGTGAAATATATATACATATACATATATGTACATACATATACATATATTTAGGGGGAGTGAACCAATGGTAAACACTATTAGTAGCAACAATGAACAACACCTCATATTAAAATCATGATTTTCAGCAGGATTTTTTTGGTTATGAAATTACCAGAAGAAAATTTATGATCCTTTAAATTACTACTACAGGCTAATAGTAGAAACACATGATTAAAAGTTCAGAAATAAATTTCAATCGGTCGCTTTTCAGCTTTTACATTTACATTTTTTCCATTACTTTGGCAAACATTGTGTAATAGCTACGACTTTTTTGAAACTCATCACACAAAAAATAGAAAGAAAAACTTGTCTAAAATCTATGGATCTCAGGAAAAAATTATTTAAACACATACACATACATGCACCCCACAACTATTAAAGTACACTTTACAGCAGTGCACTTACATACAAGCATACATGCTGATATTTTTTAAATACAGTGATAGTTTTGTGTTTACTGTATGTATAATTTAAAGGTTCTTCCTCAAAGGGGAAAAAAAAATCAGCTGCTCAGGAAACTGCTCTCATAAATGTGGTTATTACAAACAATGTCATAAAACTGTGACAACAAACTGTAACTACTGGCAGACAATGTTGTGGGTGCGAATGCTGCACAAAAGCACCTGCCACAGTCTTTACCTAAATACCTAGCTTAGATGTCTAAACAGACGTTCTTGCTATGTTTAATGTATGTGACTAAAACTCTAAATTTAATTAATTAACCAAAAAAAAGGCTCATGTTAATGATATTTTTATGCAAGGTTCTCTGTTGTTACTGGATTTGTTCAGTATTCTGTAGTTCAGTCTGAAACCAGTGACACTAGTTGCCAGTGATTGGATGAATGAGCTTACTTTGACACATTTATGGTGTGTTTTGTTGGTGAGAAAGCGTTATGGAGCTGAAATTAACTGTTCAGCTGAGAGCTTCTTGGCAATGAAGACTGTGTAAAGAGTTTTGAATGAATAATTATTAGCAGACTATGACATAATGAATTCATTTCAGTTTATTTATATAGTACCAATTCACATTAAAATGAGGTTTAAGACTTCTACATATGCTAATCGTGTTTTGGTACTCATATATTTGTAGATTGCTATAAAAGACTATTTATTAGTTTTATTGTTTTGTTGTTCGTCTTGAGAGAGCTTATAATTTACTTCTTTATCTGCCGTCAACTACCATATTTTGTTATGCTGGAAGTGCAATGGGGTGGTGTGACTTGATATGCCATCTGGTACAAAACTGGTCAAGAAATGTTAACAGCTGCATTCTACAGTTCAGTAGGAACCCTGTTTATGAAGTGTGAATCATTCTCAGTGTCCCCAACAGCTCAAACCTCTGATCCTGACATTTATTGAGCCCGGCAGCAGTGGCCTCCCCCCTGCTGCACTCTAGCTAGGTAAACGCCTTTGTACAACACTCAGCTCAAGGGTGTCCTTTGGTTTCACATTTATAAGCTTCAAATAAGTAAACCTTGATATTTGCCAGTGCACGCACTGGCAAATATCAGAGCCATCTGTGGTGTCAGGTCAAACATGTGGCGTAAAGAAACGAAGGGCGCAGAGGAAGACAGAAGGGATAATGATGGGAGAAAGATTTTCGACAATGACAAAAAAACATCAAGTAGGTGTGATGATGATGTTGTGGTTCTCCGTGTCATCTCACAGATCTTTCCCTAGAGACCTGCAGAGTTCAACTGCATATTCACTGCTACTCACAAACCACTAGAGATGCCAAGTGGTACACAAACAGACGACTGATTGAACCACACTGTGACCTCTGCAGTTACGCCCGCGCTAATTTCGACCAGTGAGACCTAACTGACCACTTTAGTAAGAGAAAGAGAGAAACAAAGTCTCTGATGTCAAATATTACAGTACAGGAATTCTAATTATGTGTCATTCAGTTAGATGGTTTGTGTATGTTACTCAGCCAATAGCTAATATTGTTCTTTTATAGGCTGACAATGGGCATTTTTGGGGCTTAGTCTGAGTTGGGTTGAATAAAGACTGTAAAGCTGCTGGTTTATGAACCAGAACACTGTGCTGCAATACAAACAAATGCTCTACAGTATGTTTACAGTATATTCAGCTTTAATACAATACAATACAATACAGTTTTAAAGTTATGTATGAATGCTGTTAATTGAAGTCACCTGCTGTAGATAATGGAAAGAACTACTGGTAGGAGAGCATGTAAAACAGTTGTGTATTAATGCAGATTTGCCTCCTCTTTGATACAGTGAAGATGAAGGCATTCGTTGCTGCTCATAGCCTTTAGATGATATTAGAGAATGTTGCTCTGGATAATCCAGTGTAAGGAATCAGTAAATGTCTTATATCAGAAAACTAAGTTTACAATACAGTATTTTAAATAAATGTATGCATAGGGTGAATGATGAAAGTGTAACTGAGGAGCAACACAGTTCGTGGACGAGCTGTCAAGACGCAAATAGCTGAACCCTACATAATATAAATCTGCCTTGGAAGATGCAGTAATGGCGGCAGCTCCAGCTCCCAGTATAACCCAAGGAATACAGCACACACACACAGGTTTCCAAGGTTAAGTGACCTGCATGCTCTCAGCTCTGAATGACATAAGTATCTCAGTAGCCTTGAGGTCTGCACCCAACCTGAACACAACTATATAGCAGCTCATAGTAATGCAGGCCACTTCCATGTTCATCCATCAGACCTCACAGGAAATGCTACCAACTCACCTGGTTTATATCAGCCATGATAAAGGCCCATATTTAAAAAAAAAAAAAAAAAAAAAAAAGAGTAATACCAACAGAGAAGAGGTGACCTCTAACCACTTGGTGTCTCCAAGGCTGAGACATGATTGGTTTCTTTAGGTTGGTATCCATGCTATCGAAGGGGGGTTGACAGATGCTCAAGGCCGAGGCTAGATGGGCTACACACTCAGCCGTTTCACTCCTGTGATCTAATCTGTTACCCATCATGCATCCTGCTTCCCTAATGAAAAGGCAAGGTCTCATCTGTCACAAACAGCTATAGTAAATGGAATTTTACACACACCCCCACTCTTCTTTTTTCATACTGAATGAATCTCCTCAGGCACAAATGCCTGCAAACTTGTGCATAAGAGCCTGAATGATGGACAATCATTGCAAAAGACCACAAAGCTGTGGAAAATTAACCCTATACAGCATATGCATTGGTTTGTAAATGCACACCTAAATTAAAATGTCATGCATAATCAAAATTTTTATTAAGTAAAATTAGAAGTCTTCCCAGTATAAAATACAGTAGTAAAGGTTGTTAATTGGATTCATTGCATTACTAAGTTGATCTAACTGGGAAGTAGTGACTTCTGTTTCATTTTGAGTTGTATTGTTTTCTGTGGTAGTGGTAACCCTTAGTTCAACCCCTCCATCAACCATCATATCTGGAAAAATTGTTAATTTTTAACACTTTCGTTACTTATTATGCTGATTGCTTGTTTTTTTCTTCATCAGGCGTATTCAAGCTTCTTAGAGGGGATTAATATTCACTTTCTTCCTCTGCACAAGCCATTTTAAGAGCAATGCGTAAAATCAAAAAGCGAAAAAAAAAAAAAAACATTAATCTATGGAAAACAAAAAATTGGCATCTCTCCCTATTGACTGTGAAGAGAATACTCAAAAACACTGGCACATTGGACTATGAGCAGTAAACAACGCTTTTGCCAGATGTAGATTATGTCGATTTAACTTGTCTAAAGTTCAGAAAGGCATAAAAACACCAGAAAGCGACGTCTGCAGCTGGTTTTTAAACTTTGGGTTTTGGACTTTTGGTTAAGGGGAGAAGTTTAAGCTTTCACAAGGTACAGCATGTCTTCCCAGGTTATGTACAGTATAGGCAGTAAAAGGGGTGTTTTTGTTATTGATCTGCCGGGAGAAGAAGAAATCTATGAAGTGTCTACCCAGCAAAAGACGCAGCCTGATCACAATGTCTGTGTCATGTACTAAGACATCCTAGGAGGATGCAATTGTTACTGTTTTAAGCAGCCTGGTCATTTGGTTTAGAATCCAGACCACAGGACGGTCGAAAGAGAGACCCTGGTTAAAATCCATTCACCAGGTGTGTCCTTGTGTCCTTGCTCAATGCTCCCCCCGGGGGGGTGGTTTAAGATGCAGAGGACCAGTTTTCCCACTGTGGGATCAGTAAAGTCAATAATAAAAAAATCCTTCAAGCAAACAGCCCAGAGAGCTTGAGTGTCACGCCACATAGCTAAATGTCGTTGTAAGATGGGCTACTGTGACTATGGAAACTAAAATGAAACGAATAGGAGTTTAAATCTAGTTTAGTGTACAATGTAGGATGCATGTCAAAACATCCCAACCAATAGTTTGATATCTTCTGTAAGTCTGCACATCAGCAGCAAATATATATTTTTTTCCAAACACATCAGAACTATTAGAACCTAGTTATTTAAAGTAATGAAAACTTCAAGTACTGGCTTTCATAGTGTAAAATGCTTATAATACACACAAGAGGAGCTGATGAAATTGCTGCCCAGCCCTTCATTACTTCATAAATAAGATCTTTATCACCTGCAGCAAAGATGGGAACTTTCTGGTTCCCATGTAGTTTATATACAGTACTGTGCATTCCTGGTACGTTGTTTCTGAGCTTGAATCCAGCATTTGATGCTTTACAGAAGCTCCCAGCAGGGGAACACTGATCCTATTTTCTCTCATCCCAAATGGAAATGAAGACACAATACACAATATGTAGAATTTTAATAGCCGTGTGGGTGTTTTAGAAAATAGGTGGCTACAAAAGATTAGAAGGAAAATGAGGTTAATGTCATGAGATTTGTTTTTTCATGAAAATCACCCCCACTGTTCCCCTCTCCACCCATCTGTGTCTGTTTCCTTAGGGCTTCTTCCGTCGAAGCATCCAGAAGAACATGGTGTACACATGTCACCGGGACAAGAATTGCATTATCAACAAGGTGACAAGGAACCGATGTCAGTACTGTCGCTTGCAGAAGTGCTTCGGTGTGGGAATGTCCAAAGAGTGTGAGTTTCAAAAACAATTTAAATAGCTATTCCTTGTGTATCACAAGATAATGAAAAGAAAGGAATGGATTACTCTTACAGGTACAAGGAAATCAAAACATCTGGAAGGTAAACGTGCTGGTGTTTTGTGTCTTGCTCATACAAAGTTTTGATACTGCTGTTCACAAAATATTCATATTGATAAAATAGAGGGCAAATGTCCAGCCTGAGTTAAAAAAAAAGAATTTTTTTCATGATGAGGTAGCAAGCCTGCCAACACGTGACTAGGATGTGATTAAAAACGAAACAGAAGAATGGTGGGTTTGAGCAGAACTACCTGGGCACAAACTGTATCTTAACCCTCTTGTGTAATTGTCTGCAGGCTACTTTGGAGTTCACATTAATCTTAAATTCGAACTTAAATTTACGTACAGCATTTTGATAATGTTAGCCAGTGGAAATGTAGTTAATTACCAAGAAATCATTAGCTATTTATTTCATATCTTGACCAGTGAAAGAAACTCTGACCTTTCTTTTTAATTTTATTGTAGCTATTGTATCAAAAAGCAAATAGCTTTGGTGACCTCCGGCCCTGGAGGTTTCAGTTTCAAATTTGGAGGGTGTGAAAATAGAAGAAAAAACAACCTCAAACTCTCAAAGGACAGAGTTGTATGTTCACTCTGCAACCACGAAGACTGAAAAGAATTATGGAAATTTGGAAACAATTGCAACACTGCGTTGTTGGTTCACGCTTGTGACCATATTTTACAGGTTTATCATTAGCTCTTTAATCTTTTATTAAAACTTCCCTCTGTCCATTCCATTACATATGTACAGGACACTCCAAGAGGAGACTGTGCAACCCAACACAATGTGACATAGGTACTATTTACATATGTAAAGGCCAAGGCTAAAGGGTGACAGGGCCACCTACATGTACTGTAAGTGAAACCTGCAAGCCGTAAAGAACCCCTGTAGGAGCCAAAAAGAACCTGCCAGATACAGAGGCCATCATGACCCAGAAATCAGAGGAACTGATCCACGAGACACAGGTACACAAAGCGACACCAAGCCTAAAAGCTGTCCAACAGACGGTGGCGCACTACCTATCACCTCCAGATGATGTAGCTTGTAGAAGAGACATATTAACGGCCATACAAAAACTGTAGTGTTGTCTGGCTGAGATGGCAACTCACCTTCCTCAACCCCAAAGAGATCCCCAACTTCAGACACAGATTGCTGAGGTGGCACAGAACTTGCCAGAGAGGAGACAAACTGGCATAATAAAGCAATCCATACAATGTTCAGGGCTGTCTCTGACATCCAAGCGTGTTCACGCTCCAGACAAGACACACACAGATCATGCCCATCCTCCAGAGATATGTGAATTCCATACAACCCACAAACATGAGAACGAGATGAACACACCAGTCAGGCAATGTTTCACCACATACACACATGTGATCTTCTGGGAAAACGCTCTGGAAGCCCTTTGTGGCATGTGAAATCCTCTATACTGACAGCTATAGTCCCAACCACCTCTGCATGTAACGCTATCAGCAATATGGTCAAGCACTGCAAACTCCCCCACCTCCTTTCAATATTATATTATATCTCTTTTACTTCACTTAAACACTTTTATCCAGAGAGAAGGGAATCTTTCCAACAGTCTGACAGCATCGATGAGACGCTGACTCAGCTTATGTAACTCGTGGTGCTTATGTAACTGTATGCAGCAGATTACACTGGGGAAACAATGAGTAAACCGATACCCAATCTTATACAAGTAGGCAGACAGCAAGGGTTCCCACACAACCCCGCAATATTATTTTAACAGCAGAAATAAGCAACAGGACTGTTTGTAAACACTAATCTGTTTCAAAATGTCCTTTCAAACTTCTACTTTCACTTGTATATGAAAAATGTGCTGCGGTGATGCCAAATGATGGCCGTAGGTTTAGTCAATTTGAAAAGTAAAATGGAACAGAACTGAGCTGTATATGTATGTACGTTCCTCAATTCAAAAACATCTTATGGTTGAAAATGTTGAAATACACTTTAAAATAGTTTCACATTCCCATTTTATGTCTTTGAGTATTAGATCTATCTTCACAGGTTTTTGCAGTCAAAATTTTTTGCCCGTTTTGGCGTAGAGCTAACATCGATGGACATTTGTGTTGGCATATTTCTTGAAAGAGCACAGAGTTTGGGTCATCTGTCATTTAAAGACTCTGACTACCCGAAAAACAAACTTTATTTCTGAACTTAGCTGTGGATTTGTGAGATCTTATCATCTCTATTTCATAAGCTTTCATTTGTCTCTGCACTTCGGTGGTGACATACTGTGAAACCCTATATGTGGTGATTACTGTTATTTAACAGTGACAGTAGAATGCTGGTAGGTGAATCTGAGGCCATAGAGTAGAAGGTGGAAATAAAATATCTGCTTTTAGATATGAGACTTGTGCTGTCTTGTGCCTCTAGAGAAAACGGAGCTGTCTCTAGAAGCAAAACACAAAGGGCACATAATTTTGTGTGTGTGTGTGTTGATATTTATGCATATATCGTACAACATCAGAATGACTGTTTCCTACACAAGGTGTGTTTTTAAAAATGTTTTCAAGGGTAAACAGTCCTTGTACTGATGTGATCCATTATTAATCAAGTGAATCTGAAGGTGAAGATGAGGCAGAAAGGGGTGTGTGTGTGTGTATGTGTGTGTGTGGGAAGATTCTGGTTGTTCAGAAACTGTCTCCAGTGTGAGCTTTAATAATTTACACGAGCTTGTTTAAGCTTTTATGTAAGAAATATCTGCTTTAAAATATCTCAGTTCCTTTTTCCTTTGCTCTCTGTAGAGGTTCTCTTCATAGCTCACAGCTTTTCAGCATTGTACTGTTATTTTCCCCATCACTATAGGAATTGCATACTGGACATATTGGAGGCCTCTAAAGAGCATAATTTATGCTCAGTGCCAACATTCAGTGCCGGTTCTGGATGTTTTGTGCCCTTCATGGACTGGGGAGGTGGATGGCCTTACAGGTTCTGGCATTTGCAAACAAAGTGGGAAACTAGATGTTGTCTTTTGCTACAATCCCACAATTTTCCTTAGCACCAAATTTTTTGTTAATGTAAATTTACTATTGTTTATTTGGCACCATCATATTCCTCAATTCATACTGTGGTCCTGGATTTTCTTATTAGTGGCTTTTTGTGACTTTCACGAGAGCTTCATCACCTTATTTCATTAAAATAAATGAATGCATGTGGCTGTGGCTCCTGGACCGACCAGCAGCCAGCAGCACATTCAGGTGACCAATCTACAACCAAAGAAAGAATAAATTAACTGCATTGAGCCTAAATAATCAATTGCCACTGTCAGAATGAAGTACTATGGCTTTTTGTTATCGGTTCGAAACATATTATGTTGTAGCATAGATTCATTCATTCAGTCTTTATTAATAACCATTAGACAAAAAAAGCACATTGCTATTGTTATGTAAATCAGCATTCACATGTTTGTCAAAAATAGCAGCTGATTTATTTTGATGTAGCAGCCGCTAGAATATCTGCAGGATAGTTTTACTGGGTTAGGTTTCAAGAAGATTTAGTTTCCCTTATTTTCTCTGCATATATAAAAACAGACTATTGGGCAATAGACCAGACATGTCAATACAATGAAACTATATCAGTATTTAAAAGAAAATACTGCATATGTATGTTATAAACTCACTAATATGCTGTACCAGCAGTGTATTGAGCCAACAAGAAATGTAAGATACACATAAAAATAATTCAATAATGACAAAAATTCCATTTTAAAATTTTAACATTAAATGTATGGTGTTTTCCTTTTTTCATCTTAACATAGTTCTGCTATTGCTATTTGAGTCTTTATTTAATTAGTCAACTGGTTGGGTTGAATCAGTCTAAGACATTGACGATAATTATGGGTAATTGGTTGAGTCATTTTGGGTTTGGCCAGTCCACGCAGGGACAGGTCAGCAAACTGGATCCATAAAGGAATTCTATTCTGGGAAAAACTGTATATATTGAAATATTATCAAACATCATTGCCATAGTCATACTGGATAAGATAGTTGTTCATACTCCATTAAGCTATTATTATTATCATAACCACTTTTTATAAAGATAGGGTTGTCACTGGGTGCGAGATTGGGTACGCCTTGGACAGGTTGTCAGTCCATCATAATGCCAGTCCATTGGATTTTAGTTCTATATCTTAAAATCCAATCCGTTTTTGGAAAAGTCAGCTACAGTAAGAATTTAAAATCACATCAATCCTGTCACTAAGTGTTGAGATATAAATAAGTTGCAATATTGCTGTGTGGAAATTATCCATGACTTCTCTACCCCTAAAAAATGTATTTTACTGCTAATGTGTATTTGAATAGTTTTTATACATATGTTATCATTGCATGTGTTTAGAAAAAGCATAGCAAACGTAAAGTGGCCAACTGTTTATAGATTTTGGAGTAGTCTCTATCACTATGTATCTATCTAGTCCCTATCACTATCACATCAGTAGTGTTTCTGCAATAAAAGAGGGTTTAAAATGTTCTTTAATATTTATCAAAATGAGCACTAAAATTGCATTACATCAACTCCTCTGCACACAGCTCAAACCAAGATTTCTTCTGGATTGGGATGTAATGTGCATGTGATGCTTCTGAGGAATTTACTGCAGAGTAAAACTGATATATACAGATATAGACATATTGAATACTAATCGCTACTAGTACATTTCATATTTTTTACTTGAAACAGACTTTCTACTCTGTGGTATTGCAATTTCATTATTTTGAGTCTAATATGTAGATTTTTTTGTTTGACACTACAGGTCGACCTCCTGACAGCCAGAATCCCCCCACGCCCATTAAGCCCATTAACCACTTAAACTCAAACCTCCAGTGGCAGTACAAGAATTATTATCATTCCTCGACATACACCTAGTCAGTGTTAGGAAGCTGCCATGTTAAGTGTTTGGGCAAGGGGCCCAGACTTCACCACTAGGCTCTAGATAGATAGTGTTTATTTACTGCTGCATCTGCTGGCTCACAGAGAGACTGTGTGGGGCTTGGCAGCACGCAGATGGCTGGCCGATGGCTTCTCAGAAACAGCAGCCATTCACGTTAGCCCCCGCCCGCAGAACCCACAACATGCTGCTCATGCAACAGAGACAAATTTGAGCAAAAAATTCCAGGCTGCACTAAAGGGCTGGAGGTAGCTTTGAGAAGAAGAAATAAAAAGAGGACAAAAGATGCAGGGTGGGATATTCCCCATTAACTAAAGGAGGGGACGTATCTTTGAAAGCTGAGGGATAGGAGTGTGGTGGTAGGTTGCATTTACAACTCTTTCTATCTTCACACAATGGCCCTTCATCCCTTGGCCTAATACACTGGAGAGCACTTCAAAAACACTTGACACTAACCCATTCACAGTGCTCTGTCAAGGCCCCACAGTGTGGCTGGGTGGAGGTTTATCATGCATTAAACAGACCAGCTCTAGCAAATGCTCAAAAGCAAATTCTTTAAATTGAGCTTTTCAGTGCATATAAGTTACATTATAAAAGAAGGCTTAGTCATGATAAAGAACAAACAGTACAAATGTGAAACAAAGGTTTGAAAGGTAACTGCTGGTGTGGAAAGCTTAGCTTAAGGTCCACTTAAGCTAATTAGAGGTAAACAGTATTTCATGTACTTGGAAATCTGTTGTTGTCCTGTGTCTTGACACATGTGATCTGTTGGTTATAACATTACACGGTTAGCTTAAGTTTCAGTGATGCTCTTCAGGAAGGAGCAAAAGTAGCAGACTACAGGGTGACCCCAGGAATGAAATCCAGGCTCCTCTTGCTATAAGTCGACACTGCAAACCATTACATGCCACCTTCTTCCTTATAATAATTAACATGAAATGGCTATGATGGATAATTCACATCATCACCGTCTTTTGTTTGCAGTTACCTTGGTTACAGGTATTGTTGTTCTGCACAAGCTCTTTAGTTGGAAATTGTGTGTTGTTCACGTGTTTTATTGATTAGGTGGAAAAAAAACAGACTGAATGAAAAAGAATCTCGTGAATCATACGAGAACGCCAACAACTAAGATTTTTCCCATTTCAAACCTCTTGCCTCCACAACTCTGTCATCATTTCTGTGTTCAGATGTTTCTTTTTGTATTAGTGCGATGGCCGACAGTTTTTCCCTTACGGTGTTTAAAGATTTGTACCTACTGCCTGTGCTTTAATACAGGCCTGTAGCAGCATATTTATCATTACTACAGTGGTTCTACATGTTCATTATCCTACCAGGTGATTTTTGAAATCAAGTCCATACATTTGCAGTAGTTGTGGTGCTGCATCAAGATGCTCTGCCACTTCAAATGTTAGAAAACCTTCGCATACGTCGCCTTCATAAAAGCACCTTATTACAAAGAACATGCTTTCTACTAACGTTGTTAGTTTCATTAACTAAAAAGCTGTGTGTCAGTCAATGTCTCAGTTTGGGAAGGTAAAGGCAAGATACTGTATATAGATACTAACGTGCAAACTCCAAGGCCCCCAAGCACCTCCAGGGACCCTCTTGCTGTGAGGCAACAGTGCTAACCACCACACCATACCTTCATTCTCACCTTCTCATCATGAATCATTATGAATGATTACCGTAGGTACAAAGAGAATAAATTCACCTGTTGATTGAGGGACAGGTTGAGCAGCTGGCCTGTTCTGTTCTTTACACTGTCTTGTTGCCCGGGCTGCTAGCTGCCAGTATTAGGTGACGCCATGCTGTGACTGGCAGAGAGAAGATTCTGGCAATGGAAACGTCAGAGGAGACGTTAAAGTCCAACTTTGTGAAGTAACTGAGTTATTAATTATTAAAATGTACCAAAATGTGGTTTGTTTTCAATTCAATTAAACTTACTACTGCTGTTGCACAGTTTAATCTTCTTTTTGTTTTAATGTTTATGGATTGCTTTACATACTTTAAACTTAGTGGTTAATGTGGAAAAACATGTAATGAACAGATATTATGTAAATCTGACTGTAAGGACTGATTAATGTCAGTGCAGCCATGTAATTGTCTTTTTGAAACACTTAGTCATATCAACTCCTGTTAATATGTACATTTTTATTGTTCTTTTTTGATGGAGAGGATGTTGAAGCTGTGATGCCATGAGTTGTGTTTTTAACTTATAAATTGTAAACGTGTTAGGAAATTGTTGTTTGTTTAAACATTTAGCAGACCCTATGTTTTACTTCTGACTTCAGCCACACAAATCATACTATGCATTCAAGCATTTACACTTTTATTTTTTCTCACCTTGAGACATTGTCAGTGGCACTAAGATGACTGATTGTTTGAGCTGACAGAGCACTCTGCAGCTACAAACTTTCTGTTCTTATATAAGGCCTCAGTTTATAATTTGACAACTTGCTGCATTTCTTAAAAGTTAGGAGGAAAAAATGCTTACCAGCCACAAACTTATTCTCCCCACCCAAGTTGTGTTTCATTCTTATTTTATTTACAGACATCCCTTTGCTACGATGACAAAGTCATCCATATGCAAGTCTTCATTCTGAATGCTAATCCTAATCTTTTGTTCTCCTTCAGCTGTTCGAAATGACCGAAATAAGAAGAAGAAGGAGAGCCCAAAGCTGGAGTTGGCAGAGAGTTACGAGCTGACAGCCGAGCTGGAGACCATAATCGAAAAGATCCGTAAGGCCCATCAAGAAACCTTCCCTTCACTCTGCCAACTTGGCAAATATACCACGGTGAGCCCAATCCCAGAGAGCATCATTCATCTGATAAGATGCATCTCAACAGTGACTCCATACCATTTTATACCATTTCACTATATGAGTCTTTTAAAATCAGCATAACAGACATATCAAAGGTACAAAGTTTGGTTTGGTTTCCTTCTGTGATTTAGTCTAATGATAATCCCCATTTGTATGGCTTTCTAAACCCCTGATTAATGCAGAGCCTGAAAGTCAAATCATTACTTGCACTACATCTCTCAGTACTTACTGACTGAACATTAAAAGTGACACTAAATCAAATAGTCATGCATCATAATATTACTGTAACATACACATCATCACCAAGCTCCTCTTGGCAAGACCAAGTTATGGTTATGTTATAGAAATTTGTCTATATTACCTTAAGATGCTCAGTCTCAAAATAACTGAAGGATGAAAACCTGTAGTGTGATGAATCGTGTATGTTTAATAGATGCAGCATGGAGAGAAGACATTTTGTCTGTGTTCTCCGTCTTACATGTTAAAACATTTCAATTTTACGTTCACCACAACACAGTAAGTGGTGAACGTAGAGAGTAGATACTGTACAGCCAACAGCAAACTGATGAGCCAGCAATGATGACAAATCCTTAAATACGGAAAACAGAGTCCAGGTGTCAGTGACTGTCCTTGAGTAGTGTGGGTGTAGCAGAAGGTACGTAACATAATGGCCATGATGTAATGAGGGGCGTGGCCAAGGTGTGAGGGAACAAAAAGGTGAAAACATACAGACAGTGACAAAAAAACAGATTGTGACGCCTCTGTTGAACCCTCCTTTTGACTCAAGAACATAAAGATAAGTAATGTTTAGATGACCCTTAGGAATAAATGCAATCAAAAGACAAACCAGATTTAATTCCAAAGCTGGTTTCCAGTGTAATTTTAAGTTTTGATTGTACCAGAGGAGTCCCACGTCTCACATTACGCTCCTCTCAGTAAACTGATTTTTTTGTGTCATGTCACAAAAAGTATGGCTCCAGTAATCAGGATGCCTGCGGAAAATTATTGGGTGGTGAAATAAAATAATTCCGTACAAACGAGGGCTAATGTTTAAAAAAAGCCTGAATAGGGTTGTCTTCTTCCACAGTAAATATGCAGACGAGATACAAAACAATGCCGGAGCCAGACAAAGTCCTCATAGTGTTTCCAGCCACACCAGCCTCTGATAGTTTTTGTCATTTTGAAGGAATATCTATACATACATTGCATTACCACTTGTACTCTCTGTAGTTTTATATAATTCACATTTTGCACTGTGCCAGAACTCATCCAGGAATTTGACGTTTTTATTTTGTTGTGCCAAACTTGGGACTGTAGTTCTAATGTTCACCCTAGTTGGGCCCCTCAATTACTGTTTATTTGACCCAGTATTTCTAATAATATATCTCTTGAAACTTTGTGGTTCAGCAACTCTTGTATCAGCAACGCAGTTCATTTGTATCAGGGAGATGTATCAAAATACATAAATGTCTGAGAGAACATCTGCCTTAATGAATCATCATTTTCAAAATATTATGGGGCAAATTTGTTTGTGTCATTATCTGCTCCCATAAATCAAACCTCAGAACCATGCAGCGGAGCTAAATTCTATGTCAGGCTTTATTTTAACTTGTCATCTCCCAGCAGAGGTCAAGGTATATACGTCTGCTGTCCCCAAGCACTCACTAAACTAAAAAGCCATGAAAAGTCAGCCACCCGGGGAGGGGGGTCTTGTCAGTTGGAGACATCAGACCCCGGATGCTCTGTCACAAATTGGTCAGCCTCATTTGAGTGACATCAAGTTTCTCCCCCCGAGGGATGGCTCTGCACTAATCATGACTGTGAAAAGTCAGAGGCTATACACATGTTGGAAAAAGAACCAGCAAATGCTGCAAACCCTTGTTTAGCTGGGTTTTTTTTGATGCTTTGACAGGAGAGTAGTTGGAGCTGCAGGTTGGCAGATCAGCTCAGTAGCACGCAGAGACAGTGGCTTTGACTGACGTGTTGAGTTGCCAGCATTGTGGAGGGAGCTGACAGCGTTTAATGTGATTTTTTTTTTTTGGGGGGGGGGGACTTACATATAGATTACAGTCTGAGATGTGATTGACACAGACGCTCCAAAACATTCCTCTGTAGGGAAGCAGAGATCTGTGGTTAATAATTTGCTGCAAGTCTCATGACAACTGTCAATCATGTAAAATACTGTTTATGCCACGAGAGACAAACATACTCAGATTTTTTTTTTGTTGCTGTGATGAAAATCTTTCTGTTCTGTCCTGAGCAGACTGCCATTGAGCGCAGCTGTTGGTTCTCCACATTGTGCAGCTGTACTTTGCTGCTGTCATGTTAATGTACAGACAGCTTCCATCTCCTCAGTGCTGTTTTGCCCCTTTTCAGTCCAAAGCTTTTTCAACACAAAGCTGCTAATTGCTGTAACCCGTCTCTGCTCCACCCTCGTCCCATGAGACGCCTCCTGATTTTACTGAATACACAGTCAAGCAAGCAAAATCCACCGCTGGAAATAGAAGGAAATAATAGCAAAAATATTGCTCCCGGGTTATGATATAAGCTGTTTGCTTTTGCTGGAGTGGCAGTTGGGCTTCAGATAAAGCCTTAATCTGGATCAGTGCTAATTATGCTTGCTCACCGACTGTGAGAAGTTCCTCATTATTACATGTGATTAGATCCCGATGCGCCTTTTGAGTCCTTCTTGTCGGAAACAGAAGAGGAGCTCCTGCGCCCCTAGATTACGTTAAAGCTCCAATTATGTTGTGAAATATTCAAATCCTAGTCTGCAGTGATTTAGGAGTTCATTGCCGGGTTAGAGGAGATAGCTGCACAAGTGAGAGGACTTTGCTTGACAATGAATAACGCTTCATTGACAGTGATGGTGATGAAAAACGCACTGGCACTTTCAAAGACAAAATAAGACATTAGCGCTCAGCGGGGAACAGCGGCTTCAGGCTGCCGTACAGTACACACTCCAGCCTGGAGATATTAGCCACATTACAGTTTGTCCAAAGTCGCCATCTGTCACAGGTGCTATCTGTTTCTGCTGCCTTTTTCGCTTTCTGCATCTATGGACACGAGTCTGCTGATGTGTTAGGCCCTCGTTTCCACACTGCCAGCTTCGTTTCTAATGTTGCAACTAGTCTAATTTGTATGAATAAATATTCTTAAATGAAATAAAAATGTTCCTGCCAACTTCCTTGTTTCGCTCTATTGAATTATGGGGACTGGCGTAATTGACTGAAATTGCAAAGGGTGGGGGGAGTAGGGCTTGGAAAATTATCTAGCTCTTCTCTACCTCAATCCCCCCCCCTTTTTTTTTTTCTTTCGTCTCTTTCCGCCCAGAGGGAAAGTAAGATAAGTTGCTTTAATATCAGCCTCCCCCCGATCTCTCACACACACTCACATCCTGGCATCTCTGTCTCTTCTGTCCCCATCAAATTGGACGTCAATCAGTGGAATGTGCATCTGTAGTGCTGCTGTGTCGACTGCAGCTCGTTGTCTGTGATTTAAGCGCAGCCCTAATGTGCTTCTCACTTAACCCCAGACCATATTTAATGATCTCTCTCTTTCGCTGTCTCCCTCTCTCTGCTGTTCTCTAGCTCTCTCCCTTGCTCGGATTGCCACACAATAGAATTTTTTTTTTGCCCATGACAGTGTCCAGCAGCTGTGGCACTAACTTCCTGTAAGGCTTGTAACGGAGAAAAGCCACTCTGTCTGTGTCCACACTCTCTTCAGTAGGTTGGTTGTGGACTGGACTAGAGGGCACTGCCGCTTTTTAGGCCTCTTGCATTAAGGCAGCTCTCGCACATTAAGTACATATTGGATTTTCAGTGTCAGATTAGTTTTTGTAGTTTTTTCTTCACTTGCTTCTTTGTCTTTTCCTGCTTTGGGGGACCAGGTTTTGAAACATATTTTACACTCCTTCAAACAATCACTCTAGTTCTAAACCACCTCAAACTAAATGTTTTATTCATTTATTTAAGTAGTTGTCTGGAGAGACTAGCTCTAAATAAATAAACTAGAGTTATTTGGTTCAATTAGGTTTGTATTTGTATAGTTCCAACTCACAACAGAAGGCATCTCAAGGCAAGTAAGACCTTGCTGTGAGACCTTAAAATATAGTCAAATAGTTTAGTACATAGTATAAAAGTCTGTAGACAAAATGCCTCATTGTACACAAATCTGATGAACCTGAATAAACATTTTTTGTCATTTTTATCAACTCACATTAGTTATTGAGTGCCTTGTCTTTATTATACGTAATTCAGTGTAGAACACTGTTACAGAGGCTTTTCTGCCCAAACAAAAATAAAATATGCTGTGAAATTTGGCATACATTGATTGATTACATAAGACCCTTGTGGCTAGCTGGCTAGACTACACAGAAATCCTTTAGTTTCTCTGTTTCCTCTGCAGCTAGAAGTTGAATCTTTGTCCAACTTTAAAATTCTCTTTGTCTGGGTTTAGATAAAGTTCTATAATACTTTCATTTTCTTAGAGTCATCTTCAATCTTATGGAATAATTTATGTGTTTATGCAATATTCTAAAAAAAACAATGCATGAAAGTAAGCTGAGTTTCTAACTAGTCAGACTGAAAGAAACATTGCAGGTGAATGTCATATTTCAGTAAATAACATGATATATATATATGACATAGTGATATTCTCCAGAAAACCTTCAGCACGTGTTCTGCATGTTATTGCAGCATTACATTCACAACAGCTCTACTAGTAATATATTAAAGTCTGGCTTGATATTGGTTTGTTGACCATGCGATTTTGGCTTTTCGCTTTGATTGTGGGACTTCTACTCAGCAACTTATCAGCATATCTTACATGCTACTATATTGTATATTACAACATATATACTGTATATCTGTGACACTGGTGTCTTGTGTGGAGCAATCACAAGAATTTATTGTTTGTAACTTAAATGTATCCATTTATCATCTTGATTGTTTTAAAATGTGGTAAGTACATTATTCTGATAACTTTAGTTTCTTCACAGACTGTCCCTTCAGTATGTGGTAGTGTGCATCACCTCCTGCGCTTTTGAGTGCGTGTTCTGTGTCCTTGCTCCATGTGGAGGTTCAGTCATGTACAACAGATGGGCTATTCCATATAAACCATCAGAAAGTAAAATGATCATCAGATGCTCTGTCCCCACCATCAGCGAGCAAACACAGCTCCACCCAAACCATTCCCCAACTGCTGCTCATTCTCCTCTGTCGGTCTGAATCTGTCCATCATACCAGCTTCTGCTCTGATGGTCTTTTGTCTCCCTTCATTCCCATTTTCAAAGGATCCGTTGCAGCTATTGTGCACAGTAAATAGTAACTAAATATTTTCTTGGGCATTGCAGAATGATTAAATCCGTTTTTCTCACATTGCCAATAACAATAAGTCTCAAATGCAAACAAACACGAACATTACTTGTTTTTATGATAGAAGGACAGAAGGACAAAGGACTTAACAGTTAGGGAGAATCACTCTTTAGGAAATACCTCTTCATACCTGGAATTTGAAAATGTTTAAAATTAAATAAATTAATTGGGCATTCTGAAATAAATAACTGTATGAATTATAGATTAGGGCTTCAGAAAGGCAAAGAAGCAAAAACAATAAACCGCAGATTAAACAACCAATTCCTCGCCACGGGTATGTATGCCAATTGTAGTCTTGTGTACTTCTGCCATACACTCTGCTCTGACATAAAGCCTCTTACTTGGCGGATATGAGTGGAGATAATTGTCCAAGTGTCCTGTTGCATCCTGAAGCTGGCAGGCAGTTCTCTGTTCGCCGTATAAAGAGTTGGTTGAAATCTGTTTTTTGTCCGGTGATGAACAACGTGGCAGTCTGTGTGGGATCAGCTTTGTGTTCATGATGGAACAAAGGAAGCTCTTCTTCAGCAACAAGTAAGGGAGATTGGCTGTTTATGCCTTTGAGCAAAGTTGCAGTTAGGTTGGCTTCCTTTAGCGCTCAGGCTGTATTGGAAGTTGGACCGAGGGGTCAATGGGAAGCTGCTCCCTTCAGCAATCTTATAGTACTGTCTTTCGGCAACTGTCCTGAACAGATTTTGTTCTCAGAGTAGAGGATGGTCAAGCGGAGCTGTGAATTTAGCCTGATGTTGTGGCAAATCAGTCTTCCAGACGCTAGATGGCAGTATGGACTTTGTATTCTTCTGTTGTTTGTACCTTGTCGGTTTGTACTCACCTGTTTGTTATTACCTCATTATCTGTTTGTGTATTTACTGTATACTCACCTTCCTTCACGGTTTGTCTTCTATTCCGTCTGTTTCCATCCGACCTCTAGCTTTTGTAAACCTTGCCAATAAGTAGGTCAGTCACTGCTTATGGCGATTTGTTTTCTGTCGTTTGTTTTCCAGCTCATTCAAATTGTTAACGTTTTGTCTCCTGCTTTCAAGCAGTGATTTTTAGTTTGACTAGTCAGTCAACTTTTGTTTGTATTCTAGTACTGAATCTCCTCCTTAGCTCCTGCCTTTGCAGTGAATTTATGTTATTGGTGTTTATCCAAACTCAGTGTTTTTCTCCAGCCTTGCTGAGTTTTGTGTTTGTGTTAATAAGTCATTATTAAACCAAAGTTCTGAGTTCTGGCTCTCCCTAATTCTGAGTTCTCCATCTTGTCTGATAGTGAGTTTGTAACAGATGTGATCTTGCTGTTGTGTTCAATCCCGTGCTCTCCTTTCAGTTTAAACTAAACCCTCTTCTTAACTCTGGAGCCTGCAGGAAACTGAACTTTTCTCTTTGTCTGTGGTAACTCTAATCGGGCTTTTACATGTAGGTCACTACTATTTTATATTTGTCATTCAAAAAGGAACAACTGAAGGGTTAAAGATACTCCTGATCAAGAATGTGTCAAATAAGAAGCTGGAGATTAGTTTAGGCTCCATTTGTCTTCTTTTGTAATCCTCCAAACTGCCAAAGAGTCTCTTACCACTGGTGAGATGGCCATCAATCAAGATGGTGAACTATCAGAAGAATTGGACGGGGCTCTGACATTGTCAACAGTGCAAATCAGACTGCACTACACACTCACAGGTAGTGACTGTAAATTGAAATGAAAACAAGACACAATGCAGCGTTTATCATACAAAATCATCAGTGTGTTAGGTACAAGGTGAATGAGTAGGTCAAAATGCAGACCACATAAATAGATGGCTTGCGCTCTTGACTGCTGTTTCTGGTGGATAGTTTTTTTCTTTCATTTTGATTTGTGGCGTTCCCCAGGGTCATGTACAAGGAATACATGACAAACCATATTAGAGAGACCAACCACTTTGATTACTGTAGTTGTGTACTCATGGGCATTTACTCAGTACCTCAGAATAAAGTGGACTGCACTGCATAATTACTCTGCTCTGTTCTGATTATTTCTCTCTCCTCCTTCATGCACATTGCTTACCAATATTCATTCTTTTCTTTTTCTGCCCTCATTTATTTCCACTTTTTCTTCGTCCTGCAAGTTGCAATCAGCTACAGTATGTCTCTATTGTTGGATTCTGTGGATTTTACCAGTCTCCACTTCCCTCCACTCGTTGTGTAGGTTATGGACCATATAGTCCTATTAATGGCACCTCTGGCTTCAAACCTCTCTGTGCTACCTGTCACAGTTCTGTTTCTGCATCCCATCATTCCTAAAGCATCCCGCTGACACGGTTATGCTCATTATCGTAAGGCCCGGCCGCCCGGCTCAGCTCAGCATATTCACAACAATTCCGCCAGGTTTTTTGAGAGCTCGGTCTCATGGAGCCTATTTACTGTATGTTAGTGTGACACATATGGAGCAGAGTGGAGATGGTGTGTTGAGGGAATCATTAGCAATAGTCTGTGCAATGATGAAAGTAGCAGCTTCTTTGCCTGACACATTGCTCTGTCTGTGTGTGTGTGTGTGTGTGTGCATCTCTATGTGTGTGTCACAGAACTCGAGTGCAGACCACCGTGTGAGGCTGGACCTGGGCCTGTGGGACAAGTTCAGCGAGCTGGCCACTAAGTGCATTATCAAGATCGTGGAGTTTGCCAAACGAGTGCCTGGCTTTACGGGGCTGACCATCGCAGACCAGATCACGCTCCTGAAAGCTGCCTGCCTGGATATTTTAGTGGGTGTCAATGCTTTTATTTTTTAGGACCAACCTGTAGTTTAAGCATCAGTGCTACTCCTTCTTTTGTAGAAGTAGTACTGACAAACTGGATACTGCAGTTCAACTTATAGAGATCAGAAGACAGATACTTTTGAAATGTTAAATTCTTCGTAGTTATATAATTGTGTTCTATAACAGCAAATTAGAACTTGTTCCAGTTCTAGCCACTTTCCTACCTTTTCATGTCTTTTTGTCATACTGTGAACCAGTTTCTCTCTAAAAGACACAAAATGCACAGTGGAAATATATTTTCAGCAGAGTGTAAACTCATACTTACTAAAATATTTAGTAAGGAGCTCTGCAGAACCTTTGTAGTGACATAACACAGCTATAGCTTTTCCTGTTCATCAGTGAATAAAAATATTAATTCATTTAGATTCATATTCAAGTATCCAATAGCTTCTGCTCCTATTAGACCCACAAAAACATAGTATAGATTGTATACACACAAAACATATCTTTCAGATTAGTTTTAGAGTGGTTGTCTGTTTTTCAGCATTCACTCCCTCTGCATTGGTTACTGGGGCAGCAATGCCTTTACTGTTTTGCTCCCGCTAAGAGGGTAGAGAAAGTGATGGCTTTGTGACCTGATATAAAACTCCAGCTTTGATAATTAGTGCTAGTAATATTAGGAGGCTGGAGCAGTGTTGGTATGACTAGATGTTTTGTTTTCACACTGCAATAGAGAGTAAGTCACACTTAAACCAACCACTACGATGTATAACAAAAACTGTTAAATGTGAAGCCATGGAATTTGACGGTTGAAAGCTAACCTTGGATATCTATCACAATACAAGTACTTAACTTAGAAATTAATTTCTTTGTGCCTGATTCCCACTAAGTTACTAATAAAAACACTGTTGCGCTGTTATGCTAATAACATGAATGTTCAAGTCTAGTCCAGACGTGCTGAACATGTGCTTCATAAATAAAATTTCTGCAGGCCTTAGTAAGTTTAATTGATGTACAGAATCTTAGTTACTTTGAGAAAATAACCAGCTCTTATTTACTGCTTCTTCTTTAATTAGCCAAAACCTACAAAGGCTGCAGGGATCAGGGAAACTGCTATTCAAAAGAAGAAAATTTGTAACCTTTAAACAACCTTCCAAAAGATTTTTAATACTTAATTAAAAAAATGAGTACAAAAGTCAACTGTATCACAATTTACTTGTTATTGGTGATTACTGTGTTGTACTGTGCAGCAGTGGAAGAGTTAATCAGATCACAGAGTTTTTTAATAATAGAATGTTACCATTTTAAGTGCATTGTAAACAGACAGAAATCCAAGGGGATATTACGCAACATAGAACACTGGTTGAGAATAAAGATTAGAATTTATGTATTTTTATGTGTTATTATTGCTTCCTCCTTCATGCAGTCAATGTAACTGTCCTCTAAGTTTCTCATAAGTGTTTACCCTGCCCTGAGCCCACTGACAGCTGGAATTGAATTCAGCACCCCATGAGTCTCATGAGCCTTTTAGTTCGTCCTATAACCTTTGTACTTAAAATAGAAACAAAATAACGTAAGACGTGACAAAGAAGTGGTCTGTGCTTTGGCAAAGTGATCTATGATTATTGAATGAAGTTAATATTAATGTGAGGACAAAAGAATGCTGATGGAATGAAGAATAGTTATTTAGTGTGTGTTTCTAACAGGTACAATTTCTGTGGCAGTATCATATTAATAAATACATTTTAGAGATTGTATTGAATAAGTTGTATTTGTCAGATGTGACAAAACAGTGAACTCCCAGGGACACAGAGGTGAGAAGTTGAAGGCCGGCCAAAATGACTTTTTGGCGCTTGCTCAGCCATCAACATTCGCTTGCCAGCACATTTCTTTGGTGAAGGGCGTAGATATTGTGCGCAGGGGCTGAGTGAGGGAGAATCGGAGACAAGATCAAACACTATGTGTGTACATGTGTATACTGTTTATGTGTGTGTGTGTGTGTGTGTTTATGCGCGTGTCTAAGCGCAGGCTCGGCCAGCCGGTGTGAGTCACAGCCAGTAGCCATGTTTTATTCTGTTTCATGTTGCAGACATGCCTGCCACTCACTGTCAGAGCCGGCCCACTCAAATAGCTTCAAAGACTTTACAGCCACTGTCAGTTGCTTCGTTATGGTCACATATAACACAGTGCTGCAAAGGTTTCTTTTGTAGAATGTGGAAGGTCATTGTTCTGGTCGTGATTGTTGTGTGTGATTTTAATTTTCGACCACAAGGTGCAAAAGACAAGCTGAAAGAACAACACATTATCATTTAAATTTCTGCCGGTTAGTGGCTGAAAGAGAGCAATAGTAGAATCAATTGAAGTAACTTTGGTCATTTGACACATTCAGCATCTTTTTAACCTGGTTTTGGTCTCCTCCAATAAATAACAGCCAGAATCAAATTAGATTCTGAATCTGCTAACTGAACCTGTTAACTTAGTTGAGTCACAGCAACTGGATTTTTTTCTTGTGTTGAATACTGCGAAAGGGTTTTTGGAAAATAACCACATACATGTTTACTTCAAACCCACAAACACATTGAGATAGAAATGTATGTACCCAGAAAACTGAACACCACAACACAGGAGAAGCTATAGTGCATGGAGTGGTATGTTGTGAAGAGTGCTCTGAGCTGTTGGAGCCATTGGAGAAAATAAATATCCCCTACACAGAAGGATTAATACTGTACCTCACCAAAGACTGGTGTATTGCACATGTACAGTAAGACAAGAATTCTTACATATGCAAATAAAGGGTGGATGCCTCAGCTGTTTAGCTTCTTGAAACATTTCACCCTAGCTAGAAAGAAGTTCAGTTGCCATGACCTAACTTCCAGGTAGGGTCACCTGTGTAAAGTAAAGTCTTATAATAGTAAATGAAGTCTTCACAGACATTAATATGATTATTTATCAATAAACCTAATGTCTCTGTCTTTGTTTCTTCTGCCAGATTCTGCGGATCTGTACAAGGTACACCCCTGACCAGGACACCATGACCTTTTCCGATGGTCTGACTCTCAACCGGACGCAGATGCACAACGCTGGTTTCGGCCCACTCACCGACTTGGTGTTCACTTTTGCCAACCAGCTGTTGCCCATTGAGATGGATGACACAGAGACAGGCCTCCTCAGCGCCATCTGTCTTATTTCGGGAGGTAGGAGAGTTGGGTGCTGCACTGGGCATTTAGGGACGCTTAACGTGAGGAAGTACTTGAGGGTTTATGAATAACTGTTCCCTGTTAAAGGTGGCTACAGTGTAAACTGTCTGGGATCAGTGACAGTGTTTTATTTATATGGTGCTAATTCACAACAGCAGTTATCTACTTTACAAGTAAGGTTTAACACCTTACACAACAAAACCCAGCAATTCCCACATAAACCATTCTTTTAATTGTAGCCATTTGTAATCAAGATAGGTCCAAAATGTATATTCATATATATAATATAAATATATATAATTTCTTAACTTTAATATTGCTTTGTACTGCCTTTATGAATGACTACTGTTACAGTTGCAAGCCTAACTATATATTTAACTAGCAAGATCAAATCTGGATACAGAAAACTAACAAGGTTTTGCATGTGAAAATTCAAGACACAAGAATCACCAAGTAAGAGGTGGACCCACACGCCCAGACCCTGTGCACTTCGTACAAAGAATTTAATTGCGATAAGCAAACCATTCCAGGCAAATACAGACAAAGCTGTAACAAAGTGTACGAACTGACAAAGTGACCGTGGTGGAAAGACAAAAACAACAAAAGGGGCCTCAGCAGGCCGTAGGGCTGAACTGTCACTGCTGTCACCTGCTGGTACAGGCCGACATCTTTTAGAGAAGACTGTAGTCAGTTCCTATTTCAGTGTTTGACACTGCTAGTCGCTCGTCGTTGTGTCTCCGGCCGTACGTACCCGACTGGTGATGGTGCTTGCACCAACCTCACTGGCAGTTGTGGTCCTTAATCCTCTCTGTTGTGTGCAGAGGTGCTGCTGACAGATGTACAGCCAATCAAATGTTAGATTTCTATAGAAGTAGGAGTAGGTATAGCAACGATGATGGTTAAACAGAACTACACTGACTTTTTGTGGGGTCCCTACCCACCGGTTGAAAACTGTCGTTGCATTGGCAGCTTTAGCATCAGTCTGCTCTGTCTCCATCTGCAGCCTGATTACATCATATTTTAGCATACATTCCAATCAACAGAGGCATTAGAGAGTAGTACCTCTGATCCACATCACATGGCACCTTGCTTGACTGCTCTCTGTTCTACATAGTCAGGGCATATTGATTTCCCCAGTTAAATATTGAGTGGAGCTGCAGCCCAGTTGAAAAGGAGAGTAAGCCAGTCTCCATGGGAGTCTGAAACCAGGTCAACCACAGGTTGGTTAGAGTGAGGCAGCAGCAAGAAGGGTGACGCACAGGTATGTCACATCAGCATCAGTGAGCTGAGTGAAATGTTTGAACAGCCCCCCTCTCACACAGACACACAAGAAAAAATGAGCCTGAGGTACAACTTACTCTCTAATTGCTAATGACCTGTTCCCAGTCACACACACACATATGGTTTTACTGTAATACTGAAAATATACAGATGACTAGAGATTTCATCTGCCTCATTCTTCATAATCTTCATTGAGAAATATATATTTAAATACTCAATCCCCAGAGCCTTTGCTAATATTACACACTTGCATAATCCAGGAAAAGTGCAGGCTCTTCTGGTGAGATCTGTAATCATACACCTTGACTGCTTGTCCAGCTTTAAGAGGCAAATACTGCCACCTAAAGGCCTAATGGTAGTAATGTTTTAATACGCACAAAGACACAAAGTGGAAGTAAATTCTCAGAGGGTTCAAAACATTATTATCACACTACTATAACATATTAAACTTACTTGAGCTGTTAAGTCTCTTACTAAGTCAAACAACAGTATTTCACGTGGAAATAGGGAAAGGTGGGCAGATGTGATTAGATCAAGTCAGACACAACTCCACGGATTCATTTTCTGATGCTCCTCAGGGTCATTTTATGGAAAATTTAATTAAATATTAAATTCCTCTCAAAATTTAAATCCAAATTTACACAGTTTGAAGACTGTAGATTGTGTTCCTCAACACCTTGATTGAAATTGCGAGGAAAGCATTTCTTCAAAGTAGTAGTACCAGTGCTTTTCGCGTATGTTGAGAATTAGGACTGCAACCTGAGGATTACAAATTCAGCATGTCAACTGACACATGCAACAGCTGAGCTTGTTAGCCCATACAAAATGTGTTTCTTAACCTGGAACTATGGTGGACTGATAGTGTACTGCACATCAATTTCACTAATCCTGTCTTGTCTTTACTGTCAGCCTATAATGACCCCAAAGATGTGGTATCGTGATCAGGTTAGTTATACAACTAAACCCGCTAAATATACTTACTAAATTTGATGGGTCACCGTGGATACCATAAAGTTGTATATTAGGAGATTCTTTGCAGAATACATTACACAGGACAAATAATGGGTCTAATTCACTCAGGCTGTAGAGATAATATAGCCAGTAGCTACTTGCATCCATGCAGGAGTTTGGGTGAGCAGTATGCGCTTATCGTCATGGTTACGATAACCTGTGCCAGCAACCCCAGTAGTTTGCCTGTTGATCAAAGTGGGCTTGATCTGCAGGTCGACTGCAAACTGCATCTCCTTCACTTATTAGTATCCTAATGTCTCCCCAAAAATGTGAGTAGTTGATGTAACAGAGTGGTAAATATTCTTTCATGTATTTCATCTGCAAGCTCTAATAATAACTCTACCATGCAAAACGATGCAGAGGCCATTTGCCGCACAAAATGCTGCTATATGCCCTGCTATTTAAAACTGTTATCTTCAAACTAGAAAAAAATTAAGGATTTCAATCAATTTTCTCATCAAGCTATCTGATTGTAATCGTTGCTGCGATATCGCCCCAAACTGAATGATAGCAAGTTTACATATATGCCATGCTATGATGCTGCATATATTTCAGACTCCTGCTTTTCTACATTAGGTATCAAATGGATTTGTCATAGTTGAACTTTGTCTGACTTAAATTGCATGCGTATGTGTGTTTGTGGATTAGACCGGCAGGACCTAGAGGAGCCATCTAAAGTGGATCAGCTTCAGGAGCCGCTACTGGAAGCTCTGAAGATCTACGTGAGGAAGCGTCGGCCTAGCAAACCACACATGTTCCCTAAAACCCTAATGAAGATCACTGATTTGCGTAGCATCAGTGCTAAAGGTGGGAAGAATGTACTGTTTCACAGTAAAAGTAATTTATTTTCCATTCACATATACAGAGAATAAAGCTTGAGGCTGGGATTCCTCTGAACATGTTATAGCCTCCTGCAGCCCTGCGTACTGTGACTCAGTGTAGCTGTATAGCATCCTCCCTCTAGCAACGTGGCCCACATGAAAGTGTTATGCTGACTAAAGCAGACTGTTATGGCTTCCCTAAAAAAAATGCCAATGCATCTTTTCTCATCTGACAAACTGGTGTGTTTTCAATACAGCATGAAATTGTTGCAGCATGAAACCAGAGTCTAGTTATGCCTCATGTGTGCAGCTGATCATTATCAGCAGATCGTTCTATTGTCAAAATATTTTAAAACGTCTCTCTTATTTTCAGGAGCAGAGCGGGTCATTTCTCTGAAGATGGAAATCCCGGGTTCCATGCCTCCGCTCATTCAGGAGATGCTGGAAAACTCAGAGGGCCAAGACAGTCAGAGCAGCAACGGCAGCAGCCGCAGCAACAGTGATAGCAACAGCAGCAGCACTTCAGCCGAGGCTGAGGCTGAGGCTGAGGCCAGCCCCGCCAGCAAGGCCAGTCCCAATGAAGACATCGCTGCTCTGGAGTCCTCGAACACAGCCACACCACCCAGCGACAAGCCCTAAGAGGAACCGATCAGCGCTCAAAGAGCCCCCCCTGAAACGTGACAAAACGTGACACTTTGCACAAAAAAAGAACAGCCAGGCCAGGCGCCAACCCCCTATACCACCACTACACGGACGCTTGGTAATATGTTTCTCTTTGTCTCACATTCCCCTAAAATTCCCTTCTTAAAAAGAAGACATCAACACAGAGGCCTCAAAGGATCATTGCTTTGTGTATAATTCTGAATCGAGCTCTAAAAAAGCGTGCTGGCTCTGGGACTGGGTCAGGAAAGGCCAGCAGAGATATTACTCCTCAGGTCTCCTGTGTAACTTCTTATCTGCATGACGGGAGAAGTGGTTCTCTTTCTCTCTCGCTCTCTTTTGCTGTCTTCATCTCTTTCCATCTCCTGTATTTTTGACATATGTACATTGTACATACCATTGTATAGTTAGATCTCTGTTTCTATGATAAATTTTGTGGTGCTTTTTCCATTGTCTTAAAAATGTTCTTTGAGGCGATACATCAAGGTTTAAATCTGGACTAATTGTAAGTCCTTCAAAAGGTTATGTAGAATGTTATTGCATATAGACATTATGGAAGTCTAATATTTTCTATTTGTTCATATATTTAAAACTGATTTTGTCTTTTCAAACATGTATTGGTTCATATCTCTACATGAATGAGTGCGCATCCACACCGGCAGAATGCAAAGTTACTCTCCATATCGACAGCTGAGTCTGTTCAACCGATTCCTCAAGGGAGGGACACACAACAGCAGAAGCCTTTGATACACACTCTTCTGACCGACTGCATCTTGGTTTAGCTCCAGCACGAACTACCAGAACCATCTTTTTTCCTATGTAAATTACCTCATAGTCAGAACATTATGGGCAAACTAGCTTGTTAATACAGATTATTCTGCAGGAGCCTGTGATCACATTGGACTTACTGGCCCATTTTTCACCCGTCTAAAAATTTCTTTCAGCTTCCCTGAGAAAGATGTTTGTCTTCACATTACTCACCAGCAAAGTTTGCTTGTCCAATTAAAAATGTCCAACTAACATCTTATTGACAGGGAACTGGCCCTGATTCTTTATTTCTAACAAGCAAGCTGCTCTAGTGCCAGTAAGCAGACAACAATCAGCTCTTGTGGTATGGTTTAAATGGAGTTTATCTATCTCTCAAGAGTCCCATAGTAAGAGATAATGGCAGCTGCTTGAACATATCAGTAGCACAAGTAGAAGACGGTCATCAAGTCAATGAAGTAATTACAGTACTTTTAGTTACAATGCTGATTATATATTGTTAAGTATAAACTGACTAATCTGCATGTAAGCTTCTTCATTGCATTTTAAAAGTTTGGAGCCTTCACTTCACAGATGGGTTTGCTTCAATATTACCTCCAATTGAAGTGACGGCTCTTCTCGTCTGATCACTTATCGGTCTGTGTGCTGATATTTCTTAATCCATTGAGCCTCAAAGCCTTAAATGAAATTATAACCAAACATAATCTTGAATCAAAAACTCCAACGTGAGGCATAATAAGAGTTTTCCTTTATCCTCTTTGTTGCCTTGTGCCCCAAAATAACTTCTTACCTTGTTAACTAGCAGTCCTTTGCTCTGGGCTTCAGCCTCCACTGTGATCACAGTCTATGGAAGCTTTCACAACATTTGCCTGAATGTCAGCCTAATGGGTGTGTATCTACCGCTAACAGCATGAACTACCAACCGTGCTCTGCAAACGCACATGGGCTCTGTTATGGCCTTATGAGCAGAGCTCCTCAACCTGCTTTTCTCTACCTTTTCAGAAGTGTCTTGTTTGAACCGGTCAAACACGGGGGCAATGCAATCCTTAAAACACACAGATGATCGAGCCATGTGGGTCAGGAAGATTGTACACTAATATGGAAAGCACACAGTGGCGTGGCATCCGTGAATCCACTCCAAGCGTTCGCCTTGCTCTTCACACTTGAGATGTACTACATTTAATGATGCAGCAGGAGATTCCAGATGACCCTTCACTGCCCTGAGAAGTGCAGCTTAGTAAGGTTTCATTTTTGACAGTAGATCCGACTGAGCTCTTAATCTCGTTGGTAGGGACGTGTACATGATGAGTCCTGCTGAAATTAAAAGATGATACTATAAAGCTGCTTTTCTTTCCAGCTGAGGCCACACATGATACTGAACAACAGTAACTACTACTCCATTATATCCTCTTAAAGTATATTATATATTACATCCACACTATTGACTCCATAGATATTAAAAGGTTTACTTACAGCACAGGGGAGACAGAAACAGTAGCACTTAAATTTCTTGAACCTTTTTAATAACACTCTAGTTGGAAAAATTAATCACTTGGCGCAGCCCAAAGTACATGAAGCACAAACATTATACTTCAGAAATATTTCAAAAGAAAAATTTATATTTTAATTTCATTGACCCATATGGGGTCAAATGGAAAGGTCTGTGGCATGATTACTTTGCTCATTGCTCTTGCATGCAGGGTTGAGCAACATCTCACAGTTTGGCTGAACCAAGATTAGGGAATTAGTGGTAATTTAAAACATAAATAATGAAAAATTTGATGAATTTTTTTTTCACGACATTTTTTTTCTACATTTTGCTTTTAAACCAATCCTAATCTTAATCTCAATCAAATTATTATTTTTCGTGGCACAATTACATTCCTATACATTTAGTCCTACATACAGTAAAGAAAAGGTATGCTAGTCTTTCCTTAGGGCAGTGAAGGCCTCAGTATTTAAAAATCCATTCATTTTCCTCAGCAATACATATCATAAGGGAAACCTGAGCGCTATCAGTTTTATTTTAATTTATTTTTTAATTTATTTTTTTGTTTGTTTTAATGTGAATAATGTGCTGGAGTCCGTCAGAGGGATGATATGCAGTGTTAAGGATTTCTTACTTCTGTCTCAGTGCAACGGAAATGTTTTCCCTCGGTTCTCTCTGTGTCGTGCTCTCCTGGTGAGAGACGAAGGGAGGCATCATTCGATTCTTTCTGTTTATGTTATTTTTGAAGATGGAAACCCTTCACAGCCGAAGAATGTCCACACCCACCCCAAAGCGTCTCACCGGCCCCCAGGTGCCTGGACGCGGCAGGGACTACTCTCCTGTTCCTTTAGGAAACAGCTTTACGATGCTGAATTACTCTTTTTTGTTTCTGTTGAATGTTGTACCGATGTAACTGTAATACTCTACTATCTATCTCACTGCAGAATTGTATACATGGTGTGTGCTTTGACTCTGGCAGCTCACTGGAAAAAAAATGCAAAAAAAAAAAAAAACAGTTATTTGTCCTTGAGAATATCAGTTCATAAGGCCAAAAACAAGAAGAGGGTGAACTGAAACTTTGTTGGCTGATTTGGGCAACAAAGTTGTATTTCACACACAGTCTGGAACAGAAAGAGAAACCCATGAGTGGAAAACACCAACCACCAAGCCACCTCAGCAGATATCACTGATTTGTTCTGTGTCATGTCAAACAACAGAGCTGCTCCACTCCCTTCTGCAGCCAATCAGCTGTCATCAATCAATCAAACCCAATCAATTGACGGCTGTTTGGTTTATAGGTCAACTTGGAATTCCGGCATATAGGGCTTTGAAAACAGATAGGGATGTTTATATATAAGAGCTGTAGTAAATATTATATGCCAATTATAAATCCAAGAAAAAAAACAAAAACAGACAGTAAACAACCACCCTCCTCATAGATATTTTGTTCAATAACATAATCTTTATAAATGAACACCACTGTAATGATTATTTAAATGCCTAATACCATTTCAGACAGGCAGAAGCAAACTGCTTAGCTTAAGTTACCTATTTAATGACATATTTATGTTGGAAAATAAAGCGGGAAAATAAATCTATTAATCAGATTTTATTTCAGAGATCAAATTAAATATTATTAAAAAGTCTTTATTTTGTAACACAAGTTTTCCAAAGTTAGCTTATATTTCACAATTTCCTTATTCACAATAGGCTATTTATTTCATGAGACTTTATTTTAAACTTGAATTTAATGTAGGTCTTTTTTCTTAGTCTGATAAACTTGAGATTAGCACCAGATAAAATAACTGGCTACTAGAAAACATAACAGCATAGTTATAAAACCGCTAACTGAGCGCCACATATCTGCCTAAGCCAAGAAGAACCACCAACAGTGAGCCAGAAAACACGGCTTCTACTCTCAGCTCTGTTGTTGTCCGTTCTTAAGCTCCACAGACCCCAGTTTTCCATCGACGTCAGTGAACCTCTCCACCAATCATATGCAGTGTTGTACAGTCCCGTCAATATAAAACATGATAGTCACACCCTACCGGACATGGCAACCGAAGGGGCAAGAATCGTTCCTGTCAGTTCATGCGTTGATCTGATAGGGTGACCCTAGTTGTTGCTCTGAGGTCTGCACTCTAACCTGTTTCTGCTCTCCATTTTAAATATTGTCCCTGTTTGTACATTAACCATGCTTTTTATGTTCATATGCTGTTAACTTTACCATGAACTGTCCTGGCAAAGTAATAAAATTTATTTATTTTAAAGTATTTGTGTGTGCATCCCTAATGCAACATTTTAATCTAGGCAAACACAACAGGCTTCATGAGATAAAATGAAAAGATTTTTGCACTTCAAGATGAGATAAATCTATATTCAGAAAGCTGCTTTAGGTTCAAATGTCTGTTGCTTAGTACACGTTAAAATTAAAAACTAAAAAGACACAACAACAACAAAGAAAATCCAGAAAAATGCATTTCAAAATAAGTTACAAATTAATTTGCATTTTCATGAATTAAATAAGTATTTGATCCCCTATCAGTCAGCAAGATCCCTTGTGTGACTTATATAGGTAACTAGCTGACATTGGGGGCCCTCTCACCTCGTTACCTGTATAAAAGACACCTGTCCACAGAATCAATCAATCAGCCCAGATTCCAATCTCTTCATCATGGCCAAGACCAAAGAGCTTTCCAAGGATTTCAGGGACAAGACTGTGGACCTACACAAGGCTGGAATGGGCAACAAGACCATCGCCAAGCAGCTGGGTGAAAAGGTCACAACAGTTGGTGCGATTATTCGCAAATGGAAGAAACATAAATTAACGTCCAATCTCCCTCGGTCAGCTCCATGCAAGATTCTCATCATGGACTTTCAATGATAATGAGAACGGTGAGGAATCAGCCCAGAACAACTCGGGAGGAACTTGGCAATGATCTCAAGGCAGCTGAGACCATAGTCACCAAAAAAAAAAACAGTTGGTAACACATTACACCGCGAAGGACTGAAATCCTGCTGTGCCCGCAAGGTCCCCCTGCTCAAGAAAGCACATCTACAAGCCCGTTTGAAGTTTGCCACTGAACATCTGGGTGAAAGTGTTGTGGTCAGATAAGACCAATATTGAGCTCTTTGGGATCAACTCAACTCACCGTGTTTGGAGGAGGAGAAATGCTGCCTATGACTCCAAAAACATTGTCCCCACCGTCAAATAAAGGGAAGGAAACATTATGCTTTGGGGGTGTTTTTCTGCCAAGGGGACAGGACAATTTCACCGCATCAAAGGGAGGACGGATGGGGCCATGTACCGTCAAGTGTTGGGTGAGAACCTCCTTCCCTCAGTCAGGGCATTGAAAATGGGTAGTGGGTGGGTATTCCAGCATGACAATGATCCAAAACACACGGCCAAGGCAACAAAGGATTGGCTCAAGAAAAAGCATATTAAGGTCATGGAGTGGCCTAGTCAGTCTCCTTAACCCCTTAGAAAATCTGTGGAGGGAGCTGAAGGTTTTAGTTGCCAAACACCAGCCACGAAACATTAATGGCTTGGAGAGGATCTGCAAAAGGGAGTCAAAATCCCTCCTGAGATGTGTGCAAACCTTGTGGCCAACTACAAGAAACGGCCGACCTCTGTGATTACCAACAAAGGTTTTGCCACCAAGTACCAAAGCACATTTTGCAAAGGGATCAAATACTTATTTTATTCATTAAAATGCAAATAATTTATAACTTATTTTGAAATGCATTTTTCAGGATTTTTTTTGTTGTCTCTCACTGTTCAAATTAACCTAGCTTTGACATTATAGACTGATCTTTGCTTTCCTGCACGCCATCTAGTGACTTTATAGAATATTTTGTTTTTTAGATTTCTGACATACATGGATGGCATTCAAGTGCTAACTCAAGCCTTTGCCAGCAATATTAGTTGTCATGGCAACTCAACTTATGATGACCTTTTTTCAATTTTGGTGATATCAAAAGGCCTAGGTTAACATCAAAAAGCAACCAGAGTCCAAATTCTGCTTGTGAGAGAAAGCGCTGCAGTAGTGAAAGCACACTTAAACCTTAGTGAATTAACAGGACCTGTCAAGTTCAGGAAAGAAATTTTAAAAATATGACGCTTGGCAGTGACCAAGAAACCTACTTAGTGCCACCTAAAGGAAATATATGGTATAGACTGACTGTTTCACGAGCTATTAGTAAACAACTTCACTGTGTGCACTGTGAACGCTATAAATTAGACAAGTAAAAGCATCAGACTTTTCATTGTTTACTTTCAACGTCATGTTCAAAAAGTTACATAGTATTTTAACAGTTAAAATGTGCTGAAGAACAGCGTTCTAAACTCCTAAAAGCCGATCTGGACAAATACAGAACATTTCAATGAGCATAAAAAAAGAAACCTGTATATGAAAAAGTGTAAAACACCTACACATTAAAAACAATTGAACATCACCATTAATGAAAATGAAATAAAACAATGTACAAAAGTCTGTGGGAACACAGCAGGAGGAGGAAACTTTCATACAAGCAGAGTGTGTTGCAAGTGAGTGAAGGTTGCTTTAATCGAACATGTCATCATCGTCATCTTCCTCGTTGTCTGACTCATGGAAGTACTTCACTTCTTTCTTTGCCCGTCCTGGTCGGTCACGAGACGAAGAATTCATCGCACCATTGCTGTTGTCGTCATCGTCCTCGTCCGATTCAGGCTTCTGAGGCTTCTGCACAGGATGGTTAATAAAGGTTAATCTGGAACGTTTTGAAAAAAATCTTACGAGATACAACCAGTTTCGAGGTTCAGTGAACTTTAGGGGACCTTTACAAAACATCATGAAGTGACAGGCTTTGTGGCTCCTTCACTGTCAGAGTTCAGTGTTCAGTTCGGTTGACCATTCAAGCAGAAAAAATGGAATGACCAATTATCAACTACAAGAAACTGACTGAGCATTGAATGTAGAAAAGTGTACGGTCAAGTTTAGTTTATCTTTTTTTTACTTTTTTTTTGGTTTTAGCTTCTTTTCACTGAAAACTGTTGGCAGATGATTCCAACGTTGCCTTTCTAACAAGAATGTTTAAGGGGAATATCATAAAACGTCAAGCACAGGAAGCTGTCACTGAATATATGATGAGAGGTTTTCCATTAATTGTAACATTGAAACTAATTATTCTTACTAGGGAGATGCCTTCTCCTCCTGTTTAACGTGCCAAGCAATTCCACAGGATGATACTCACTCTGCCACCAGGCTTTGCAATTTTCTTCAGAGGGTTGTACTCATCCTCAGAGCCAGAGTCCTTCCTCTTCCTCCCCCGGCCTTTACCTATGCACAGTTTAGCACAACAAAAATTAAGCAAAGCCTCATCTATACAGCGAGAGGGAGATCCCGTTTGTTCTAATCACCTAGAGTTGTTGATGTACCTTTAAGAGCTGGTGCTGGCTTCTTGGATCCGGTGTCAGAATCTGAGTCCCAGATGGATTTATCTGGCTTCTTTGCTTTTGGTGCTGGTGGCTTCTTAGGTTTGGTAGCTGCATCAGAAGGCTTCTTAGCTGCTTTAAATTACAAGCACATACATAATAATTAAATAATGCTCACACATGACCAGTTTCAGTTAATGGAGCTACATGGTGAGATAATTCATAAACATTCAAACTCTTACTGTGTAGAGTGACAAAGCACTGCAGCTCTGTCTGTTGCACAAGCAAACACATTACCTTTCTTTGAGGGCGAGAGTTTATCAAAGGCAGAGCTGCTGGAGTAAGTGGAGAATATGCGGCCATTGTCATCGTCGCTGTCGGACTTGGACCCATCTGCAACAAGGTTTTACAAACCCACAGAATCATTCAGTTCTCGTGAGGTTGTATAGTGGTGTAACAGAGTGGAATATCTCGGAAAAATCAATCGTTCCTTGCATAAAAATAACAGCTACAGATCTGCTACAAATCAAAGGGCTTCTCGCAGGAAACAGATACGACCTGCCACCACTGGGGACATGCATGTTCTACATGCTGCCATTTGTTAATGATGAACAGCATCAACGTTTCGTGCATTCTGTCAACCTTTGTCTGAACTATACATGGATTGAACTGGAGCTTTTAAGAAAGTTTGTTAAAAATGTAAAACCCATAAGAGGCTTATATAACTCATATTCCAAAGTTAGCCTCTGTTATATAAAATTTGCAGTTTGCAGTTGAGAAAAATCTTGGTAGTTAAGTGACTAATTAACTAGTTTGCAAAGACTAGATTTTGATTGTATTTTATAGTGATGGAGAGATCATTTGACAAATCAGCTTGTGTTTTTCCATTACAGTTTATTTTTAAATTAATCTTAATGAGGAATTTTGTTAAATAAAAATCAGTTCAGGCTCAACAGCTGATGAGCTGGTACTCACCACTATCATTGCTTCTTTCAGAGAAGGCTGACTTGGATGAGAAAATGCTGGTTGTCTCTTTCTTTTTAGTTAGAGGTGCAGACCTTTAAAAAAGCACAAATAATAAATTACCTGAGGCATTGGCCAAACCGTAAAGACGTGAAAAAATATGAGGGTGAAAAGAGAGACTGACAACGAGCTGAGACTTTGTAGATGTTCTCTTTAAAATCCATCTTTGAAGAAAGTTGTATACTTACATGGTCTTTTGTTTAAAAGGAGAATATGAGTCTTCATTTTCATCATCATCGTTGTCATCATTATGGTCACTGTAGTGGTCCTTGGTATCAGATGAACCAAAGTTATCTTTGAACGATGTCACAGGAGAAGAAGCCACATCATTGTCTCCGTTCTCGTCCTCATCCCCCTCCTCCTCGGAGAAGTCGAACGTGTATTTTGGCTTTGACGCTGAAAGACAAGAGCAGTGCGTGTGTGTGTCAGATAATATTATTGCTACTGTGGATCCTGACACACTGTGCAATCGTTATTCCTGTTTCAGCTGGGTTGCATCAGACAGAGCTTTCAGATACGCTTGAAGCTTGACTAGACACAGTTCATGATTTATTTTGGGCCCTTGGTGCTTTGAGTTAAAGGCCCTCACTGTAGAATGAAATAAAATGTCACCATTCGCTTTAACCAGCTACCTAATAGACAGTGGATTATATCAACAACCTTTTTATTCTCAGAGAAACAGCAAACAAAAAAATTCATTTGAAAAACACCCTCTTAATGAAGCAATAAGCAGACATGGATTTATTGGGATCTTTCTTTGGTCACTGTGTTTGTGTGTTGGGACTTCTGACCACTGTGAGGCACATGTTACCCAGGATTTATTTCAATACTTAATTAGCCATACACATAAACCATACAATTAATTGATTAATTATAAGAGTTAAGTAAGAAAGAATACTTTAAATAATATGTGTAAGTAATGATGCTCATTAGTGAAATTTTACCATGAGAATTAGAATTACACCCTTATTACACCCTTATTCAGCCTAACTAGAGTCAATATTTACTGTCCTGTTGGACAGACAGGAAGGTTGGAAGAAAAGGTGGTGGAAGTTCTGCAGACGTCCAGCTGGTTAAGTTTACCCACGGCCAAATCCAGGTGAATTAAATCCTGGTCCCGACCCACGCACCAACATTGATTGAACATGTGTTGTATAGTCACTCACGTCAACACTCATTCAGGCTATTTATCAACAGGATGATGTGTCTGAATGAACAGGCTAAGGATAATGTTACTGTAACAGCGCACTGCTGAGCTCCAGGTGAAACACAATTTTTTTTTAAATCTCATCTGTCTACAATTTCCACCTTTACCTTGAACATTATCCACAAATTCAACATATAATAGGCATGAAAAAAAACTTGTGGACAAGAATCTACCTCATGTATATATAATGCTAACATTAACCTTGTAATCACTCTGGTCTGGAGGCTTTCCGCTGTGATCTTGAAGCTTTGACTTAACACTAGTGACACTGAGGTAGACTAGCTCCCTTTTACATTAAATATAATGACTTTTCTGTTTCTGTTTCTGTAGTTTTATCACTCTCTAATTTTCTTATGATTTTCTTATTATTGTCTTATCAGAAGCTGGAGCCCTAGGATTAGCCTATTAGCAAACAAGACATTAATAGTCTTGTTTGCCTTCCAACATTAGGAGGACTGTAAGAACTGTAGTACTGTAGGCAGTCACCAGCGCTGATAAGGGACCTGCCCGGGACACAATTTAACTGAATGAACTCGGTGCTGACTCATTTCTAACAGAAACGTTCCCTGGTAAACCTTGAACTGCCCTGAGAAAACACAGCTGTCAAGAGTGATACCAGTGTATAAAAATGTAAAAAAATTTTGACAGCAATAATTTGTGTACACTCTACACTTGTAAACTGTACCTGATGCCCTCTGTGACTTCGTCTCCCTGGGGATGACAGGCTCACTGTTCTCCATGTCACTGTCTGACTTGGACTCATCATCAGACCAGGGATTTCTCTTCTTCACCTTCTTAACGGGAGTACCTTTGGGTCCTGGAGTTTTTCTCACCTTCGGAACACCTGTCATGCAGTAAACAAGATTACCAGACTGAGGAACTATTTGTAGTTTAATACTGGATCAGGACAAAAAAAAGACTAGCACAAAGTTCTGGTACAAGTAGGGTCAGATGACTTTTAAATTGTTAGCCTGTTTTAACTGTTATCACGTTTAAACCTGTGTAGCCTTTGAGGATGTCAAAAGAAAAACAGGGGGCGCTCTAAGCTCAAAAACAACACAAGGGTTGGATAAAACAGCCGCAGACGGACGATGAATCACAACATGCTTTATCTAGATGAACGGTTGGATGAACTTGTTCATCAGAAGACCCACATGTGTTCATGGCTTGGATGTAACACTCACAAAGGCTGTTTTATCCAACCCTTGTGTGTGTTTTTGAGCTTTGAGGGCCCCTAGTTTACAGTGGGGTCTCGAAGGCCCCACAAGGGTTAACATGGCATGTGACAACAGCAATTGCTAAACAAATAGCATTAAGAGGCTTTTAGATTGCAATACACTACTAACCAGGTTCTTTTATGTTCTTCTCTTTCTTGACACGTGGAGCCTTTGGTTTGGCTGCGGGGGTTTCTCCTGTTACTCCCTCTCCACCCACACCATCATCATCGAACTCTAACTTCACCAGCAGATCCGTTTCAGCCTGAGTGAAAACATTCATATTGTAACAAATCTACCTCAACCTTGATGCTTTTTTCCTTTTCAGAATAAAATAAGCAACCTTCTTCTTCTTGATCAGTTTCTTGGCAGCGTCGGATTTGATTGGCTGAGTTGGAGGCTCCACCCTACGGCCAAATGGTGAGGGCATTGTCTCCTCCAGGTTCATCTTCTTCACTTTAGGCTTGCCCACTTTACCCTTCACCAGTTTAATGGCCTTCCCTGAATTCTGCTCCTCTCTTTCCTGGGCTTCCACTTTCTGAAAGTAAACACATTACAGTTTTTCTTATTTATTATTATTATTAATTATTTAACTTGACACTTCACATAATATTGTCAAGTAGTATAGAAACAGACAGTTATACTTCAAAAATGCACTTTTTATTTACATTATCATTTCAATACACATTTCAAGTCTCCTTGGAGCCCAATGGATTTATGCTGTGAAATGTGCAATAGATTATTTCGAACTGTTTGAAAATTACTCTAAAATACAACTTTAACAAAGTCACAACAGCTCATTGCCAGTAAAATAATGGTTGCTTGGTTGACTGCAGTGAGACACTTGGTGTGTGCTGATATAACAAGTGGCTAAAACATACAACTTACATCTAATTCTTCAATGAAGACAGACAAGTCCTCTTTCCACAGGTCCTCTGGGGATTTTTTCTGTAGGTCATTCAATTCTCCTCTCTGAACAACAGCAAATTTATTTTGTTAAACAAAAGACATGAATGTTTTTACACATTAACAAAGAACTGCAGCCCTGAAACATAGCGAGTTAAAATTTTACACTGTTTATAGTTGGGGGTTAATTCCCATTGAAATAACATCTGACAATAAATAACAGTAAACAGAAAAAGTAAAAAAGGAAAGCGATAGTTGTCTATTAAGTTGTAAATGAGAAAGAAAATATGTAATTAAAAGAAATACAAAGTGCTCTAAACCATGGTAACAATACCTTATGGTCCCTCTGTTTTAGCAGCTCGTCCACTTTTTCTTTAGTCAGGCACCACAGTGGCATGTTGAGGATATAGTTGAAGTTTGGCCCCGATGAGGAACCGGAGTCCACTGAGCTGTCACTTTCGTTTCCATCACGGTACTCTTCCTCCTGAGCCTGACAGAAAAAAAAAACATGAAGAAAAAAGTCATGCAATAGAAACTAAGTCACCTGCCTCTTCTAACTTCTATAATGATTCATTTTGCAATGTGCACCTCTATAAGTTGTGCAAGACTGTCCCCCATTGGAATTTGAATAATTACTGCAAATTATCGCTATTTTCACTACTTACTTAGCACTAATAGATATTTACTTTCGGTAAATGTCGGTGTTTGTGTGTCTGCTACAGACCTTTTCCTGAGCTTTGGCCCAGGCAGCCACTGGATCAGATTCATAACCTTTCTGGACCAGCATGCGAATCAGCTCACGCTTGGATTTATTCTCTGTTAATGTTAAAAAATGTTAGAACAGAAAATGTATCAAGATGAACACTACTACAATTTCTTTTTAGCATTCTCACCAATAGAAATTTTTCCTTCAATCTTCTCTAGAACAAAGCGGGCCTGGTTGGAGAGTTTGGCAGCCTCGGCTCCCAGACTGCCCAATAGCCAATCCTTCCTTAGTTTATAGTAGAGCAGACGGAGCTCAAAGAACTCCTTGAGGATGTCTTGAACTGAGTCGTACCGCTTTAAACAACCCATGTGGTCAAAAAGCACCTGAGAAAAAAGTAGTGACAAAATAGGTTCAGAAATAGAAAAAGAGCAGTTGAGTGATTGATGTTTCACTTGAAACTAAAATCTGAGTTTACCATGGAGTTGCACGTGAGACTGGACTGCAGCTTGAAAACCTTGTGGAGGCCAGCTGCCTCAGCCTGGGCCAGTTTTTCCTCAGACATGCGAACCACAAACTTGACCGTGGTGTCTGTGTGGTATTCCTTATAGTCACTGATGAGAGCTGGTGTTTTGTCACTGCCTTGCAGCATGGGCTCTAAGACTGACTCCTTATAAGCCTGCACACAAAATAAAAAAACAAAAACGCAGTTATTCACTGCACAAGAAGTGTCATTAAACATAAGTTGATTAGTTGGGAAAACACAAAACACTAACTTGTGTCCATGTCCGGACAGGAAGCTCTGTAATCTCAATGGTGTTTTTGTCTATGACAGACACCTCTCCACTGACAAGATACTGATTTTGGCCAACTTCATGGATCACCCCTTTGAAGTTTTTGTATCTGGGAAGCTGAATGGGACAAAATAATTAACAAATGTTAATACAGGCCATGTGCTTGTACTGTTTGTGGCTTCTATAAATAATAATAAAAATATCCATGATATATAATCCATGCACAACTTCTCCAAACAAGAACACATCTGTGTGGTGCAAGGGTTAAAGAGAAACTTTGGAAAATGTCCAGACACTGTCTGCAGTTAATACATGAAAGTAACTTATAAAAGACCATATCATTCATGATGACTCCAGCAATGTGTCGCTTTTTGACTGACTAACTTTCTAAACATAACTTTCTAAACATGTGGGTGTAGCATGTATTCTCGTTATGTTAATAAAAGAATGTCTTCAACTTCAATGTCATCAGCTTAGAAGCTGATGGCATTACAGTGTTGATGTCAAAAACTACACAAAATACATAATCAAAATCTGTGCAGTCTTAACACAATACACTAATATTAAGTTAAAGTTTCAGGACCACAGATTAAAACAGTTACAAAGTAATCATGTTAAGATTGCCTAAATCTTTCATTGTATTGTCCATCCATACCCATCATTCATCAGACACCAGGAACCTCAAACTAAGCTTGCTACAGTGTAACAAACAGAAAGCCAGAATAAAGGTTGTTTGTTCATGCTCTGTATATTCAAACTATTTACCATGGGTAGAGGATCTTGGTGGTTGAGCATGCGGTTGATGTTGTTAACGATTTCTCGTGGGTCATAGTTGGGGATCTTACATGCCCAGCCTGTCCCAATGCCCTCAGCACCATTTACAAGCACCATTGGAATGATGGGAATGTACCACTCAGGCTCCACCTTCTGGTTGTCATCATAAAGGAACTTGAGAATGCTGGAGTCTATCGCTGGGAACAGCAGCTTAGCGAGAGGACTATTGAAGACAGCACGACACAAATATGACAAAAAGTATGTATGACGCGTGATCTGAAAAACTGAAAGCCTTATTGGGCAGAAATAAGAAGAACCCAGTTGTTATGCTTCTCATTCACCTGAGCATGGTAAAGATGTAACGAGGGCTGGCAGCATCTTTCCCTCCATTAATGCGAGTACCAAACTGACCCAGAGGCTGCAGGATGTTCACATTGTTGCTGCCCACAAAGTTCTGGGCCAAGTTCACAATGGTCATCATGAGAGCTTGCTACATCAACAAATGAAAGATGAATGGTTAGTAAAGGTAAAGCGGAACATCAGCCACAACTCTTTAGCTAGCTAGCTCACAAACAAACTATTATTATTACTATATTAATTCTATTACTTGATTTAATTGTTTGATACAATTGTTTGGGTTGTAACTGGTGACATTTTATAATATCTAATTGTTATACGGCAGAATTTTGTTACTACGCATTTTAGTCATGTAAATAAAAAAGTATCAGCCGATGAACTACTTGTTACATGGAGGGCTATTTAAATAGAAATTCCAAGCTGATTCTCCCACTGTTATGGTGACTATTACTATATGATATAGTGTAACATGTCTGGAAGACTGTACCTCTCCATGATGGTAGGCAGACATCTCTGCCACTGAACCAGCCAGCTGCGCTACCTTCACTTCCCTCTTGTCGTTTCTCTTTACGCAGGTAAACAGCACCTTCCTCTGACCTGGCTTCAAACCTGGAAATCAGACACACACACACATGCCACCACCACCATCAGAGGGAGACAATATCAGGAGGACTGAAGTAACACAGTCTGTACACGTTGCTAGATTTTGAAAAGAGAGAACCTTGATGCATTAAACAGAGTTAGAAATAGTTAATACAAACCATCAACCAGTGATGGGATGGATCTCTCGTTGTCAGAGTTGGAGAACAGAATCAGTTCTTTGTTGATGAAATCGTTATAGGAGAGGTGTCTGGCCTGAGTTCCATACAGGTATTGCTGAAAAGCAATTCAAATAAAAATGTATTCAGTGAGATAATGATTCACTGTGTAAATTTAGCACAAGCATAACAAATAGAGTAACAACTATGACTAGTTATCCCGCAAAAATATATGCGACGAGATGACAGACGCAAAGACACAAACCTCTGGCAGTCCATGCATCCTCCGCTGACGTCTGTCTTCCATGAAATTTGTCAGCCACTCTTTCCGGTCTTCTGTCTTCTTTTTACTGAATGCCTGACACAAAAGCAAATCAGTGAGGGTCACACTTTTTATATGAGGTTTAATAGCATTTTACTAAATATTTTACTTTCTATTTAATTAGTTACAACAAAAGACAAAGTGTTATATGCAACAATCAGCTCTTAATGTGCATAGACTTCATTATAACTGAATCTTTATTATAGCATGATAATACTAATTAAAAATGTAATGTTACCTTACATGAGCAACATACACACATTGAAATACATTTCTCAGCGTTCTTGTTCTCAAGAGCACAGTGAGGAACTGTAGCCATTTGACCCACCAGTGTGATGGCAGCATCATCTTCTGCTCCACTGTATCTAAATGTGATGCGATGCCTCTCCATTTCAGCAAAGTATTCCTTTGCCTCTTTGCTTGTACTTGTACCCAAACCTGGAACAAAAAGATTGGCATTTTAACTCTTTATTTCAAACTGGACACAAGAACAATATTATATTAAGCAACTCAGTGACAAACCTTTGTAGTACTTTATATGCCAGGTTTTATGGTTCTCTGTCTGTTTTTTCCACTCATCAAACTCTGGAATGCTGTAGAAGGCTAACTCTTGCTTATTCTTGGTTGCCTGCAGATAATACATCCACATAGCTGACATCAGACTTCTTTGTGTTGAAGTTTAGTTTTTGTTGTGCAGAAAATGCATTATGAAAAATAAGCTGTGAAGCAAGCTAGTGTGGACAGCACATGCTCACAATCTGTGCTGTTTGCAGATCAGTGCTGTCCCTATTTGATGATCTGATGTATGATATGGTATGATGAAATAAATATTAATGTTCAGTATGTCTCTGTTACTTTGACAATGGGTGTGATGAACTCCTCCAGGAATGTGTGTTTCAGCAGAGAAGGCCAGTTGTGGTGGAAGAAGTTAATGAGCAGACCTTTGATATGGGATCCATCTTGATCCTGTATCAAAAGAAAAATTATAAAATTACAAAATAGGATGATTCAGTGTTATTTTACTAATAACAGGTTGTATAAAAGTTGCAAAAGTGTGGTCATAAGGTAGGTTACCTGATCAGTCATGATCATGATCCTCCCATAGCGCAGAGACCTCAGTGACTCTGGATCATCATAACTCTTCTTGTATTGCAGGCCGACGATTTTGATGATGTTGTTTATCTCAGCATTTTCCATGATCTTTTTAAGAAATGGCTCATTTTAGAAACATTTATTTACTTTCCTGAATGTACATTTATACAGTTGATTCTCTTCCTAAGCCAGGAACCTTAAGCAGGAAAATGTACTGTCAATGCTGAACTTTCCTAACCAAAAGGAAGCAACAAAAGGTAAATTGTTTAATATGTCTAATATTAATGGCGAAATACAAGTTCAGCAGTAAGAGCTACATTTCTGTTTCTGTTACGTTGTGTTGTCACCACCAGTGTAACAGACTGTGTGAGAAATTCCTAATTCTCGTACCTGCTTGTGCGTTGCCTCTCGCACGTTCAGGATTTTTCCTCTTAGTGGGAACACTCCGTATCGATCCCGCCCAATGACACCCAGCCCAGACACAGCCAGAGACTTGGCTGAATCTCCTTCAGTGAGGATCAGCGTGCAGTCAGACGAGTGTTTGCCACCTACCAAAAATACATATTTGAAAACATTCTAATGGTTATATGTACTTAAACTAATTACACACATTACTTTTTACAATAAATAGCCATTTAGGTGACTATTCAATATTAAAAATAAAAGTATTTACTATCAGTTTGGTAAATCCAATGTTGAATGGTCATACAACACAACCTGTGTTAAAACCATTTTTAAGAGTCGTTGAAATCTCAAATCACACCGTACCTTCATCATGAAAAATATTTGCAACAAAAGCAAAACATATCAAGAGAGGAGCATTTTAAATTAAATTAGTTCTAAACATTTAAATGTTCCTTTTTTACTACTGCACACCGTTTAGCAGTTTAACAAGTAGCAACCACAGTGGTACCACCAGCGATGAACACATTTAGCAAATAAATGAATAAGCATACAGTTACACACCAGCATCATTGGCATCGTCCAACTTGGGGATGCCTTTGATCTTGCTGTGCTTTACTGATGAGCACTTCTTATTCAGCTGTGTCTGAGCTTTGAATTTCACCCAGTTGAGTATGCTCTCTACGATTCCACAATTGGTTGCCTGTAGGTGAAACACACACAGTTTGACCGGAGAATTCTAAAATTCAGTGAGGAGGTATAAGTAAATAAGATGTTTTCTTACAGCCCTGACGAACTTTTCTGACAAAAGGCACTTGGACCCAAAGTTTTTGGTCTGGAGAGTCATGTTCTCCTTTGTTTGAGAGTCAAAGGTAGGATTCTCAATCAGCGCATTCACAAATACCCAGATGTGGTTCTTCACCTGGGGCACACAGAAGAAGAAGGTCAGGAGAGAAGGATTTGTATTAAACCACCCTGTGCCACATTGACTTGATTTTACAAAGACTGCACACATAATGTAAGCCACCTGGAAGGGTTTCACTGACACTCCTGCCTTGTTCTTCTTCTTCACTACTTCAATAAGTTTGGCCACAATCTGGTCCACCACATAGTCAATGTGCCTTCCACCCTGAAACATACACAAGTTCATATTATATATAACTCATTTCCATTCTTGATTTCAACATCTACATCTTATTCGTACTGGTTAGTTAACACGGAATATCATTGCTGATTTTGATTGACTGACCTTTGTGGTAGCAATGCTGTTAACAAAGCTGATTTGTTGGAATCCTTTCTCACTCATGGTAAGGCAGACCTCCCACCGATCATTCACTGTTTCATTCACCACTTTCAGGGGGACGCCTGTCTCGTCTAGTTTATCTTTCACATACAGATCCACATAGCTGCGAAACCCATTCACCTGTAGTGGCAAGGCAGATCCAGGTTAGAAAAAGAAAACAAGAATAATTCAAGCAATTAATATGGCACTCATTATAAAGCATAACTAATATTATTGCTACAAGTACAGAGGTACAGCTACACAAATGGAACCAGCAGAAATAACATTTTTTAGCTTAATCTCAACACGTTATATGTACAACAAGATTTTAAAAAAGGATAATCAATGTAATTATATTGAAACTTACAGGTAATTTTTTTCCATTCAGTGTAACTTTAACGCCTCTACAGGAGCCTGCTACATCATATGCTCTACGGGTAAGAAGCGCTACAATATCCTTATCCAGTTTCTCCATCTTAAACTTCGCAAGATCAGGCTGGAATGTCACACAAGTAAAATCATCCCCATCGAAAAACTTGATCTTGGGGTCAGAGGTCTTGGTCATGTTGTTCTGCCACGTCTGAGGAACATGAAACACATTGCATCACCTACAACTCTTTGACTCAAATGCATTTTAAGTAGTTCCGATATAAATAATTCTATGACTTAACACGTGTGCCCATTAAAGCACCTATAGTTTGATGGCATGTCATAAATATGTGACCACCAATGAGGGTCTGACATAAAAAATGTAGTACAGTTAAATCCTATTACATACAAAACCGTTACCTCAGGGTAACTATACCAGAATTGAAATTAAAGTTCAAAACATGCTGAATAGAAATCACAGGAAACCTGCTGTATTTACTATTGCAGTTAATTACAGAAGAAAATATTGTATAGTAAAATACAGTTACATTCTTTGTGACAACTATAACAAGTGTGGTACCTGTTTAAAGCTGTGTCTGTATTCCTTGCAAGCTGTTTCCACTGTGAACTTGGTGCTGAAGATGTTGCAGAGCTTAGCACCATACCCATTTCTTCCACCTAGGAACAAACAAACATTAATATATTGCACTGCAGCTCTGAGCCACCTATCACCTTACTGATTTTCAAGTTGCTTCCTGTGGTTCTAGCTGAAACACCTCTCCACATGATGTTGTCTGGAGGAGATTTTTTTAAATCAAACAACATCGTCTGAAGAATTGGTCATTGCTCACTGGATAACATAATGTGAAGTAAAAACTCCTCCTTATTATGTCATCTGGATGAGTTTTTATAAAAAGAAGCAGATATATATTTTAATATAGGAGGAGAGTTTAATACTTGTAATACGCATGTGCGCCCCAAAATTGAACAATGGCAAACACAGTTTCTCTCACCTGTAACTTTCTTTTCATCATCATCATAGTTGCTGGAGGTGAGCAGGTGACCAAAAATGAGAGCTGGGACATACATTTTTTCATCCTTGTGCTCCACCACAGGTATTCCTTTACCATTGTTCCAGATGGAGACTGTATTGGACTCACTGGAGAAGGCAGCAGGGAGGTAAACAAATGACATTAAGAAGTTACTGGAACAAAAGCTAGGCATAGGCAACTTGTAACGTAATATAAGTTTTGGTTTACCTTTTTATATGACACAAGTGACAACATAGATATATATTCTCACTGTGACTATTAAAATGTATATCAAAGATGTTTAATTTGTCCCGCTGAGGAATTAATGCATGTTGGTGCCACTATCTAATTTTTGGTTGTTTCTTTTTCAAACATTTTGTGTAAATAGGCAGAGGTGTGACAAAGCTGCAGAGACCTGTCACAGGGTAATGGTATCATTTATTCAGCAGAGAGAGCAGCTACTGAGCTGAAGCACGTGTTGCTGCTTATTTATACAGTCAGACATAGATGCCGGTAGAGGTGAACTGCATATAAAATAAGTGCCTTTCATTGCACCGTGCTTTTGGCTACATCAGTGACCCAAACATCATCCATTATCTAGCTAGGCATTTACCACACCATAGTTTGCAGTCTGACTATTGGCATCAGCACTACAGATTAGTCTTTTTGAACATGATTCTCTACTCACGGATCAATGGTGATCTTAATCGCAGTCATGTTCTTGTCCCTTTGTTTGTTATCTGCTGCATTCACTGGGAATGGAAAAAAAAAAACAGTCGTAAATACAGATGTATCCTTTCATCAATCTGTTGGTTGTTTTACATATTATGTCAATATGACTGTCTGCATGAAACAGTAAAGGCTGCGGTGAAAGGAGAAACCGGAACAAAACAATTATTGACATTATTGTCAATATGCTCAAGTGGGATTGAGTAAGTTTACTATGTAGTTTTGTATTTTGTAAGGTCTTAAACCTTAATAAGTAAAAATTATGTAAAAAATTATTTTGATGTGAATTGGTGCTGTATAAATAAAATGAACTAAACTATATATTATGTAAACAAATTAACAGAATAGCCACAGCTTTTTACTGCTTCTCATATACCTGAATAAGAATTATGAGCCCACTGAGATGACAAAAACAAAAATAAAATGTCATTTCACACAGGGTGAGGATGCCTCACCTTTAGAAATACCTGTTCAGTACCTCTCCTGTAATTGCAAAGTGATAATGTGCAGACCTTTAACAACAGAGGCTAAGAGGACCATGTGTGCAGGAATGAAAGCAATCAGAAACAGTCCTGTGAGGCGATCATTTAAAAACTGATTACACAAGTGCACATTACTTGCAAAGGCATCAAGACCTGCAGTGCTTTCACGATTTCCTGACTCATTACAACTAATTTGTAGCAGGCTGTACAACTGCATTACTAACCTATACTGTCAAGGTGACTGAGGGTGGTAACACTTCACTGAGAAAAATAAATACTGCAGGTCTAAAACTGAGCTGCCACAAACACTGATTCACCTTTCACATCTCAATTCTGATTACAAACAATAAGTTCACAAGAGGAAATATAGTCCTCACATCCTGCAGGACACTGAGATTCAGTAATGATGGTAACATTAATATTAAAACAATAATAGCTGACTGTAAAAATAACAGTCTGCACTCCCTTACCTAGAATTTCATCAAAGATTTTGTACAGTCCCGGAACATAGGTGATCTCCCTCTGGTTCATGCCTATTTCGTCATCAAAAACCCACATTTGCTGAAAAACGAAAAAATTGAAATATAAGTGGTCAACATTTCAAGCTCAGGATAAGACAATAAGTTGATTAGGAGGGCCAGTTCTGTCCTGGGCTGTCCACTGGACACTGTAAAGAAGGTGGGTGAGTGGAGGATGTTGGCCAAGCTGACATCCATTGGGACAATACGTCTCACCTACTGCATCAGACAATGGAGGCTCTGAGCAGCTCCTTCAGTAGAAGACTGATCCAAGCATAGTGTAGGTCGGAGCGGTAGCAAATCCTACATTCCCACTGCTGTTAGACTGTACAACCAATCAGTGCCCACAAAACCATCTGCCCCACCATGCAGATGGTTTTGTATAGTTTATTTGGACATCTATGTACAGTATTTTGTATTTATGAAAACTGTAATTGTAAATTTATATAATGGATCTTATTTTTTGCACACACTCTACTTTCATTCTTTTGCACCTGCTGATTGTTTGTGGCTGTTGTAACAACTGAATTCCCCCCTTGTGGGATGAATAAAAAATGATCTTATCTTAATAAAATATACCCTATGTAGGTATCATTGGAAATGTTGAGGGAGGGAATAATGTGACTGGTGAAAACAGTGCAAAACATGAAGCTCAAATCTCTGGACAAGTACTTAGTCATTCACAATAGTTAATCATTTTAATAATAATAATTTCTCATTGTTTCAAGCTGTTTTTGTACATGTGTGCAAAAGAGTACAAATAAAAAAAGAATACAAATGCAGAAGTTAATCTACACAAAAACTCTTTTTTATACAATAATATACAATATCAATAATGCAATATGGCTCAAAATATATTAAAATTACTTCAGTTTGGTAGTATAGGCCAATTAACTGCACAGAATTTGTGCAAAAACGTTTTGGGTGACTTACCTTTTGGAAAAAGCAAAGATGCAACTAGAACAGAACAATGCCTTGTCTGTGTCTGACTTTTATTCTACATTTTATTCAGATGGAGGCAGAGTTACATTAATTAATAACGTAATAGCACATCTAACAATGGTAGTTTCATGCGACTAGCCGGGACAATGTCAGTGTTTTTTGTCTGAATGGGCTATTAATATTCAGTTCAATAATGGGTTGTCACTGTCTTGGCACTCACCTGAGTGATTGGCTCCACTGTGCCAATGTAAGTGTCTGGACGGAGAAGAATGTGCTCTAGCTGGGTCTTTTTCTGATACACGCGCTCAACAGACAACTTGGACCCTGCCTTGTCCTTCTTGGGTCCCTCCATCTTGCCAGTGTCCCCTCTGCCATTCGCAGCCTCCTGTTTTGACAGATTTGTTGTTGGTATTAACACTAAAATTAAAACGTGTAGTTTATACTCCAGTATTTACAAGCAGATGGTTGAAATATTGAATTGAAAGTTGAATGGTTGTTGTCTTGAAAGTACATTATCCCCGCATAATGAAAAGATTATATTCCTCTGTGTGGCTTTGTGGTTTTAATGGCAGTCAATAAACTAGTCTAGACAAAAGGAAGCATAAATAACTGACGTTGTAAGTAGTAAGTAAGTACGTTAAATATGAACTTATCTAGTTCTCAGTGAGGTCATATGCTTTACTAATAGCAATAGAATCTAAACTAAGCCTGAATTAGCGTAAAGTTTAAATGATCATTTATTTACCATTCCAGTCCTTTAGCAATTCATAGTTGTGTAGTTGAGCACATATTAAAATGCAAAATAGGCACATAAAGAAACACAACCATTCATTTTACACATTATATCTTTTGAAGACTCACAAAAGAAATTTTGCAACGGGGTTTAAACAAATTTATTTCACATAGTTGGAGTGTAGACTCCATGTATTGTTAAAGGCAGACAAAGCATGGCCAGTGACACCCACACTTAAAAGGCCTGGTTAAGATGAATAATGATTATTTATTTTAAAGATATGGTAAGTGCAAACATTTTTAAAACAACACAAAAGGTCTGGCACAATCTAGAGGCCACATCCAAAGATGCCTTTGCATGAACTAATTAGATTAGATGTGCTTCCAAATTGTATTCTAATCCATTTGAATGCTTTTTATCAATTCAATTTACTTTATATATATAGCGCCAATTCACAACATCAGTTATCTCAAGGCACTTTACAAGTAAGGTTTTAAGACCTTACACAACTCGTGTATCACACGTGAACCTGACAGAAGTTAAACGAGGTTTAAAAGTACAACTTAAGTCATTCATTGTATTTATATAGTAATAAACAACGTAGCCTGAAGTGCCTCTTCTTCAGTGCATTCTTAAGTTAAACTCTTCCTTAACTTTATCGTGCAGGGCAACGTTACTGTTTTGCCCCTCTCTGCAGCAGTGATGTTACAATTTCCCTTGTTTCGGTTTTGTCGAGAGATTGGTTGTTGTTACTTTGTAACAGCATTCAAACAATGGTCATTGTAACCGGGTCAAAATTTAAAGCACCACTGGACGGTCTAAGCAAATCAGTGGTTTGGAGGATGAACAGCATAGGCTTGTTGATTTAAACACTGCGCTAAGGTAAGCCTCAGGCTTTTAGATGCTATAACAGCACAATTTAGACAACAGAAGTATAAGTTAGTTGTAACTAACCATCCACGCCAGAGCCCCGCTTCCTGCTGCGCCGTTGGACATCTTCCTTTGTGATCTTAAATTGTGTGATGCAGCTCGTTAAATATTCTCAGTGGCAATGAAATCAAACGTCCGTCGGCATAACAATGTCTCAGACGCTAAAAGCTACCCAAACGTGCTTATTTCCCATGTTCTTTCATCGTCTGGTTTTTAAAAATAGTCCTCTGAAGGAACCAAAACAAGCAGAGGAGGGGAGTGTAAGGCGACTATTGTTAAAATCGACGAGCGGTGGCACAGTAGGCCTAAACTACTAAAACAAAGATGCTAACCGGGCTTCTAGTCGCAAAATAAATACAGTGCAAAACTCGCACATTAAATAGGTTTACAATTCTATGGGAAAACTCAACAGGATAAAATTAAATTTTAGCTCAAACGTAATTACAATAAGAGACTTCCGTACTTCTCATTTAGAAAAAAAACCCTGAATATTAGCTACTAGCAGCACCCACTGTCCGGCTCCGCCATCTGCAAAACAGTCAGCAAATCGTCTCTCAGATAAGCCGACCAATCAGGTGGTCACTTTTCAAAGAGCCAGGATTTCGACCAATAGGAAAAGTCAGCTTTTAGCGATAGTATTTTTTTTTAACACAAGATGGCGACAATATCCAAGTCAAGAATCATTATTTAAGTACCACAGTATTTAATTTATGCCATATATTTACACAGACTCGACAACTATCCCCACATTTCTAACATCTACTGACCACTATTGACCCAACATAACACATTCAACACTAATTAGAGTTTATTGCCCTATATCCCTGGTATGTCTTCAAGCACGACAAGTCAATCACATGCTTCATAAACAGTATGCCCATAAATCAAATTCAAATGTCAAATGTAACCGCTATATCTGAATACAACTTTTGTTGTCCTCTTGTTAGTTCTATGAAACGTGCCTGGCTTAACGGCCTCCTGGCCAGACTTATTTATTTACCCTGCACAACTGTGAAATAAGTAAATATTTAACTGATTTGCCAACACACATCAATTTTAGACTCCACACTATCATCTAAAAAGGTAGCATTGAACTTTTTGGAGCATCCAAGAATGGAAAACTATTAGAGGTCCATCTTTGTTAAGCATCTTCTAGGTGGATGAGAATTTCAAACGATGAGTCTTGTGCCTCCTTCAAGCTCTGCCTGAATAGCTGAGAGTGCTGCCACGATGTCTCCCCTTCTCCTCCACTGAGTTCTGCCATGACAATAAAATCCGAGGAGCCGGACAGACTGGACAACAAATGCATCTCCCCATCTGAAGTTAAAATACCGAATTAGGGGGATTATTGGAATGGTCACGTCACAGTGCGTTATTACCTATTTTTATTGAACATCTATTACAAACCCATACCTCCAGAGAATTCAGTATTAATTTGGCCTGACTGCAACTGCCAGGAGACCTTCCCTGTGTTGAACGTCTGGCTACAAGCCATGACTGAGACGGCCTTTATCTTCATGCCCACTGGAGCAAAATCAAACTTCCAGCTGACTGTTCCCTTAGAGGATCCTTCTGTTCGAGATATGTATACCTAAAGTAGAAAATGCAGTTAAAGTTAATGTCCTGCTAGCTGCACATATTGAAAAAAGAACATCATAATTTTCAGACCAACATAAACGTACCTTTTGCCAGTCATGCTCCACCTTTCTAAAGACACACTCTTTCCTCCACACACATTGATCCCAGTTCTCAATCACCTCAGAGTTATTTGACAGACGGTAGTACTGGTCTTTGATGGAACTGTAGCGAAGATGAAGCAATCTGTCACTCTTCTCCTTCTCGGTAGGTGTAAACACATAACCTGCAGCCTAGAAAAACACATGCTTTTATACACCCCTCCACATTAATATGAATTATAAGGATGCTTTTATTTATAAGATTATGCAATACTGAAAACTATCAATATTGTTAATAGCTTTACTGCCATAAAAAATTCAAAATGTCCTAATCATTTAAAGAAACCAAAAACATAACAGATCATTAGGGTCAGGAGGAATAGTTATTTTAGGTTTGGACTTGATTTTCTCCACTATACAAAGACAAGATACTAGCAACGCTTTCTCCTTTAAAGCTTTAAATTGATTTGAGTCTGAAGATGTTTGTCTAATTTTTATATAGATGTAATGGAAAGAGGTCAACTGAAAACGATCAGACAAAATGTTGAAATCTAGCGTCCACATAGGTACATAACGTAGGTACACAGCTTTAATGATATAATGTACCTGTGTCCCTGGATTAGGTGCTCCAGTCTCCCCCCTTGCTATCCTCCAGGACAATGAGCCAGAACTGCGTCCCCCAAGCTCTCCTGGTTTTGGCTTCTTGGGGGAAATAAACTCTACCAACTCAACAAGCAGTCTCTCCGTCAGTTCCTTCCTCCTTTCTGGGCTCAGGGTTTGCTGCCTCTTCAGTATCACAGTAGATGGAAAAAGGCTTACATCAGAGTTGAAACACTTATTTGCCTAATATACAGGGTTAACAAGGTTAACGCTTACTGAAGAATTGAGCCCATGAATAGTATGAAGCAGCCAGGCCTCTTGAACTCTTGTCCTTCTCAACAAAACCTCTGGGTGATTGCAGGAATATCTCCATGTCACATCCACCACCTGCATCAAGCACATAGTCATGGCTTTAGTCATATTAACTAAAAAAAAAAAAACAACAACATTTCAGAGTATCCAACTATACACAGTGATGAAATTTAAGACATTATATTTAAATCACACAATTTGTAGTGTGTTCATATCTCTGACCTGGTCTTTAGAGAAAGCCAGAATATAGGCCAATTTCTTCCCCCAGCCGACCTCATACATCAAAGGATTATCAAAGCTGTTCTCACATGGGTCACAGTGCACCCAGCGACGCTGACTGACCGAGTAAATCTCTGTCCACACATGATCTAAAAAACACAGAGGAAAATACTTTTCACAGAGCCTTTTACACATTTCCAATTTTGAGAAACCCTTCTGCTTAGTTTATTAGATTTATTTGAGATGTTACCATTTCTCCGTGGCAGTTAATTTTAGACCTTCTTAACATACAATTCATTTTCAACTAAATTGAAGTTATCTCAAGGCACTTTACAAGTAAGGTTTTAAGACCTTACACAACTAAACCCAACAATTCCCACATGGAGCAAGTTTTTAATTGTAGCCAAACAATAAATTGTACGTTTTAATAGCAACAGTGGAGGAAAAACTCCCTCTCTGGAGAGGAAAAAAACTCCAGTAGACCCAGGCTCAGTGTGGGCGGCCATCAGCCTTAACCGGTTGGGGTTAAGGGATAAAGAAGAGAGAAAAGAACACAACCACAACAAAACAAGCAGCAACAGAACACAGGCAAGATGGTTGGACTAGCAACTGAACACTGGAGACACATTGCTCTGATTCTGATGATACCTGTACATGAGGATAGAGAGAGACAGAAGGGGAGAAGCACAACTAGGAGAGAAAAGGGACATTTTAGTCACATGTGGAAATGGAGGCATGTTAGCGGATAGAAGAAAAAGAGCTCAGTGAATGAAGGACGTCCCCCAGCATCTAAGTCTATAGCAGCTGAACTAAGAGATGGTTAAAAGTGACCAGAACCATCTCTAACTATACGCTTTGTCAAAAAGAAAGGTTTTAAGCCTAGTTTTAAAACTAGAGAGGGTGTCTGCTTCTCGAACCTGGACTGGAAGCTGGTTCCATAGGAGCTTGGTAGCTAAAGGCTCTGCCTCCCGTTCTACATTTAGAAACTCTAGGAACCACAAGTAGACCAGTGCTCTGAGAATGAAGCGTTCTGTTGGGAGCATAAGGAGCGATGAGGTCTTTAAGATAAGATGGAGCTTTATTATGAAGAGCTTTGTAGGTGAGGAGAAGAATTTTAGTTCTAGCCTAGATTTGACAGGGAGCCAATGCAGAGAAGTTAATGTTGGAGAAATTTGATCTCTCTTCCTAAGTCCAGTCAGAACTCTGGCTGCAGCCTTTTGAATTAATTGGAGGATTTTCAAAGAGTTATTAGGACAAACTATGAGTAGCGAGTTACAGTAGTCAAGCCTAGAGGTAACAAATGCATGGTTTAATTTTTCAGTATCACTCTGAGAGGATGCTCCTAATTTTAGCAATATTCCTCAGGTGGAATTAGGCGGTTCTAGAGATTTGTTTAATATATGGAGTAAAGGACAGATCTTGGTCAACAATGACACCAAGGTTCCTCACAGTAGAACTTGAAGCTAACGTTATGTCATCCAGAGTAACAATCTGATTCAATAAAGAGTCTCTGTGGTTTTTAGCACCAATTATAACAACCTCAGTTTTATCTGAATTCAGTTGTAGAAGGTTATGGGACATCCAGGATTTGATATCATTTAAACAAGTTTGACAAATATAACTAAGTATCATCTGCATAGCAGTGAAAATTTATAGAATGTTTTCTAATAATATCACCAAGGGGAGACATGTAAAGACTGAAAAGTATTGGACCAAGCACAGAACCCTGTGGAACTCCAAAGCTAATTTTTGTTTGAATGGAAGATTGATCATAAAGATGAACAAATTGGAATCTGTTCAACAGATAAGACTTAAACCATCCCAGTGCTTTGCTTTTAATCCCAATGCTATGTTCCAGTCTCTGCAATAGAATCTTGTGATGTATCGTAGCAAATGCTGCACTAAGATCTAACAGGACAAGTACAGAAACTAGACCATTGTCTGAAGCTGTGAGAAGATCATTAGTGACTCTAATCAGAGCTGTTTCTGTGCTATGATGTAATCTGAACTGACTGGAAATCTTCATGTAGGTTATTTCTACGCAGGTGGTCACATAGTTGTTTAGCTACAGTTTTTTCAAGAACTTTAGAAGTAAAGGGCAGATTGGATATAGGCCTATAATTTGCAAGTTCTCTAGGGTCAAGAGTAGGTTTTTTTCAATAAAGGTTTGACCACAGCAACCGTAAAAGCCTGTGGTACGTAGCCTGTAACCAGAGATTGGTTGATTTGATTTAATATGGACGTGCTGATTAATGGAAAAACTTCTTTGAGTAATCTAGTTGGGATTGGGTCTAAGAGACAAGTAGCTGATTTAGCAGAGTTAATTATTGAAGTTAACTCAGTGTGATCTATGGGGGAAAAAAGTTTAAGTAAGACATAGGTCTAACCAGCAAATCTAAGGCTGTTGGATCTGCAGATCGGTTTATGACATTTGTTGACAGATTATGATAAATCTTTTCTCTAATGGTTATGATTTTATTAGTAAAAAAATTACAGTGCAACTTTAACTTACATTGTAGTAAATATTTTTTGCTTTGTTATGGTCAGTTTATCATACAGTCACTTACACACCTGTACTGTCCCAGATGTACCTGGCTTCAAGGCCTAAAGCTCTGCAGCACAAAGTGAAGCAGTTTGCCCATTCACCACAGCGCCCCTTTCTGGTTTCCAGCAGCTTCTCAGGATTGTTGTACCTGGCATTATCAATACAGAGAAAACTAGCATGAAAAATTTGCAAGATTTCACAAATCCTAATAACGTGTCTATTATAATCAATTTTATTTCTTCTATTTCTATCTTTTTGCAAAATAATTCCATAACCTGACATAACCAAAAAGTCTGACCATATTAATAAAATTAGCAAAAACACACACGCACCTTGGGAATCTGGAGGAGAGTCTGCAAGTCTGACAGTAGTGGTTTTCAACTCTCTGAGCTCCCCAGTGTAGGTCATCAGCACTGGGACTAAGGGACCCATTATTACTTGTTGGACCTCCACAGCGGCTGCAGGGCAGACAGTCCACCCAGGAAAAGAAGTCCTGTTTGAACCAACGGAGCAACTGCAGGGCGAGGCAGTCTTCTATTCCAAGTTTACAGTCTTGAAAAAGGAAACCAAATACAAAAAGACATTGGTTAGATTTGTTAAAGAAAAGAATGCACAATGCAAATATCTGTGATTGGTCTAAATTAGTGAGAGAATATCACCTGGCTCTGCCTTTTTTGCTTCCTGTAGCGTGTGCTGAGCAGCAGAAGACAGTTGCTGGTGAGGTATGTGGCTCCTGGCTTTTTCCAGTAGTTCAGGGTTTTCATACAACATTACGTGTTGAAAGTTGGACTGGAGAGTCACAAAGAAGCTCATACTGCTCTCCTGACAAAAAAAAAAACAAGAACACAAGAAGGTTTAGTATTTAGTTGAAAAGAGTGTGTGAGTAACAAACTGGCTGGTTTATCTGGTTAAACCCGGAATGGTAATTTACTTACTAGGGATGACAGCTGTGGTGAAACTGGTTGGGTGGAAGTAACAGCAGAACTTCCTTGTGCAGACGTTGAAGCTGCAGCATGAACAGTGGGTTGGACAACTTGTTCTGCACTCAGCCTCTGATCCCTCTCTGCTGCTATGGTTTCTCTGATGAGTTTCAGCCGTTCCACTGATGCAGACTTGGGAAAAACCAAATGGGTCTCTGCCTGAAAAGATATATTATTTCCAGCTCACATACATTGCCCAAATAAAATATGCAGCTAGGTAATATTACCTTTAAATTTTTTACAGCAACAACCTTGCAGTTTCTAATACCTCCTCAAATCCCATCTCGAACAGACATTCCACAGCTCCTTTGATGGGCAAAAGTTTGGTAGAGAATGTGGGATTACCTATGCGGATTGACCTGTACTTTTCCTCATTGGGATGCCTGTTGGGATGAAGTTACAAAGTGTTGTATATAAATGTGTGTTATTTGATTACTTTGCTTACAACTGATTAATTGAATACAACTAATCGTTTTCTACAAACTACACTAAAAAGAATAACTTTATCTTTAGCAATTTTCTTTGCCTTATTTAGCAGAGAGTACCATATTAAACTGGAACTGATTAACATTTGCAGCTGCTTCCTGGTTAAATCACTCATGAACCACACACTCCTGATATTTGATGACGTTTTGACAGTAATTCTTGCTAAAATCAGAAGTATGACCGGTGTTTCAAATATACCCGTGACCACGTTAACTGGCGGCTGGCCTCCGAATGCCGCACTGGTTGCTCAAAGTTACGGAAGCTGTTGAAAACAGGAAGACGGTGTCATTACACGACCTAAAGAATTTGATGTAACGAGTTTCTTTTTACATGAAGAAAACTGGACGCAGATTTTCAGTACATGTAAGATTTAAAAGTGAGCACCTTCTTACGTTTTATGTCTGACTGATGAGCATTTACGTAGTGTGGCCAAATCCCATAAAGACTTGTTTTGTTCACGAAAGGATGTAGAATATTTTTACAAGACAAAACGCAGTGGTTTGACAGAATGAAGTAATTTATTAGCACCCCTGAGCCCTCCTACAGTTACTTCCGTAACTACAGTACGCTACGTTAGCTCATCAAGACAACTACTGTTGTATGTACGATCGGCATGAGGAAACTGGGTCACCAGCTAACGTGGTCACAGGGACGTTTGAAACACCGATCACTTTGGTTTGACTAACGTTGATGAAAATTACAGCTTTCTGAACGGGGTTTGGTTAAACGACGTGTGTAGCAACAACATATAGGCCACGATGTCAAGTGCAGCTATGTTTACCCAAACGTTGAGACATTTTAGTATCGCTGGCGTAACATTACTGCGTAGGTTCAGGTCAGTCTTACCTTAAAATATTGTCCGCGTATGTGAGTAACAACTTTGCAACGTCTAGAAAAACTTCGTTTGGATTCTCGCACAACGTTGTGACTGCTGGCGACGCAGCCATGTTGGTAACACTTAAATCTTTCTTTTAAAAAGTCCTTTCAGTACGAACTAACGCTAACAGTGCAATTGCCCACTTATTGCTAACGCGTGTAAGTCCTCGACCGAGGCTGCCCCACCACTGCCTGATTGAATTTGTGCAATTTTAAAGATATTGTGCGGTATAGTTGTGCATTTTGTGCCGCGTTTCCTGTAGAACACTATCTATCTGGTTTTATATCGTGTTCCTGGGCATGTTACATTTCAGATAATAAAGCTAGAGAAGGTCAACTATTGTGGCACTGATAAAGACAACCCAGTCAGATCATCTGGTTGCGTTTTTCGTTGTGTCTGTACTGTCACACTTGACTAACTTTTAAGTAGACGTGGTCTTTCTTCTAGTTAACAATCCAAATCGGCTCGGCTGTGTCAAGAGGGTATTTAATTTTTTATTTTATTTTTTTGAAAATCGCGCGTGAAATTGAAATGAATTAAACCTACAAGCTAGCTGTCGAGCGTGACATCAATATGAGAATGGCAGCTTTATGGCTACCCTATCGGACAAAACTCCGGTTAAGTCCAGAGAACTTGCGGACCCTTTTGCTAAAGAGTTCTCGTGTTTGTCTAAACCAGGACTTCAGGCGTCACAGCTCTGGACAACAGAAAAGGCGAGTTGTTGTTACTGGCATAGGGTTGGTGTGTCCTCTTGGTACAGGCACTGCTTTGCCCTGGGAACGCTTGATTAAGGGTCAGAGTGGGATTGTTGCGCTGGACTCGGAGGAGTACAAGAGTCTGCCCTGTAAAGTGGCCGCCTTGGTACCCAGGGGGTCTGAACGAGGTCAGTTCAACGAGGAGAGGTTTGCTTCTCGTGGGGAGATCAGCAGTATGTCACCTGCCACTCTAATGGCACTTGGAGCTGCTCATCTTGCTCTGGAAGACTCGGGGTGGCACCCCACTACCCCAGACGAACAGTTCAACACAGGGGTGGCTGTTGGCATGGGCATGGTGTCACTGGATGAGATTGCTCGCACCTCTGCTGCCTTCCAATCAAAGGGCTACAAGAAAGTGAGCCCCTTTTTTGTACCTAGAATCCTAGTCAACATGGCTGCTGGGCACATAAGTATTAAGCACAAATTAAAGGGTCCTAACCATGCTGTGTCCACAGCATGCACCACAGGGGCACATGCCATAGGCGATGCTACCAGGTTCATCATTCACGGGGATGCAGTTGCCATGGTTGCAGGGGGAACAGAAGCTTGTGTAGGGCCTCTGTCAATAGCTGGGTTTGCAAGGGCACATGCCCTGGCCACTAAATGGAATGACAACCCTGCACTCGCATCAAGACCCTTTCACCCAGAAAGAGAGGGCTTTGTGATGGGCGAAGGAGCCGCTGTACTCCTGCTTGAAGAGCTCGAGCATGCAGTGAAGAGGGGAGCCAGAATTTATGCAGAGGTCCTTGGATATGGACTGTCAGGGGATGCCAGCCACATCACTGCACCCACTACAGACGGGGATGGCGCGTTCAGGTGATTGCTTATTAAATAATATAATTTAAATCAAAATAAACAAAATCACTTTTGTAATGCAGACAGAGTCCATAAGTATTCAGACAGCGGCCCAATTGTTATCAGTCAATATATGTGAATTGACTTCTGATCCCAATTGATTAGGATTTGATCAAACACAGATATCTTTGTGTGGTGTTTGCATGTTCCCTGTGTCTGCATGGGTCCTCTTCAGGTACTTCAGCTTCCTCCTACACTTCAAAGACATGCAGTCAGGTTAATTAAAGAGTCTAAATTGCCTGTGTGAGTGGGAATGGTTGTCTGCTTATATATGTGTCCCTGTGATGAACTTGTGACTTCTTCAGGGTGTACCCTCCTCTTGCATAAAAGAAAGTTGGAGTAGAGTAGATCATCCATGACCCTTATGAGAATAAAAGCAGTTTAGATGATGACTAAGTAAGAGGAATGCAACTACTTTTATAATAAATTATTTGGATGGATCAGAATTTTCCTGTAACTGTTTGACCACTGTGTCTACAGGTGCATGTCTGCAGCGCTCAGAGATGCTGGTGTCTCGTCATCAGATGTCACATATGTGAATGCCCATGCCACATCCACACCATTAGGCGATGCTGCTGAAAATGCAGCCATCAAAAGGCTCTTCCAGAAAGGTTCTGACAGTCTCTCTGTCTCCTCGACCAAAGGAGCTACGGGACACCTGCTTGGTGCTGCGGGAGCTCTGGAAGCAGTGTTCACCGCACTAGCCTGCTACCATGGTATTCTACCTCCAACCCTCAACCTGGATCGCACTGACCCACAGTTTGACCTAAATTATGTTCCCTGCACTGCGCAGCAGTGGCGGACACAGAGCCGGAGGATCGCCCTAACTAACTCATTTGGATTTGGTGGCACCAACGCATCAATATGTCTTGCCAGCATGACATATTGACATTCAACAAGTTGAACCTCACTACATACAAAGTCACTGACTAAGTTAGTAAAAGTGATTCATTTCAGATAATAAAGCTAGAGAAGGTAAATTAGTGTGGCGCTGATAAAGACAACCCAGCTGCAGGCAAGTCAGATCATCTGGTTGCGTTTTTCGTTGTGTCTGTACTGTCACACTTGACCAACTTTTAAGTAGACGTGGTCTTTCTTCTAGTTAACAATCCAAATCGGCTCAGCTGTGTCAAGAGGGTGTTTTAATTAAAGTGAAATTGAAATGAATTAAAGCTACAAGCTAGCTGTCTTGCGTGACATCAATATGAGAATGGCAGCTTTATGGCTACCCTATCGGCGAATGATCGAATGACACAGAGCCGGCGGATCCCCCTAACTAACTCATTTGGATTTGGTGGCACCAACGCATCAATATGTCTTGCCAGCATGACATTCAACAAGTTGAACCTCACCTGATGTTTTACTACATACGAAGTCACTGACTGAATTAGTAAAAGTGATTCACTAATACAAATTGTGTGAAGTCCAATGGAAGGTTTTCGTGTGCAGAGATTAAACAACTGTGTCAGCAACCCAGTGCTAGTCACGTTTTACTGTTCTTTTTTTACATAAATGGTGGATGTTCTAAATACAATGATCTCTTTCTGGAAACGCTGGAACATAGTAAATTACCTTGTAAGATTAACTTGTAAGATTACTACCAGCAGGGGGCGCTCACTCACAGAAAATCAATCATCAATAGACAAGTGCTCCATTCACAATATTTTAGATACTGTGAATTTATTATATATAATCTTTATCTGGTTTTAGCATAAGAGCAATATAGTAATATATGTACTTACACAGTGAATCAAGGAGAAGCAACCAAGTAAAGGCACAAAACAAAAACAATTCTGTTCTAACAAAAATTCTGTAATAATGGACAAATATAGTATATGGACAACCTTGTTTTTGAAAAGGTTGTGATGCAGTATGAATATGAAATACAGTGAGTTTGTAAACATTGAAAACATAAAGTTCCCTGAAAATAGAACAAAGATGACTAATCAAATTTTGAACCTGAGGAGTACCTTTTTGAAAACTGTCAAAAAGGAAGAAATTTTTGTTGAGAGATAATTTTCTGTTATGTTATTTATATTAATTTTATAGTTTGTTTCATACTGCAATATGCTAATTCTTTGAAGTAGGTACTAGGTTTAAACTGCTACGAAGGCCACTGTAGCACCCAGGTTATTTGACAGCCTTCGTGGACCTTCATGGGACTTCCCACAGTGCACAACGTCAACCACAATACTTAGGTAGGTGGTAGCATCAACATGAATGGCTCGAGAATTCAGTCTTTATATAGTGCCAATTCACAACAAAGATCATCTCTAATATAGTACAAATATGAGATCTCTTGTTAATTACAAACAAACTTAGCTGTATTTAATATTCGCTTTTGAGTGTTCATCTGTATTTTCACATCTCATTTTCTGTTTTTCTTCAAAGTTATTTAATTCTCTCTGTTAGAAGTTAAACTACTTTCTTCATTCCATGTAAAATTTACAGCATGCTATTGTGGCTTCATGTAAGCCAAACATGATGAGCCCCATCTGATCAGTTTATTTTTGGTTTCATTTGACCAACTGATGCACTGGCAATGTCCATCAAGGACATCAAGGTCTTTTCATGTCCTTTTAGCAATGGATCATATGTTGCAGTTTTGTGCTGTTTAATGAACAGCGGTTTACTTTTTCTACTTTACTTTTCCAACTGTTAATCCTATGGGGACCATTAATATCCATGCCACATGTAATAGCATCAGTGGACTTGCCTAACTGAATTTAGCAGCATGATGTGGTGCTGGACCAAGATGATTAATTACTCTACTGGGATGTCTTTCCAGATCCATTTTTGGAGGTTGTGTTTTATTACATTTTGAACCTCTTTGGATATCACATCTAGATAATGAATAAATCAATAATTCATTCGTTTTTAAATAGGAATTATGTGATGTGTGATGGGAATTTTCATGTTTTGCCTTCCAATGAGACAGCAGTTTTCTGTCAGGAAGCGATTGTTGAAGATTTCTATGAACCTTTGTAAGACACAATCCATGCCCCTGGAATGAACAGGACACAAGTGGGAACCTGAGCCTTACTTTACAATATGGTGTATTCGTTTATATTATGACTTAGGTCAACACATGACAACTAAAACTCACTGGACTTTTATCTAAATGTCATTCAGTCCAGGAGAAGAGAGGAGGCAAGAGGATAGAGAAAAAGCAAAACCACATATGTCACATAAGGGAAAAAACACATCTTTTCAATTTATCAAGTGTTTTTGAAAAGCAGCATGAATGTTGGATGACTGAAGTTACAATGCTGGAAACATCCAAAGGAGCCTCTACACAACCTCACACACTGACAAAGAGGATCCTTCTCTCTTACTGACTACAAAGACTCACTTATGATTGATTTTGATCCTGGTCAGCCACAGACAGAAGCAATATATACAAAGCGGAGGTGAATCTAAATGAGAGTAGAAGTCTCTCTAAATGAGAAGAAGAGACACACGTTTAACATAAATTTAGAGTTTAATTCCCACCTATTGATAGGATTACTGACCAGGAGTTAATACAGTTACATGATTTCTGTGCTTTGTCTTTTTGTTTTGTGTTGTCTTGTTTTGTTTTGATTTGTATGCTTGATGTTTGGAGGCTCTCACAGCATCTCAGAAAGTACCATGCGCACACACACTTACACTAGTCTACTGGCACTGGTTTAGGCAGAACAATACATAATGCTGTAAAAGCAGTATGTATCACACAGATAAGAGAGGCTATAAGATCCTTTATGAGAAAGAAAAACCTGACATGTTCACGCTGACTATTTAGAGCTTGTGATTTATACATTCCCATCTGCTCTACTTTCTTACTGTGATGCCTTGTACTGCATCAAATAGGAAATTATAATCACAGCACGTTTAGGATGATTGGGATTTACTTCTTTGCATATTGTAAAATTAGAAGGGACTGCACGGATAAGCTAGACAAACGCGTGATGGCATTAAGAGGCATACACGAGGAAGACAGATCTGCAGCACTGCATCATCATTCCTGACTACTCCCGTTCTCTAGGTAAGTAAACCATCACATTAAACGAGCATTAACTGAACAGGAGCTATCCTATGGTTGTAGTCATGACAATTTAGTTTCTCGTTATTCATTATTCTCCTATATTTTTTATATCACTCCCTTCTAATTAAGATATATCCGAGCTGAAATGTGATTGCCATGGCAACAGCGTCAGCATGTATTCCCTTTGATATCACCCTGTCCCACAGGGAGCACAGCTTATCACCAAGTTCTAAAATTAGACCTTTTCTATCTCTTTGTTGCACATAGCAGATAGCATTCATTCCTCAGCTATGACCATTACGTAAGTTCAATGTTAGCCTTTTGTTGAATGACATAACTCCATCCCAGTTGACTTTATTTTATGGACAGTTTTTTAAAACACAATGTAAAGCAGTGAGATTTATGCATATCCAGCTATTTGAATCTATGTTTTCCAGTCTTAAGTGTTGGACCCTTCTGTACTTTTTAATCCAGGAAGACATAAACAGTAAAAACAGTCAAAACAGTAAAACAGCTATGTATTGTATATTGTATAATACCTCTCTGTTGGAGGCATTATGTCACCTGTAATAGGACCACACCTTCAGAAGTGAACTGTGACCTGCAAATGTGTATGTTACAATACCTGCCCTTTGAGGGAAATGAGAACTGGCAAATCCAAGATGGATAAAACTGTAATAGTTTATCTTAGCTTTATCTTTTACCTCTACTTACCTTTAAACTCACTCAGTGTTGAGTCTCTCAAGGCTGTCTTATAAAAAAAATCCTCTTCTATTGAATACAAATGTGATAGACAACCTACTGATATTGTTAAACTGTTATATAACCTACAGGCAGTGTAGCTAATAAGATATGTTGTTGTGTGTACTGTGATCTTATACTGTGATTTAAGTTAAAAAATAAAAGAAAGAAGAAGTTAGAGTACTGAGGGTTAGTTAAAGTCTCTAATTAAAGCTAATAAATCCTAGAAACATTCCAAAAAGACTAAACTAAGACTTAGCAGAACACCTTAATAGGAATCCTGGTTAGTCATACATAATTCACAAAATATATTAATAAAATAGAATTACAATCTCTGTGGTTTCTGCATCAAAGTCACAGAGTGTGTCCCATGGTTTGTGTTCATCTCAGTTGTTATTGCTGTTGAATTGAAGAACAGAGGTAGGCACAACTGCAACTGTCAGAGAAAGCAGTACAGTGATTACAACACTAAATATCAGGGGAAACAGGCTGCCCCGCTCGGCTGACAATCTGTCAGTTTTGACCAAACTGAGAGGATCAGCGCGCCAACTGGATTAGAAATCCAACTCAGCATGCTTAAGGATTCCAGGACTGACTGGCTCCTGCTTTCTAATTAAACTCTGTATGTTTTCATAGTCATTATTTTGAATCTTTGAAGCTAAATGGTGCCTCTGCCAAAGTGGAGAGAGTATGTAATCATCTCTTCTGTTTGTTTGCCCTGATTTTATGATCTTGCTCCCATGTTGACACGTTACAGTAGTCTTACAGCATTTTCTTCAGCACTACCGACAGGGCAAACTGTCTTATTAATCATTCCATCACACTGACAAATTGCAGACAGTTTAATGCAATATACAAACGTAGCATTATTGTAGTTGTTTAAAAGTTGAATCGTGGCAGCTGAACTTCTTCCTTTAGAGCAGAAAGGTTTCACCACCTATCCAAGTTCTTCAGTCTGAGGAAAGTCGGTAGAGAAACACATTTTCCTCCAGTTAGGAGGACTAGTGTGTAGGTGTGAACTCTCTACTACCATGACTCCTCCAACCATTACAGGGTTAAGTGAGTCCTTCATGGGGGACTTGTGAAGTGGTCCTGATCTTCCTCTGAATAGATGAAAGAGCAGCATGATAAATGGGAGACAAGTTGTGTCCGAGGCCTCCAACCTCTGTTGAGGGAGCTCAAGTGTTTATCTGCATACGTAATGCTTCATAATGCTTATCTCTATACGCAATTCCTTCTGTGTTGGATAATGGCGTTTTGGTTTCGCCAGTATATAGCTCTGAGTCACTTGCCAGTGAAGTTTTTGGAGATTTTTGGTAACTTCTATGCTTATATTTTACTTTCCATGACTGAAAAAACTCATTTGTTTTAATTTCAATGTCATATGACAAGTACAGCGTGGAGTTTGTTGTAAAGACTGGAAACAGGATGAAACAAGTAATTATTATAACACTCTGATAACCATCTCAGTTTGAGCTACAGAACCGACTTAAGTCTTAACTTTATGTATAAACAGTATGTTCATTAGCAGGTAAATACAGGAGCATAATGATTCCTAGATTAAAAGATGATGCCTAAATTAAGGAAGCTTTTCTAACCAACTATGGCAGAAATAGAAGCTTCTGATTTAATAGCATTCAACTATAGAATATAATTTGTCTACTTAGTTGAAACTACAGTATGTGGAGTTGTAGACCTTTTTAAGGTGCGTAACAGAAACTAATGTATTGAGAATCTTTAATAGAAAAGGCTTCACTCACAGATGGGGATTTGCATTTTAGATTTTTTATGTGAGGTATACAAAACTCAATCTCCGTTATTAGTTTGAAATTTTATTATCGATTTTAAACTTTATTTTTGGTTTATGGAATTTTCACCTGCATCATGTATTTAGACAACATAAACAATATAGATAGATTTAATCCCACATTCCCTAACATAATTAGCAGGTTGAAATGTGATCCAGACACGTTGATACTATATTTCAGCTCTGGTGTTAATGAGCTGTAAATGACGGGGAAGGTGTCCTTCATTCTTTTATAGTGGAATTAAGCTGAGGCTGAATATAGGAGTCTTTCCAGGAGGGGTTAAATGAGAGTGAAATGGTTGAATAATCATGTCCTCTTCATATTTAATTGCTGTCTGAAGGCAGGGTATTTTTAGCTTTTGTCAGGGCAGGTTTAGCTGTATTGCATGAGCACCCATACTAGATGCAATCATTCATTAAGTCTTTCTGATTAACCTTTAATGAGGCCTATTTGCAGCAATTCACACACACACACACACACACACACACACACACACACACACTGGGTTCTGTTTACAGTATTTGTAACACAATCTTCCTTTCCTATACATAACTAAGTCCAACTAGAGGCAAATATCTTATCTAAATATCTTATATTTTAAAGGTTTGTCCCAGAAAGTACAAAGAGAAGCTTAATCTTTAGACAGTGGGGGGAAACCAGCGTACCCAGAGGGAACCCATGCAGACACCCCAACTCCAAAGTCACCTAGGTGACCCCGGGAATCAAATCTAAACATAGGGGACCGGGTCCAGCGCTGTGGGTGAAAGCCCTCACCATCACACCAGCATGCATGAGCATCAGCATCATAACTTTATTGTATTTATAATAACAAACAAAACAGAAGTTAAGAAGGTATTTCTGGTATTTATGTGAAAAAAATATGGTCAAAAGTTCATTAGTTAATTACAGTCATTTACAATCAATAAGGTAATTTCTGCAGCTGCAAATACAGTAAATGCTATTTGTAGTGGATGAAGTTCATTAGATGCCCAACATACAGCAAGTGCTTAAGATACAGTACCTCCCCTAAGGAGAACTGAAGTGTGTGGTTTTATGGTTGTGCCTACATTATTAAGGTCATACATTATTTGCAACTAAAAATTAGGTTTTATTTGGTAGGGACAAAACCCTAATTTAAAATAGCTTGAAACCTTTAGACCATGCCTATATGATTCAGTTCTTCATAATCTCTGTTTTTAATAAATGGAGTCTCCTTCAATTCATCAGTCAAAGGAATCCCCTTCAGCTCAGGTGCTGACACTTTAATGCCTTTTACAGCTTCATTCTCTTCTTCTCGTTCCGTTCTTATAAGCCTTATTTTCAATAAATGGAGCCTGACATTTACCTGAATTCAAACAGTAGTGACAATGATCCAATAAATGATTTCTCAAGTGAACGAGTATCAGTACCAGTAACGTATCATCATCCAGTGGTTCCACCTTCTGTTCAATCACTACAATATTAAGGTTATACATTATTTGCAACTAAAAATTAGGTTTTATTTGGTAGGGACAAAACCCTAATTTAAAATAGCTTGAAACGTAGTAATGTTGTGCTCTGGGTCAAAGTATTCAACAATCATATAGATGGACAGAATGACTGATAGACGGACAGATACCGGAGAACTTGATAGAAGCTACTTGTCTTTTTGAAGAGTGACACCAGGGAAATCCTGTCTCTGGCTTTTCAATTGATCACAGAACAATTGAGGAATTGATCGTGATGGTGCTGTTGAAAAAAACAGCGAGAGGCCATTGTATCAATCAAATACATTATGAATGAAAGATTGAAATTTCTTGTTTAAATATAGAATATCATTCACTAATGTCTTGGAGTCCTTTTCATTCTGCAAGATGACCTGAAATTATGAAGTAAATGTCCACTACTGTGTCATTTCATGGCATGCTTGTCTTTTGTTTGTATTCACATTCATTTGTCTCTAGTAAAAACAGGAACATCTCAGGACTGTTTTCCTCTATTTTAAATAGACTTAAAATTTTGAGACTCTAAAAGTAAGTATGTTGTTGGAGAGCATGCATACTCTTGGATAATGACTCATTTTGTTCAAAGGAAGGTTTTGGAGAGCCAAAAGCAGAGTTCTCAAGGAATTTAATCATAAGCAGTCTGTTATCTTATTAATGCTTTCCCAACAAAGTCTGAATCAGTGTAAGCTGCTGAGATGATTCATGATCAGTCAATCTGGTCTGTGTCATCTGTCTCTGTTCATATTTTTACACGTACCTTCCCTGTATGTATTATGTGTCATGCTGGATTTAATGTTGAGGATATGCTGTAGAACATGTTTTGGTTGATTATATCCTCATATAATGAACATTAGATGATTGTTTTTATTAATTTTCACTATAAATAGTTTGGTCTATTGGAAAAGGAGAAAAAGTTACTTCCTCAGTGATGGTGCTGACTCGCAGAACATCTGATGCTGAGTGGATATTTAAACAACGAATCCAGAAACTTTTCCAAACAATTTATTCATAATTAGACTTGGATGGAAGGACAAGTGGGTGAATAACTGGATGGATGGCTGGAAACGGGATTTTGTTTATACATGAAAAAAGGTCAAAGACACACTAATCTAGAGTGATGCTTGTTTCCTGAAGAACATTTGTATGATGTCTTGAAACAACTAGCAACACTGGTTTAGTGGCCATGTTCTGGGATACAATGTCTGTCTAAGCTTATGTTGTGGCCAAAAGCAAAATTAAATGGAATGTTTGCAAGACCACGTTGTAATTGGATCATACGACCTGGGGAGGAGGTTTTGTTTTCCTGTCACAATAAGGTGTTTCTCAGTCTGACTTATTTTCAGGCTTCTATCTTACTTTAGCCATTTATGGTTAAATTATGATTATGACTTTATGACTTAAACTGTTGAATTTTTACTGTGGCTCAAACCAGCAACCTTCAGTATTGTTGAAAAGTACCTTAACCAAATCAGCAAAAAAAAATTAGATAGGTAGACGTGGCAAAAAATAAAAGGCTGTGCTAAACTAGACACGTATGCTTAAACGTTACGACTCTGGAGTAATACATATAACCACAATTCATAGCATTATTCCTGTGTAAAGAAAAGTTAGATTGAACATCACCATCCAAAATTAAACGAGGGAGTGAAAAGGCATCAGTTAGTTGTGTGAGGCTGACAGTAAAAATAGATTAAAGAAAATATTGAGGTTATCATTTAACACAGTGGCAACATTGGTCCAGTTCCCTGCACATTATTAATAAAATTAATGAGTTTAGAACTTGCCAAAGATGTAATTGCCAGCCTCTTTGTATTTTACTATTAATAATACAGCACAGCACAGTTTTGATTATGGGTATTTTGGTGTAGAGTAGTGGAAAACTTGGATAAAGTTTTACAATATCAGGATTCTCCCCCTTTTTTTAAATGAAGATCCAGAATTGACTTTCCAATTTCCCCTGCCCTCTTTTCATTATGTGTTGACCCACTGTGCCAGTGGATAAGACAGAGTGAAGGAATAAACGCATTAGGGATGCAGTGATTGAACAGAAGGTGGAGCCACTGGATGATGATACTCTAGTTCACTTGCGAAATCATTTATTGGATCATTGTCACTACTGTTTGAATTCAGGTAAATGTCAGGCTCCATTTATTGAAAATAAGAACGGAAAGAGAAGAAGAGAATGAAGCTGTAAAAGGCATTAAAGTGTCAGCACCTGAACTGAAGCGGATTGCTTTGACTGCTGAATTGAAGGAGACTCCATTTATTAAAAACAGAGATTATGAAGAACTGAATGATATAGGCTAAAGGTGTTTAGACCACATATTTGATGGTGTGTGTGTGACTGGTTGGGGCGTCTATACAGACTGGTGCCCATAGACAGCTGGGATTTGGCTCCAGCACACCCTATGGGGAAGAAGCGGTAGAAAATGAGTGAGTGAGTGGAGAAATATTGATTATAATACCTCACATCAGGGATATAAGCTTGTCAAGACAATGTGGCTGTATGATAGCAAAATCTGTATTCAAACGGCACTAAATTAAGTCAGTGTTCATGGAACTAAGCTTAATTAGATCAAAAACATGATGAACAATGAATATTTTGAAACTGAAAGCATCAAGACATTCAGTTTTGGAGTAGGTGAATCAAATCTAAGGCCCTTTCTGTAAGGCAAGCAGACTTATGTGATTGTATTAATACTTCATGACTTTTTGTGTGGATAATAAACAATACATAGAACATCATCATTGAAAGTAATACTAAGGAGTGACGCCAGTACTTACAACTAAGCTTGACACATGTCTGTCGGTTCAGATGTACTGTGTTCCATTAGTTACACAGCAAGACTACATTATTCACTGATGTGGCGATACAAGCATTGGTGCATGCATAGTGCCACTTGTAGAAACCAAGGTGATGGGGCAACGTGATGATTGTGGCCTTACTGCCATATCAGGTCCAACTGGTGGCAAAGAAGGACCCAGTAACCAAGGTGTCCACACCCCCCCAGGTTCAGGAGGGCAGATGCCGTGAACCGAGGTGCCCACACTCCACCCTCCGGGCGGAGCTGTAGCAGCCACAGTAAAAAAAATGTAATCAACACCAGGTATAGGATAATAAACATTGGTCAAATACTCCAACAATGAAAATAAAAATCACTGTACAGCAAGTGAAAATACTACAAAACAAAAATGTAAGAACTGAAAATGAATGCTAATGCAGTAAACAAAAAAGACAGGACACTGTTCAAACAAACACTGCAAGGCAGGAGCTAACAAACCAGGGAAACGGATGTAGAAATGCAAACTTACGGGTAACTGGTAGGATGCACACTAGCCTTGACAAACAACGGTTTCACACAGACCAGCGTGGCCAGATCCAACCAGCAAAGGTGAGTTTGAGAATCCTTAAATACTGAAATACAGGGAGCAGGTTTAAGACATTGATGATGATTAGAACACGGCAGGAAACAAAACACGACATGGCAGATGTGCACAAACAAAAACACAAAGTAGGCTTAAAACCTCTCTTTTTGACAAAGCGTATAGTTAGAGATGGTTCTGGTCACTCTGAACCATCTCTTAGTTAAGCTGCTATAGACTTAGATGCTGGTCCTTCATTCACTGAGCTCTTTTCGGTTTCTTCTATCCGCTAACATGCCTCCATGTCCACATGTGACTAACTTTGTCCCTTTTCTCTCCTAGTTGTGCTTCTCTCTTTCTGTCTCTCTCTATTCTCATCTACAGGTATCATCAGACTCAGAGCCGTGTGTCTCCAGTGTTCAGTTGCTGGTCCAACCATCCTGCCTGTGTTCTGTTGCTGCTTGTTTTGTTGTTGTTGTTGTGTTCTTTTCTCTCTTCTCTATCCCTCACCCCATCCGGTCAAGGCAGATGGCCGCCCACACTGAGCCTGGGTCTGCTGGAGGTTTTTTCCTCTCTAGAGAGGGAGTTTTTTCTCCACTGTTGCTATTAAAATGTACAATTTATCGATTGGCTACAACTAAAACCTTGCTCTATGTAGGATTTGTTGGGTTTAGTTGTGTAAGGTCTTAAAACCTTACTTGTAAAGTGCCTTGAGATAACTGCGTTTGTGAATTGGCGCTATATAAAGTTGAACACAGTGCTATGAGCAGGTATAGCTGTGCATCATCCTCAAGCGGATCTGTCTTGATTTTTAATTCTTTTAATTTTTCAATGTAAATTAATTTTTTGCTTTCTGAGAAACTAAAAATTATAAACATTATAAATCTATACACCAATCTGCACTTTCTACTGAGGGATGTGATCTCGGCGGGGATGCAGAACTCGGCATAACACCGGAAGTGGTGTTGTCTCTGTAACACGGTGACTTCACACAGCGAACCCCTCCCTTTCTCTACATTCAGTCCTGCGCGGTGTTTCATACTGAAAGGTAATGATGCACATTGACGCTGTGACCTGTGCATCAGTGAGCGGACCCTTCAGGAGGCAGCTCTGCCCTCACAGCCCTTCTGGACATCTTCTTATGATATGGGCACTTTCTCAGCAGCTGCGAGTCTGACTGCAGGTGAGGAGACTGGTGTCGCCTGTTGCTCCTGTGCCTGCCTCTGCTGTATTCTGATTGTTCTTCCCGTCCTCTGCTGTGTTCGCCGTCTTTATTCATTTCTGCACAGAGAAATAGGTTTTAATCGTTGATCTATATACATTGTACGCATATGGTTGTATATTTGCATCCTGGCTTTTCTCATAATTAAGCTTTGGCAGTTCAGGTAGGCTGGTGCGTGATGTTTTCTTGCAGAGGATATTCTACCAGGCGCCATTCTTCAAATTTTTCTTTTGTAATTATCGGAACCACACAATGTGTAACATAGAAACCAACGTGGATTCCTAGTGATCAAAGGGCAGGCATAAATTCGGCATTGAATGAAAAAAATATCAGTTCTCATTTCATTGCATAATTACAGCTTTATGGTTGCTTCTCTCATAGTTTGTTGCGATCGCTTCCTAATAAAATGCACTGCTGAAGTGGGAGCGACCAGGACGAACCATTTGTAAAAGTTGAGATATTATGAAAAGACCTGCAGTGGGGCGTTTTCAGACGATGCCGAATTAGCATATCTCTCCTATACATTCATAATCTGAACGGGGTTTTAAATATAGTTTATGTATCGCTTGCCAGTAACGGTTGACGTATGAAATGTGACAATTATTCCATTGTGTTTTGCGTGACGTTCTTTCCCTTAGAAATGAGCACTGGCGGCGGCCACAGTTGAAATAGCGTCAGATTTTCTTAGACCGGGTTACGTCTTATCGATAAACTGATCGTAATGGCGATTATTTATGGTCCCAGTTTTGGAAACTGTGTTTACAAAGGCGCGTCTGTCACACGAGAGACGGGCTTTGCGTGGATGACATGCATGCGGCAGTTAATTAGTTGCATTAAGACGCGGAGGTTTTCCACATGTGAGCGAACAGCTGGATTCTCCCGGGTTTCTCCACGTATCCCCCCGCCGTTGAGGCTGTCAGCGTGTCAACTGTGACCAGAAGGACCTGATTCATGTTTTGCTTTTCTACAAGCCTGTTCCATTCACAAGGCGGCAACCACACCGCCTGACAGACGAGGTGGACCCACCACAGTCATGGAGTCCTGCCTCATTTCATTCTCATTTTAATGCTATCATTAAGCAAAGCATCAATTGGGGTATTCAGTGCCGTGTGCGATTATTAAAGACTCTTATATAGGTATTATAAATCTTTATCCTGGTGCATTACTGTGCTTTGAGAAACATTACGGAATAACAGGGGACCTGTTCTAAAATCATAAATTAAAATTCAGTGCCATCCTTCATACAGTAGGTTCTTGTGCAATAGTATTATATTTGCACGTGATGTAAGGGGCTCAGATGACATTTTATTTATGCTTACTATAAAAATGTAAGAAAATTAGTAGGTTCTCAGTCCATTCCCAGTGATGTCTTTTAATGTTTTGTATGTCAGTGGGTAAAAAAACAGATTTTCCTTAGCATATCAATATATACGTGTTGTATCCTGTGCATATCCATATACACATAAGGCATCTTTTTGAGAACAACAGCAGTATCACTCTAATTTTCTATCAAATACATTTTACCATCTAGACCGGTTTACTGAATCAATAGTCAACACTCGCAATCAATGACTGGACCATTAACAGTTACTGAAATGCATTTTTCTTCTCTTTGATAAACAAATTTCTAACCAGTGATTTGGCATGTTTGCTGCAAAAGCACAGTTAAGCCAGGGACTGAAAGAAAGTAGACAAAGTGAATACGAAATAAGAAATGAAACAACAAAAATAGAGATTCATTTCCATACCCATCTGTTACTTCTCAACACTCAATCAGGCAAAATCCAGAAATGAAATACAGTAAACAGCGCACTGTTTACTTCCGTCACTCTAAAACAAACATTGGCTTAGACTCTGGTGGGTCAAATAAAATATCAGGCATTTACAGCTCTACAGACTGAATGGTAGGGAGAGGATGGTTATCTGAGGCAGAACTTCAATACAGGCTTGTTGACCTGTGTATGCATGCGTGTTTCATATTTTCAACTGAAATGTTATTAGTATTACAGCTTTTGTGTGATTGAAAATGTACTTCAGCTGTACTTTAAAGCTAGTGTTACTGAATACTAGTACTGCAGTTGATTTATACTGCATGAGTCTCTCTGGAATCGACAGATGCCAATATGTTAAACGTACAGGTAAAGCAACAATGACGCGATAAAACAGTATAGTTTGTGACGCTGATCTCTGACTACTGAATACACTGAATATTAAATTTGGTTCAATTTCATTTAGTTTTATTTGTATAGCGCCAATTAACAACAAAAGTCATGTCAAGGCACTTCACAAACTGAGCGGACAGAGAAAAGAAAAAAGGACAGGAGACAAAAAGAGCCACCACTTCTGTTGCTACCCTTTGGACTGAGTTGTTGAACTATTTACTCACATATTTTACTGTACTCGTAACAGTTTTACTATATAATATATAATATGTAATCACTATACTGTTATGTGATGTTGCATTTTGTCTGGATTCTTTCTAGACCAGAATATGCCATGAACCCAACATTTAATTCACCATCAGTTGACATGGCAGACGATGCCTATTAGATGCTTATCTGCGCATTTAACTGAGGTAATGTTACCTTTGCAATCCTATGACCTGTAATGGCTGTGAAGTAGCTTCTCTGTACAGTTTTTAAGGCTGTATGTCCAACCTGCTGTTCCTGTCATGCAAACTACCCTGACACTGAAGGTGGATTCTGACATAGACTTATTATTAATGATCTCTCTCCAATGCAATGAGGAGAAGCTGTCTATAACAATGGAGCCAGCTTGAATGGTAAAAAGTGGATTTTTATTCTACTTTCTCTGCAAAGTCATCTGTCACCCTACGTACCCCAGTAGCATTACAGCTAAATATGCAACAGTGCAGAATTGTAGAATGTTGTCTGACAATATTACAAACCACCCTGCTCTGTCTTTACATTGAATAACCTTTTAAAGACATAAATCTCTTCCTCCTTCTGGATTTCCTACATCATATTTCATTGTCTCAGGGGTACATGAAACAACACACTCTCACGAACGCTGCGCTTTGCTTTCAGGCAGGGAAAACATCCCTGTTAATGTTAGCCTTAGTGCTTCTCACCGGCAGACTAATGATGCTTTGATTGTGAGCTCTTCCAGTCTCAGGAAAAGACATACTGATTGCAAGCAATTTGGTGCGCGTAGAAACAACCGTGTTTACCTCTAAATTGCTTCATTTTGAATCAGAGCTAGGTAAGTCAGTGGCACACAGAGGAATTCTGTTTATCTATGTCAGTCCAACTTGTATAGTCTGACCAATATCTGACCATTTGCTGCAGTAATCCTGCTTGCTCATTCAAGCTTGGTGCTTCTAGTTTGTAGTTTTTTATTTTGAGCCGTGCAGCAGCATGCTATATCACATACAGGAATGTTAAGTTATTTTAAGAAAAATCATAATGTTTGAACTATTATTTATTTTATGCCTAAATCCATCCAAACAACTATGGTTGCAAAGTTGTCATCTAGTATTCATCAGAGCAACTAATGCAGTTTTTATATACCAACATAAAACCCTGTGGTATATATATATCTACATTGGTACAAATATTTTACAGGTTTAGGGAACTGCTTCATTAATGTTCATTAATGTGTAAAATGGAATAAAATTGGCCTTAATGGGAAAGATATTTGGATGTTACATGCTGTATACATATTGTTCCATGGGCAGCATCATTGCAGCCACCTGTGGACAGGTTTGAATTGACTACCACAGTTAAACTTAACGCGGTGTGAGGATGCACAGGGATGCAGGCAGAGGCCAAGACTACTTTCTTACTTTCATACAAGTTGGGCATTATATCTACTTTTAAGGTGTACTATATAAAATTGTATTCAAACCACTACAAAGTTGTGATTTTTGTAATTGGAGCAGGAGTGAGAGAAACCAGGTTTCTCTAAACATCCTTTGGTACCATTAACCTTGAACAAACACTTGGTATTGGTAGCTACAAATGACACTTTGATAAGGTTGTTATCTGATGATAACACAAGAAAGGCATGGCAGTTGGTTTGAAGCCAAAATTATGTTTAATGGTGAGTTCATTTATGAGGTAAAAAGAAAAACTGGGATTACTCAGTATAAGGGAATGTCAGTGGAGGACATCAAATGGTATGGGCATTGTGAAAATCTAAATAAAAGAGTACACTGCATGTCTTAATGAGATCAAGGGCAAGCTCATAAGGAACCTGGTTGGCTCCTCCTCACTGCCCATCACATCAGCAGCGCTCAGCTCATGCTTGTTGAGCTATATAACAAAACTAAAAATACGTGAACATGACTTCAGACCAAAGAAAGTCTGACAGCACAGACACAAACACCAGTAAGAAAACAAAGCAACCCCAGCTGGACACCGCTGGACCTCAGGTGCTGAAAGACACACAGGGGCCGACGAGGTGGAATGAGTGTAAATGAGTGACCATGTTTTATGAATTCATATACAGTGTTTTCTGTGATGATAATAATAATAATAATAATGAGTTAAATATTAAAGTTCAGTTTGTACTGTTGAGACAGTTCTGCGTGCAGACTGTAGTCACTGTGCTTTTATTTTACTGTGATGGTTAAAGACAGAATCAGTGGTTATGCAAAGAGGTGCACTGGATTAAATCGGCAGAAGAGGATGGACGTTTCCTTTGCTTTCTATGCTGGCCTGAGAGAGATGAGTTTAAGGATATGGCTCAATTCCAAATGACTGTTCACTTGTTATCGCAGTTGCTGGCCCATTCTGAACCATCTGTGTTTTGCTTACCTGTTATTGTTACTCTTTGTTCTTTTCTCTCTTTTCTATCCCCTCATCCTAGCTGGTCGAGGCAGATGGCTGCCCACCATCGGCCTGGTATTCTTGTTTCTTCCAAAAAAAGGGTTTTTTTTCTGTGTGTGATTTGTTGGGTTTTCTAGATTATTTTATATAAATTTAATTTTGTGTTCTGTAAGGTCTTAAAGCTTACTTTCTAAAGTGCCTTAAGATGGCTTTTGTTATGAATGTGCCTCCAAGTGCAAGCTTTGCTCTGAGAAAAACAAATTAGTTTTATTTAACTTTCCATTAGAAGTGGTTTGGAAAGTTGGGGAAAAGTCTAAAGAGCATGGATTTTGAAGTGGACGTTGTACTAAAAGCTCTTATTGTCAGAATGGAGGCAAAAGAGATGAACAGCAGTTGCAGTGTGTTCCCTGAAGACCTCAGAGCTAAAAATCTGAAGAAGCTTAATCGTGATAGGTAGACACAAAACTTCCTATTGAGAGCCCTTATACTACACTTCATATACATTCAAGTTAAATGGAGTGGTTTTACACTAGATTGTCTAGTTCTGTGTATGAGATGTTTAGAAATGATGGCATAAAGGTATAGGTACAGTCAAGCCTGAAATTATTCATACCCCTGGCAAATTCTCACTTAAAGTTACTTTTATTCAATCAGCAAGTTTTGTCTTGATGAGAAATGACACAGGCCTCTCCCAGATAATAAGATGATGTACAAGAGGCATCACTGTGGAAAAAATTATTACTCTTCTTTTATTTACATTTGACCAAAAAATGGCAAGTCCAAAATTATCCATACCCTTCTCAATAATCAATAGAAAAGCCTTTATTGGCTATTACAGCAAACTATATAATTGCTGACCAGCTTTTTGCATGTCAGCCAGTGTGTGACTTCACAAATGCGCTTGTGGAAGAATGGTTGAAGATTCCCATAATCACACTCCTAAACCTTGTGGACAGCCTTCCCAGAAGAGTTGAGGCTGTTTTAGCTGGAAAGGGTGGACCGGCATCATATTGAACCCTATGGATTAGTAATGGGGTGTCACTTAAGCTGACTACTGCTGGTGAGGGACTACTTTTGCCAATATAGTGTACTTTGCCCTGTAGCCACTGGGACTGCAAAACATTTAGATATGGTCTGCAGTAAGCTTGTTTGTCTTAGCCATAACTGTCCACAAACTAACAGCAGAGAGCTTCTGTTTCACACCTGTTGAGCCGATTAAAACAGCTGTTCCCAATGAATCAGAGTAAGTATGATGCTTTAGAGCAGCTTGGACTATTTGGAATGGTATAGAACCCATAGACTGTGACAGTTTGCAAAGGGTATGAATAATTTTGGACTTGACACTTTTTGTTCAAATGTAAATAAAAGATTAGTGATATTTTTTCCCCACAATGATGCCTTTTGTACATCATCTTATTATCTTCAGGGAGACGCCTGTGTCATTTCTAATCATGACAAAACTTGCTGGTTGAACATAAGTAACTTTAAGTCCGAATGAATAATTTCGGGATTGACTGTATATATACTGAACCAGAGAATAAAGCCCAGGTGAAACCGAGGGGCCAATGAGTCAAGTTACAAACATAGATGAGGAAAATAGGTTCTTCAAAACAGCTCTAGAGCAGACGTCAAACTGCCTATCATGACAGGCCATCTGTCACGTCATATAGCCAGTAACTCGCGCGAGTCCGTATTCTCTCTTTTTAAATCAACATATTCACGAGAATGCTCCTCGTTTACTTATAATGCTACTAACTTTTAACGCGGTCTGTAGTTTTCTGTCTTCACATTTTGGGAGACCGAACAAGATCCTTTAACAGTAAAACTGAAAGCTTGAATCTCCTTGATGCTTACATTTCAGATGAAATATAATGGTCTGTTTGTGATTTGAGACATGATTAGGGGTTGATGAAGAGGTATGGTCAGGTACTGACTTGTAACTAAACAGCTAAAATGATTAAGGAAGTTCAGGTAGAAGCTTTCATGTGCACGTCTTGTAGTTGTTTGCAGAAAAGCTAATTTGATGGAGTCACTTTATGACTTTAAATTAGCCAAACTTAATATCTAAACTTAATATCTTGCTTGAATAAAACTTATGGAGAACCCTCAATGTTTCATGTTGTTTTTCTTTGATCTGATTTCAGGCTTCAGTGCAGAATGGTAACATCTGTTCATACTTCCACTTCATCTCCAGTGGACAACCAGTAAGGACGGGTTGCCAATATGCGATGTATGTAAGGGACCAGTTTTTGTATTGTGACCCCAGGCGGGATGCTGTTGACAGCTGGTCAGTATGAATCTGCTGGACTTGTGGCTGTCACGCTCCATCCCCATGTGCCTGCTCCTTCAGAGCCTTGTCCTTATGGCCCTGTGCTTTCCCTCGGCCAGCATGTGTCCAAAGGGTTGCATCTGCCAACTTGATCCACACCTTCACGGGCTCAACGTTACCTGCAGTCAGTCACGACTCAAAGAGATCCCCCCTACCCTACCAGTCAACACCGTCCTGCTGAGGCTAGACCACAACCAGATAGGAGCTGTGCCCGATCAAGCTTTTCATGGACTTAGGGTTTTGAGGGAGCTAAACCTTTCCTACAATGCAGTGGAGACTTTAGGGGAAGGGGCCTTTAGTGGTATAGAGGGGACCTTACAGGTGTTGGACCTCTCCCACAACCGCATCACTAGCGTACACAAGGATGCCTTTGCCCGGCTCAAGGCCAGAGTCATTGTGGATGATAACCCCTGGCATTGTGACTGTGCCCTCCAGCAGGCTATCAGTGGAATGGCACACAATCATGATGCTGCTGCCCGAGTTCTCTGCAGAAGCTCTGAGATTCATGACCAGGAGGGAAGACCATTCTTGGCAGTGGATACTGATCTATGTAACCTAGCCAAAAGGACCACAGACTACGCGATGCTAGTGACCATGTTTGGCTGGTTTGCCATGGTCATTTCATATGTGGTGTATTATGTTCGTCAAAACCAGGAAGATGCCCGGCGTCACCTGGAGTACCTCAAATCTCTTCCCAGCAAACCCAAGAAACCCGATGAGGCTGATGACATTAGCACTGTTGTCTGACAGCAGTGTCAAAAAGGACCTATTAAACACCAAAATGTTTATGTAACAGTATTCACATTTGTAGTGTTTCCTATTTCAAACTTTTAGCTTATGTGAGCACCAAAACTTCAACCTTTGTATTTTGGAAATTTTGTGGTATGTCTTTGCAGTGATTGGTCCATGACTGAGATAAAATGAGATGGGAGGCCAGTTTATTAGTCACCAATATTTTTTTTTTCTTCTACAAAATATATTATGGAATCTTTAAAAATTGAATCTCAGGTTAAAAATCAACATGGTAATATATTTGTAAAATATGACACTCTATAATACCAAGTATTGCATTTTATGCTACTTAAATTTAAATGAAAATGTCTCTAAGGACTGGTATTGGGGCCAATCCTGCACATTTTAAAGAACAGATTTTGGCTGAAACTATCTTTTTTCACTTTTAGGCCACAGACAGTTCTCAATTTGGAGGTGTCTTTTCTCTTTCTCTGCTCCTTTGCCTGCTTGTTGCCAACTTCCTGTGTAGAGCGGTGACCTGCTCACATAAACAAACACACCTTGTGAGGTAGAGCACAAACGAGAGTGCACTTAAGTAAACATGCCACAATGCATGTCAACTAGACATGCGTTAAAGGGACATAGGCAATTTATCAAAAATGTGCTGATGAGAATACAAGAAACAGAAATACATCTTGCACTTTACTGCTTTTCCAACCAGTTGTACAATAATACAAATTAATAAATATTAACTAATCTAATTCACTATGATTAACTATTCAGATTAACCAACCATCTGACCTATACATTGTGACTACAGATAAAACTGCAAGGTATGGAAACCAGTTTCTGAAAAAAACATGGATATTAGATATCTGTGTTAAATGTTTCTATTATTAACATTATTGAACACTAAGGCAGAATTATGAAATATGCCATTTAAAAAAATCACATCATAAACTGAAACAGTTGTGAAATAATAAGTCAGAATTTTCAGTGGTCTCCCAAACACTTTTTAGGTCTTTTTTGTAGAACACAATTATAAATGTACAAATTATTAAAAAAAAGAAAAGAAAAAAAAACATGCAGACTAAGACTACAGGTTATAAATGATCAATTAACTCATTCATGTAATGGTGCTGATGTAATGGCAGAGTTGCCAATAGCCCATTGATTAATTGATCTGGCACCAAATTGCACATATAGTATGTATAGGAGGAAAAACAAAAAACTTATCAAAGTAGCTCATGGACCATGATATTTACAGATGATATTAAACATTTATACTCCAGTCATGCTACACATAATACTGATAAAAACAATTTAGATACATTAATGATGACAGAACTGAACGTTTGCATATTGAATCATGGATTTTATTTTTATAAGACATTATTAATCTCCTCTGTCATTCACTGTATCATCACAAATGTTGAGTTTTATGTTATTTGTTTTTATGCAACTAAATAATGCAGCCAAAACATCCAATAATGTCTTACTGCTATAATTCATGTACAGTATTGATGTTCACATTGTCTCATTTCTCAGTTTGTTTATGAGTAAGCATTTAAAACACACAAAAAACTGTTCTTTAGAAAAACTATAAGCAGCAATATATTAGCATAGAAGTCATAAATCTCCAAAACTGCATAGATTTTGAACACAATGTTGCAAGTACATCTTCATACTAACTCTGCTTCCTAAGAAATGAACTCCAAATTTGCAAAGAGACATAAAAATTAGTAGATGTGTTCCATTTCTCACCTCCAATACATTTGTGGCCTTGATTTAAGATGATTCTGTATCAACATAATCTGTGTGCTAAGTGATTATATGGTAACGAGCTTGGCAGTCAACATGTCATATTTTCATAAACTATGAATAAATGTACAGTAGTTTTAGGAAATAGAGCAACTTCATACTTCATATACTGTATAACTTAAATGATTATTTCTTTTTTCTAATGAAACATGGGCTTTGCACAGACATACAAGAAACGGTAGCTGTGTCTCATGTCAGCTCTAGTGTTCTCTAGGGAGCTGGATTTAGCATCAGTTCAACAAAACAGGCACCACTCCTAAGTTAAAAGGGGAAATGCTTTTTTAAATTTGGAGTACAAATGTATTCTCTTGCTTAATAATTCAACTGTAACTGATATCACACATCTCACAGCCAAAATACAACACAGGTGGGAGAGAGAAAGCTTGATCTTTTGTCAAAATTGTTTTCATTAGCAGTTGTCAAATTGTGTAACTTTAATAGGAAGGTTAAAGGGTTGATTTCAACTGGTCACATATTGTCTGTACTTATAAGGAACGAGTGATGACAATAAAAGAATGAGCAGTGCTATGTTAAGAGGAACCATCTGAAGCATCCCTTAGCTGTCGGAACCTCTAGTAACAAAAAAGGAATTAAAATTGATCAAACCTAATTTGACATCTTGAGCTTTCTCCTGCATAGCATAAAGACAGAGTCCATCTTGTGCAACACAAGTGGGCATTTGTGAAAAGCAAATACCATCTGGAATGAAAAAAAAACACTGGTAAACAACATGTAAACAAAGTTGTTTACAAAAACTGGAATGCTTTTTTAAGACAGAAACCCTGTAGTGAGATGGAGATCTTTTCTGTTGACCACCTTTGTGTTTGTTGTGTATTACAGCAATTTTTGTCAAACTAGGTCAAAAGTTTCAGTAATAATAAACACGCTAAACAAAGTGTACAGGAACAGTACTTGAATGTGGTTGTCTCCCAGGAGAAACAACCTCAGTAGCAGGTCTCACTATAAAACATCATCAGAAATTCACAAAGCTTCCCTTAAAAACTAGCCAGTTTTTTTACACACATGCCAGCATTAAACCACTCTCCTCTGACACTACCTCCTAAAGCAGCTTATGGCGGCAAAGAATGATGCTGGTTTAGTACCTTGAATACAAAACAGTGAGTCAAGTAAAAGGGGCTCAAGTTGGTAGGTCTCAACAGATTGCTGGACAGATCTTAAGCAGGTTATCAAACATCAGAGGCTGTCTTTAAACCAACCCACTGCCCAAGAACTGATGCTGATACTGGAGGATTCTCCACCTCGTGTTTAATGTCAAACAGACAATAATAAGCCACCAAAGTAGCAGGACGGAAAGTGCAGGTGCAGAGGTTGGTTGATAAGAGTTTGTAGCATGTCTGAATTTGATGGAGATTGATAAGATAGATGGATTGTCCAAATAAGACATGGTAGCTGAAAAAAGGCAAAAATGAAGAGAGATTGATTGTGTGAAGAGTGGAGGTGAGGATTGAACTCTGACCTTTGTCAAGCTCAATAATGTGCCAGACACAAACAAACCTGTTGTCATTCCCTTTGAGAGACTTGATGACTCACATGTGCTTATGACTTTCATTTGCTTCTTTCGTCGACCTCCCCAGTCACTAATCTTCTGATCAATACAACTTGTCTGAGATGACTTGTGTAGTTTGTGCACTCTCATATCTAATGTTTCTGGCTCTTTGGACAGGTTGCACTGTACATTTCACCCTTCAGTTTGTGAAGTCTATATGTGTTCCTGTTTTTGTCTTTAGTCAACTGTTGTTAGAGTCAGTCTTTGTATACATTATGTGTACTTATGGTCAAAAGTAAGCACAAGAATAAATGTCAGTTTCTGTGGATTGTCCTCGTTAATTTTTTGTGGTTAAGCAAGTCTTTCACATTCTGAGTTTGTCATCATTACCATCAACTTTGCCATTAATCTCCTCCAATTCTTTCTGACCAGGCCCTTTCAAAGGGAAGACAGGTTTTTCAGACATGGGGATGGCAGACTACCAAACCATACAAGCATTCCTGTTACAAGTCAAGCTTCCTGTAATAACATTGTGTGCAGTAATGGACTCCGTTGCGCCATGATGACTGAAGAGAAAACTAACACTGCCCATTCCTCTAAGGCATCAAAAGGAAAAAAGAAATACTCATAATGTAACAAGAACTAAAAATTTGTTTTCACTCAAACAAATACTACCTAATTCAAATAATATTTTAAAGAGATCCTCCGCATGTAGACATGTTTGATACTGATTATTGGTGGTATCTTGTGAAATTTCCTTTTGGTTCACGTTTTTAATGTTTGTACAATAAAATGATGTCTTAGGGGATTCTGTATGCAATGAGAATAAGTAGGGATAGAAGACTAGAATTATGTGTAAATAGGAACTTTGATGTTGTGTGAAATACTTGAAATCCCTTTAATTAGTTATTCTTGAATGTGCTACACCCCTTAGCCTTGTGTTTTAGAGGCAACCTCATACTCCTCATGACAGCATTAGGATTGTCTTTATGCATGTCCAGTGTAATGAAGCACAGTGTAGCCAAGGACACGAGAGTATTTTTAAGTGCCTGAACACTTCTCTTTTCTCCACTTTTTTTTAAAAATTACATCTTCTTTTTCCATGTCAGGTCTCACAGGCTTAGTGCATTTGTCATTTCAGCTTTTCTTTGCATGGTAGAAAAAAGAAACCATATCAACCACGTTGGTGTAACACGCTCTTGAATTATACCGTTGTCTGAAGTTGTCCGTGCACAAACCAGTGTGTGTGTGTGACAGACTAATTCCCAGCTGAGAATGAAAATGTTAGCACTGACTATCATGGTTGTGTTGTAATGGCATGACATAAAGAAATATTAAATAAAGGACGTAAGCATTGGTTTATGGTCATTTGTTTATCTATTGATTTGAAAAAAAATTGTAGTAGCTTGATGCAGTGGCAGGTACCATTTCGCTAAAATGCACACAGAGGGTTAGGGTTAGGCTTAAGTTGCAAAATGCATGAATTATACGTATTTAAAACCTTTCTGTTCAGATCGTTTCACTGCTTTCATACAAGGATGCATGACTCATCTTAGCCAGGTTTTTTTATGGGTAGATATTTTAACTTGTCAGGTGTAAAGTTCCTAAATATAATGATGACGTTTACATAAATATTAAAACTTATGTGGAAGTATTACAAAAAATGATGTTCTATAAGTAGACTGTAAGCGGCAACATTCAAGTAATATAAAATTCCACCAGGAAGGACATATTCCTTTCTATATAATCTGAAATTCAATGATAAAAAGTGTTTCACTGAAATCCGCCAAGAAGAAACTGTTTCAAAATTATACGAAACAAGAAATGAACTAAATGCTCTAAATTCATTGTCATTGAATTATTCCCTTGAACAAATGATATTCACTCTGCAAGTGCTGTGACTGTAAGAATGTAGAAATGATGCCCTTCAGCACCACAAAACCATGTTGTCTGCCCTGGAAGTATAACTTTACACTGTTTAGCATGTCTTTGTCCTTACTTTACCTTTAATTCCGTCTTAAATAAAGTACAAATACATCCGTTAACATTTCATTTTGCCTCATTGTGGGAAACAGAAAAAAATCTGTTCATTAAATCTGAAGACCATGGTTTTCATTAAGTACATTACAGATAAAATGACGCACAAATTAAATTACTTCCAGTTCCAGTGGAACTGCTGCTGCAGTACTGTGTAGCGTTATAATATATTTAGGGTAACACTTCTTCACTCCAGCCAGTGGTTTTTTAATTTACCTGTCTGTCTTCTGGGGCGTTTCGCAGTCACCTAACTGCAGGTGCTGCTATTTCATCCATTGTGTGTATTGTGTATATACCGTTGTTTTTCACTTTCAGTATTTTTTGCTGGTGTGCCTTCCTTTCTTAGTCATACTTGGTTCCATTCCTTGTTGTCCTACTCCTCAATTTCTAGCTCCTTGATATTCACCCTTTACTGTTAGTTTGCGTCTTAGTCCAGTCTATTAGTAAGTTTGTAAGTAGTAAGTAAGTTTGGTTTTGTTAATAAAGTTTTGACTGATTTGCAAACTGACCTACCAGCCTACTTTTGCATTTGGATCCACTAATTTAGCACATTCTCACTCATTCACTCATTTGACGTTTAACACATCAGTCCAGAATGTGCCACATGTGTTGAATTACTCGATAGAACACCACAAGCAGTTTATAATAATTGGACTTTTAATTATTTTAACCCCTCACAACTAATTAGACAATGGTTATACAGTATAAAAACTTACAAAACTTAGGACTGGTAATACCAGCTAGGTATTATTTGTTTTGAGGTTACTCAGATCTTTATTCCATAGCATATGATACATGATAGTTTAAGTCCTTAAATCAAACTTTTAAAAAAATTGCTATATCCTTGCATTGACATTGAATGTGGTATAACTGAGTTATTGCATATTTTTCTGCAACTTTCTGTAACTCTAGTATTTCCCCAGTCACATTTTTTCATGTAGCACAATATTTATTACTTTTTCAGGATGTCACTCTCAAGATGTTGCTATACTGTATTTTATATTTTATATGTTATAAGGAACTTTCTAACTCATGACAGTCATGTAAATCAACTGACTGATTAATTTGTCAATAAAATGTAGAGCCAAGATTAATCACACAGATTAACTGAGGTTTATACAAGTGTGTGGAGATGTGTGTAATGACACATTATGAACCAGCTGTACAGAACTGTTCTGAGCAATGTCTTGCAGTTACACAGGTCTTTAACTGCACGAATGTGTTAAATGTTTTTGCTTTCTTCATGGAGCTTACTTGTACATAGTGGGAATTAATAATTTTAATATTCAAAGTGTTACTCAACTGTGTAGAAGAGTACGCTGAGTATTCTCAAGGTCACAAGGAAAATGGCACCACATTAAATTTTAGAGACAGTTGAAAGTCAAACACGGTTGTATTTTACAGCTCTAAAATAACATACTGTGGGGGTGCTATTTCAGTATCAGCTCTGTCAGGTTAAGTGAAGTCTGAGATTTGGTAAAAAGAATCTTAGTCACATTGATTTGAGTTCCCTAGGTTTGTGTTGATGACTTATTTATGTAGGGTTCTTTTTATTTATATCCAGAGCAGTTGCTACACTGGAATACACTATGTTAACTTTGGTTTACGGCAATACCTTTATGTGACAGTTGGGTGTCCTGACCCCTAGAGGGCGCTCTTTCTCAGATCTTTGTCATTTCCTGGTTTTTCTACTGTGGTCTCAGTCACTTGTTTCGCCTGTGTTTCATTTCCTGTCCTGGTCAGTTTTTAAGTTGCCCTCTTACCTGTGTTCATTTGTCGGTCCATTGCTACCGGTAATCCCCTGTCATCCTATTAGGTACGTGGCTGTGGTTCAGTATCTTGTCTTTTCTCTTTCGTGCCACTGAGTTTAGTTTACTGGTTTGTCTCGGTGGTTCTCCTAGTTGGTCAGTTATATCTACCTCCTCAGAATAGTGTTTTTGTATTACCTTATATAATAGTCTATTCTGATAGTTGTCTCGTGTATTGCAATGATCCTTTGGTTTCTTTGAGTCTGGTTCTGCTGTTTTCTCTTGCACAGCAGCGATTTTGTGTTCAGTCATTATTTGAATGTCATCCTGTTCTGGTGCAATTAAACTTTCTAATTTCCTTAACGAAGTTCGTTTTGTGGGTTGTGCATTTGGGTCCCCCTCTTGTAATATTAGATGGGCTTCTGACTCTGCACAGAGTTAGTTGCCCCTTAGACATCTAATATCCCTATAGAGGGCAGTTACAAATCAGCTCCTGTGAATCTTGTGTTTTGCTCTTGTATTTTGGAATCTCCGAGTTCGTAACACTTACACTCAGAGCAAGAATCTAGTATAGTGTAATCGATAAATATAACAGTGTGACCATTTTATCGGACAGAGATCTTGTTTAGTTTTGACCTTCGCATACCTACCATAAAACGAAAAGAGAGAGTAGCTTTGGATTGTTTGCTACATCCCTGTAGCGAAACTAAGGCTCTTACACTATTCACTGAAAAGTTGAATTCAATCACTTACAAATTTTTTACCGCTTCTATCGTGGGTGTGTTGGAGGCTTTCCCAGCTGTTTATGGGCGAGAGGCAGGGTTAGAAGCCGGAGTTTGTAGTGCAAAACCATTTATAGCATTTATATCTGCAGGCAAACTTACCCATGAGGGCTGAGTGGTATAGTGTAGAGAACACGAGTTTATATGCTTCTACTACGCTGTAGATAACCAAACTACAATGAATAGAGGGAGCTGAGAGGCCAAAAGCCTCTGACCAGGCTGAGATGGACTCAGTGTTTAGGTTGGTTTAACAATAGACAGGTTGCAGTATGGGGGCCTAGGTGGTACCAGAGGTTGATAATTATGACGCTATGTTGTCTTTTCATGGACACAGGCAGGCACTGAGGGAACCCAGTTGCTGGTGCAGATGCTTCTTGAATGAAGAAGTATTGTCAAAGGAATCATTGAGGACTCCTTGATCCGACAGCTCACTGAGCTAGGGGAGAGAGGCTTGGAGCTGGATTTGGTTGACTCTTGAAAAGAGTTGACAGAAAACCGACTTGACTGAAGGTGATCCACTATGCTCCTGTGTTTTTTACTGACTAGTATGCTGTGAGATGACTAACAATGGTGGCAGGTATAATCAGCATCATTCAACAATCCCATAGGGCCTCCATCAGTATGGCAGGTGACACCAGCTGCCCTCCAGTGATTTCACAGAGGGGCACAACTGTCAAATGACAGAATGAGACAGATTCTGAATGGAGGGTAAGATAATTATCCTTCACCCCAGTTAGTTCATGTACAAAATTACATTTAATGCTGTGGAAGATTAGACTGGGTGGGAAGTGACCACACTCCTAAGCTAGACTGCATGGTTTTCCACAGATGGTGCTTGCATAACTGCAACAACCATAAACCACATGAATTATATAGACTATGCAATGCAGGTCAGCTGATGACATAATAGTTAATGGCAATCGCAGTGATCTGAAGGTAGAGAGGACAGTGAGTGTGAGTGTGCAGCGCCGACTGTCTCTTTATAATGCAGAGGAAATCAGACAGCACTTCAAGGCTGTATCTTCTCTGGAGGTCAATCACTGTCAGTGCCCTCATTCAGCCCTTCACAGGGTTATCTTTTACTTTATTTATATTCCTCAGGCTTCAGCCTGTTTGAATTTGTTTCTATGAACTTTGCAGTAATAGGAATATTCTCAAAGGATTCTTCACTAAGTCCCTTCATGCATGATCTGCTACAGGTCAAAGCTTTGACTTTCTCTCTCTTAAGGAGAGTTTTAAGACACTATAAGGTCCAAAATTCAGTTCAGAGTTCACTCTCTCAGGCAACCCCCAAAAATTAATTATTAGAAATATTGTTATATTTTTATGTGTAATTATCATTATATTACACTAGTATGTCGCAGAGCTGCTGTGAGGAACAAGGGCAAGGCATAGAGTTTCCCCGTGCAAAATGCAAGGATGAGAAGGATTTAAACACCATGAACACACAAACATTTCAACCCTGAACAGTGGGACAGTGGCTGCGCCCACAATGCCCCGGGCCGCTTCAGTATGTTATCCTGCGTATGCAGGGTGGTTCTTTATTTAGCCTAGATTTGTAAACGTGAAGCGACAGCTGAGCGACAGTGGTTCATCGGGCAGTTCGTCAGTGGATGTTCTGCAGACAAGGAACGCACGAGCAACGTGTGGACAGTCAGGAGAACTGCCAGTCTCTCCAGATCCTGTGCAAATAAGTGCTGAGCTCAGACTCAAACTTTGAAAAATACACTACCTTGGTAGATGGACCTTGTTTTATTTCGTCGTATTTTGTTTATATTTTGTCTATCAGAGCTCAGAATATTGTTTTTGTGGTGTATGCAGATGTTTGTGTTTTTTCCTCCTCTCCTCCATGAAAACATTTAGTTACCTATTTAACTTAGTCACCTGTCATGTTATACACTTACAGATTTTTCTCTGGCCAAAAAGATGCAATACCCCTCTGCTTTAATGTGGCCAACATATTGAAAAATAGGTTAAATAGCCCTTTTTTTAAGGTTTCTCAAATAGAGTAAAGGTTTTACAAATCAGGAACTATAATTTATGAACAGTTCAGAGTGTCTTTGATAAGAGAGCTGGTTTGATGATCTGTTTTAATTTGGAATCTGGACCTTGGAGGTTGCTACCCAGGCTGGCCAACACATGAGAGTGGGCCGGGGTTCTCCATTGTGATCATCACCCACTCAACAAACGGACACACATTTTCTACTTCTGGACAAGTGTTGGCATCATTCTCTTCTTCTGGACCAGTGTTGGCATCATTCTTTCCTTCTGGACCACTGTTGGCATCATTCTCTTCTTCTGGACTAGTGTTGGCGTCGTCTTCTCCGGAGCCCATGCAGCTTGGTCAAGATCAAGTGACATGGAGCAATGACGGTGGAGTGTTTGGAGAACGGCAGCTGGTTGGATTACTGAGACCCTGCATGTGTCTTACCAGGTTTTTTTATTAACCAAGTCAATAACACAGACACTTGGTAAACAGAAAGTTGAGATTGTGTTTAAATTGTGTGTATTCATATATGTGTAGTGTGTCCTGCATGGCTTTTAGTGAGAGGAAACCTTTCCTGGGCACTGCAGCTGGGTGTGTTATTAATGGCTGAAAGCACAACAGTCTGAAAGCAAGACCCACATCACTTATGAGGCAGTTTTGAGGTTTATGAGGCAGTACTTTTTTTGACTGAATACTAATGAGTCACCATTGATTATTAAATTCAGTTGTGAAGTGGCCCAGCAGGTATTGCTGGATGTGAGGATGATTATAACTTTAGAGCTGAAATGGTTTGGCATTACTACTCTAAATGTTAAACGCTAACAACTGTGAATCAGTAGAAGAGACGTAAAAATTGATATATGTGAGCCTCATTTAAGTCAAATTAAATTTATTTCAATAATTTCTTGACTGCTTTATTTAATTTATATGAAGAACTATTCCCCTTGTTGCCTTCCATTCTCTCTAGGTTATCGGGATCTCCATATTCCCAACCAGCAAGAGATCAGTGAAATTACTGGCTTACTGTAATATTGTACTAGTACTGTAGGTACAGTACGCTCCAACGGTGGGGTGTCCATGATCTAACACAGAAACACTGAAATGTTTTTCACATAAAAATATTTTTTATAGAGGGCAGTCTGCTGAATGTATTTTAGAAATCCAGAAGCGCTGTGTGATTTCTTGTTCACACCTGTCATGGTTTGTTCATACTCCTGACATACACACACACACACAGTGGGGACATTATGTAAACTAAGGGTGAAGTCTAACCTGTGGAAACATCTATGTTGAGTCTGAGAAGCTGAGACCAGAAATAACACCCACAAGGTTTCTGTTTTTACCTCTGTTGCTACTGCAGTTGTATTTAACGCCACCAGTTTTTCTTTCTCTGTGTATGAGGTTAAAACTTGTTCTTGCATGCAGTACAGTATGTGGGTTGACCTGGAGGAGCTTGCATGCTGCTCGCCTATAAAGACAATCTGTTTTTAGTCACTTTCACACCTAATGGGTGCTGACACTCACTTGATTCTCTCACTCATTTAACATTTGTTTCCTCAGCTCTCCTGTGGCTCCTCATAAAATGGAAAGTGTGAAACCTCATTAAGAAAATAAACAAATAAACAAACCAAAAACACATCTCCCTGCAAAGGAAAACCATTTAATGCCTCATTTATTGAACTCTACTGTATTGCTGTATTAATGGGACTAGATAGGATACAGCTGCGGTTGTCACCAATCTAGTAATGAGGGATTCAAAGCTGGTGTGTATGCAGTCTACATTAGATATAAGTCAGGAGAATAAATGTGCACTTGCTTCGAAGGTTTCCACAGTGATCAAAGCAATCTCCTGTCTGGAAATGTATACCAAAGTTTCAGAATGTGAATGTGGCTGAAAATGTCTTTGTTTAGCCCCTGCTTTGTGAAATGTAAATACTTTACTTGTAAATACTACACCATCATCTTGAAAATTTGTTACTATGTCAACTTACAGCCTCCTCTCTTGTAGGACTGAGAAGGTATTATAAAAGGAATCTCGTTTTTAATACTGAACTCTGGTTGTCTTTCTATAAGTCTGAATATTTGGGAGTTGAAGGTTATAGCCAGCTTGTCAAAACTAATAAACTATATAAAAATAAAATAGAGACCTAGGGCCTGATTTTTAACGTTTATTGTTGATGAGAAAAGCTTTTTAATGACAAATTCCAATATTACCATAGACTATAGAAAAAGAAAGCATAAGTCTGCCCGAATCATAATTAACCAATAGTAATCCTTTCATTAGACACCTGGTGGCTGCAGCAGCTGTTACTGTAATTAATTAACTGTAATTAAACTGATATCTGAAGTTATGATATACACCTAAACTCACCACTTTTATTTGTAGTTGGAAACCTCTACAGTATGTTGACACCTTTTACAATGTTTAACCTGTACAGTATCTAGGAAAAGGCTATAATAAACCTATTTAACACCAAGTCCCATGTTCACACTTAAAGGTGACGCCTGTGGTGGAGAAGTATCAGGTGGAGGTGACATAAGAAGGCAGACAATGTGTGACTGCACCTCCTGGAAAACCTGAAAGGAGGATTTTGTACAACAACTTATGTGAAAATTCATTAAAACCATTATTCATAAAAAACAAAAGGCATTGGCTCAGAGGTAGAGCTGTTGGATTGGTGGTTCAATTCCTGGCTTCTCTCAGTCATGTGTTGTGTCCTTGGGCAAGACACTGAAGCTGCCCCTGGTGTTAGGCTGACACACCAGGGGCAGCTTCAGTGGCAGCTTTTGGGATTCACACACCAATGAGACCATCACACATCACCACAGATCTGCTCTGAAGATCAGTCAGAGGATACACAGACACTACCCACCAATTTAGACAGACTATCGGTCAGCAACCTGTGGAGGACACCAAACCCTTGATTCTTGCTGTGAGGCAAGAGCGCTAACAACTACACCACCATGCCATTGCAGGAGACATTTTAAACCAGGTACTATTACAGTTAAAGCAAGTAGATTACTAACAGCCAAACAGTAAACATTTTGTAAATCATAACTATAACTAAGCTTAAAACCTTTCTTTTTGACAAAGCATATAGTTAGACATGGTTCTGGTCACTCTGATCCATCTCTTACTTAAGCTGCTATAGACTTATAGACCTGAGCTCTTCCGCTTATCAGTTTCTTCTATCCGCTAACATGCCTCCATGTCCACATGCGACTAACGTTGGCTGTTTTTCTCTTGTAGTTGTGCTTCTCTCTTTCTGTCTCTTTCTCTATTCTCATCTACAGGTATCGTCAGACTCAGAGCCATGTGTCTCCAGTGTTCGGTTTCTAGTCCAACCATCCTGCCTGTGTTCTGTTGCTGCTTGTTTTGTTTGTTGTTGTGTTCTTTTCTCTCTTCTCTATCCCCTCACCCCAACCGGTCAAGGCAGATGGTCGTCCACACTGGGCCTGGGTCTGCTGGAGGTTTCTTTATCTCTAGAGAAGGAGTTTTTGTGACAATTCGGCCATCCAGCCACTGGAGGGCGCTCTTGTACCCCTGTTCTTCTTTGTTTTCTGTTTGTCCACTTTCTGTTTGTTTACTTCCTGCTTGTTCGTTATTGATTTCACCTGTTTGTTATTTCCTGTTTAGTTGGTATGTAAGTTGCCCCTTGTCCCTTCATGCTTTGCTGGCCGGTTATCGGTGTAACCACTTGTGTAGTAGTGTTACTGCGTGAGTTCTTGTCGTATGTGTTGGTTTGTATCTGTTACTTGATATCCATAGTGTTCTTGGTATTTGGATTTGGTTTCTTGTTGTTATTCATATCTTGTCATGTTCAAGTTTTGTTTAGCGTTAAAGTTTTATAGCATCAAGTTCACGTTTGGTTAATGTTAGGTTTTGTAGCGTCACGTTCATATTTGTCTGTTTAATCCTAGATCCTTGGGATCTACTGGTTGTGTGTAGACACCTGTGTTTGTGTTTAGTTCTTGTTTGTTCAAGTTTATTAAAACATTAAGTTAACTGTCTGTATCTGGAAGTCCCACAGGATCTTGGCTTGGTTGTTCTCTACCACCTTAGGGGGTGTTTCCCACCTAGACCTTGGTACTTCCAGTCGTACTCTGCACAGATGTTCCTGTACACTATACCAGCCCCTTGGTTATGACGCTCCATGTATGCCTTTCCTGCCAGCATCTTACACCCTGCAGTTATGTGCTGGATTGTCTCAGATGCCTCTTTCCACAGCCTGCACCTGGGGTCTTGTCGGGTGTGGTATATCTGGGCCTCTATTGCTGTGGTGCTCAAGGCCTGTTCCTGTGCAGCCATGATTAGTGCCTCTGTGCTGTCTCTCAGTCCAGCCCTTTCTAGCCATTGGTAGGATTTCTTGATATCAGCCACTTCAGTTATCTGGCGGTGGTACATCCCATGTGGGGGCCTGTCCTCCCATGATGGCACCTCTGCCTCCCCTTTTCGCTGCCTGCTCACTGAGCACTTTATCCATTGGAGCCATCCTCCGAATGTATTCATGGATCTTGGAGGTTTCATCCTGTATTGTACTTTGGACACTTCCTAGTCCTCTGCCTGCTTCGTGGCGCTTAGTGTATAGTCTCAGGGTGCTGGATTTCAGGTGGAACCCTCCATGCATGGTGAGGAGATTTCGAGTTTTCACATCTGTGGTCTGTATCTTTTAGGACTTCCCTTACTCGTTGCAGGTATTTGTTTGTTGCTGCGTTTCTTGTAGCCTCTTCGAGGCTGCTGTTTGCCTATGGGATACCATACCATCCGGCCCCACTTCTCTAGTCCGAATGTCATTCCAAAGTCATTGCTGTAGATCCTGGTTGTGTGGATCAGTGAGTCAATGTCTCTCTCGCTCTTGGCATACAGCTTGATGTCATCCATGTAGAGGACGTGACTGATGGTGGCCCCATTTCTGAGTTGGTATCCATAGCCAGTCTTGTTGATTATTTGGCTGAGGGGATTCAGACCTATTCAGAACAGCAGTGGGGACAGAGCATCTCCTTGGTCCACATTTGATGGACACTTTCGCAATTGGCTTCCTGTTGGCCTCAAAGGTGGTTTTCCACAGCCTCATCGAGTTTGCAACGAATGCTGTTAGAGTCCTGTTGATGTTATACATCTCCTAGAATTCACTGATCCATGTGTGTGGCATTCAGTCGTAGGCTTTCTTGTAATCAATCCAGGCAGTGCACAGGTTAGTCTGTCTGGCTTTGCAGTCTCAAGCGACTGTTCTATCAACAAGTAGCTGGTGTTTGGCTCCTCTGGTATCTTTACCAATGCCCTTCTGTGCTGTGCTCATGTACTGATGCACATGCCCACTTATCTTAGCCGCTATGATGCCGGACAGGAGCTTCCATGTTGTGAAGAGGCAGAATTTGACCTTCAGTCATCCATTCAGGGTGGGTCCCATCTCCCTGCCAGGTGTTCATGGAGTGCAGTGAGCTTCTTAAGCCAGTACCCATGTATCATGTCCAGTGATCATGCTGTCCAGTTTGCCATACCTGAGACTCTTTCTTGGATGTCTGTGATGGTAACTGGATTGGTTGAGACCCTAGGTCACTAGAGTTACCCTAGGTCTCCCCATATACCTTTCCAGTATTGTTCACTCTCCAGCCTTGGTGGGTCTTGGTGGGTCTGCTCTGGTGTTATTACAGTACACTCTAGTGTGGCGGCTTTGTTTGGCAGTTTCCAATGCTTTGGGTATGGGCATCTGTCTGTACCTCTTGGGCACTTTTTTTCTACACTTTTTCATTACACCTTTCTGGAGCTCTGACAGTTGACTCACTTCTCTCCGTGTTGCCTTGATATTGGCCTCTAACCTCTTCTGTGGTGGGACTTGCTCTGTCTGATTTCCCTGTGATGATGGTATTGCCCTGGGGGAGTGCCCTTACCCGGTTTTGGGGTCTCCTGCATACAAGTCAGTTGAGCCTTAACCACTGAGCCATATAAAAAAATGTCCCTCCTCGCCCCCCGTGGGCGGTCTCATCCATCCAAGCTCGGGTCCTCTACCAGAGGCCTGGGAGCTTGAGGGTTCTGCGCAGTATCTTAGCTGTTCCTAGGACTGCACTTTTCTGGACTGAGATGTCTGAGGTCTTTCCTGGGATCTGTTCTAGCCACTCCTCCAGTTTGGGGGTTACTGCCCCGAGTGCTCCGATGACCACGGGCACCACTTTCGCCTTGACTTTCCAGGCCTTCTCAAGTTCTTCTTTGAGCCCCTGGTATTTCTCTAATTTCTCGAGTTCCTTCTTTCTGATGTTAGCATCGCAAGGTATTGCTATGTCAACCACAACGGCTTGTCTCTGCTGTTTGTCCACCACCACAATGTCCGGTTGGTTCGCCATTACCATTTTATCTGTCTGTATCCGGAAGTCCCACAGGATCTTGGCTCGGTCGTTCTCTACCACCTTAGGGGGTGTTTCCCACCTAGACCTTGGTACTTCCAGTCCGTACTCTGCACAGATGTTCCTGTACACTATACCAGCCACTTGGTTATGACGCTCCATGTATGCCTTTCCTGCCAGCATCTTACACCCTGCAGTTATGTGCTGGATTGTCTCAGAGGCCTCTTTGCACAGCCTGCACCTGGGGTCTTGTCGGGTGTGGTATATCTGGGCCTCTATTGCTCTGGTGCTCAAGGCCTGTTCCTGTGCAGCCATGATTAGTGCCTCTGTGCTGTCTTTCAGTCCAGCCCTTTCTAGCCATTGGTAGGATTTCTTGATATCAGCCACTTCAGTTATCTGGCGGTGGTACATCCCATGTAGGGGCCTGTCCTCCCATGATGGCACCTCCAGCACCTCTGCCTCCCCTTTTCGCTGCCTGAGACACTCACTGAGCACTTTATCCATTGGAGCCATCCTCCGAATGTATTCATGGATCTTGGAGGTTTCATCCTGTATTGTACTTTGGACACTTACTAGTCCTCTGCCTCCTTCGTGGCGCTTAGTGTATAGTCTCAGGGTGCTGGATTTCGGGTGGAACCCTCCATGCATGGTGAGGAGCTTTCGAGTTTTCACATCTGTGGTCTGTATCTCTTCCTTTGGCCAGCTTATTATTCCTGCGGGGTATCGGATGACTGGCAAGGCATAGCTGTTAATTGCCTGGACCTTGTTTCTACCATTGAGCTGACTCCTTAGGACTTGCCTTACTCGTTGCAGGTATTTGTTTGTTGCTGCGTTTCTTGTAGCCTCTTCGAGGTTGCCATTTGCCTGTGGGATACCAAGGTACTTGTAGCTGTTCTCAATGTCTGTTATTGTGCCCTCGGGGAGTGAGACCCCTTCTGTATGGACTACCTTCCCTCTCTTGGTCACCATCCGGCCACACTTCTCTAGTCCGAATGACATTCCGATGTCATTGCTGTAGATCCTGGTTGTGTGGATCAGTGAGTCAATGTCTCTCTCGCTCTTGGCGTACAGCTTGATGTCATCCATGTAGAGGAGGTGACTGATGGTGGCCCCATTTCTGAGTTGGTATCCGTAGCCAGTCTTGTTGATTATTTGGCTGAGGGGATTCAGACCTATGCAGAACAGCAGTGGGGACAGAGCATCTCCTTGGTATATGCCACATTTGATGGACACTTGTGCAATTGGCTTCCCGTTGGCCTCAAGGGTGGTTTTCCACAGCCTCATCGAGTTTGCAACGAACGCTCTTAGAGTCCTGTTGATGTTATACATCTCCAAGCATTCACTGATCCACGTGTGTGGCATTGAGTCGTAGGCTTTCTTGTAATCAATCCAGGCAGTGCACAGGTTGGTCTGTCGGGCTTTGCAGTCTCGAGCGACTGTTCTATCAACCAGTAGCTGGTGTTTGGCTCCTCTGGTATCTTTACCAATGCCCTTCTGTGCTGTGCTCATGTACTGATCCATATGCCCACTTATCTTAGCCGCTATGATGCCGGACAGGAGCTTCCATGTTGTGGAGAGGCAGGTTATTGGCCTGTAGTTGGATGGGACTGTTCCCTTCTGGGGGTCTTTCAGGATCATGACTGTCCGCCCTTCAGTCATCCATTCAGGGTGGGTCCCATCTCTTAGCAGCTGGTTCATTTGTGCTGCCAGGCGTTCATGGAGTGCAGTGAGCTTCTTAAGCCAGTACCCATGTATCATGTCAGGCCCTGGTGCTGTCCAGTTTGCCATACCTGAGACTCTTTCTTGGATGTCTGCCACTGTGATGGTAACTGGAGCCTGTTCTGGGAGGTTGCTGTGGTCTGCTCTTAGGTCTGCTAGCCACTGTGCATTGCTGTTGTGTGATGCTTCCTTCTCCCATATGCCTTTCCAGTATTGTTCAGTCTCCAGCTTTGGTGGGTCTGCTCTGGTGTTATTACCCTGCCACTGAGAGTACACTCTAGCCGGTCGTGTGGAGAACAGCTGGTTTATTCTCCTGGCTTCAATTTCCCTTGTGTATCTCTTGAGGCGGCTGGCGAAGGCTTGGAGCCTTTGTTTGGCAGTTTCCAATGCTTCAGGTATTGGCATCTGTCTGTACCTCTTGGGCACTTGCTTTTTCATTGCACCTTTCTGGAGCTCTGACAGTTGGCTCACTTCTCTCCGTGTTGCCTTGATTTTGGCCTCTAACCTTCTCTTCCACGGTGGGACTTGCTCTGTCTGATTGCCCTGTGACTTATATCCCAGCATCTCAAGGATCACAGTTGCTGAAGTGTATATCAGCTCATTGGTTTCAGTGATGCTCTTTGTAGGTATCGTTCTTAGTGCTTCATTCACATTTTCTAGGAGACTTTCCGTAGGTACTTCACTGGGTCTCTGCAGACGGTTTCGGGGTTGCCTTGTGTTCATTCTAGCCATTATCTTATCTCTTAGGTCAGTTGCTGCCTCGTTCAGCTTACTTGGGGCTTCGTACCCAATTTCTGGAAGGGGAGTTGGTGTTAACTCTCCTCTGACCTGGCGTTCTGGCTCCCCCTTGCCGTAGCATTTGTGTTTGTGTTGTACTTCGTCAATCTCTAGTTGTGATAGCAGTTGCCGTTTGTGGATGTTGGAACACTGAGCTACTAGTTGTTTCGCTGTCAGAGGTGACAGTGGATTTCGAAGTAACCATTTTTCCCGCATTCTGTTCATATACCCTCTTTCGCTAGGGTTGCTTGAGTAGTAGCATTCCAACAGCGCCAAGTTCTCGTATCTCGTCCATTTCTTTCTTGTTCCAGTAGCCCATTTCTCATCAAGGTGTTCTGGTTCCCCAACACCTGACGCAGACCTTTTTTGACCGGGCGACGTCTGAGCCGGTATATATATATATATATATATATATATATATATATATATATATATATATATATATATATATATAAACACACACACACACACACACACACACACACACACACACACACACACACTGTGTACTTGCCCCATGCATATGTGCATAATCTGAATCTTTGCACTTCAGTCCTTGCTCACATTGTCAGGGGGGGTAGCTTCAGATGGCAAGAGATGCCATAACTCTGGTTATCATATAAGAACAAAAGAAGAGAAAAGACTGCATGCAGGCCTTCCATCTGTTCTCTTCTCTGTTCATATGTGACTCCTCTGCTCTTTGTGGAGGCTGAAGAATGGACCCACTGCTCAGTACTGCTTGCACACTTGCCTTGATAGCATTTCTACAAAAAAGGTATGATTGCAATTTCTGTAACTGGAATTTCTACACTGGTACAACAAGAGGATATAGGGGAAGAGACTGAAATAACTTGAGGAATGAATGTTTTGTTATTGTAATTATTTTTAAGAGATGACTGCAATTGACCAGACATTTTTTGTATTCAGCAGTTCCGTATGCACCATATAAGCTTCCTGTTTTTTTCAAAAATTTTGATGTGAACAGAATCTCAATGTGAGATCCTGAGGAAAGGGTTGTGTCTGTAAGCAGCACACTTCGTGGATTTGTACTGTCATGGATGTGAGATGAAACAAAAATATATTTGCAGATGAAAATTAGTAATGGCACAGTTATCTTTATGTCAGCAGTGCAGGCACATCAAAGAGAACAATGGAGGACCACAGAACCAGATGTAAGACATGATGGCAATATAATTCACTCATGCAGGAACGAAACATTGTAGAAAATAACATATCTACAGTAATATACTGTAGAAAACAGCACCTGTAACTGATATACAGCAATATATTTTGCACTGTATATTGCTATTATGTGTCAAGGTGTACGCTAAAACGACCCAAGGAGAGCAGCAAATTAATAAAACACACAAAAGGACACCAACTAAATCACCAGAATAAACAGATAATAGCTCACCTGAGAAACAAAAACACAAGAGGGCAAAAACCACTAAAACTACAACTAATATTTAAACAAGGCTACTTTGGTTAGTAAATAAACACAGCTACTAAATAAATATGGTTACTCAATAAGCATGGCTACTACATAAAGTAAGGTATAAGATTGACAGGACTTTATGAGGAAGCATGGTTGGAAGTCATGGCTTCAGGAGAAAATTGCAGTTCAACAGCATGGTCACACCAAAAACATGACCTGGGAAGGGAGAAAATCAAAAGGTGGCCACAGTCCTGAAGGTGAATCCAGCATGGAGAGCTGACGAACTGGCAAAAGAAGAGTGAATGAGACGGGGTAAATATAGTGTAGGCTGTACCTCTTAGATTCTGTCTCATCCTCTGCACTTCTCTGGTATATTTGGTTAACTTTCTTCTTTCATCTGAAGAGAGACAGTAATTTGGCAAATTGTCATTTGTTTGCTGACTGGAGATAAACAGTGCAGATGAAAAACAGAGGAGAGCTGCTGTTTGTTTAAACATTTTGCCACTGGTCGACAATAGCCCAGATAAAATAAACAGATTTGCATGATGAATCATTTACCAGTAGAATAACACCAGGCAGATGCTACACCTCAGCAATGATTAAATTAGGATTGTGTGTAGGTGCTGAATAATATTTCCATTCACTCAGTTTAGTATTATTTCTGTTCCATGCCCAGTACATATCTTTTCGTTGTTATTCTTTACTCTGATTTTGTAATATGTCAGTACATTCCTATGCAACTACGTCACTCCACCAAATAAATCAGACCTGCATTATGTGACATGATGACAACACTGACACCCTGTGTCTGCATTAAATCATTACTTAGGAATTGACAGCCAATCAGCGGAAATCTATGCAGAATGGCACTGATTTTTGACATTATTGGTGTAATTTGTTATTATAATCTAACTGAAAGAGTGTTTTATTGTGTCCTGTCCAACAGCTTTGCATACAGCATGGAATACTCAATCCCTTGTCATGGTGAACAGCTTTTTCAAGTGGAGTATGTGTTTTTTATCCAGGTGTAAATAGGGTGTAGTGGTGAGCTGTATTAATTTTTAAAGTATGTATGCACTATGTATGTATATAGCGAAAGCAAGAATTTCTACAACTGGAGCACCGCCACACCCCAGGGCCAGGGGAAACCGCACAAGCCCCAAAGAGAACAAAGGGGGGGGGGGGGGGTATATGGCTGCTTAATCAGTTCCACATTCTAAAACCATAACACTAGAACAATACAGAGACACAGGTGGCACAAACAAAGCCTTGGATAAATCTGCTTCCAGCTTCATATAATCTGACGTGATGTGTTTATTTACATCTTGAGAGCTTCTTTTCTTTTCTGAAATGTTTACGTACATTCTTCTATGCTCTGAAGTCAAAATCACATAAAACAAAAGCAAGAACGTTTTTACCCCTTTTTGGTTTTGAAAATCAAATAATTACTCCCGATTATTATCCCAATTGAGTCCAACCTCCAGCTGTGCTTCATTAAAATCTACAGCTCTGAATTGTACCTTACGTTAGTGGCCTGTAGATGGCAGTGTTGATAATCTTATTTTCTCGAAAACTTCTGGTTGTTTTAAGAAGTCGCTAGCTGAAACTCCAACATGGTGCCCAGTCGCTCGAATGAAAAATAGCTCCCTAGGGCGCATGAGCATAAAATGATGACAGGCTCTTCGGGATCCTTTAGCGCTTTGCGGCCCACTGCGCATGGTTTTGGGGGCTTGCAGTTTTGTTCGTTGCATTACCACGGGCGGCCACTAGGTAAGCGACGGTTGCCTCTGCGAGTAAGATCCATGGTCACAATAACGTTAAGTGCCACCACCGCCACTACTACTACGTAGTTGAGTGCTGGGTTTGTGAGAGGGAATGTCAGGCAGAGAAACGCTGGTTAGTGAAGCAGACGGGAGCGGCAGCATAATGGGTGAGTTTCTCTCGAAGTTTAAATCCCTCTTCTCTTCCATTTTCGAAGTTGCCCAAGTCTCTTGTCGCCAACTTTTAGAAGAGTTTTCTTGGCGAATCGGTTGTTCACGTTAGCAAAAGCGTGGCGATAAAGTCACGTCCTGCTCGGGAACGGCCACTTTATTGTTGAGCGGTTAGCTTAGCTCCGGGTGACTACTGTAAGTTGAGGTATGTCACACCAGACTACATGGAAAATACGATATCTTAGCACGTTGTTGTTTTTATAGGTTAGGTTCTAGACCTCGGAAACGATCGCATTCTTCCGGTACTTCTTGGCGTGTAACCTCATCGTGTAGTTTAACATTAAGCTTATAAACATGCTTTCGCTACCGCCCGTCATAATTTAAACCTAAGGGGTTTAACATGAAATCACTAGCTGTAAATTATCTCTTACTACGTGTGTTTGCGCTCATCGGTTAATTGAACAGAAATGTAGAACTACAAATACTACGTTAAGGCGACGCCTATTGTCTGTAATCCATAGCTGTATTATTAGATCTACGAGTCTAGTATAGGTTTTGGTAGTATTTTGTATCGCACACTATAATGTAATTAGCCTTATGCTAGTCTGATCTTGACTGTGTCCTGAGTGCATAACATTTGCCATGTAGTCAAACGCATTAGCAGTTAAGCGGACAACCCCTTGGGAATAATCAAAACGGTTGTTAATACGGTTTAAATGAAAATATGACCAAAAGTAAGTAAGAGTGTGAGCAACAATAAGCTTAGTTATCATCCCAAGTAGTCAAACAAGTCAGTCTGCAATACTGAAAGCAGCTAACTTGTCAGTTAAGTTTCAGTGCAATTATTAGGTCATCTCCGTCAACGTCAGTCGCAGAAATATGTCTGTGTTGCTGTTAGATTTGTTGGTGGTTGACAGGCTGTTGTTTTGGTGTCATAAGCCCAGTGTTACAAGCTTGCTCATCAGAATTAAGATCGATACGCCCCTCATACCAGAGTAGCCGCTACCAAATGAGTAATTCAAATCGTAAGTCTAGCCTGCGAATGAAATGTGCTTTGTCTTACAGCCTAGAGCCATGTGGCGTATTTTGTGGGGCTGTTTGCATAGTGGGAATGACATAGCACAGAGAGGTAGGTCAGGCACTCAGACAGAGAGTGTCAGATGGCATCGCAGTCAAATACGGAGAAGTCTGTGATCTAGCTGAGTTGGTTCAGGTGCGCATTAGTCTCTGTGTGAAACACCGACTAGTTGTGATTACGGGTAAGTCTGTAATCTCACACAGGGCCTATGTGAAATGGTTCATATCTGTTATCAGCAGCTTCAAAAATAGCAACAACAAAAAAAAACAGTGTTTCGTCTATTTTGGATGTTCACACTGCTTGTAGTCTAGCTCTAAAAAAGTGTAGTTACCGTCTGTAAGTATATATAGGAAGTCTTTTAGTTTCACTTTATTCTATTGCACTGACACCACATATTGTTAATGCTGTACTCGTTTATAGTTCTGGTCTGATAGGATTGGATATCAAAAGTCTTTATTAAAAAAATAATTTAACTAGCATGAAATCCATGGCACTACAGATGCAAAGAAAGATCAGCTTTTGTAACAATTGCTTTGGACATGTGCAGAATGCATATTCATGACATTGAAATGATACCAAGGTACCGTGAGGCAACATGCCACCAATTATATGCACGTAAGAAAAGGGGCTGAACGGTAGCTGAACTTGATTTTGTGTGTTCAATCATTTAGAACCTTACCTTAATCAGAAGGGTAACCTCCAGCTTCAGACTAATATACTGAACATGCCTAATCTAGGTTAAAAGCAGTGCACAGGATAGAGACAGCTGAAAAAGCACTGATATCCCCTGAACTAAAATATGTATGTATTAAAGCTTTTTTGTATAAGTCTTCAGAATAAAAACTAGAAATTTCAAGTTGAATTCTTTTATACTTTAAACTTTACACTTTATTAATAAAAAATATTCCACAAAATGGAATTGAATTTGCTTTTAAAGCGAATGAAAGTGGAAAGCTCTGGATATCACCCTAAAGCAGAATTAGTTTTCAGAAGCTTTGATTCTCATCTTTATTCGGAATGCACAGAAGAAATGGAAGAGCAGGTTTTTGCCAATTGTAGTTTGCCTGAACAGGTAGAGCCTCCCATGAATCTCACTCACTCATCTTTTACAGGCCTTGTAAAGGTCATGGTCATGCTGGATCACAGCTGGCAATCGGCTGAGAGACAGGGTACACTCTGGACAGGTTGTCGCCACTCCATCACATGGCAACATATAGACACAGACGCTTACATGTACGGGTAATTTAGAATGTCCAGTCAACGTGTTTTTGGACTGTGGGCGGTACCAAGAGAAAACCCACACAAAGAATGTGCAACCTTCACACGGAAAGGCACCTGAATGACCCAGGACGTTCTTGCTGTGAGGCAAGGGTGTTAACATCCACACCATTGTGCTGCCCTCCCATCAATCTAAATAGACAAAATGTTCTTCCATGTTGCTGCAGAGATGATCAAATTAATGCCTAAGATGTAATTAATTGTTTAGATCTTTAGCTAACTGCATATTCAAAGTGAGTATACTATTTTAAAAGTGAATATAACGCGCACACACACACACACACAGCAAAGCTCAAGCTTGTCTTTTAAAGGAATTTGCTGTAAATTTTCCATCTCAGGCTATTCCCATGTGAGGGAAAGCATTTCTAATTTGGGACATTTTCAAATGCACAGTGAAAGGAGCCAAGTTGTATCAGCAGAGAAGCCTGAAAGAATAACAGCATGAGAGGATGCATGAAATGTCTGAGCTCTTCTAAGGTCGTGGGAAGGGGTTTGTCAGAAAGTGTTGGTCTCGTCACTGCTATTAAATTCATACTCTGGTTGGACCTCCCTGTAACCCCAGCTTCCTGGAGGCTCACCACATTGCTTCCGGTAGTTTGACAAACAGCAAAGAGCACATGCATTTCTGTCTCTTATTGTCTCACTACTTTCCTGCACTGATTTTCATTTTGTAGAGTTACTCTATCAAGTTTGACGCTTGCTTAGTTTTTGCATTTAGTAATGCATGACTGTGTAGAACAATACAACCTAATTAGAAAGACAACATGGCTGACTTTACCTTACACAAATTCAGCTGTTTAGGTTGTGTGTGCACACACGGTTACACTTTCAGAAGTTGTGACACCTTGTGTGGAGGCTGTAGCAGTAGCACCCACAAAGCATCAATGTTATTACTAACTCCCTCATGAAATGTCTATTATATGACACTACACAGTGTTACATAGAGGCGTCGTTTTCTACAATCAACAGGAACCTCAAATGCGCCAACATTGGTGTCTCTGTGTATCATGTGCATCACTGCACCTGAGAGGTGAAGTTATGTTTCCAGGCCTCATTTCCTGGCACATTGTTTCACTCTGACTGTTTGGCTGCTCTGCTGTTCATCAAGCAATGTAAAGTAGTAGGGCTGGTCCAAGACGTACATGTGGGGTTACAGTGATCAAATGAAGTACTCAAATTAATGAGTGAAAGTTCCTATAAATACACAGGAAATAACTGCTTAAAGATGCTGGATTGTTAGATAGATAGATGTAGTGAATGTGATAGTGGTAATTATCTTAAAACTTTCCTCTCCAGCGTATACTGTGTACTGACTGAGTACACGTATTTCGCATAGAGCCATACTGAAGAACAATGAAACATGATTTGATACCTAGAGGCTTTTTGTTTCAGCTGACTGTGAAATATTAGGAAACAAAACCTAACGTTTGCAACTTCTATGTTGTTTAGAGGTTTATTTTTTACACCTCAGTGTAGTGTGCTGTAAATTTGAATGGCCGAACCTACTAATGGCCCTACAGTATAATGTTTCAACACTGTATAGTTGGACGTTTTGTATGTGTACTGGTGTATAAATACCTATAAAAGACAGAAGCCTCCTCTCCTAAATCAAAGTTAGTCTGGAAAATCTGTTATTCAAGGTACAGTGTTTTTGTATGTAGAATGCGCTGTACCAGCAGGGAAGCAGAGATACTAAAAATGTTTTGCTATATTTAACAAATTTTTGTCTTGTTTTTTTTTTTTCCTTTCTACCTGGACCTGTGTACTTCACTCTACTTTTTTGTCATCCTATCAACCTGGCTGCTCTCAAACCCAGCTGTAAGTACTCTGCCTAATTATCCAGCGGGAACAACAACGACTGTTCAATAAATGTGCACAGATTACTTTGGCTTTTTATTATTTATACTTAGGAAAATATGAGGATGTTACACCCAAAGCTTTTGGACCCTAGTTATTAATTTCACCATCCATTACTTTTATGGACAACATACAATGTTTAAGTCATTTATTCAGAGTACGTATCTGATCTACCATATTTTTCACAGACAGACTACTAAAACTAGAGCAGTACAGTATCGATGTAATTTTTTTTCTAGTTTTGTTGCTATTAGACAAAGGTGTTAACCATGTTTACTTTTTGGTTTACAGCAACAGAAGAACTTGGAGGGCTATGTTGGCTTTGCAAACCTCCCCAACCAAGTTTACAGAAAATCAGTGAAAAGGGGATTTGAGTTCACTCTCATGGTTGTGGGTGAGTAGTCCTTTTGTTTCATTCTACATCGTTTCTGCCAGTCTATGACACAGTTTGACATTAAGCTGAGGAGAAACACTAAGAATGACACTGTTTCTCAAGCTGTTTGCTTACTCAAAGCAGAAGGCCTGAATGTTTTCTTTGTTTTATTTATTTAGCTCCTGAATTGCTGAATGTACATTGCACCACATTCCTTTAACTTAATATGAACAACCTATTGCTTTATATTGTGACTTGAGACTTTATTGATTACCAGTTAAGACTGGCCTGATTTTTGTTTGAAGAATAATGCCTTCAGTGCATATGTTGTCATATGTGTTTATGGATAAGCTTGAATAAAATACTGGAAAATAAAATATATATATAATTGATAAATAGAAGTGATTAATGTAATATAGATTCATTGATTGACTGAAAGAAATATTATAAAACTAAACGACTATAACTAAAATAATTGTGTTGAATTTTGAGCAGTTCTGCAATTAATGTCATAGCTACAATTGCTAGTAGCTGCCTGCACAATAGATAGTTACAAGTGAAACACTTGTAACTATTTAAAAACACATTCAACAGCATGAAGAGCTCACTGCCACTACTGCTCACCTTCATACACATACATTTCATTTCCTGTGTATACTGGTCGATTACTGGTTCGACACCTTCATTGTCTTTGAGTCTAAATAATGGAATTGTTTCTTTTATATCTTAAACATGCCATACTTCAACCCCCAGACTGTAATGTGTCATGCCTAAATAATTTCTGTCCAATCTTTAAACTGGAACTCAAAACTCCTTCAAATATTTGTTTGTGCATTACTTTTGCCTTTACCTTGCAATCTGGTTTTAAGGCTCATCATAGTACAGAACCTCCTCATAAAAAACACTGTAATTATTCTTAGATTGTTGCTGTGTTATTGAAGGCATGGCTTTAAGGCATTTGTATCATACTTCAAAGGCAAATCTTTTAATGGTAATATGGGAAGTTTTTCTTTCTATGCTGCCCCCAGTATGGTTGAAGCACCTTGGAATTCAGTCAGTTTTATTTGCTCAAATCTGAATAAATTAAGCTAAACTATGTGAAGACAGACATGGTGTTGGTGTGGGTGTTGGCATAGAGGGAGATAGCTATTGTTAGCAAATGAGTGAAAGTGGGCCAGAGCCATTTACTTGTCAAAGTCAATATTTAGCAGTGATTTTACACATAGGCAAGAATTGACATTGAGGTTGGCCACTGCAGCTGCAACTCATTCTGTTTGGACCTGGTTGACAGAAAGTTGAATGGTGAGATTCTGACAGACTGAACTAACAAAAAGTTTTTGCTGTTAATTATTGTTTTCCATTAATTAAACTACACTTTAACCTTCATCCGTCAGTGTCTTGGAGACTCTGTCAAAGAATTTACCTGATGCTGACTCGCTCTCATAAGTAAAATTTTTCCTTCTTTCCCTCTACCAGTCTCTTGCATACAGTGGGAAGTGCCATTGATTAAATCCCAATGGTTTACACAGCTGCTGGAAATTTCCTTTAAAGGAAGTGTGTTGGCTGCAGAGCAGCTGAGCAGTGACAGGCCAACGCTTGGTGGGCTGACTCTGTGAGACTGGCCATTTTCTTGTGCTGCAACTGGGATGCCCAGCTATAATGACGATGCTTCTTTGTTTTTCCTGCTTTAGGTTGTAAAGACTACATGCACATCCTGAATAAACTCTCGAAATGTAGCCATGCATGGATATAATATTGATAGTGTTTTTTAAGTGAATGGAGATCAGATTAAATGAGTTGTGTTGCAGATTACATGTTGTATGTTGGTTTGACTCAGAGACAGATATTAGAAAATATTTAGTTTAATATTTTATGAAAATTTGAGCTTCACAACTGGTATCAGTGGTTTTATGTAATGGTTCCCTTCGCTGGGAGAAGGAGGAGAATAAACAGAATAAACAGGTATTTTTCATATAATAAAACAAAAACAATAGTGATCTACAGTATCATGTCTTTATCAAACGTCACGTCCCAAGAATTTGGTTGTGTTGTGCAATGCAGTTCTGTAAGGTTAAATAATCCAAAATTCCAGTTGAACAGTTGAATTTCCCCTCTGTGAAAAGAATTATCTTACCTTATCTTAACAACAAAAACTCACAAAAATGTTACGTGAGGCTCCAGTTTAGTTGCCGTTAATTCAAGGTTGTAGGTCTGTGTTTTCAGTGTTTATAGTTGATATTAAGTAATAGCTTCATCATAATAATGCTTCATGTTATCACACATCACAGATTTCCCCATGCTGTGCAGTCCTAATTCATGTTTAGAAATGCCCATAGTTTGAAGCTCACATAATGTTAAATAGTAGTGCCAATTATACCCCATTAATAAACATTTAAATGGAGTTTGGCCTACAGTTTTGGCTAAGAATATTGATTAGGTGATTGCCTAATGACAATAAAAGGGACACAGTAACCTGGGCTTTGTAAAAATTACAACTTTAAGAAAAAGAACAGTGACATGCCACATTTTCCATCAGGGGCCTAAAGTGCAGTATTGGTTTCTGTAAGTAGCATTGCCTTATAGTTGTGTTGCCTTTTTTTTTTTCAAGAGAAATAAATTCCAAGTGATATCAGTTTGCTTTGTTTCAGACCGCTGTTCTATTTTGCACATTCCTTAGAATGACGTTTCATGATTATCATGATTATGGTGGGTTAAAATGGTTCTTCCCTTCTCTTTTTTCCCCTGAGTCTCTGATTAGATTTCTGAAATGGAGACAGGGAAAGCATTCGTAGAACAGAACTTCCACCCCATCTGTCGCTTCCTTTATTTCATGGAAGCCTCTTGTTGAAAAGGGTTTTGGGGGGTTACTGTTTCCTGTATCCTTAAAAAAAAAAAGTAGAATCTGAAACATGTGAAGAATGTCAAACAGCAAAAGTCTGGATATGTTTGGCATGAAAAACGTGCTTACAAAACGACCATGGCAATAAATGAATCTCTCAAGTTCAGTCTCAACCTCTTACTGGTTTTGTTTTTCTCCTTCAGGGGAATCTGGACTTGGGAAGTCAACACTGATCAACTCACTCTTTCTGACAGACCTCTACTCCCCTGATTATCCTGGGCCTTCACATAGAATAAAAAAAACTGTACAGGTAATTTAGTTTAATTTCCTTCTAGGTAGTGTTTTGGTAGTGAAACAGGTTAATCGGGTTTGACAAAGAGACAAGTTTAATTATCAAAGAATGGGATGTGTTATTGTTTAAAACCAGGTGAGGCAACTAAAGAGCTGACATATTTATCGCTTAATCTCAGTGACAGTCCTACAGAAAACATAAAACACAAAAAAGCTTTGTTGTTAATGCTCCATGTGGCTGTTTACTGTTTTGCAGCATTTGTACTTTTTTCTGTGCACTCTTCACTTAGTTAACACAAAATTTCCAGACCAAACTGTACTTTATATGTATATCTGATTATTAGACATCAACTCCTACTTTACTGTACTAAACTACGTGCAAGCAACTATTTCTGAAATTGCAACTGTGATTTAATGTTTAACTTACAAATGACTCTGGGGTAATTCCACAGCACAACCCCAATTACTTGTTTTTACATTTTTAGTTTTAGATACACTGAAGGTATGAACTTGTAGGTGGTGCCCCAGTCTTTGATGGCACTGGCACCAACATAACTGATTTAGTTAGAATTTTATGTGTGATACAGAATGAATGACATTATTGTCTCCTCTGTCATTTGTCTGTAGTACTCGCTTACCAGTGTTCGTTTTAGATTAGTGTAAGAGACAAAGTGCATGTTAAGGATCTTCTGCTGTGATCTGTTACTTTGCTCTAAATCTCATGTAATCCCTAGTAACACACTGTCTGCCCTCACCCTCACTGCTGCTTCAAATGTGTTTAACTGTCTATTAGACAACCCTGCACACGCTTGTATTTGAAGTGTAAATGCAATTCAGTGCTTCTTTTGGCTCCTGGTCTATATGTCTGAAACTTCCTCAAGGTTCTCAGGCCCAGTCGCATCGAGAATGTATGCAGTCCAAATGTCTGCTTGACATTTTATTGCTTGATGTTTATCATTGCAACAACCGAGATGTTAAATATGGAAAAGAGAAAGCTCATATTTTTCTCTCTCCCTCTCTAAGAACCACAAACTAATAACATTTCAGATAATTGTGGGTCCTTTTTTCCTAGTCATGCAAAAAATGTAACACACAGAAGAATGCTGTGTGTTACAGAACCCAGTTTTTAAGAAGAAGAAAATATAACTGACTGCAGGCCGTTATAAGTTATTGGTCAGGGCAGATGTCTCTGGTGTACCAGGTTAATAGGGCTCAGTGAGGTGGAAGAGCATAGGAACACAGACTAGGAGATTAGCTCACAAAAGTGCCATGTGTACTGGGTTTAGTCTTGTCTTAGTATTGCACAGACATGCTTTGTTTTTCCTGTCTTGAAAGTCATTTATGCTGTCCTGGAATGTACCATTAAAATAGCATAAGAATAATGATGATATAGGTGAATGTCAGAATCTCTCTCTCTCCTTTAATTAGTATTTTATTAGACAATAGCACTTAATTAAACTCCAAACTTCCACGTGGCTAGGATATGCCACTTTTGTTACTGTGCTATTTCACCTTCATCCATGACACCAGTGTTGACTTTTTTGTTCCGCTTAATATAGCAGTTGTAGTAATTCTTCTTCTTGTTAGGTATTCATGTCAGTATGGATACCAGCCTTAAAAATTCAGGCTAATATGATGGTAAAATTATTCTGTTAACCTTTAATAGAAAATTTTATTAATCACACACTGCTGTTGTATAGAAATACGCTTAACATGTCAGCTGAACAAACATCATAAATCAAAAACGTAATATTGTACCAAATATATAGTATAGTAGTAATAACAATAATAAGACTAGTATATCATGTTGACTGGACACCACGTCTAATTTAGAAACATGTTCTTTAATTTAGACTTCCAGTAATGAGAGAAAACTAAATGTAGTAGCGCTCACTGGCCTTAATATTCATACTTTTGCCACTATGTATTTACACCATGTTGCAATCAAATAAGCTCCTAGTCCTGTGATTAAGACAAACAATGTTTTGATCACTGTATTGCTTAAATGTCATTGTCCTGGTTTGACGCAATGTATCCAGTATTGCCGTTTCTTTTCCCATGAGCTCACTGCCTGTGAGCAGCCTGTCTGGTTTTTATAGCCATGTCTTTGGCTTGACTCATCTTGTTGTGCAGTAGAATGGGATGGTGCAGGAGGCTTCCTTTTACATTCTTTCACTTAGCTTTGTTGTGTAATACTGCCTTTTACTGCCTAACCATTTGATTATTAATTTAATTTACATAGTTAGTCCTATTGTCCCTTGCTATAATGTACCAATTATAGTTGCCTGTAATTGGTATACTCCCCAATAACCTTCAGTCAAACTTATTGGGAGTATATTTACAGCAAATACATAGTTCATCTAACTGTATTAATGTTCTCTTAATGTTTATGTAATTAATACTTGGTTGTGATAGACTAGACTGGACTTGTGAGCTCAATGATTGCACTGTGAGACAGATGGGCAGACACACATGGAGCAAACAGGAATTAAAGAATGCATAGTGAAAAGTGGTAAATTAAACATTTACACCTACAGGTTGAGTAGAATTTTGTAAATGTAACTTGCATTGCTTTGCACTCCTCCAGCCCTTCCAATCTCCTGAAAGTAGAAGTAAGTGTCTTTCTGGGAGAAACTTGTCTGAAGAAATGATTGTTCTTATACCCTAACCAGGTTTCTTATTTACATGAGTTCAGCTGACGGTTCATCCTAGTGATCATAAGTTCTGCCTCAACCTCGTGTTGCTCCAAGCATAGCCCTTCTGGCCTTTCTGTTATCAGAAGCAGCTTTGTTCACATCTATCCACTGTGGCAATCGTTTCTTCTTGCATCTGCATTTGCAATGTTTTGTCAATAAAAAGTACAAAGACCTTTCACTATAAATAATTTGTCTAAAGTGTCTAAATAAATCTAAATTGAACCGGTTTCGAAATCAACAGATGTTGCAAAACCATCTAGTTGAGTCACTGTAATAATTCAATTCTACTTTATTTATATAGCGCCAATTCACAACATCAGTTATCTCAAGGCACTTTACAAGTAAGGTTTTAAGACCTTACACAACTAAACCCAACAATTCCCACATAGAGCAAGCTTTTAATTGTAGCCAATCGATAAATTGTACAGTTAAATAGCAACAGTGGAGAGAAAAAACTCCCTCTCTAACGAGGAAGAAACCTCCAGCAGACCCAGGCTCAGTGTGGGCGGCCTTCTGCCTTGACCGGTTGGGGTGAGGGGATAGAGAAGAGAGAAAAGAACACAACCACAACAACAAAACAAGCAGCAACAGAACACAGGCGGGATGGTTGGACCAGCAACTGAACACTGGAGACACACGGCTCTGAGTCTGATGATACCTGTACATGAGGATAGAGAGAGACAGAAGGGGAGAAGCACAACTAGGAGAGAAAAGGGACAAAGTTAGTCACATGTGGAAATGGAGGCATGTTAGTGGATAGAAGAAAAAGAGAAAAAAGAGCTCAGTGAATGAAGGACGTCCCCCAGCATCTAAGTCTATAGCAGCTTAACTAAGAGATGGTTCAGAGTGACCAGAACCATCTCTAACTATACGCTTTGTCAAAAAGAAAGGTTTTAAGCCTAGTTTTAAAACTAGAGAGGGTGTCTGCTTCTCGAACCTGGATAATAATAAAAACAAAACACTGGTGACCTCAGGAAAACTTATGTCCTATAAGACATTCAATTCAATTGACACCTTCACCCCAACAGGTGAGGGGATAGAGAAAAGAGGAAGACAACAGCAAGAAGCTGCAACAGACACAGGCAGGATAGTTGGAGTAGCAGGTGGTGACACACTCTGAATCTGACTATACCTGTGGATGAGGAGAGAGAGACAGAAAGAGAGAAGCAGGGAAAAGAGACAAAGTTAGTGACATTTGGGATACGGTGGCATGTTGGTGGATAGAAAAAATATATATCAGTGTATGAAGGAGGTTCCCCAGCAGTCTGTCTTTAGCAGACTAACTAAGAGATGGTTCAGAGTGACTTGAACCGTCTCTAACTGTAAGCTTTGTCATAAAGGAAGGATTTAAGCCATGTCTTAAAAGTAGAGGGAGTGTCTGTTTCTCTAACAGGAACTGGAAGCTGAAAGAAGAATCCTGTGGAACCATTCTACATTTCAAACACTTGGAACCACAAGTACACCAGTGCTCTAAGAATGAAGCATTCTGTTAGTTCCTACTGTCTCTGTTTACAAAAAGTAAAAGATGGGCGTGTTTGTGTCAAAGTCAGCAATCATAAAGATAGAGTACAGAGGCTAAAAAGTTATTAAAGTGAAATTAAGTTATTATGTTTGTTCGTTTCTGTATTTACTGGACTTGATTTTTTTTTTTCTGTTTTCTTTTGTTTTGTTTGATTTATTTATTTATTGTTAGGTGGAACAATCAAAGGTTCTTGTTAAGGAAGGTGGAGTGCACCTCCTCCTCACTATTGTTGATACACCTGGCTTTGGTGATGCTGTTGACAACAGTAACTGGTAAGCAGAGCAGTCTGTCACTGGTTAATGTACACACTGTCACACTGTACCTGACACTGATGTGAGTTTGTGGTTCGCAGCTGGCAGCCAGTTACTGATTATATCGACAGTAAGTTTGAGGATTATCTCAACGCAGAGTCGCGTGTCAACAGACGTCAGATGCCAGACAACAGAGTGCACTGCTGCCTGTATTTCATTGCACCATCTGGACATGGGTAAGTACTATAGGATTGTATTGATTATAAAGCTTCAGGTGTGTGCATTTTTTAGCACCAATGTTTTGCAAAATGTATAAAAGAATAATTGCCCTGCAGAGCTTACTCCAAAATCAGCCACATTCTGCAGATTATAAAATATGACCCTTGATGACCCTTGTTCAAAAGTTTCAGACTTGGATGATAGTTAAGTTTTCTAGTTTAGCCTTGAGGGTTTTCAGGAGCATGATAGATATGTCCAGAAATCCACCAGTTCACAGACTTAAAAGGGACTTTTACTAGGTGATGAATTAAATGTACTTCTGTGAATGAGAAGTCAGTCTTCGACTTTCATTTGCAACATTGTATTTTTATAGAAATGAACAAAAGTGTAAAGTATGCAGGAATGGTTGATGTCCTAATACTTTCTGTAATGATCCAGCTGTTGATGTTAGTGGTAACGTTGCTGCGTTGATTCTTTGCTGCCTCAGTCTCAAGAGGAGAGTTGTTAAGTAGCACAAATCCGTCATGTGGTCACTTGAAAGTCTTCAGGGCAGAAATGACATTGGTGTAATCTGTCCTGAGCTCTCTGACCTGGAGGCCTGCTGTCCCTATCTCTGCCTTGGCTCTGCCTGCTGACACACACATACAGGCAGCTTGAGTGTTTTCACTCACAATGCCACACTGTGCTACAAGTGAGCTTTTAGTGACACATTTTGTTTAGGTTTTGAAAGAAAAAGGCAACATTGTGTACATCTGTGAATTGTATAAAGAGACAATTTTGGGTGGAGTTCTGTCCTGTTCATTTTTGTCTTTGAGGATCCGGCATTCATCTTTGCAAACCACCTTGAACATATTTGTATATGTTTATTTGTATTTAATTTATCAATTACTAACCGTACATGGGTGAGCTCATTGCATCACTTTTCTGCTTTGTACAACAGGCTGAAGCCCCTTGACATTGAATTCATGAGACGTTTACACGAAAAAGTAAACATCATCCCCCTTGTTGCCAAAGCAGACACAATGACTCCTGAGGAGTGTCAACAGTTCAAGAAACAGGTAATTCCCCACTGTTCCTAATGAATAGATGTTTATCAGACAGTAAATCAGACATGATGTGCTGTAACGCTGGACACGCAGTGGTTTGTGTTTATATAATTTTATACAATAAACAAAATTTAGGACATAAAAGTCAAAATTTCTTTTAATATTGGTTACCTGAGTTTATGTTTTTTTTGTGTTTATTTGTTAGTGCTGTTATTAGTTTGCATCCTAAATTACAGGAAACAGTCAACAGTATTTGTCCATTACTTAAAAAGAGATCCCCTATGATCTTTTTTTTTAATATTCTCAGTACTTTAACCTGGATTTTTCAATCAGGTGTCTGCGCTTCTAACATACTCCGTGTGTTTTGCTATATAGCCTAGAGTTATATAAATATACCAGAATGTTTAAAAAGTGGATTATGCATAATTGTTATGCATAACATGTCTGTGCACTTGGCATATTATTTGTTTGTGTTGATTAATGTCAAGGGTGACCTTTAATGGATATGGATCTTTTTGTTCCAAATGCGGGAAACTCAACTGTACTTCGTCTTGATTTTCAGTTTTAATTTGCCTTTACCAGTTTTTACTTTGATGTGTGCAGATCATGAAAGAAATCCTGGAGCACAAAATCAAAATCTATGAGTTCCCTGAGACGGATGAGGAGGAGGAAATGAAGATGGTCAGAAAAATCAAGGTCTGTTTTTCTAAACATCCAGTCATCCAGTTTAGTATATGACACATGCAAAAAAGTATTTTAATGCTGTGTGTTTTGAATTATGACATATGTAGTGTATGTTAGAGTACAGCCTACAAAGTATTTTTAGCTTTCTGTGAACTATGCAACAGTTGTGTCCCCTCCCTCTTCTCTGCAGGATCGTTTACCCTTGGCTGTAGTTGGTAGTAACACCATCATCGAGGTCAATGGAAAACGAGTGCGTGGGAGGCAGTACCCCTGGGGTGTGGCTGAAGGTGAGAGGTCAAAGGTCACCAGATGTGAATTTGGAAACCAATGAGCTATGAGTATTTTCTGTCTTATATTTTTGGACCAGTAAGATTGTTTGCCAAGTGAGGGCGCAATTTTATCTGCCCTAAGTTGCACCACAGACACATGATGTAAAATACTAATTCAACATCACAACTTACATAAATATATACAATGGCAATCATATTCTAAAACCTTATTGTATGTGTGAGATAATAAATAGGATAACCAATGGTATGATTGAGTATGATTAGGCTTTATGTACTCACCATTTGGAAGATTAAATAAAACCCAATGAAAATAAAACTAAATTGATTTAAATAGATTAGAAGTTTTTGTTTTGTTAAATGTTTGTCTCATACAGCATGATGGAATAGGGATTACATAGATCTTATGTGCAACATGACATTCTGTGTTCTCTATTCTACCATTCAATTTGAATAAGAAAACTGTTAAAACAATGCGGTTTTTATGCTTGTAAAAACTAAAAACAAAGGACGTCTGGGCACAATATAATGTATGAATAGTGGATTTAAAAATCCGCTGCACAACATGTCAGAATAACAAGAGGTAAAACAGCTACTTTGACGGCTTATTCCATAAACTGATGATTAATTTAAATAGAACTGTTCTAGCCCAATGAGATTAAAAGATTACTTCAGTGTAGCTTTTCATCTCATCTACTTAGATTGACTCTTAAATGCCCAAAACAGTGGCTGTTAATAAACGTAATGGTTGTTAATATAGTCTTGTGTTGCTGTATTACAAATTATTGGCTTCCCTTTTTATTACTGTTTAATTACTTGCTATGATATTGAAAATATAAGTGAATAATACTGTTAATATGAATAAGACAGTAGTTGCATCCTAGAGCCACCAGCTGGAACATTTCTTTAGAACAAGATATGAGAGTCACAGTTGACCTGACACAGGAAGTTGCTGTCACATTCTGGTGAGATGACGCAGGACAGCATACTCAGCTTAAAGAGATGAGGACACTGCCACAGTATAAAAGCTCTGGTATTTACAGTAACAAATGAACTGGAGGCAGTGAAGAGTGAAACTATGCAAGTGACTCGGCTGCAACAATCCTGAGGTTTTATTGTTGGAGAGAGGGTGAAACCAGCATGTGATGCCACCTGCTGATGGATTCTAGAGCTTAACACGTCTGCATTTATGCAGCCATGAAGAGCCTGATCACAAGTTGAGACACATTAGATGAACTTCAGGCCCTGAATAGTTAAAAATATTAAATAGATGAGATTGTAGAGGAGATAAGAAAGTGAAGAAATACTACATAAAATCACAAATGGGCTCTCTTTTTTTTTTTTAACTCACTGCATTTGTACAAAATATATTGTAACATTACTACACAGCGTATGCCATTTCAATTATTATTAACATTATACTGTACTGTTATATGTATGACCTGTTTGATGTACAGTGAGTATTCATGATGTCTTCTACATCCTCACTTCCTTGTGGAGAACACAAGCCGTCACTATTTATAGACCAACATAAAGGTTCAAGTCTGACCTACCACATTAACAGTTTTACTTCCAAACCAAATAGATAATCTGCATTCATATTATATTGTCCGATGATAATCGGGGGGGCTAGTACCATGTCGCATTCACATAGTAGTTCAGTATTGTGCTCACCTCTTATAATGTTGTTGTGCTGTTTCTGCTACTGAAGTGGCCAGTCTGCGCTAAATAGTTAAGTTATGCTATCATGTACACACTAATATCAGTACACACTACGTATATGGTATGTAAATTAATTTTAGGAGCTCTTTTTTTTTTTTTCTTTCATTTATCTTCCAGTGATTCTTTCCTAAACCTGGTTTGTTCTGCAACTCTTTCTGCTATTGGGAGATATTGTAGAGGTGAAGGGTGTCTTTTAGATGTCCGACTTAGAATTATAATTTAGATCTAGATGTGAAATGAACTGTAGGTTTTCTTAATGTTATGTTAATATATAACATTTAATACTGTTATACTAATGAAATCGCCAGCTGGATCACTGGACAAATTTTTATATGACCTATGTTTTAAAGTCCACCATGGGGATCTCTTATGTTAATCTAGTTCACTTAGCACATAGTAGTAAATTTAAACGCTGCTTTGTTTGTCTCCTTTTACAGTGGAAAATGGAGAACACTGTGATTTTACCATCCTCCGAAACATGCTCATTAGGTGAGAAAAAAGTCATTCTTCTTCATACAATTACTGCTTAAATCAATAGTATTTATCTGCAGAGGATCACATGGGGGAGTGAACACAGTTAGGCAATTGCAATCTCACATAGACAAACACTCTTATTGCCTAAATAAATATGTCATCTGATATTGTGCTTGGATAGGGATAATGTGCTTAATTAGTACTACACCACTCTTTTTCTAGGACCCATATGCAGGACCTGAAGGATGTGACAAACAATGTTCACTATGAAAACTACCGCAGCAAGAAACTGGCTGCCGTTACATACAACGGTGTGGACAACAATAAGAACAAGGGACAGCTTACAAAGTGAGTTCTTCAACATGTTTAACACACTACTGTAATATTGTTGACTTGGACGCTTAGTTCCCTGCAGCTCACTGAGCACCTCGCGTGTGCAACCGTGGAGGAATCTGCAGTTTAAAGGTCAAAGTCTGCAGCAGCTAACCTTCAGATTAAAACTGGCAAGCTGTCACTAAAGAAGCCAGAATCTTTAAACCCCTTCCTGACCCAAACAAACCACAACTAACCCCCACCACTAACTGGCCACCAGTAGAAGTTGTGTCTAATCTAACCACACTGACTGAGGCACCATCTGACACCTAATTCATCAGCTGCAGCCATCAGCAATCAGCAGCACATTTTCACACAAGCTACTGCATGGTTTATAGTAGCATGCTAAGTGTCTGTGCATCTGCTTGTTTTTAGAACTGAGACGGATGACGGCATGTAAGTGTTAATTCACTTCTTCATAACCTCTCTAAAAGAATGCATTTTCTTTCCCTCTGGCCATTTTCATTTTCCTCGCTGGACTTTCTGTAAAAACCTCTGCTGCATGTCATTTAGCCATGCGTTTCAGGGTCTTCTTCTTCTTCGATATCAGCCACCTTGGCTACTTGCTTTGCTTCGTCACTGGACATTTCTTCTTAATCAATGTTGAGGATGTTACTGTGCAGCTAATTAATCTTCAATCTTAAGACAACAATTTAAAAAGGTCAGAGAGGCTTCTCATTCATGAGGTGAGGTTGTCTGAAAGTGAAGTCATGGCAACTGGAAATCTTTCATCTAGAGTTGAAATATTTCATCACCTTTTTCAGTCTGAGGAAAATTGGCTAGAGACCACAAATTTATCTTCCAGTTATGTTTGTTTGACTTTACACTTGTAAAGAATAGGCATATTTGATGAACAATTGACTGGGTTGGTGAGTAGGTGCGACTACTATGACTTTAAATAAGTGTTAGGGTGTAGTTTCATTCATGTGACATTCTTTTAATGCCAATTTTATCATTTATTCAAGCTGACATATGAGCATCCAAGTGAAATTTTATTAATCAGTTTATAAAATATATTTCAGCTTTGCAGTTGGTTGTGTCAACATATCATGTTTTCTGTAGAATGACAACCAAAGTAATTTACCGTAAACCTTTTTTTTTTTAACCTAATTTAATTCTTGCAAGTGCATTACACTCCATATATACAGACTTCGAGAGTCTCCAACTTTTACTGTGTACACAAGGAACCACTGACTAGATTGGATAATGACCAGAGAATCAGCTAAACGTAAAAACAAACAGTGTCTTTGTTTGTTGAAATATATAAGATGCTGCAATAGGAACAAGTAGCAAAATTGCAGTAAAGGTACTCACATGGCAACATGACAAGAATTCACTTTAGCTGAGCATGATTTGTATGAGAATGGTACTTTATTCTTTAACATTACTTGTTCTCCTGTCAAGCCACTGTCAGCTTCCAGCTACAACCCTCACTGGAAGCCTTCAGGTACAGTGAGCTTCCAGGCAAGGCAACCGAGCAGGCCTTTCCTTCTTCGCTGACCTCTTCTTTTCACTACTCTCCTGAGTCCTTTACACATGTTAGGTGACACATTTCTGCTTAGCAATGTCAGGAAACATAAATCAGGAAAGTCACATATGCCTACCACTGTGTGCTGTATGTATGAACATGGTTTATGCCCTCAGGAGTCCTCTAGCCCAGATGGAGGAGGAGCGACGTGAGCATGTGACAAAGATGAAGAAGATGGAACAAGAAATGGAACAAGTGTTTGAGATGAAGGTCAAAGAGAAGCTACAGAAGCTCAGAGACTCAGAGGCTGAGGTGAAATCACAAGCCTTTTTTATTTAAGAGAAAATGAATATTTATTTGCTTTCCTTTGAACTTTCAGCTGACCTGTGTGTGTATATCTGTGTGTCGCCACAGCTGCAAAGACGCAATGAGCAAATGAAAAAGAACCTGGAGGCCCAGCACAAAGAACTAGAAGAGAAACGTCACCAATTTGAGGAGGAAAAGGCCAACTGGGAAACCCAGCAGAAGATTCTGGAACAGCAGAAACTAGACTCTAGGTAAACATACAGTCACACATGATGATCACAAAAGGGTTTGATACATATAGAGTGCCCTTAGTATAGGTTCTTGAATACTAGAATATCTAGCATCTTTAAAACCACTTAGGTTGTACATACATGCATACTGTGGTCAGAGAAACTTTTCTTATGACATTTCACCACTCCTGGACAGGGCAGTTTTCAGTTCAATCAAGACGGGTGGCACAGTGGTGTGGTGGCTAGACCGGGGGCCTTTCTGTGTGGAGTTAGCATGTTCATGTATCTGCATGGGTCTTTGGCTTCCTCCCACAGTTTAAAGACATGTAGTTAGGCTAATTGGAAAGTCTAAATTGCCTGTAGGTGTGAGTGTGCACGTGACTGGTTGTGCGTTTATATGTGTGACCCTGCGACAGACTGGCGACCTGTCCAGGGTGAAAACCTGCCTCTCGCTCATAGACAGCTGGGATAGGCTCCAGCACATCCGCGACCCCTGCGGGGAAGAAGCGGTAGAAGATGAATGAATGAATGAATGAATAAATCAAGACGTTTACACAAGGTTTACAAACATATAAAAACATACAACTAATTGTCTGATTTTAACACCTGTTGTATTTACAGGACCCTGGAAAAGAACAAAAAGAAGAAGATATTTTAATATTTCTGGAGGACCATTGTTTTGTTTTGCCAACCTGCCAGCCTTGACTGTAAGCACATCTATTGATCAACAATTATATATATAATTACCTCCAAAGGTGTTGTGCTCCTCATTTTCCAATACTTTTCTGACTTTTTGTAGTTTATTTTTCTTTTGTATTGACCCTGTTATGGAAGCTGTGTTAACAATGTTTCCACTGTCATAACTGGTGTTTTGTAGCCTTATTCTAGGAAACCAAACATGTACTCCTGACTTTGCTCACTCCGAGTGCAACAAGAAACAAAAATACACCAAAGTAATATAGAAACCTCTCTTTAAGCTATTCTACGTCAATTCCTTTGAACTTCTTTTCCACATATATAAAACTGGTTTCTAGCAGACACAGAGCTTTCCAGGGGCAGGATATGGAAAGTCTGAGTTGGATGATGGAGGACAAGAAAGCAGATATTGTTCAGTCAAATAGTCAACTCAGTAAATTTACCTAAGATGGCTTTCTTTACATGGCGCGTAGCACTGTTTGTGTAATGTATCTGTTTTTTGTAATGTCTTGTTTTTATTGTATAAAGTCACATAATAAAATTGTGATTGGGAGAAAAACAATGAGCCTGATGAAGTATTTATTGTTGTGTTTTTGCATAAGAAAATTAATCTTTTAGGAACAGGTACTTCTGAGACTTGGACTGTGGCTGTAATGGTGTTTGTCTCCAGCAGGTAGCAGCACATGCCTGCTTTAAATTGCCTGCTGATGACAGCCGTCTTAACCTTTGATCAGCCTCGTCAGTACGAGTCTCTGACTCGAGACTTTAGCCAAATGTTTGCCTTGATCACAGTCTGTATGTCTGTGGTGCTGATGTACTCTAACCCAAAATGTGCTGAGCTTGTGTTGTAACAGCCTTTCACCTACTGAAGATACCTTCATGTTAACCCCTCCATACTGTCATTCTGTAAGATTAGAGGCTTTATCTGGAACACAGTGCTTGCAGAGAGCCAGTGAGGTAATATTTGCTTACTTCTCATGGGTGAATCGCAATCTTGGTGTGCATTAGGGAAATACTTCATTTGTTCACTTAGCAGTTAAACTCATATTAATGTTTCTCCAGGAATTAAAGGAGCAAGGAGGCTTTCAATTATAATTATTCAATGGGTTGGTCAGTGTGATAAAGCAAACTGGATGGGTCTTTCAAGAAAAGAAAGACCCATGGAAGTCTGTTGGGTATTTTAGTGGACTGAAATCTCAGTGGATTGTATAGGATGTAAAAGTCATAAGGTAAACAATGAGAGCACTCAAAAGGACAGAGAGTGGGTTCCACGGGTGTCTTAGTGGTCTTTTTTTTTTTTCCATGTCCATGAGCTACAATATAGTGGTTCTTATTTAGCAGAGGTTGTAGAGATAGCTGGGCTTCTTGTGATGGTTCCTACTTTATGGTTTTGGCTTCTAAATGATAACATCATTCCTGAAAGAAGACATTCTTTTCACACGAACCTTACAAAATGTTACTGAAAAGACACTAGTGTTGCTGATTAGTATGTGTTGGCAAGAAATCTATTATTGGCAAGGGTTCACAAATGTGTATTTGGGTGAGATTGGAGTTATAATAACGGGCGGTTTCAATAACACACAGTGCTGATATAAATGCTAAAACCAAATATGTCAGCCCACACAAAAGTACAGCAACTCTCCATACCTCTACTGAACAACAGGGACCAAATGTGGTCGTATAACAAACAAACCAGTATCTTCATATAGTTCTGACTTTGACCTGGTTCCTTGAAAGCTGCAGTGTTTCTGGGTTAACTCCAGCCTAAAGCAAAATGATAAGACTGTAAAATGTGTCACAGAGACTCTTTGTCTGAATCTGATTCTATACAAACAAATCCCTACATGTGACTATGAAAAAGGGTTTTCTAACATGATTATAGTCCAAGCTGTAATATTAAAGGCATTTTAAAAAGTAAAACCACAAAGTCTCCAGTTATGCTACAAAGTATGTGAGGTTGCACCGAGGCTCAATTTGATTAAATTCTGTTTATTTCTATAGCACACAGTACAGAGGAAGCGAGACAAAGAGGGAGAAGCACACACAGGACAAAGAAGGCACAAAGTTAATCACATACAATGCAATGCTGTCATCCAACTGATAAAAAGAATAAAGGTGTAGAAAATAGAGTAGATCAGTGTATCGAGGATGTCCCCCAGCAGTCGAAAACAATAACGGGATAACATGGAAAACTGTATGAAAACTGATTATATCCTAACTATAATAAAACAAAGACATGGACAAAATTTCTATTCACTACAGAGGATCCTATTACACAGCTTAGTGTTAGTGTAGCTGGTAACACTCCTTCCATCCGGGATCGTTGAGATATAAAATGCCAACAGAAGAGCATTTAACAAATAATATTTCACACAGTAGCATGAAGTAGGAATACACACTGCCCATCAAACATATCATGGAAATAATTCATTTGAAGGCTCCTAAAGATGTCTAAGGCCTTAAAGACTCTTAGAATTCAAAGCAATTTATTAAGGATCCCTTTAATGTACTTTATGTATGGAAGAATTCTAGCCTGCACTTAACTAGTTCTTTTCAGAACCTATGGAATCCACATAAAAGGCCATTTAGAACTGTGCAAGAATATCTACCTTTAAATGCTCCTCCTCATAATCCTGCAGATAACTAGAACCTGTTTGAATCCATTAACCTATCAGAAACATCTTTGTGCTCCATACAGTATAAAACAAAAACAAAAAATACACTAAAATCTCTTTAACATTTGTCTTAGAATCTCCTGAAACACCCTTATGCATATTATCCAGAACCTTGAAACCTTTGACAATGTTACACAGCCATGTTAATATCTCCTTTTTTCAGATAACTGGCAGAAATGAATATAGCAGCTGTCAGCTGTAATAAATTGAATGTCACTGCAGTAAACATCTCTGTCTTTCAGCGTGGACAATTTAATGACCTATAAAACTATTTTGCTTTCATAACAGAAACTGAACAGAAGAATTTATTTTTGTAAAAATCATAAACTTATAAGCAAAATGGGTTTTGTAGGACTGCGACTGTACTGCTTTCCTTTACTTATGGAGCCCCTTAAACAGAAGATTGCTGAGAACCCCTGATAATTGCAGAATGTGTGGAATTCCCTACTTTTCTGTAAGAGATTTATCTAAAAATAAATATAATTTATTTTAATTTTCACAATGGATGGAACTGGATGAGTGACCCTCATTACCGGATTTACTTTACAGATGCTTCTGTTGCTACCTCAGCCAGGTATTATTGAATCACCACTATTCAAATTTTAATTTGTATGTGGCCTTTTTAAATATTTATTTATGTAATCTATTATTACCTCTTCTGCACCAGTGACAGACAACATAACATTTGGTTAGCATGCTTTGAGCCACGCCTTTCGGTGCAGTTGATGGAAGATGCACAATTCAGGAGGATTTAGATTGAATTATATTTTATTTTGAAGGCTAATTTTGTCGTTTCCTGTGTTGGTCGGTCTCATCGTGTTTGACTTGACGTGCCGGGAACTAATGGTTTCGTATTGATGAGCTCGACTCCCCCTGTCAGATGAGTGTGCATGTGGAGGCCGACCTGTGGTCGGTCACACAGTGGAGTGGTGTCTCCGGCTTTTATCTCCCACTGCAGACACACAGACGCGCTTAGCTGTTCGGATAACTGTAAGTTACGCTGTGCTTTACGTACAGCAGCATGTAGCACAGAGCACGACTGCGATGCTGTGCGCGTAACAACAGCAGAAGGCGATATCTGCGTGTAGGGATGGGATCTGCGTGACTCTCACTTCTCTGCTCTGCTCGCTGTTTCATTTCAGTCTGGATCTCTGTCCGTCTGCGTCCATTCACTGTACTCGCTTGAACCATGGGTGGGAACCTGGGCTGTCACCGCTCCATCCCCAAGGACCCCACAGACTTCAGCTGCGGGAAGCGCAAGTTTAGCGCTGCGTGTAACTTCGGGCACATCCTGGTGAACCAGGAGCGACTGAACATCAACATAGCCACGGAGGAGGAACTCATGACTTTACCGGGAGTCAACCGCGCTGTTGCGCAGAATATCGTTGAGTACCGAGACTGTATAGGTGGGTTTAAAAAGGTGGAGGACTTGGCTCTGGTGAGCGGGATCGGGGCAACCAAGCTGGAGGCGATCAAACTGGAAATATGCGTGTCCAGCAGAACCAGTTCTTCCCAGCACTCACCGTCCTCCTTGCGCAAAGACCTGGATCACCAGTCCTGCACGGGGATCAACATTAACACCGCCACTCCTGCGCAACTTATGAGCATTCGAGGCATCACAGAGAAGATAGCCAAGAACATCGTGAACTACCGGGCAGAGCACGGCCCGTTCAAAGGCATCGAGGACCTGGTAAGAGTGGACCATATCAACAGCTCCTTGCTGGATAAGATCCGCTTCCAGGTGTTCGTGGAGCGTTCCAGGGCGCCATCCCCAAGCACCATCAGAGGTCTGGCCAGCAGCACCAAGTCCCATCCGAGCCCGACTTCACTTAGCATCGGGAGCGACGACCTGGATCTCCCACCTGGAGGACCGACCCAGATGATATCTGTACGACCGAACGTAGAGCCCCCACCCGGTCTGCGGGACGGGAAGTCCGTGGTGCGCCTGGCCACCTGGAGCCTGGACGGCTGCTCATGTGACAAGGCCAACAACCCTGGGGTCAAAGAGGTGGTATGCATGACCCTGCTGGAGAATGAGTGAGTACAGCTATCACCTCACCTGAGCTCACTGCTGAATGATATGTGGTTGGTAGATGGACACGGAGGCTCATGTATGAGACCACACCAAAAGGTGCAGAGCATTATATAATTTTTTAGATAATTTAAATCCAAATTTGATATTTTGCAGGCTACACATTTAGTAATTAGTATCGAAATATTTTATGTTTAATTTATTTATTTATTTATTTAAGTGCTGAGTAGTGGAGTAATCGACTGTACCATAGGGATATCCTACATAAACAAAATATCCTCATACAAGTATTCTTAGTCTTGCTTGTAGACCCAATAACAGTCACTGGAACCTACAGCCTAAACTTTGCACCTTACAGAAAGGACATAAAGAGCAGATAGAGCACCGTGATCTGCACCCGACTGAGAGACTGTGTTCTTTTGACCTGAGTGCGGTGTTTTTGCAGATAACAGGAAAATGAGACTCTGTGAGTCCAGGGTCATTGACTCTGATAAACTGTGAGAGCTGCGTTTCAGTGCCGATGGATAATGGGATTATCTCAGTAGGATTTAATGTGTAATTGATTGACTACAGCAGTTAAGCTCCATTACAGTACTGTCATCTTAAGCATAGTGTGAACGGACCTGATCGTTATCCACCTTACCACCTGGTTTCAGTGGTTGCGTTTGCCATTTGAAGAACCTGGAGCTATGCAGGGTCTGAGCCCTGACCTAGATGGTAGGGTGGAGGAACGGGTGGGGGTGAGCTCAGGGGTCAGAACATTCCTACAGTTCACCATGTTAACTTTGACCCTATTGCTGCCTGCAAAATGTGTATCTTCTGCTATGCAGCCGTAATCTGTTCCATTACTGACTAACTGTGTTCTGTCTGCTCCAATAACCCCCTTTTAAAAATTACTTCAGTGTAAGTTTGCACACAATTGTAAAAACATAAGCTTTAATACAGTTATTATTTATTATTGCTCTGTCTGAGCCATCTCAGGTGGTACGTCACATTGTCTGATCTTGCTGAAGGATGACAGGATGGAAGCTGGTCATCAAAAACAGGGCAAAGTGTCAATACTGGTGAAAAATGTACATTATGCTTCACATTCTCAGTGTGTTAAAGACACCGTAGCTGTGTCAAGTTCAAACTCCAGATCTCTGGTGTAAATGTCAGAGAGTTCGTTGGACACAGGCCCCATATGCGGACAAACTGTTTATATTTTTGTACCCAAATAGCAGTAGACTAGCAAATAGCTGTCCATAAAAGAGCAACTCTACTTTAAAATAAGATGACAGTTGAAGGTGCACCTACCGTGGTAGGAAGGGTGGAGGGAATGTTGGGGATGAGGCCAGCGGTCAGAACATTCCTTTGTATCAAATCTATAAAGTTGAGTGATTACCTGATAACCTCACCTGTATATCACATCACAACATTTGCACAAGCTCAACTTACATACAGTCTCATTTTAGCAAAGAAATAAGACCACACCAAAAATGTATTAATCCTGTTTTTCAGGATTTGTGGTGTTGTCATTCGGACTGACTGACTGTTAAGATTGGCTAAATTAGCTATAAATTATCTGTGATGTGCCAGAGTAACGTAAGCAAACAATGCTTTGTTTACAGTTTGTGTATCCACAGTCGTTGGTTTTGAGGAAGCAGTCAACCTACATCCTCTTGGTAAATTTCCACCTTAAAGGTTGGATATACTGTGTATTTCTGCAATTGGTCTTGGTTTTTAGCAGCTCCTCACATCCATGTCCTTGACCTTGCTTACCGGAGGCAGCATTAACTGTAATGAGTTCTGCCATGATGAGACAATCCGACTATTAATAAAGTAAACTGTAGCTGGCAAAGTTCTGGCCTTCATTCAGCCAACAGTCCCAGACTAAACCCAATGTTTACTTTACAGAAAGGAACACGGTGGTTAATATTTTCTAAGCTCCTATTAACCTATTACATTAAAACCCACCCACCATCCAATAAATTATCACCACTTCCGTCATTCGTGCTTCCCGCTTCCTGTATTCCAAGGCTTTCTGTAACAGCCATAATAGCAATAGAAGGGATCCTTTATAGGGAGGAGAACTTTGTAGAAAGATATGGTTTGTTTGCACACTGCTTGGGCTGTGCTGTGTGAGCAATCACAAGATCCTGTCTGAGTTTACACAATTCCTGGCTTCCCTCCAGCCACAAGCAGAGAGTTTCTAGAGTTCAATGAACTCACGCTTACTAAAGGTTACACAGCAAACTGTGCTCAGCTACCACAACCCCCTGAGCCTGTTGACGTTAGTAATCAGGCAGCTATTAGTCATGTCCACACACTGGGGCTGGAAAGAAGTGAAAGAGCTGTCACTAGCTCTTACCAGCAGGGTTAATATGGATCAAGGTAAATGTGAGCTGACAGAGCCTTTCCTGACTCAAAGAGAAAATGTGGCTGCAGAAGTGAAACGTTGCGCTACTGTCAAATTGAATGGAGGGATGTAGTTTTACAGCATGACAAGTTGTAGGAGGCCTTTTCTCTTTTACTCAGTAATACAATGCGTTCGTTGTGTTGAGTCATACGTTGAAATCAGCAGTCTCTCTGGAGACATGTACACATCACCTAATGTGTTCTGCAATAATGTGCAACTGCATGAAGTAAACATTTCATGAGCATTCCATTCTTTTGATATATTGAGCCACTGAGTACATTAGCTCTGCTACTGCTTTTAGTAGTTAGATAGTTTCCAGTTTACGTGTTTGCACTACTACAAATCAGAGGAAAGTGTTGTACCTACTGTTGATCATTCACAGCTCTTGTAAAACAACTAATCAGCGATGTATTTCATAATATAACCACCTGAACTCAACAGTTACAACAGGACAATCGGAAAGGTCAAAACTGTTTGTGTGTGTGCGTGGCATCACCTGTGACCAGGGTGGTCCCGCTGGGTTTATCTTTTTTCGTTTCTTTCATTTTTCTACCTCCTGTAGCCCACAACCCCAAAACGTGGGAGCTGAACCATTGCGCATTTGTTGACCCTGTAATTGTTGTAGTTTATCTTATGTTGCTTACGTTTTTGCAGTAAGAGGTGGTGAGCTGATGTTCTGTACCATGCAATAGTATCACATTATTTAGATCTAAATGCTGGAAGGCTATCAATATCATTTGTGCAGTTTTTGTGTTCCAATGAGCACTTTGTCAGGTCGGGCTGGCTTGGTTCACAGATGAATAACTTGTGTACACACAACAAAGTCATAAATGGCCAGGTCTGGGCGTGGCTTCAAAAAGGAAGCACAATTTGCACAACATACAGAAAACAGTCTTGTGCTGGTTCCCTTTTAACACTGTGTTAATCTAATGTTAATACACATGCACATGCCATAATCCAATAAGTAATCTTCGTCCTTAATAATTTGATGGGATAAAAGATTCAGTGCAGGATTAGAGGCTTGTTCATGTTCGCTCATAACACTTTTATAGTCATACATGTATATTGTACAGTTCATTAATTAAACTGTTGTCAAAAAATGGCTCCAGCTGGATCTGTGTGTTTACTGGAGATAAATAGCACATCTAGAAAGACTTGCGTGACGGGTGGCTTGGGCAGAACAATGATGACTCATTGTATGAATGTTTATCACAGTTTTATTTGATTAGATTTATTATTTATTTATGTAGGTCCCACAGAGGTCAGCAACCTCAACTGGGTAAACCTTACAATGGGCCTGTACTTATCACATTACTATCTAGCTTGTCCTCTTAATGTCCGATTATTTCGTTAACTGTGATAATGACACTACAACTGGTATGTGATAACAGCTGGCCTGTCATTTGTTTACCTAATAACTTTGAGGAAGCAGTTCATTTAAAATGATTATTATGAAAACAGTCCTGCATGGCGCACCCTTCACACACCAGATCAGTTTCACCCACACATCTTGGTAGGTAAGTGACACAAACATCTTTGCTTGTATGTGTGTGAAAGCAAATCAGCTCATGGACGGCAACGGTGGAGATGCTGAGATGATGTGCCCAACATGTTGGATCTGTATACTAGTCCTAGATTATGAGATAGTCTGGCACAGAATTTGGCAGCAGTGCCATACACACTCTTGCTTAATCTCTACATGGAATCACATGCTGAACATTTAGTTTGTGTCAGTGAATTGCACCTTTCAGAGAGGAGTCATTATAGCTAGTTAGTAATTTAGAGAGGTTGCAACCAGCACGGTTGCTGAGGTCATGAGGACTGGGGTGCTGGGCTATTTCAGGGTGTTGGGTGCTCATGTGGAAATTTCCATTGGATCAGCATTTTATTGTGGGTGGGCTGCAAGTTACGCTGTGTTGTAGTGCTGACCAAGCCCTGCCAGCCTGGACTTACTCAGCGCAGTAGAGACATCCTAACCTTATTTCCTCTGCTAAACAACAATGATTCCCAGTTGTTTGTCTCCCCTGCAGCAGAGCAGAAAATCAAAGTGACTGACTGACTGTGTTCAATAGTGAAACTCTATTTGAACAAGGAGGATTTTACACAGAGGAAGCGTTACCTTAGGAGAACTGAACAAGCAGAATGGTTCAGTGTTTTTACTTGGCTAGACACAGTAGTTTGTTGCTAGGATGACTAGGCAAAGTTGCAAATAAAATTCACTAGTGTTATTTGTGGGATAGAGCTTACTCAGCATCTGCAATTAATGCTTTGTAAGGGTCGTGGGCATGCTGCAGCCTTTTCCAGCTGTCAACTGGGCGAGAAGGTTCACCCTGGACAGTTTGTCATCATATACTGTAGACTCAGAACCACTCACTCTTAGTTTAGGATCTCCAATCAAACCTATGCCTTTGAACCATGAGAGTACCTGAAGAAAACCTACTGACACAGGTATTTATTGTATTGCATTTGTGTTTATTCTTTTGTTGTCAAAGCAAAATAACACTTTCTGCTTTAGCAACATATAAGGTAAACAACGATTGAATGAATGACTTTCTCTCTTTTTGGAACTTTGTTATAAATAACAAAAATACTCAGGTCATACTTTTCATAGGGAGGAAATATGTCATAGAGTGCAGCAATATGTCCCACTCGTGTTTTTTTAATACTGTTCGGACACAACTCTATTGCACAGATAAATGAGCAACTTGTCTGTTTCCCCTTTACAGAACTGTGATTCTGAAAAACCGCTAGATGGACTGAATTTAGAAAAAGTGTTCTCAGGCATATTCTGTATTATCAAAGGACTATGCCTTTAAAACTCACTAACCTCTCAGCACCAGTGCACCAGTTTTTCAAGGTGATACCAATGAGCAGGGAATTCAAGTGACTAGCATTTTTAATTTCTCTGAGCACCATGTCAGGCTGTGTGCTCCATATACATACTGTAAGGCCTGTGGTGAACTGCAGCCCAAGGCTCTTTCCTCTTTTCAGGGCTTCAAAATATTCAAGAGAGGTTAGTATTGTTCAGTCTCACATACACTTCTGCTCCATTTGTCACTCTTGATTATGCAACCACATGACAGTCCTCAATTAGCCAAAGGTTCTGCTTCATGTTGTCATCTTTGTGTCCTGATAATCGCTACTAGTTTCAAATTTGATTTGACACTTTGGTTAGACACTATCTCTTTGTCTTGATTGTGTCAGAATTCTGTTTAATCAATGCAGCAAATTTTGACCACAGAGGCCTGAAAGTAGAAAAAAAGCACTAGCTGCATTGCTCAGTATTATCCACCACCTCCGGATGACATGGCTGAAACTCAGGTTAGCTCAGGGTGAGCTGGAATTGAACCCCTGCTAATGGAAACCGTGGGGTCAGGATATAAACAACCAGGAGTGCAGAGGGAGTTTATTCCACTGTGCAGAGTGATCACACCTACATGCAAGAAAGGGGATATTGTCTCTGAGATTGGTGTCCAATTTATTCTGAAAATGGGATCTGTGCACTGGAAGATCAGGTAGGACATGACGATTTTGCCTATGATTTCAACATCTCCCATTGTTAAATAACCTGTGTGTACACGGTCGTAGCTTGCTTGCATTAGGTGCATATATGTTCTACACATGTTTACTGCAAAGCATGACGCCATCTTTAGACAGTAACAACAACAAGAGGAAGTTGAGCTCCTCATGAAAAAGTAAAATGCTGTGTTATATGTATATTGTTGATGAATCATTAACTTTTCTGAATCTGGGGACAGCCTTCTTGGAGACCCCATCGCTTCTGGATTGGAAGTGACAAAAAAGATGATACACTGATGACAAAAGTATCACTATTACTTACTGTACACTTAAAAACAATGTACAGGTGAAGTAGTATTAGTCAATATTTTTACACTGTTTAGAAAACTGAGGGGTCAGCTGTGAAACACCTGTTAGAGTCATCATATTAATGTAACTCTGCACAGTTTGACTTGGGATCAGTCTGTTCAGATAAGTATTACAGACTTATCGCTGTTTGTTTATCTACTATCCCAGCTGTAGCAGCAGTGTTACAATCTCTCTTTTGGTTTACATTTATTTCGGCCACACCCATTTGGACGTATATTACCGTATTTAAGGGCTTTTCCACCATCACCACTCTGTCAGTCTCAGTCAGATATTATGGTTTGATTGTCAAACCATCCACTGTCCAGTAGAGTGTTACAGATATCTAGTTTGTTGTGTATCGATACTCACTTTGATCCTTCAACCTTCGTTTGTATGGCCCCCGTGGTCGCCTTGTTGGTTTGGTTTCTTGTAAGTTTGTTTGTCTCGTTAGTTTGGTGTCTTTTGTCTGTTCCTGCCAGCAGTAGTGATTTTGTGTTTTGTAAGTTTAATATTTTGTCTTTTGATAGTATAATCTAGTTAGTATTTGACCTTGGTTGTTGTTCGCACTAGCAGTGATTTTCTGATTTTAATCAAATGCAAAATTGGTCAGTAATGTAAGTGGGAAACAGATGTGTGTTGTTTGATCAGGATCAGGTCATTTGTTCCTACCCAAGACCCACAGGAATGTTTCCTGAAATAGCACCACCATGATAGCAGGCAAAATAGATGTTTGTCATCAAACTGATCACAAGCTCGCAATCATGGAAATATCATGGTTTGGTGATGCTGAGACATAAAAATATCTTGGTTAAGTCTGATGAAAAGTAGGCTAACGTGTAAGAAGTAGAACTTTTGTTGTACTGGTCTGAATAATAAATATGCAACTGACTGTGGAACATGACACGGTTATGAATTTCACACAATTTTTCTTCTGTACTCCAGGAATCATGTCTTTTTTGCACCATGCATGAACGCCAACCTCTCTCTTTTTCTGACTTTACAGATCTATAACTCAATTTTTCTTTGTGTACATGGCATCCAGTGTACTGTAGTGTAACTATGAATAAACATGTACTGTATAAACTATGGCCCTGCCACAGACTGCTGATCCGTCCAGGGTGTACCCTGCCTCTCGCTCATAGCCAGCTGGGATAGGCTGCAGCACGCCCCAGACCTCTGAGGGGAAGAAGCGGTAGAAGATGAATGAAAGAATGAATGAATAAACGAATGTATAAAGTGATGTGATCACCTTGAATTCATTCAAGCATAAATTGATTACAAAACATTCTGTTATTAGAGAACCTGTTACCTGTCTATAGTGTGTGCACCTGCACATCAGCACAGTTGTGGATGTTGGAGTTCTTTAGATAGTGTTTTCAATCCAATCAGCAGTTTTTGTTTTTTTGTTTGTGTTTTACAGTTATTACAATGTTTAAACGGATAAAATCCTTGTGACTGAAGTCATACACGTGAGCTCAGTGATGATGAACAGATTATAATGAACTGAACTATATAAGATTTATTGAAAATGACTTTACTGGGCCACACAGGAGCTACTCTGAACTACACAAACTAAACAAACTAAACAAACACAAAAATAACCTATCATACCCCTACTAAAACCCACTCTACTAAGTGGATGTGAATCATTCGGGAGAAGTAACTGAGTTCATGTTAAGCTCAGCAGCAGAAGTAGCACTTCACTCATAGCAAAGACCGTTATGCAATGTCATTTTCTGTGTGACTGATTTGGGATTAGTAGGGTAGAGGTGAATGAGGTTAAAGCACTGCCACCAGCTTCCTTTCATTGCCTTGAATCAGTATAACATACCTATATGCTACTGCAGCCTGACGCTGGGTGTGTGTTTTCATTAATAAATTCTAAATTGATTATTTATAATTGCTTAGGACTTTCTGCCTAGTAAAGGTTAAATGTTTCATTTACATTATACATACATATTTTCATTGCATTACATTGTGTGAGGTTCCAAGTCGCATCAGGAAAATACATTATAATAATATATTATCTTTCAGGATTTTAGTTTCATTCATCCAGTTCATGTTTATCCCAAAGGCGCCGTATACTGACAACAGTTTTTAACTTATCCATTGGCCATGGAATAGCACCTTGGGGATCCTAAAGTGACATTGATATAACACTTAATTCTGGATGAGATGACCCCAGCCTCTGTCTGGGACAGACAAAGAGAAAGACGTGATGAGACCGCAGAATGCTCTGATACAAAACACAAGAAGAGCTGTGTGATGCACAGCAATAATGGCTGAGTGTAGAGTTACACTAAAAATGCAGAAGAGAAGAGGGCTGAGAACACAGCCCAGCAGCACACCTGCTTATAGAGGCAGTGAGAGCTGGATGCTTGCCCCTGCCAAACCAATTCATTTCAGGCAGTGTAGACAGGGGGGTCTGGTGATTTACAGTGTCAAAGGCTTCAGACAAAACAAAGTGGAATTGGAACAGAGGGCTTGTCCACAGTGTTTACAGTCTGCAGGGACTAAATAAGCAGATGCAATTTGTCCTAACGCAATACTAAGAATTGCTTTACTCACTTTTTCACAAATTGTCCTGCCAAGCAGCATCTTTTGCAAGCCCAAGAAATGTATTGCTCAACACTGTACTGACCGTTGTTCTAAAAAGTCATTTAAAAAGCATATAGATGTTTATTGTGACCCCCTATGACAGAAGTCAGTAAAGTATTTTCCCACCACTGGGCCAGTTTTTAAAGTGCTACATGTTACAGATTCCACCCTTAATTTTAAAAAGCACACAAAGCAGATTAGCTGTACTAAAATACTTCCTTGCAATTTTCAAATTTGCTTTCCATAGAGGCTATCTTAAAAAACGAAAAGGAAAAAAAGAGTGGTTATGAGGTACAGGGTTTTGTTTGTAATTTGGATAAATTAACACTTAGAGCTCGATGTCCGTCTATACATTGTCTCAGAACATCTCCAAAATAAATGGTGTGGGTCAAACTTAATTTGATGGATTTTAATTAGGCTCCTTGATGTGGATATTCCTGCTGTATGCTTTGGTCTAAAGCTCTCTGGTCGGTATTTAGTATTTAGGTGATCATTTATGGAATAATGTAAACACGTGCCAATTCTGTGCACTGACTCAAATGCTGTCCTGTCTTATAATAACTGTGCTATGAACAGCATAGGACATCAGAGAGAAGGGTGTGTCTGGGCCTTATCGCAACCTAAAAAGTCTTGGCTGGTCACTATTTGAAGACCCTGAGGTGCTCCAGCAAAAGATTAGATTTGAAACCTTGTTTGCACCCTCATCACAGTTTGCCATTGCTCATTATGTTTGATTATTTGTGCCACATGTATATATATATATATATATATATATATATATATATATGTGTGTGTGTGTGTGTGTGTGTGTGTGTGTGTGTATATATATATATATATATATATATATATATATATACACACTGCTGATCCCCTCTCTCTGCTGTTTCCAGCATCAAGTTACTGGCAGTGCAGGACCTGCTGGACCAGGAGGCCCTTGACAAGGTAAAGCTGCACCACACTACCCTGACTTGATGAAGTACACGCATAATGTTCTGTTATGCACATAGTTTCCCCTTTCGTCCTCAAGGCCTCTGTGTGTTACTGTCTCTCACTTGTATGCCTTATATTTCTAGGCCCATTTGACTTTGAACTGTGTTCTCTCCTGAGCTTTCATTACTAAAAATAAGACAGTGGTTGCTGTGGTGCGGAGGATGTCATTTGTAGCAGTGTGTGGATTTAAGATGTAGTGAATTTTGAAGCCAGTGATCCTATCGACTAGTTCAAGTGGAAGGTTGAAGTTGTTTTAAATAATTTTGCATTATGTAAGCAAAAAACATTTACTGTGTGGTTATGTGGGATTAAACAAAGGAGTGGACTGTGTCATTTTTTTTTAATGCTAGTGTTTGTACCGTACACTTTATTAAATAAATAACGTTTGTTTAAACATTTCAGAAAACAAATTATTGGACAACTAACTTGAAAGATGTTGATTTATCATTTACTGATATTTCTTTGTAAAGAGTTATGAAAACCTTTTAGAATTTGCCTTGAACTTCACACTGATGTGCCTCTTTGTGTTAGTCTGTCACATGAAATCTCAATAAAATAGATTTAGATCAAAACATGAAATGGCTCTGCAGAGTATTTAGGGCACCAGCATCGGTAAAATAGTGGTGTTTATTTCAAAATGTCACAGTTCAACAGAGCTGCGTAATGTGTTGCTGTTCAGCCTACACACCTTTTCTGAGTTCTGTGATGTTCCGGTTACCAGATGGATCCTTGGCAGAGGAATTAGAGTTTCATGGAGGGAAGTAGGTCAGCAGAGAGTAGATGAGAGTATGACCCTTTAAAAAGTGGCAGTGCACATTGCAGTGTTTTCACTCTACCAGCCTCCCACACAGAGTTTCTGCCTGTTTTAGTAATATTTCCCTCTGTATTTTCTAACAGAATCTGAATATGTGCTTCCATCCATTAGTGTTATCTGAAAAGTAAGAAGTAAATGAGAATCAGTGTTGATGGTGGGGGTGGTGCTGTATCTGTCCATTACATTTGCATAGAGGAGATCAATAGTCCTATTCCCCCTGATGTTACTGTCCACATACTACACTGGGTGCAAGGAGGTAGTGTTGTATGAGTCCAGAGATCAACATAAGTGCCTTGTGGTGTTGGGTTTGAAGATGAGCATAAGTGGAGTGGATGATGTCACACACTACCTCCACACCAGGTGGGGGGGGGTGTAAACTGTAACATCAATGGCGTGTCCAGACTCTGTGGGCAGGTAACAAGGAAGCAAACTTACATGCCCAGGATTATGCCACCTTGTGTTTAGATAGATAGATAGTGAGGCCTTTTTGGGCTATGTTTAATAACTTTATAACCAGCCGAAACAAACTAAGTTAATTGTAATTGAATCAAAGCAGAGTAGATTAGTAGTAAATGGGCTGAATTCCTCATGTTCCAAAGAATGCACTAAATAGTGATATGATGGGGAAAGGTCTTGGACATCTACTAAAGTTACTGTTATATAA